>JAUTXW010000780.1:0-675000 GCA_030620095.1 Kuschelorhynchus macadamiae | reverse complement strand
TCCGGTTACTATTAGCTATTTTGTTTTCAGATTTTATTGCTCAGGATCATACCGACCATTCTACAAGATTAAGAATGATTTAAGGTTTGTAATCTACGGAAATGTATTTTGATGATTTCTTTTTTCCAGACACCTTGACGGTGTTTTCCACAAATACTCTTCTCTACTCCCAAGTCATATCATCCTAGAACTGTTTAAACAACTTTTTTCGCTCGTGTTTTGAAACCAAAAAACACTTTCTTTTAACATTATTTGCCTTATTTGAACATTTACACGGTTCTTTTAACTTTATTTCTTTGCGTTCATTGTTATGGAAAGTGTTTTATTTTATTTTTTTGGTTAAGTAAGTCCTAGGTAGATTTTTCCGGCCATCCTTAGTATTTAATTATTAGCCCTCTTGTTGTGGCCCTTTCGCTTTCTATTTATCTGTCCACCTGCACATTGGTCCAAATCGCTGGTTTCTTCTGTTACTTGTTCGTGTGGGTTTTCGTCGTCGCACTCCATATTAGCGTCGTAGTCAAGACCAGAAACCATGCCTGACTCTGACACATGAGGCGTGTCCCGACATGCCTAAAACTTTTTTTTTCCGACATTGAGATGTGCCGATATATTTGAGCCATGTTTCCTTCGAGTGGCATGTAATCGATTTCCGGATACAAAATTTTCTCAAAAGAAGCCTTTAAAAGCTCTGGCTGCAATCTACTCGTACTTTCGACTTAATTTTCAACAACAATTTCTGTGCAAAATTTAATATTCTCTTTTTAATATGACTTCTGAACAACAACCTAAAGCCTGTGCTAAAACGGTGGTAGACACGTTGATAAGGAGCTAATTTTCAGTTTGTAATCTTGTCATTTAAATGGCTATTTAAAAATACAATAATATACAGGGTGACTTATTTGAAAAAAAAAGCGAAAAGTAAGAACTCGGCAACACTGCGTAGTTTTTTTACGGAATTTTAAATTGACTGAGCAAAAGCACTATCGTGTGAAAAAAACACGCACAAATTTTTTTTTGTACAGGAAGGTTGGTTGGAATTGGTTAATAATAAATCTCTAGAAGCTCAGAATTTTATTCTAGTCTACGTTTCGACCTATATAAGGTCATCCTCAGGACTCTAAAAATATTTTACGTGGTTTACATCATGCGTTACATATTTAGCAATAGTTACATAATGGTTATAGATCTAGAGGAATATTGTTAGACTAACATAAATAAACGATTTCCTTAACGTAGCCTTTAAAAACGAAAATACATTAAAGAAATTCTACTCAAAATTAAAAACGACAACACCGCTTGATTATGAAAGTAATGTTATTTATCGAATTCCATGTTCTGAATGTGATAAAGTTTATGTAGGAGAGACAGGGAGATACCTCAAAACAAGAATATCCGAACATAAAAGAAGTGTAAAACCAGTAAGCTTAATAAATACAAACAACCAAGACTGCCCTAGCAGAACATTTCAAAAATTTAGGTCACCCCTTTAACTTTCATGAAACAAAAATTATTGGAAAACAAACTATTTACAAAGAATTCTGAACGAAATGATAGAAATAAAAAAACACCCTAATAGTGTCAACAAAAAACAAGACGTTGACAATTTAAGTGCATCATACTTTAACATAATTAAATTTTGTCAACACCCTCTATAGCAATAACAATATCTGCGAGCTGTAAATTTAAAAAAACTATAAATAAATCAAAATTCCAAATTTTTTTGAGATATCGACTGATGGTATGCGAAGGTACAGACAAATAAATATATTTATTTTAGTATTAGCTAGGCCAGGGTACGATCTCTTAAAATCCTTTATCTAATAGCTTTTCCAGTTTTAAATATATATTCTAATTTGACATGGAGTTCTGCCTTGTTTGTAAGTAGCAAATATCCTGATAATTGTAGGAATTAGTGTATGATTGATTTTTAAAAATAAATGTCTTTATGTATATATATGTACTATTGCACCTCTTATAATAATAATTTTTGATCTAAATCTTTGTAAATTTCGTATTGTCTCGTAAAAGAATTGTGAATGTTTCAATGTTTAAAGCTATTTAGTAAGTATCATTTTAATTATGTTAGTCTAATAATGTTCCTCTAGATCTATAACCATTATGTAACTATTTTTAAATATTTAACGCATGATGTAAACCACGTAAAATATTTTTAGAGTCCTGAGGATGACTTTATATAGGTCGAAACGTAGACTAGAATAAAATTCTGAGCTTTTAGAGATTTATTATTGACCATTTATTCCAACCAACCCTCCTGTACAAAATATCAATCTGAGGTCACGAATCCAATAGAACATAATTTTTTTGAATGTTAATCAGAATCGTAGCCATGGCAGTTAAATAATTGCATCAATTCTAAAGATAATCGCTACTAAATTCGAGCCGGTTCATCACGGAGCCATACTGATATATTTCGTTGAATTTGTCTTTGAATGGGCTCTACAAAAATATAATAAAATATAGGGTATTCCATTAAAAAAAAAACGTGGTACCGTCACCCTGTATATAATAAAGCAAGACACCTAAAAATATTATAAAATTAAAGATACTGTTACTACAAACAAGTTTCATGAAAAGCTTTTTCTCGTATAACTTATAGTTTATGTACTTAATGTGTTTTAATATGTACGTTAATTTTAAATGTAGGTAGATATGCTACAGGTTTTTAACGTATATACGTATAATTGTAACGCATTTTATTTATATATCTTTACAACATATATTTTATAAAGAACATTGCCCCTTAAAATAAAAAACAATATATAACAACAGTTCTTAACTTCTAGAGTCCTGAAGATGACCTTATGGAAGTCGAAACGTCGACTAATTATAACAATAGATTTTCTTAGTGCGTTTTCTTGACCTTCGTACAATCTATCTAAAACACCCACACAAAAAAAGAAGTTTTATGAATCAGGGAAACTTCTCTATATAAAAATGAAAAAAAAAAACAAAAAAAAAAGTTGCTATTTATTAGCTACCAACCTTTATCTATAAAGAAATTATTAGTTATAACTGGGGATGGGCAATAAGAGATTTTACCTCCGCTTATCGACAGATGAAATTTAGTATCGGTAGTTTATTGCTGCCTATCGCTATTTGCCACAAAAGTAGTTTTGAAAGATGCATTTACCGAGGAGCAAAAACAGTCCTTAACCTTTGTAAATATGTAATCTATTTTTCCATAATTATCGACGTCATCGGCTACTTATCTATATTATCACATATCTATGGGCATTATTGGATAACTATCGATATATTATTAAAACGCCCATCCCTAGTTTTAACTACTAATACTTATTTTCCATCTTTTAAGGGGGAACTGCACGCAGTATTATGGATCATTTGCAAGCCTTCCGCCGCTGTAATATTATGTTAAAACTATAAGAGATATGTATTAGCTTCAACGTGATTTTAATAGGGAAATATGTATAGTTGGGAGATAAATGCGAATTTTTATGAAAAAATCAAATCTAGGATTATAAAATAGAAGTAGATTTGTCCATTTTCGACCATTTTTTGACCACTTTTTGACGCAAATGCCGTCCCATATAATTTTTTTTCCACAAAATGGCTCTTTACCGCCTTGCATTGATCCTTTGTCTACGTAACTGCAAAATTTGAAATGGTAAATCGTACTCACGTCTTTGTATTTCTGCAGCGCGTGAACCCTTTTGAACCCATTTTTAAACGAAATGTAATTTAAATTGCCTATACACAACACATTTTTTTAGGTCGGACATGCAGGAGGTTTTCTCTAATACGTAGGTACCTTTTCATCTTACTTTGAACTTGTCTAGACCTTGTCGCTAGTTTTTCACTTTTTGCGTGCAGTTCTCCCTTAAAAGAAACCATTCATTCAGTAGAAATGGTTATAACCGGCTAGTTTTCTCAACACAATGTGTGAGGTGAAATAAACTCGTCTCACTAACAATAACCACACCACTTTAGCTGTTTACGTTGACCCGAATAGCTCATTTCGTTTTCTCTCTCGTACCGTAATTTTTTCATGGCTGTCCTTTTAACCTAATGAAAATTCGTCTTCTGTGCTTAGCAGAGAAAAGGACCCTCAACACCGAATCATTAGTCACTCTGAGCCTTTTTTTGTGTAATCCCGAATTCTCTGATTATAAACATGAAGTACTAAGAGCCAGTTGAATGGAGGTCTAATTTGTCAAAGACAGAGGGTGAATAAACAACTGGGAGCGTTGAAGTTTCAAAGTTGCTAAAATAAGCAAAGTATAGGCTCTTAAATTGCTGTATACATTTAAAGTTTTTATTACAAACTACGAATTTCTTTTAACAAACTTTGAGTAAATAAATAATGATAAACTTTTGAAAATCGTATTCTCAATCAGCACCATATTGTAGACCCAGCCTAAACCAACTTTAATTAAATAATCCAGAGGTATTGTTTATGTGCTGTGATGTTAGTGCAAAAACTGTTTTATAGAGAGCTAGGTAGTGATTTAATAGTTGTTTGCAGAACATGAATAAGCCAGCAAAATAATTTGTTTAGACATGGGGAGATTACCAAGTTCCGCAATTCTAATAAATTGTGGGATGTTTGCAGAACGTTTTTAGTGGAAAAAAATATGTGTTTCAAGATTTTTTTTAAGAGAAAAGGGAATATGGATTAAGTGCTAAAACAAAAATCTGGACTGTACTTGCTGTCTTCCTGTCGCCATATTGGAAAACGCGAATGTTCCTGTTTAGTTTGTCGAGACGTTACTAAGGAGTAAAGTTGTAGAAATCCATTAAATTTTTCATTTTTAATAATAATGAATAAATAAATAGAATTTTCATTGGTAAAAAGGACGAACTTTAAATTATCAACAAAATTTCCTTAAAATGACCAATCCCTAAAAGTTCTCATTTGCGTGTGCTTAAGATTTTTATTTTAAAGTAAAACGCACAAGGGCGCGTAAAAATATAATAGTTAAAAAAATAGACTGAAATATCACAAATTGATACATGGACGAGGTTCATGTTAGAGGAATAAACTGACAACTTTAATTGTTAATTAAAAACGATGGACTTAAAAAATAAATTCATAGTAAAAAAATCGGTAAATACCTTTACCCGGAACTTCCCTCATTATGCATTATTACTTTTACTGGGAAGAGTGAAGTGTGTCCAAGTTAGTTCAGTACATAGTCACAGTATATACGTGTTACTTATACTGTCTCTTCATTTTTATTGGGCGCCATTTTGATCCATCATATTGGATTCCTACCAATATGTTTACCATTTCCTTTCTACCTATGCTACACTTCACTTTTGGGCAAAACTTAAAATAAATGCAATAAGTATCCTATATTCACATTTATTTTTTCTGCAAAATCAATTGAATAAGATTTTTTTTACGTTGATAAATTATTTGGCCGTCATTTTGTTTCGCCGTCTTAAATTGAAACCTATATCATTAGTCTTCACCTACTTCGTTGCTCCACAGATATCTCAGATATTAAGCCTCTGAACGTTTTCATTAACGATCCTCTTGTTGTTATGTTAGAGTGATGTATTATTTAGGGTAAGGATATAGTAAAAAAAACAATGGGTCTTTTTAAAATTGCCAACGTTTCGCCAATTTACTGTTGCATCCTCAGGACATAATATCTGGAAATATCTGCGAACCAACGGAGTAGGTGAAGACTGATAATACGGGTATCATTCAGGATAAAAAATTTATGTGTTCTGAGGATGCAAGAGTAAAGTTGCGAAACGTCGACAATTTAAAAAAACTTTTGTTTTTTTATCGGATCCCAACCCCAAATAGTACACCACTCTAACATAAAAACAAGAAGACCGTTAACAAAAACTATTTAGAAACTTAATATCTTCGTGAAATATCTGCGGTCCAACGTAGCAAGTGAATACTGAAAATATGTGTGTCATGCAGGATAAAAAATCTATATGTATCCTAGGGATGCAACAATAAAGTTTCGAAACGTCGACAATTTAAAAAAGTCTTTTGTTTTTTACTGAATCCTAAACCTAAATAACATAAAAACAAGAGGATCGCTAACGAAAACCACTTAGAAACTTAATATCAGGGAAACAAACGGAATATGTAGACTAATAATATGGGTTTCGTGCTGGATATAGAATCTAGATATGTGTCCTGAAGATGCAACAAAAAACTTGCGAAACGTCGACTGTTTAAAAATAGTCTTTTAACCCCAAGTAATACACCACTCTAACAAATATTTTTTAACATTGTTCCGCCATATTATCAAGCTCCATATGACCCTTAATTTTTGGTCATATTTTGAAGTCAATCAGGTAAGTAATATTTAATCTATGTCGCGGACTGACACACAGACCGACAGACGGGCCGACGGAATTGATAAAACATGTTTTCTAAAAACTTCACTAAACGTGAAGTAATGTAAATCCTGAGACGGTGATCTTCTTCACGATTGCAAATATTATATTTGGCTGCAATTTTGTTCCACCATCTTGAATCAGTAACACAGTTCTACTAGTTGAGCCCTATACCACAATTAGTTGTGGCATTAAATTTGAAATCAATCCATTAAGTAATTTTTCAGGCTGAATTTTTAGATATTTTTGTATACCGCCGTTTTGGTCCGCCATATTGGATTCGTACTAAAATATTACCAGTTGATTCCAATATAATACTTGATGTTTTTTACAAAAGTTGAGATAAAATGGATTAGTAGTTTTTTAATAATATTTTTTTAAGACTTCACTAGACCGCCATTTTGTTTCGCCATATTGGATTTTTGCCAAAATGTTACCAGGTCATCCCCATATGATTCTTAATTTTTGACCAAAATTTGAAGTAAATCGGGTAAGTAGTCTTTAAGCTATGTTGTGAACTTACATGCAAACAGACAAACAGACGGACCGACGGAATTGATAAAACATATCTTTACGACGCTTGAGAAGGTGATTTTTTCACGATTACAAACATTTTATTTGGCCGCCATTTAGTTCGGCCATCTTGAATTAGTACCACTGTTTTACTAAATGATCCCTATATCACAATTAGTTATGGCACACAATTTGAAATCAAATCATTAAACAGTTTTTCAGGCTGAATTTTTACCACTTGATTACAACATAATACTTGATGTTTTTGAAAAAATTGAGATAAATTGCATGAGTAGTTTTTAATAATAATTTTTTAACACTTCACTAGGCTGCTATTTTCTTTCACCATATTGGATTTTTACCAAAATGTTACCAGGTCATCCACATATGACCCTTAATTTTTTACCAAAATTTGAAGTAAATCAGATAAGTAGTTTTTTGGCTACGCCGGGAAAAGAAGACAGAAAGACACACCGATGGAATTGAGAAAATATGTTTTTCGTCATCTAGAGACCTTGAAACGTGAGGATCTTAAAAAATCTCGAAGAGTGATTTTTTTCATGATATACTTCCCTTTTACGCGGGCCCAACAAAAGATGTAACAAGCAAAAAAATAATAACGGATATGTTCCGTGAAACGCAAAAGGTTGCAGATTTTTCTAACCATATAAATCAAATAAATTCATAGTAAAAAATTAATTCATTAAACTTTTCACAACAACATTTCGAATGGTAACTATCTCCAACCGTTTTCAAATGTAAACTAAATGCTAACTCTAAAAGTATGGGCTAATATATTAGTCGTGAGGTGGTTTTACCCTTAAAAACTATTGGAAGTAGTTACCCTTCGAAACGGTGTGAAACCGAAACAATTAGGACAATGCAAGTCTGACAGAATAAACTTTGACAGGTACGGCCCCGGAATCAGCGAAAAATTTCGAATCTACGAGAAGACAAGGATAAAGTTGACTATTCTTTTCCGTGTGAAGCCTGCAATGATAATATAATCCCAGTTGGTTTTAGACTTGCGCCAATTCTAGAAAAGTTACCTCAGGTGGAAGAAATCTATTCTAGAGACCCAATTGATGCGTAGATATGAGAAAATCAAGCAGTATAACTTAGAAGAGGATTACGGATCAAGTTTCCACAAAAACGAAAAGAAAAAAGAGATTACGAGAAAAGGTGCACACCAAACGCCAACACAAATTTCAGAAGCTTCAATCTCACCGCCAAATAGAACCAACAAGAGATGCTTGAAAGATCATAGTCTACGTTTCCCAAAGAATTTCATTAGAGACTGAAGAACAATTGATAAGCAGGGGTCTTAATTCTACAGTAGCACCAAACTGCACACCAGTTTTGGAAATAATTGTAGCTGTTGAAACCATTAACATTCGTCATCCAGAAGCAGATAAATTCCGGCATAAAATAAAGACCGTCTTGGATAGAAAAACAAAGACTCCTAATATATCCAAATAAGAAGGAACTACACTTGAGGGTTTCCAGAAAGACAGTTCTATAAAAATTCTTCCTGCAGACAAAGGGAATTCTACCGTATAGACACCGAAACATATGACCAGAAGATCGACGAAATCTTGACGAAAAGAAACTAGAAAATACTACCGAAAGATCCCATTAGCGCAATCGTAGGTATACAGGTCAATAAAGAAATATAGTGCCTACATCCCATATAGAATACGTACCAAGTTAACGCCACATTATAGAAAGCCACCTCATCTCTATAGCAAGGAAAACCTGCCTCTAAGACCAATTACTGCCTCCCGTGACACCAACAAGTGCTTTAGCCAAGTTTTTGTTAGAGAAAATTCAATCTTTACAAGGTAAGACGAATTCATTTGTTCAAAATTCGAACCATTTTGTTAAAATTATAAAGAGATCACATTAGAGCAAGGAGACAGATTTGTTAGTTTTGATAAGGAAAGTTTATGCACAAATGCTCCGATATGTGACTCATTAGCCATAATTAGGCAAAACTTCAGGGAAGACGAAACACTTTTTGGATGAACGACGTTTGCTCTGGATGGTGTGATGAAACTATTAGAATGCTGTCTCCATAACTCCTACTATCAAGTAAAATAAATGTTATACTCACAAATTCTTCCTCAGCCCAATCTCCGGTGGTAGCCAATTTTTTGGTGTGGTTTGAAGAGTCCGCTATAAATACTACTCAAATTAAGACTAAACTTTGGCTTAGGTATATAGATGATACTTTTATAAATATAATTCTTCAGTCTCTTAGATACCCTAAAAGAACATGTATTAAGTGTAAAATCGAGAAGGAGGAAAATTATTTTTTGCCTTTTCTTGACATTCTCGTTAAACGATGTTTTGACTTTGACTTTATCAGAACTACGGTATACCGAAAACCCACACACACTGGACAGTATCTCAACCAATTTGAATTAATCCCTTAGACCTTGAGGCAGAAATTGATAAGTAATCAATATTACAAAATGATCATCATACTACGACACATTCCGATCAACAAGAAACAACACCATTTCTCATAATACCTTGTGTTAAGGCAACATCAAAAAAAATTCAGAGAACAGCCAGACATTTCAACAGCAAAACCGCTTTTAAATAGGGAAATACATTAAGAAACCTTCTGCCAAAAACTAAGCTATAGGACATCGATAAAGAAAAAAGAATGAATTTACTAGATCCAGTGTGCATATGGTAACTCGTACATTGCAGAAACAAAACGCCCTCTTAGTACAAGATCCAAGGAGCATTTTATTCATACCCAAAAGAAAGAGACGTCAAAATTGGGCATAGCGGAACACATCTGGTTAAACCAACTACTTTCGGAATTATTTACTTAAGAGAGCTAATAATCGTATTTGCAGTTTTAACAATGTTCCTTTTATTGTAAAATGTTGCCAATTTTTATTGTTTCCATTTATACACGAAGTAACATAATTTATAAATTTAAACACTTTTGGAATTGCAATCAATACCGTGTCTATAATGACTGGTCTAACGCGTCGTTGAGAAGAGGTCGAGTATAAATACCTGAACTCTGATCATCGTAGCTTATTGAGTGTTTTGATCACTTGTAGTTAAGATCCCTGAAAATGTTTCACACACAGCGAAAGGTCGAAAATTAACTTTAATTTGACATGGTCTAAACTCTGCAGGAACGATGACTTCTTTATAGACTTCAGTCGTGAAAGCTTTCGTACTATGTCACGTATTGCATTTTGTGACACAAAGAAAAGAAGTTTCATTAATCAGGAAAACTTCTTTGTATAAAACTAAAAAAAAATAAAAGAAGGATTATATTTATTAGTCAGCAATCTTTATCTATAAAAATATAGTAATTTAAGCTACTAATACGTATTGTTCCGGATTGGCCGATAGACAAAACGTAGTTTCTGAATGTACTCCTTTTATTCAAAACACAGGTGACCGGTATCACAGGTAAACACCGGTTATACCTAACAATCGTAACTAAGATAACTTTAAACTTGTCAATGTCAGCTTGTTAACACTTCGAAATTTCAATTACAACTGAATCAAAATGTGACCTCGCGGCGCGCTTATATAGCCTTTAGAAAAGGATGGAATGATCTAGAAAATTCTAGAATAATCTAAATACTACATGGTGAGAAGAATTAAGCCTTACAGAACATTTGAGAACGATTTTTGACACTATTATAGTCGTTATATGGATACAAATTAAGGTAAGTCTACTTCATTAGAATAACAAATAACAAATAAATTCATCTAAAACTTAACAACAAGGACAAATTTATGTTCGTTCATAACATCAAGACCAAGTATGATGTCATCCATTATATTTGCGACGAAAGCAGCGTGTATGAAGCTAATGTTCCCCAGAGTTACTTCAGCTTCATGGATGCCTTTCACAGGTATAATTTCACCGTTGGCGATTTCCAAGACATATTTTTTGTATGGATTTTCTGTCTTGCAAGGATCTATAATGTCTGGCCTTACGAAGGTGTGGGTTGGGCCGGTATCCAGTACCATTTCACAGTCCCAACCGCATATCTTCCCCGGTACTATCAAACTAGAGCCATTATTCTGCAGACGGGATACTTTAATTTTTATTGATGATGATGGGGCTTGGTAGCACCTAGCCAGCTTTCGCCCCTTAAAACTGGCTAATGGGAGTTTTTCCTGAATATCTTCAGGAACATGTCCCTCTTTACCACATTTCCATCAAGGGATGCCTTTTCTTTGTCGGAAAGTTAAAGTTTTATTTTCATCTTTCTGATGTTTAAGAAGAATGTCTTGCAGTTTTTTTATAATGTTCGAAGTATTTTCATTTGTAGTCCGGTATTCTGGAGTATACTGTAGTCTTCGTAGTTTTCCTTGACTCCTGGATGTTTGTTTAGCCGTTTCAAACTAAAGGACATATGCAAGAGCTTCTGAAATCTTCTTTATTCTAGCCATTCTTAAAGCCTGGTTGGTATCAGGATCACGAAAGCCTTCAATAAAACTACTTACTGCCAACTCTTGCTTGATCTCTTCAGGGTAGGATGGATAAGTCAAGTTAATTAGTCGCACAATATCTGCCTCATACTATTGAAGACTTTCGTTATATTTTTGTCTTCGACATTGAAGTTGCTCTTTATAAACCTCCTGTAGATGTGCTTCACCATAACGCATTTCTATATTGCTTACTAATGTCCCAAAGTCATTTCGTTTATCTTCAGGTATGTTCCTTAGCACCTCTATTGCTTCACCACGCAAGGAACAAACCAGTGCTCGTGCTTTTTCGGTGGAACTCCAATTACTTCCAGTTGCGGCAGCTTCAAATTGTTTCAGGTAAGTAACCCACGGCACCTTACCATCAAACAAGAGACGTCGAATTTTAACTCACTTTGCTTTCCAAACTGTATCTGGAATCGTAGACTTTACACTTCCTACTGCATTTGGCCATGAACCTCCTTAACTTGCTTTTGTACCTTCTTCTCCATTTGTCCCATCTCCTCTTTTACATGTTCCTTGGTCATTGTCAATTCAAATAACATTTTTCTAGTTATTTCTTCTTGGTTCTTTCTTACGTCTTGTATTTCTTGCTTTACGTCTTCTTAGTTCCTCATCATGTCTTCTTTTATTTCTTGCTATAAGGTACCTTTGGGTAAAGGCCCACTTTCAACTTTTTTTAATATAAAGAGTAATTTTTAAGCACTAAAAAAACGTTTTGATAAGAATACTTTTGTTTAGCTTCTAATAACATAAAAAACATATTATGAGTTAAAATATATATATTTTTTTGGATAAAAACTGATAACTTAAAAAACGTAAAAAATGGGCCATATTTCCGCCTTGAAAGCTAATATGGCCCAGTGAAAAATACATTGGCGGAAATATGGCCCTTTATATTTGATCAACATTCAGGACAGATAAATTCTTCTGTGTCATGGGCGGTAAGGCCAACATATTCTTCGTGCACCCACACATGACATTTTGCACATTGTCGCATATCTGCAACTCTTGCTTCTTTACATATTAAACACATCCAGTTACTGATATCCTTTTCTTCCTTGTTACAACTTTGAGTTTCCTTATTATTTTTAGCCTGCAAAGGAGATGCCTTTGGTGAAAATAGGTCTCTCTTTAATACTTGAGCTTTATAGTTTATCGCTTTTCGTCTACGAATTGTTTGACGCTTTACAATAAAATCGGGAGTAGGTAGAAGTTCCACTATAGTTTTAGGGTCTGTGTTTTCTTTGTAGGCAGGCTTAATGATAGTTACGTTTAAAATGTTAATTTTTGATGATTTTTTATGGCTTTCATCTTTCAAATAACCCAGTTTTTCTACAAGAGATTCATTTTTCTGTTTTAAAAGAATGTTTCTTGCTTTTTTGTCGTCTTTTATTGTTTCTTCTTGAACGCTAAGTTTTGGTTTTGTTACTGAAACACTTTCATCATTCCAAAAAGAGCAACCCGTCTTTTGGTTATTTGCTATCTTAACTTTTTTAGCTAAAATACTTAAAGGTATCTCATCTTCATCATCAGACCACTTATTTTCATCTTCGTCTGGTTCCTTCATCTCTCTAAATGTCAACTCTGAGGGTACAAATGCTGTTTCTGGTATTACAGATGGATCAAATGGAAAGATACCCGTTGATCTGAAACCACTCTGTATGTTTGAAATGTTCATGCATTGTTTCCACACCGGATTTAAAATTTGTCCAAATTTTTCTTTCTTTAAAGCTCTTCGAGCTGTAGGATTATCGTTCCAATAACGTAAGAGTTCAACGTCCCAATAATGTTCAAACGCTCTAAATACTGCCTTATCTAGTTGCTGAAACTCATGCGTCGTGTTAGAAGGCAAGCAGTAGAGAAAAATTTCATATTGTTCCGCAGTATCTACAACCGAAATATCTAAGTGCCATGACGCACCGTCTAGAATTAACAAAATTGGTCCAGCTGGTTTAAACTTGGAAAAATGGTGCAGCCAGCGTACAAAAATCTCTCTAGTCATGCTTTCTTTTTCAGCCATTGCAACCACTGAGCCATGAGGAAGATTTTCCTTGAATGCTTCTTTTAATCTAGGTCCCTTAAAAATTACCATCGGCGGTATTGCATGACCCAAGGCATTGACACATGTAACTATCGTACAATTTTCAGCATGTTCGTTTGAAATTAAATGTACTCGACGTGAGCTCTTTTGAGCCAATACGGATTGATTAAGATGTAATGTCAACCGGCACCCCTTTTCATCGATGTTAAAAATTCTTTCTGGAGAATTTTTCATTTTTAATTCATACATAATGTTTTCCAGTTTGTTAAAATGATCTTTTGCTATTATGGGATTTTTGAGAGATGTTTCTGTGTCTTCTTAAAAAAGATTTGTACCAATTATATCCTGCCATTTCTCTGTCGCTGGAAAATTAATGTGGAATACCATTGTCAACACAATATCTAAACACAATTCTTCTTAGAGTCTTTGGAACTAAAGGTACCCCCAAGTTTGCTAACCTTAGAATACTTACCACTAGCGCTTGTTCTTTATCCTCAGATAAAATGCTTTTTCGTCCAAGTTTTCTGGTCGATTTTCCTGTCTTCAAATGGTTGCGAAGAGTTGTTCGTGGAATTCCACATTTCATTTCAACTTCCCTTTGGGACATACCTTTCTTTAGCAATATAAGAGCTTCACTCATCATATCCTCCGTCCAGTTTGCGCGAATTCCTCTGTTTTTCTTCCCCATAATCTAAAAGTTTTAGTTTAAAAAAGTATGACACAAATAAAGTTCAAGTCGAAGATATGGTCCATTACAAAAATAAAAGCTGGGACATATTTTCGCTTAAAGTTTTTAATTTAGGTTTATGTGTTTATATTATGTAAAAAAACAAAGTCTTTTTAGAATACAAAATTGTAAATTATTTGACTTAATAAGAATAAACCGATTTTTTATACAACTCCACAACATAATGTACTCACCTTAAAAATTACAAGGTTTAAAACCACAGAATGAAACTAGTATTCCTGTACTATTATGTAGAAATGCCTGCTTGCAACAATAATATACTTATTTGGTTTTACCTTTAGGCTACTAATCTAAAAACAAAAAAAAACATGTTTGAAAATAAGGACGAAAATACAACCCAGGGCGCAAATATGGCCCGCTTTAAAATTAACCCGGGCCATATTTCCGCCCGACAACTTTTTCAAATTTAAGGTTATGTAACTAAATTATAAATACTTACAAAAATTGTAATACTAAAAAACAATATTAAAAACCATACAGTTATTGAGAAAATAAATACTTACAGACTTTTTTTAACACAACTTGAACTGAACGTAGTTTAAAATGGCAAAATTTTATAAAAAATACGCAGCAAATAAAACACGTGGTCATTTATCGTTACACAAGCAAACAACTGTTCACTGAATCACGAAAATGTTTTCTACTTCTGACCGGCTTCATAGTTTTTAGGCAGGAAGGGATAGATGGCGCTGCATATCCCTAAAACTCAGGATGGGCCTTATTTTCGCCTGGGCCATATTACCCAAAGGTACCTTATATCTTCTTGATTCTTCCTCATATCTTCTGTAGGTTCGTGCTTTAGTTCCTCTTGGTTTTTCTTCATGTCTTCTTTAAGTTCTAGCTTCATGTCTTCTTGGCTCCTCTTCATGTCTTCTTGACTTCTCTTCATGTCTTCTGGGTTCTTCTTCATGCCTTGTATTTCTCGTTTTACATCTTCTTGGGTTTTTTTCATGTCGTTCGTCATTTCTTCTTGGGTTTTCTTTATGTCTTCTTGACTTCTCTTCAAGTCTTCTTGACTTCTTTTCACGTCTTCTTGGTTTTTCTGCATGTCATTATGCATTGCAATAATCCGGTTCATCAAATAATCCAAATTTGCTGCCATGATTATTGCTGCTAGTAGAAACTATTTTCTTACTTCTATATCTTACTTCTTTTGGATCCTAATCCCGCTTCTGACACCAAATGTTCCGGATTGGCCGATAGACAAAACGTACCTAACAATCGTGACTAAGGTAAACTTTAAACTTGTCAATGTCAGCTTGTTAACACTTCGAAATCTCAATTACAACTGAATCAAAATGTGACCTCGTAGCGTGCTTATATAGCGTTTAGAGAAGGAAGGAATGATCTAGAAAATTCTCGAATAATATAAATACTACAGGGTGAGAAGAATTAAGTATAAGAGAACATTCGAAAACGATTTTTGACACTATTATAGTCGTTACATGGATAAAAATTAAGTCTGCTTCATTAGAATAACAAATAATAAATAAATTCATCTAAAACTTAACAACATTTTAAAGAAACACATCATCGAATAAAAATAGTTATAACTGGCTATTTTTCTTAACAAAATACCTGGGGAAATAAACTCATTTCACTAAGAATAACCACAGCACTGTTGCTGTTTTCGTTGACCCGAATAGCTTATTTCGTTTTCTCTTCCGTACCGTAATTTTTTCATGGCTGTCCTTTTAATCTAATAAAAATTCGTCTTTTAGAGATAAGGACCCTCAACACCGAATCATTAGTTTACTTTAAGTCTTTTTTTGTACAATCTCGATTTTCTGATTATAAATATGAAGTACTAAAAGCCAGTTAAATAGAGTCTAATTTGTCAAAGACAGAGGATGAATAAACAACTGGGAGTGTAAAGTATAGGCTCCCAAATTGCTGTATACATTTAAAGTTTTTATTACAAACTATGAATTTCTTTTAGCAAAGTTTGGGTAAATAAATAAAGATACACTTTCAAAAAGCGTATTATCAATCAGCACAGTATTGTAGACCTACCCTAAACCAACTTTAATTAAATAATCTCTGTTTGTGTGCGTGCTGTGATGTTGCTGCAAACACCGGCAAATTGTTTTATAGAAAGCTGGGTCGTGATTTAATAGTTCTTTGTAGAACAGGAATAAGCCAGCAAAATATCCTGGCTAAACATGGAAAGATTACCGAGTTCCGCAAATCTTTTGCAGAACGTTTTCACAAATACTGTGGGACAAAATCATACAATTTTTAGTGTATTGTATTTAGACTGTTGTTAAGTTTTGAAAAATATATCTCTCAAGATTTTTTTTAAATGAATGAGGGATATGGGTGAAGTTTTAAAACAAAAACCGAGACTGTACTTGCCAGCTTCCTTTCGCCATCTTGGAAAATGCGAATGTTCCTGTTCGGTTTGTCGAAAAAATATTAGGATCCAAAGTTGTAGAAATCCATTAAATCCTTCATTTTTAATAAAAAAAATTTCCTGCGGGATATAAGTTGGAGTTATGTATTTTATTTAAGTTATAAGTTGTTTGTCTCGGAATTTTATTTCTGATGCCTTAGGTCGTGAGTTCAAATAATTTAAACAATTTATGTGGGCGCCAGACCTAGAGGATGAACAGAAGAGAAAAAACGAAAAAATAGATACTAAAAAATAAACAAAATCTTTTAAGATAATAATTTTATGATAATTTAAAAAGAAAATTGAACTTACAACTTTTACTATTACATAAAAAATAATTAAAAAATAAAATCATTAATTAAAAATAATTTCATAGCATGACAAAAAAAATATGTTCCGTGAAACGCAGAAGGTTTCAAGTTTTTCCAACTATATAAAATAAATTATTCACAAGTTTTTTAGTATAACTTATTTGCAATGTTGCGTTTCATACATGCAGTAACATAATTTATAAGTTTGAAGACTTTTGGAATTGTAGTCAACTCATTTTCTGTAATAAGTGGTCTAACATACGTAGAAACTAACCATTATAGTAAATAAAGCGTCGATGAGAAGAGGTCGGGTACAAGTACCTGAACTGTAATCACCGCAGCTTATTTATCTCTTGTGATCAAGATTCCTGAAGATCCCTCGTTTACAGCGAAACGTCGGAAATAAATTTTAATTTGACAAGTTGTATATCCAAGGACGATTATTTCCTTAATGACTCCAGTCGTGAAAGCTTTCGTACTATGTCACGTATTGCAGTTCATGACAAAAAAAATAGTTTCATTAATTAGGAAAACTTCTCCTTATAAACTAAAAAAAAACAAAAAAGGTTTACTATTTATTAGCTCGCAATTTTTATCTATAAAAAATTGGTAGTTTTTTAAAGAAACCATTCATCCACTGAAAATAGTTTAGGCATTTCTTAACAAAATTTCTGTTAAAATAAATTCATTTCACTAAGAATAACCACACCACTATTGCTGTTTACGTTGATCCGAATAGCTCGTTTCGTTTTCTTTTCCGTAATTTTTTCATGGCCATACTTTTAATCTAATGAAAATTCGTCTTCCGCGGTTAGCAGAGAAAAGGGCCCTCAAGACCGAATCATTAGTCCCTTTAAGCCTTTTTAGCACAATCTCGAATTTCTGATTATAAATATGAAGTACTAAAAGCCAGTCGAATATTCGTCTAATATGGCAAAGACAGAGGGTGAGAGATGAACAAAGTATAGGCTTCTAAACTGCTGAATACATTTAAAGTTTTTATTACAATCTACGAATGTCTTTTAGCAAAGTATGGGTAAATAACTAAGGATAATTTTTTGAGTCGCATTCTCAATTAGCACCGTATAATAGACTAAACCAACTTACTAAACTAATTAAATAATCTAGAGGTGTCATGTGCGTGCTATGATAATAGTGCAAACACCGGCACATATTCAGAAATTCGCATGTGATTAAAACTGTTTCAGCTTTTGCCAATCATTTGTTAGAGTTAGGATATGATTTTTCTATTTCTGACGTTTATGTTTTACATGAATGCCCGAGAGGGGAAAAGCTTGACCTGCTAGAAAAAATGAAAATAACCAAAGCTATAAAAAGTCCTATTCTCACTTGCGTTAACGGCGTTTTTAATTCCGAACCAACCATAATATTTAGCAATTTAATGTAATAATTATTGTAGGCAACCCTCATTTCATCCACTAATTTATGAAGTGAGAGTTTTTGGCCATTTTCGTTGATCAACCTAGTGGTCTATGGGTACTTACTTTGGCCTGCCACTCAGGCGGTCCGGGTTCAATCCCAGGTGGGGACATGCATCTTTTCTAATATTTTATTTAATTTTATTTACGTGAGAGTTAACCTTATTTTAGTGTCGATCAAATTTGTAGTAGTTGTTTGTTTTGTTGTATTTTAGTATGTTTTATTCTGTTTGTAAGTTATTATTTTCGGATTTTTGTGAATGTGATTATTTACTAAGATTCTCTCTGTCGTTTGTAGGTCTGATGATGTCATATTAATAATTACAATTTACTAAGACCGAGACTTGGAATCTTTTTTTATGTTTGTTAGCAATGTGTTATCTTCAAGGCGTATTTTTCATTTGTAAACATTTTAAAAAGCAGGCTAAATATTTAAACTTAAACTAACACAAAACGCTACGTAGCTGCCTAGGAAAATGAATCAACTTTTTTTCTGTCGTTGACTAAACATTGAAATCTGCTTAATTGTTTTTACGATAAACGGTGTTGCCGATTTTTATAAGATGATGTTAAAGTAAAAATTGCTTTTTCAATGTGATTCTTTTTTTCTAAATTTAGATCGTTCAGATATTTTAATTTATAGAAAAAACCTTACAATTAAGGAATAGACCCAACGATATATAAAAATTTTATGATCAAAATGGTACATACTAACACATGTTAATATATTCGTAGTCAAACCTCTAATTATCAGGTTTTCAAGATGAAACGAGACCGTATTCATACCGGACTGTGCGTGCAAGGGAGAATAATGTGTTTAAGAATCATGTATGTATATATACATATATATATATATATATATATATATATATATATATATAACTATATATATACATATATATATACATATATATATATATATATATATATATATATATATATATATATATATATATATATATATATATATATATATATATATATATATATATATATATATATATATATATATATATATATATATATATATATATATATATATATATATATATATATATATATATATATATATATATATATATATATATATATATATATATATATATATATATATATATATATATATATATATATATATATATATATATATATATATATATATATATATATATATATATATATATATATATATATATATATATATATATATATATATATATATATATATATATATATATATATATATATATATATATATATATATATTATAAAATAAAAGATATTTTTCGGATTTTTTTTTAAATTATAGGCTTAGTTGAAATGACAGATGAAAATAATTTTGACATTCCTTCACCGCTTTACTATTGAAAATAGAAAAAAAATGGTAATAGCAAAAATTTGCTTACTTCGTAAATTCAACTAGGAAAATTCAAGAGAAAATCGGAATTTCCATTTTCGAGTTGCTATTACGATCCCTAGTGACCATTTTTCGAACTTGAAAGTAATTTCCAGTTTTTTCCTTAACCACAAATATTTTTTGCTATAATTTTATGATCAACGGTTACTAAGTTATGGCCAGAGACTATTCTTAATGCATCACCCTGTATATTTAAATATTAATAGTAATAATAAGTATTAATGTATATAAACTAAAACTTAAATATTAATACATTATAACAATTTAAAGTTCTGTTTTATATTCTAGCTTTAAAAAAGAAAACAATAAATTGTTTGTTGTTGGAGTCCGTTTTCAAGCAAATATCTTTGTTAGTGTATCGTGTATGTAATAATATTTATTTATTTAAAAGCATTAGTTTTTGTTTCCTTCATAAAAAGAAAGTATTGTAATATATATATATATATATATATATATATATATATATATATATATATATATATATATATATATATATATATATATATATATATATATATATATATATATATATATATATATATATATATATATATATATATATATATATATATATATATATATATATATATATATATATATATATATATATATATATATATATATATATATATATATATATATATATATACATGATTTTTTGTGCAAATTTTAAAATAAATTAAATAAGTAATATTAAAGTAACAATTTTTTAACAATTCACTAGTCCGCCATTTTGTTTCATCATATTGGATTTTTACCAAAATGTTATCAAGTCATCCCCATATAGTCAATCGGACATTTCGTTTTCTAGCTTGCCGCGAATAAACAAGCCAACAGACAGACAGGCCGATGCGATCGACCAATTGAATTGAGAAAACTTGTGTTTTGGCATCTAGGAAAATTAAAACGTAAATACATATGTTTAAAAATGTGAAAAAGTGATTTTTATATATATATATATATATATATATATATATATATATATATATATATATATATATATATACATATACATATATATTTATATACATACATATATATTTATATATATATATATATATACATATATATTTATATATATATATATATATATATATATATATATATATATATATATATATATATATAAAAGGAGAAAGTTCGTCGTGACTGACTAGTTAGAAAAAAGCACTTTAAACCAAAAGAATATAATTTTCACAAAAAGCGAAAGATTCTATCCTCCAGGTTTTTGGTTAGGTGGGGATGCAGTCAGAGAAAAAAATTATGAACGGCCTAGTGTGGAATACCCTTTATTGTATGGTCGAGCTTTCGAGAATGTTTATTCTCTTTTTAGGACCCTTCTATAGAAAAATACATTTGTAGATAAGAAAAGAAAGGATTACAAAGTAAAAGAAACATGTTACCAAAGTGAGTTAAAAATAAAACAGTCCCATTGCAACAAAACGTATTGTTCGGAATTTGTTTTAAAGAAGCAGTGTGGTTCATCTTCCCTGTCATGTCAATGTCAATAAACAATAATTATTTTATATTAATTTGTATTTGTAAAAAAAATCACTTTCCAAGGTTTTTACAAAGCTCTTCGTTTTAGGGGCCCTAGGTGCCAGAAAAAAACATGTTTTCTCAATTCGGTGGGTTCTGTCGATCGGTCTGACTGTCTGTCATTTCGCAGTACACCTAAAAAAACTGCTTATCCGATTGACTTCAAATTATGGTCAAAAATTAAGGGTCATATGGGGATTATCTAGCCGAGTTTTGATGAAAATTCAATATGGCGGGTCAGAATGGCGACTTAGTGGTTTGTAAAGAAAGTATTACTAAAAAATCATTATCCAGTATTACATAAGAATGAACTGGTACCATTTTGGTATGAATCCAAAATGCCAAAATAAAATGGCGGCTCAATAAAATATCAAAAAATCAGTTTGAAAAAACTGCTTATTAGATTGTTTTTAAATTTTGTGCAAGAATTAACTGCGATGTAGAGGTACGCTGGTAAAGTACTGGTATATGTGTTACTAAATCACTATATACGGAACTAAATTAGATCAATTTCATAATAAAAGGAAATATTCATAGCGAGGGAAGTTTCGGGTAAAGAAAGTTTACCGATTTTAAATTTAAAAAAATACCCATTTATCCTGTGAATGTACTACGTTCAATTTAAAATTTTGCTAGAATCTCATTAATATATTCAAAGGCGGAAATATAAGTTTATATTTTATTAGAAAATAAGCAATACACTTTGTCAAAAAAAAATTAGCAGATTAGAATTTCGTGTCCTGAAAACCCCGAAAACAATATGAAACACACCCCCACCCTCCCCTGCCAAATGTTTTACCTGCTGATACAAGAATGTTTTATGCCTGGAGTAAATTAACTTAATATTATTAATAATTTTTGCCTCAGTACAAAAGTATATACATATTATATTGCCAGAATTACAGGACATCCTGAATTGTATATAAACCACTCTACTCTAAATACATACTAACTCTACGGTAATTCCTGGCACTCTCACATCATATTGTGTGTAAACGTTGTACCGAAAATTCCATGCTAAGCCTTCTATTGTGATGCAGCTTCCGCAGTAAATTTGTATAACGTTTTTCGTACGATAATTAATCTTTCCAAATTTCACAGCCGCCTCCATTTTTACGGCGAAATTCCCTTGATAGGAGATAAATGTGTTTCTCATTCCTAAAGTGTGTTTGCGCATATTATACATGATGTCAGCGGGACTGACAAATTTAAAACTTTGTTGAAATTAATGTGTTAAATAAACAAATGTTCTGTCATAACTTGGTGTTTCCCCGGTCAAAGTCTCGCAGGGTGATTCATAGATAAGTACTGAAAATTTAAGAGGAACTTTCAAAGCAATATGTTATAAAAGTTTGTATACAAAAGTAGTTTCGTAAAACATTTCGTTTTCTAGACCCATGAATCAATAATTTTTGCTTACAATTTCGGTAATCTTTGAGAAAAAAGCAAATTAAATATTGAAAAGTTTCGGGTAGAAACAAAAGCAATGAGGATAAATTCTATAAGAACTTCAAAATTGAAAGGAAAGAGCAATAGTAGACAAGAATGTTGCAAAATACGCAAAAGAGTGTTTAAAAAATAGTATTTTTTTTAACTTGTGATACATAACAAAGGAAAAATGACCATAATCATAAAAACATCATTTTTCGAAAACAAGCCACTCTCCACAAAATCTCTGATGGCTAAAATAACACAACTGACGTTACAAATTTTCAATTTTATCATAAGGGTTGCATAGAAAATACAAAAATATGCAATACTCTCAATAGTAAATTTGTCTTATTATCTTTTATTCTAAATATTTAGGTAACTGATATTCTAAATTTAACCCACCTGCCGAATCCACAATATTTTTTAGTGTATCATTTTCTATTAAAATGTAAAATAAGGCTAGTGCACTCTCGACAATTTGCTACATTTCCGAAGTAAATTAAATAGCTTAAATAGCTGATTTTTATTCTAAGCCTTTAAAACTAGTTACACGGAAAATTTTTTCAACATATTTAAAATAGTATCTGAATGACAGCACATCTTTAGAGAGCAAAGATCAAAACAAGACGCATTTTAATTTTTATTATCTTAGATCAAACATGCCCTTGATTTTAATCATCCTTACATGTGTTTAGAAGCTAAAAAGCTATTTGTCTAATAGATAATTGAAAGTTAAAATTTGTGGAATGCCCAGTGATGCAAATGTATAGTTTAGCATAGGATGGCCCCAGGAAACTCTTCTCGGTATACATAAACGATATGGTAAGCCTAAATATAAATATACAGTTATCAGGTTTAATACAGCAATCCTTTGTCGAGCAAAATTTGGCAAATCCTCAAAAACCTTAGTAACATTTTAAAGAACTGACACTAATTAACCACTCATTGGGATCTTAGGATGCTGAACACAAGAAACTCTGTAAATTATATATCTGGGAATTCCAATAAATTGTCATTTAAAATGGAATATACATACAAAATTGCAGCAACGGTGCAAACTAATTGTATCTATGTAACCCTGGGCTGAGGAGAGTTTTGGAAATATTTAAGGAATGTTAATATACTTAAAAAATGGTTTATTATGGTAACATAACAGAAGTCTTAGAGACTGGAGAGTGCTTCCATTCCATAAATAGTTGTTTCGCCTCTGGCTCAAACAAACGTACTTAGGTTTCACCTACAGTGACAGGCCGTTTCAAAAAGCTCTGATCAATATCGAATCGGGTACAGATTGAGCGCGATGTTTCCAGTCGTGATTTTTTCATGCCCAAATCGATACGAACAACGTGATGGACACGTTCGTATAAAAACTTCAGAGTCTCAGCTATAAACTTTAGTCCATTTAAATAATAGAGTCATGAGAGGCATCAATATTTTCTGGGGACAACACTAAAATGCATATTCCATGTCTCTCATCATGTTAAATAGACATTTTTCTTGGATTTACTTTCGTTTAGCTAAAACCAGTTATATAAAAAGCAGTTTTTTTCGTCTTCTAGAAGCTTCTCCTAAGGCAGAAAAATAAAAATTTTCATGCGAGAAATGCATCTTCCATGTCTCTCATCATGTTAAATAGACATTTTTCTTGGATTTACTTTCATTTAGCTGAAACCATTTATATAAAAAGCATTTTTTTTTTCGCCTTCTAGAAGCTTCTCCTAAGGCAGAAAAATAAACATTTTCATGCGAGAATACGCATTTCCACTTTCCAATCTTTAGAAGAATAGAAGTTTTGTAAACTTTAAAACGGCGGAAATGTAATATATTTACTACTATATTGCCTTCCGAATTATTTATTTATTTTTTCCATTTTTTTTTTACTTCTATAAAGGCCTCCGAATGTGGAACTAAGAAAAATTCTTGCTGCAACTCTAATTTTGTATTTTATTTGCTTTTATTATAAAATTGATTAATAATTAATCAGTTATATAATTCATTGATTTCATGGTTTCAATAATGGTTTGTGGCTGTAGTGATGGTTATATCAAAAAACCTAGACTAACCTAATGACAAACGGTATAGATCCACCTAACAGTATCACTTTCGTTAAAAAAATCCTTGTTTTGATATAGGGTAAACAGTACAGTTGTTGGCACTCAGGGTATTATTGGCACCCTTTCATAAATATGGATATATTAAGATTCCAATATTAAATACACAGTTTTTGGTAAATGGAGTAAGATCTGACAATGTTGCCATTCGCCATAAAGTAATTGCATCATACTACTTTTGACAGTTAGTATTGTTGCATTTATATGAACAAGTGCATGACGTGTGTGTTCCATAATCAAGGATAATTTTAGTAAAGTTCATAAGGTAGGCTCGCCATTTTGGCTTGATTTTAAGTATTTTGGATTTAAGTAAAATTTTGATATGATGAAGATTTTGTTAATATACAATAAATATCGTTTAAGGCTTTAAAAAAATGCTTTCGCTAGTGATTTTTTCCCGCCCTTTTTATTTAATTCAGGTGCCAATTACTATCCAGTGGATTGAACGGATAAACAATTATTGGCACTAAGTGCCAATATTTTAGTTGTTGGCACCCTGCCAATAACTGGATTTTGTGTGTGCCAATAACTAAATCGACTTTATTGTTTCAATTTATATATTCCCAGTTAGGATGGTCCTTAGGTAAACAATTCGTATTTTTTACAGAAAATGCCGAAAGCTTACGAAGGAAAGAAATATAATAAAAGATATAGTGAAGAGATCCTGCAAAAAGCGTTATAAGAGATAAAAAATGAGATGCCTAAAAAAACTGCATCAAAAAAATATGGTATTCCACGTGGTACACTGCAGTTTCGATTAGGTCATGAACCCCCACCAGTTTTAAATATGAGAGGAGACCGTCTTAGTAAAATGGATAGAAGATAGTGTCAGAAAAGGCGTTCCGCAGAGATAAGAAAATCTTCAATCCAGTGTTAAAGCTTTTCTGGACAAAAACCCCAGAACAAATTGCAAATTTAAAAATAACTATCCAGGTGATGGTTGGTATAAAAGTTTCTTGAGACGGCATCCAGTTTTAACTGAAAGACAGCCAGAAGCGGTAACTGCAGCCAGTGCGTCAGTAAATGACCGGGTTTTAAGAGGTTGGTTTTCAAAAATAGAAACATATTTAAAGGATGAAAATCTATTCGATATTTTGCAAGATTCAAAGAGAGTCTTTAATTCTGATGAAACCAACTTTCAGTTATGCCCAAAAACAAAAAATGTTATAGCACCAGTAGGTAGTCGCAATGTATATGAGGTGGATCATGGCCAAGCAAAGTCGACAGTGACAGTTTTATTTACATTTTCGCAGGAGAAACAACCCCTCCCATGATTGTATTTCCTTATAAAAGACTACCAGCTGACATTACTTCAAATATTCCAAGTAATTGGGGAATCGGAACCTCTTCAAATAGATGGATGAAAGCAGAACTTTTTTACGAGTGTATATGTTTTCCATCATCATCTTGTAAAATCCGAAATAAAGTTTCCTTATTTGTAGATCGACATACAATACATCTTACATATGAAGTAAGTGAGTTATGTACCAGGCTTAAAATTGTTTTAGTGGCATTATACCCAAACTCTACCAGGATCCTCCAGCCTGCAGATGTTTCCGCTTTTAAACCCATCAAAAATCTTTGGAAAAAGGGAGTGTTAGAGTGGAGTAAAACTAATCCAACAAATTTACTAACAAAAGATAAATTAGCACCTATTTTGAATAAAGAAAATTTATTTCATTGCATTGAAAGTATTAACGCTGCAAACATTCAATCACAAAGTGAACCTTTTCAAGCACTCATCAGTATATATAAAGTCTTTGTACCGGACCACATTGTTGATGAAATAGAAAGCGAATCGAAGAATACGAATATAGTGGAAGAAAGAACCGAGAATTTAGAGAGATCACTTGCACAAGATAAGATAAAAATTAAATGTAATGAAAAAAAAGTGGATACATATGAAGAATTTAAAAAAACTGAAAATATACATCTCGGTGATGGAGACGAAAACGTCCAAGTCTTTGATTTAAATGATATCCCAATTATTTTTATGTCATCTTCATCTAAAACAGTAGAAACATATAAAAACGAATCGCCATCTGTTAAAAATACGTCACCTGAAATGTTAGATAAAGCGACATGTACCTTGAAAGCAACTATGGAAACTCCCGAACTAAAAAAATGACCCCGAGTTAATAACTATAATTGAGGTTGAGAAAAGAGCTGGGGTAGACTGAAAAGGCCTTATAGGCCTACCAGTCAGGTCTCTAGACCTCCCCCTAACTACTACTACTAATAACTATAATGGCAAACACCATGACCCTTAGAGAACTCCCCAATGAAACACCTGAAATAAAAAAAATATTTAATGTGGCCTGATACACCACAAAGAAAAGAAAAAAAAATTCGAAAAACTGCCGTTTGTATTGACATCTTACCAGTGGAAAAAAATTAATTTAGAAAAGTTAAATAAAAGGAAAGCAGAAGAAGAAGCTAAAGAGAATAAAAAAAAATTAGACTAATTAAGGCTAAACAAAAGATGGAAACAAAAAAAGATTCGGTAAAAAGAAAAAGACGACTACCGCAAAAAGCTAGGAAAATACCTGAAAAAGGAAAAACAAATAAAGAATGCGTTGAAAACATAAATCCAAAGTCTGCAGTTGTAAATGTCATTTCTAACATTTTAATAAGAAGTAAGTGTGATGAAAATAAATCTTGTGAGACGAATAAATCGTTAAAACCAGTGCATGTCAGAAATTTATTTGAAAATGAAACAAGTAACAATGACCCTATTCATGATTATAATTTTGAAGATTTTGTTAATAATAAAAAAGTGTTTTCAGGGCTTTGCTTTATTTGCACTTTTAATATTACACAAATTATCTCTGGTATAAAATGTAATACTTGTAATAGAAATTTTCACCCTCAATGCATTAGAAAACATAATAATATGCCACCAGTTGTAAAAAGCTATGTTTGTCAAGCTTGTGTAAAAACAGTAAGTAAAGATTTAAATAATAAGTACGTATGAAAAATACATTTAATGCACTATATCGTTAAAAATAATTTAGAAACTACTTTAAGTTTTTTATTGGTTAAAAATAGAAGCTATATTCGTAGTTTTGTTTAACTTTTTACAGGTGCCAATAATTGTATTTTAAAGTGCTAATAACTATATTTTGGGTGCCAATAAAACATTTTTAGTTCAACTAGATATTTATTGTGTTTTAGACGTTAAAGTATCACTAAAGTTGTAAACGGATTTTGTAATCAGTAGTAATATGTACATATGTAACGTGTAGAAACAATTTTGTGTCATTTTTCTGTCAAAACAAAAAATTACAGCAGAAGTAATCAAAATAGTTTCTTAAAGTGCCAA
This sequence comes from Kuschelorhynchus macadamiae, assembly GCA_030620095.1. Lineage (NCBI taxonomy): Eukaryota > Metazoa > Arthropoda > Insecta > Coleoptera > Curculionidae > Kuschelorhynchus > Kuschelorhynchus macadamiae. The sequence goes on along the minus strand of JAUTXW010000780.1, from coordinate 646,912 downwards.
TTACTGTACCCCTTACCCTAGACTCGGAATAATGTTGTCGAGCTACCTCGTGCTTTCTTTAGAGCAACTAACTAATCCTCTCCTATCCTAACCTAACCTAGTTCGCATTTTTATTAAATATAGTTAAAAATAAATAAATAAAATTAAGGTTAGGAGTTTCCGCACAATTTCTTGAAATGCCGCATTCAGGAGTCTTCATAGAACCCAAAAAAAATATTTTGTTTATATATCAGATTTTAGGACTGATGGAAATGGCAATTACGTACTTCTGCATGAACGTGTTTACGTTTTTACAATCAGAAAAATGTTTAGAATGCAAAGCAAAATAAAGTTTCCATGTTACTTGTTTCAACTATTCCAAAATCTGGAAAATAAAAGTGAAATTTGCTCGGAAAATGGAAATACCTTCTGCAGTGTTTAGAATGGCAAGCAAAACTAACTTGCAATGTAACTGGTTTCATATATTCTAAAGTCTGAAAAATGGAGATGACGTATTTTCACAGAAATGGTTTTTCTATATTAGGAGAAGTTTCTGGAAGGCGAAAAAAATTGCTTTTTATATAATTGGTTAAACGCAAGTTGAGCCATTTTCTTTTCTTTTTAAGCAAGCAACCCAATTTTCAATTTGGCATATGAAGGGCAATATCTATTTTATTCAAACGGAAAAATCAATAATATGAGTTTTTATTATCAATATCTGCTCCTAGTTTATCGTCTTTTTTTAGCCCATTATAATAACCTTGTTCCTATAAATTCGTGAAAATATTAACAAACTTTTCAAATCGTCGTTTTCCAGCGATATATACTAAACTACTTTTCAGCTTCGAAAAGCGCGAAACTCTGGCATTTAACGGAATTGATATAAATGTCCGTTAAATCAGAGTTTCGAATGTTATCGCTAGTTACAAACACGTGCCAATGTATTTGAAGTTTCTAGAATTTCATTTTGTGCAGAGTTGAATGACGATATTTTCGCTATTGCATCGGCTGAAAATGAAACACGGTTAGGTAAATTTGTGATAGAGACCACAATATGAAAGAGAAACATTTTTCGAGTCATGTTTGTACTAATAATATTAAAAGCCAACAAATGCTTGTAATAATCGATATATTTAAAACACTAAACCTATTTTTTTTGTATTGTTTTATTGCATATTTTTTATATAAAATAAATATGTTTTTTTCAATAACATTTCTGGACGATGTGGTGAATGCGTCGCATATTCATATAATTTCACTTGGAACTTATCTCGAATGTAATGGAAAAGGCAGAACAAGGTCTGCCGGGCCAGCTAGTTCTAAATAAATATAACTATTTACGGATTGATTTGGCCGATACTTGGTGGAAATCCATAATTAAGGTATATGGCTCTAAGTAAAAATAAAGATTCAATGGTCAAAAAAATGTGTTTCTCCAAAATGGATGAAACTAAAAACGGCCAACAAGAGTACAAAGCAGCGAAACGAGGCAGGCTTACTAAATTAGTTAACAGAAGAAAAGAAGACGCAATATCAAAAAAGTGATTTTTAAACACGTTTACTTAAAAGTTGTTCACACTAAATTGTTGCACAGATTGTTCTCCACAGAATTTCTTGTTTTTGATTGGGATACTAGAAAAAAATTAAGTCATATTATTTATAAGAAATGAATCATTAAAAAAAATTGAAATTACCCTAATAGGTAGTTTTTTCAGCCTTTTTTAAGTTTTTATTACGCAGCCGTTTTGTTTTGCTATCTTAGATTCATAATAAAATGTTACCAGTTCATTCCTATATAACACTCGATTTCTGTGCAAAATTTGAAGAAAATTGGATAATTAGTCGTTTTAACGTTTCACTATGTCGCCATCTTATTCTGGAAAATTGGATTTCTACTAAAATATTACTAGGTCATCCCCATTTGACCCTTAATTTTTGACTGAAAATTGAAGTTAATTTGGTAAGTAGTTTTTAAGCTATTCCGCGGTCTTACACACAGACAGGCAAACCAACGAAATTGATAAAACATATTTTTTGCATCTAGAGACGCTAGAACAAGAGGATTTTTTTACGATTACAAATATTTTATTTGGCTGCCATTTAATTCCGCCATCTTGACATAATACCGTAATTTTACTAGTTGATTTCATACCACAATTAGTTATGACACACAATTTGAAATCAATCCAGTAAGAAGGTTTGGCGGCTTAACTTTTTAAGATTAAGTTAAGTTTAAAGCAAGACGAAAACGTACCTACGTATTAGAAAAAACCCTTCCTGACGTCCGACCTTAAAAAATTATGCTATGTATAGGCAATTTAAATTACATTTCGGTTAAAAATGGGTTCAAAAGGGTTCACGCATTGCAGAAATACAAAAACATAAGTACGATTTAACATTTCAAATTTTGCACTTATGTAGACGAAAGATCAACGCAAGGCGATGTAGAGCCATTTTGTGGAAAAAAAAATAAAAGCGACGACATTTGCGTCAAAAAGTGGTCAGAAAATGGTCGAAAATGGACTAATTTATTCCTATTTTATCATTCTAGATTTGATTTTAAGTTAATTAATATTTCTTACAGCTTGAACATAATATTGCACCGGTGGAAGGCTTGCAAATGATCTATAATACTGTGTGCAGTTCCCCCCTAAATCGCTATTTTATTCCGCAATCTTGGATTCGTACCAAAATTTTACCAATTGTTTCCTACATACTACTTGTTTTTTTGTGCAATTTGAGATAAATTGGGCAAGTAGTTTTATAGGATTCAGTTTTTAACATTTCACTGGGCCGCCTTTTTGTTTCGCCATATTGGATTTTTACGAAAATATTACCAAATCATCCCCATGTGACCCTTAATTTTTGACCAAAATTTGAAATCAATCGAGTAATTAGTTTTTACCTATGCCGCGAACAGACAAACCGACAGACAAGCAGATCGATGGAATTGAGAAAACATGTTTTTCGGCATCTTTTCTGCAAAAATCTCGAATGTTGATTTTTTCGCGATTAAATCCCTTTTACGAGGAATGTAAACATACTTTATAAATGTGCTTATACTGTTTCTCGATATTTTATTATTGTTTGACGCCTATATATATTTATATATAGTAGTAGTAGTGGTAGTTAGGGGGAGGTCTAGAGACCTGACTGGTAGGCCTATAAGGCCCTTTCAGTCTACAGAGGATTGCAACTGTGTCATACGTGAACCATCCGTATAGCAAACAATTGCCTCTCTGGAGAACTCCAACCTGTTTCTCTCCCAGTTCTTTCTTTCGGGATTGAGAAACTATAACCCTTATTCCATCTTAGTCTGCCTTAGTGCTACTCTGTAGGTAGATAAAGGGATCTCTCTTTACACAATGTGGGAGATCCTTGCATGACCGACAACCTCACCTTTAGTATGCCAAGCTCCTGCGTCTCCCATTCGCAAGTGCGCTGCCATAGCCTCTTTCATAATGAAAGTCGACAATGATAGCAGCCCTAGCAAGGCATCCAATGCTTCTGACGGTGTCATCCTTATTGCTCCAGTTATCGCTAGGCTAGCCAGTCTCTGGACTTTTGCAAGACTGGAACGAATGGTTTTCCTCTTCACCGAGGGCCACCATACTATTGAGCCGTATGATATTCTAGGTCTTATGACTGCTTGGTACAGCCACTGCATGACCCTAGGACTTAGCCCCCGGGTTGTGCCTACCGCTCTACGGAGCTGCCAAAAGGTCGCTGTTGACTTCTTTATCTGCCCATCGACTTGAGTCTTCCAGCTCAGCTTTATTCCTACTGTGACCCCCAGGTATGTATATATATATATATATATATATATATGTTATCTCACTATTTGAAAAATTCACTTTTTAAAAAACACTTTTTATTAAAATAAAATAAAACAATATGTTCACAACTTTGAAAATCAAATGGACATTAATTATTGTTACAACTTAAAAGAATAATATTATACTGTCCTTAATAAAATCTACATAGTCTATTTATATTAAAAATCTTGCTGAGGTACGTGGGAAACCGGCAAGCATCCGCTGGCTTCCATGGAGACTGCTGACGGTGTTTGAGCGTACTGTCGCAATTCTTGGAAACTGCTGATGTTGGTTTCTGTGAATGACGCAACTGTGTGATAATATGTGGCGACATTCTGGAGGCACGTGGAAGGTCATGGGAAACGGATATAACATATATATATATATATATATATATATATATATATATATATATATATATATATATATATGAGTAGTGCGATTTCAAAAACTTTCTAAGTGCATGTTATGTGTTTTCACAGAATTAACGAAAAACCTAAAACTTGAAAATTATCTCAGTTTTCGATCTGCTGATACATAAGGTACTTAAAAGACTAATCAAACACTATGTTGATCACATAATTTAAACTTTTTGTTAGGTAGAAAAAGAGAAAAAACAAAAAATATTTTGAACTTAACTAGTTAGCAACCGCACGTTGGACGTAACGAGTTTTGATGCAGCAGGCATTCGATATAACGAGTTTTGCATCAAAATAATGGAAAATGATAGTTACAGTTTCTTTTATTAAGGACAAACCAGTTACAAATTTGGCCCTATGGCAAAAAATAAAACAGTACTCTGCAAAAAATAAATTTTACTCTGGTAACAAAACACTAATTAATGTGGCTAAATTCTTAGACCATTATCTTCCTCAGCATTTCCTTCTTCCGTTCATCCTCATCAAGTAATATATTTTCATTGATATTATCAAGAATACTCGAATAAAAGGATACATCTACATTGGAAAACATTATCCATTCAGGGCCGTAGTGTTTTTGAGGAGCTCTTCAACATCTTTGAGTTTTGCTGCTTTTACGTTCATTTGATTAGGAAGTACTTCGGGATTTAGGGTAGCCAGTGACTTACCTTTTCTAAGAACAGGGCTATAAACTCCAATATCGCTTCTGTAGTTTACTTCCCCTTTTAGGACTATTGAACAATTCGTCTCCTTTTTCAAGGAAATCCATTTTGCTGTAGAGAACTGAAAATGCCATTGACCAGGGGGCTTGATAATTTCTTCAACCGCTGTCGAAAATTGGGCAAAAATGTTTCTCGTACTCACTGGGCTTCATAATGGTATCTTTCTTCTTAACAACTTTCTCTATGCGAACAAAGATACGATCTAGTGGCAGACACGAGTGCTCCACTAAGGGAAATGTAATATGGACTTCTGTAATTGGAGATTCACTACGATACAGCCATGTCGTCAGCATGCCCATCATCGTTACATTCTTGTTTTGTCCTGGACAGCCGTCGCAGAAAATTTTGATGCTTGTAGTATTCTCCGTTTGCAGAGACATTAGTTTATGGTATACCACTGAAGAAATTTCATTTGATCCTTTGTTTCTCTTATTCTCTGTCCAGGTGTAAGAAGTGATGGCCTCTCTTGTTTGTTTTGCACGTGAGTCTCCTTCACCGATAGTGAAATTATAAAAATACAGTTACCGTGAATAGTACGCCTGTTGAACCGGAATGCGCGGGAGAACCATGTTCTTCTGGCAATCAAAACTTAGCTTGATTGTATGTTTTTCGGTATTTTTGAGAAGATCATGGAACGTTTTTGCCTTAAGTTTATGCACTCTAAGTCGGACCATTAACTCAGCCTTTACATCGGTAGGTACAGAGCTTGCAATTTGTTCTTTCAGCCGTATACGCTCAGAACATGCATCTGTTGCCGGACTTTTAAAGCTTATGTTAAATTTTTCTACAAAAATGTTTCTAAAGAAATCATATTTCACGGCCAGATCTTTGTTTTCTTGATTATAAAACCTCCAAAGTTTTTTAATGCTACAGTCACTTTCCATGTACTGTTTTTGTGACCTATCCCCAGTGTAATGACTTTCAATGCACTTTAATTTCAATATAAAATCAACCACCTTTTGTGATTTGGGCTCATAATGTTTTGATTTTCTGTCACCGCCTCTATTTTCTTTCGCCTGTGATCCAGTGTTCAAAAACTGTTTGCTGACATTTTGAACACTTGAATTTAGAAATGCCGAGTATGGATTGAAATCGTATGCATATTTGTTGCATCCCTTTTTTTGTCTTAATGAAAAAAAACACTGAGACTGTTCTATTGCGAGTACCATTTTCCATACGCTTGCGTTTTGGCACACTCTGAGATGTATGCTTCAAAATAAAGTTATCCTGGTCTACCTTATTGGTGTGTGTGTAAAATGCTTGATGAAATTTTCTTACATCTTGCATTGTTGAGTCCGAGCAATAAAAAGTTTTTCTTTTATGGATGCATTTTGGAAGTGCTGGTAGAGCTTTAGGACAATGCCTGATTGAAAAAAAAGGATACTTCAGTTCATGCACAGGACCGAAAATACCCAAAGACTGCCACCAATTACTTAACTTTAGAGTGCGTGCGTATTTCAGATCTGACTTGAAATGTGATTTTATAACTTTAAATGATGGTTTATAGCTTTAATTATGGTTATATCGACGTACCTGTGCAAGTCTAACGCGAAAGATCCACCTTGCAGTATAGGTTATGTTTAAAAAAATTCTTGTTTTAATATAAACGCAGATTGCTTTCTTTACAGCACACCTAACCAATTGTAACTTGACCTAATCCATATGTTCCTCAGTTATAAGTTTTGACAGATATAAACTAAAAAAAAAACATCTGCCTGAACTGGGATTCGAACACACATGCGGCGGATCCAAAGACCAGTATCCTACCATCGACCTATGAAGCGATATACTCAATGTTCAACAAAAACTTTTTTAAAGTCCTTGAAAATAAATAACAAATCAACAGAAACAATATTGAACAATATGTGTTTGTAGTCGGTGGCAATCTTTGGCAGAGGTGTGTCGTAGATTTAGGGGCGGGGAGGACAAGGATTTTTTGGGGGGCCGCCATTCTAAGTAACAGATATTTTATCTTTTACTTTGCTTCACATTACTGAAAAGTTTTTTCTAAATTTTATAATAGATAATTGACAGTATCCTTAGTTTAATTTAAAGAATGCTATGTAATAGAAACACAAACGAGTTTTTGGAATTTTAATCTATGGACGATGTAGACAAATAAAAAATATTAAACTTATTTTTAGTGAAATACTTACTTAAAATTTTAGTCCACAATATTGTATGAAATAAAAATGTTTGACGTCAAATTACTACAGCCATCTGTTTTTTTATTTAAAATATAAATGGTTTTTCAAAACGCTGTTTGTAAAGTATTATTATATGATGCATTATTTTTAACCAGAGTTTAATGAAAGTAAAACTGTCCAAGGGCTTAAAATTTAAAAAGGGCGGGGTTGGATGTCGCCCCTTTTTCCCCTTTATACGACACGCCAGTGGTCTTTGGGAATTTTTGGTTTATTAGTTCATGCTAGTAACAACCAAAAAGTTTTTTTACCTTTTGTTTTTTGCCAATGTACTCTTCCACTTTGCTCTATCACGCAACTTTTTTCTTCCAGTACCAACTGGCAATAACACTGAGCCGTTTCCATTTTTTATGTAATAAACTAGATATATGTTTCAACAAAACAATTTTATTACAAGTATAAACTAATATTGTTTTAGGTTAAGTACAACACATGTTTCTCACACGGCGTTAAAAAGAACAATAAACACACAAAAATGTCGGTTTTTAACATGTATTTACCCTACCTGTGCACATAGAGAGTTTTGATGCAGAAAATGTGAACTGCCACTACTTTTTATAATGTACTTGAGCAGTTTTTCTGCATTATTTAGCTTTAACCGGTAAACAGTTTTGAAGCAGTACACAAGATGGTGTTAGCAAGCTTTGATGCAGTAGCTATTTTTAAGTTTAATTTTGGATGGGAAATAATCACTTTTGTTACAATATTAGTTCAGTATTACACGTAAAATGTACAAGAGAATGCAACGCCACCTGTGTCTCAAATTTTGTAAAAAATGGACTTAGCGAGTTTTGAAACCGCATATATATATATATATATATATATATATATATATATATATATATATATATATATATATATATATATATATATATATATATATATATATATATATATATATATATATATATATATATATATATATATATATATATATATATATATATATATATATACTATCTATAAGGCATAACTCGGCGTCCCCCCATGTAAAATTTTAGGTCCACTGGGATTCCGGAGTTACTTGGCATCCGATAAACGGACCCCCAGTAACCACCCTATTAAAATAGTGTCATTGAGATCCTTTTACAACAAAAGATAGTTTGCAAAAAAAAAGTTGGACCCCCAGTGACTCGTTTTGATGGTTTTGTATAAAATTTAGTTCAGCCGCTATCCGCAGATTCGCGCTGGGAGCAAAAATTTTAAACACCTATCATATAAACAAAATACTTGCAGGGGTTTACTGAGACTCCCCAAATTTGGCAATAGTGTTGGAAGTCTTGGGATAATTTCTCAGACTCATAAAGATTCTAAATTCCGAGACAAAATTCTAGGAACACTGTTTTAAATTGTTTTCCGTCCAATACGGCTTTTTTATTATATTATTTAGCGCGTTGGCCTGGATTTACATTTTTTATGTATGTTCGGCGTTTCGTATGGAACACCTTGACCGATTTGAGTGTTCTAGGGTTTATTTTGTGTGGGAGTTCTCCAAGTTGGTCTCAAATTTTTTGTACTACGAAATTTCTGAAGGGTAGAGGAAAAAAGGGGATTATTTGGTAAAACATTCGGTTTTTGGGAAATAATCGAAAGAGATATTAACCGACTTCAAATAAAGGAGGTTCTCGATTCGTGTGCGATGTATTTTTTTATGTATGTTCGCGGATTTACCCATTTTAATGTTCTATGCCTTCGGGGGTTCTCCAAGTTGGTCACTTTTTTTGTACTAAGAAATTCTTAACTGGTCAGGGTAATAAAAAGGGTGTTAATTAGTTCAAAAATTGAAATCATTAGGGGGGGGGAGTAAAATATTAAATATAATGTTGCATGTCATTTTATAAGTGTGAAGTCCAATAATTCATTTTCGGGGATACAATATGCGTATATAATAATATTAATAATAATAATAATAATAATAATAATAATTAAACTCTTTATTCAAAAAAAATAGTACAAATATTCAAAACACTTTTTTATAAAAGATGAAAGGCGAAGTTCACCTTATTGAGATAAGCCTCGATAAGGTGTTTTTACACTTAACCCTTAAACCTTTGTTAGCTTTGTGTATACAATATTATAGGGGGTAAAAAATTGAAAATGTTCGGAACACGTAGTAAAATATATTTTCATTATATCATCAAGATTTTAGGTCAATTCGTATTTATTTTGTCACATGCAACCCTCCCCCTTAAGGGTAGCGGGAGGGCGAGTAAAATATAAAATATGATGCTGCATGTCATTTAATAAATATTTGCGGTCAACTAATTTATTTTCGGGGATACAATATGCGTATATACCTTTGTTAGCTTTCTGTATACAGGGTGATTAAAAATTATGACGGGGTTAAAAAGATAGGGGGTAAAAATTTAAAATGTTTGGAAAATATGTAGTATAATACAATCACATTGTTGGGCGTAGAGTAAACTGAGTTGACTGGATGGATACACGGGACCAACGATTTTATTTTTTTGTCTGAGCAATGCCTTAGATTGATGAGGGAGAGGGGTGTGATTAGAACCTGGGACCTACCGTATTATTTTTAAGCTTTTAATATAAAGTTTTCAATAAAACCGTTTAAATCAAAAATTTTTTTTTAATTTTTATTAAAATATCATTCACTTTTTCTTTATTTTTTTTTCTTCTATATTCTATAAATAAAATTTTTGCTTTTCTCTACCATTTTGAAAATGGCATGTGAAAGTCGTAACACAAACAACTACATATTTTGCCTTATATAGTTTAGTTCAAAAAACTTTCAATGTAAAAATATACTTTTTGTTATAAACTCTGATAATTCTGGAATAACCTTTTTTAATATTTTACACCCAATAATTAATTGCCCCTAATTTTACCTAATGTAGTGATGCATTTGCATCTTTAGTCTGTAGCTCACTGTCATTTATGCAAATCTGATAAGTTATGGATGTGGAAGGTCAAAAGCTTCAAAACACGCAAATAGTGTCTCGAAAAATCAGTAGAATTTGAAATATTCGTGTCTCAGTTACCATATTTGCGATCATATTTTAATCGGCAAACCGGCATAAACATGTTTTTCTGTTAATAGCTGTATCTTAAAATTACATTTTGATTAGAAACAGATGGGTGTAGACAATGCAGTCATATCTAATACTGTCCAATAGACTAGTACTAAGGAACGAATCAGTTGATATTGATTGATAGCTATAGGCGATTGACACAAAACTTTCTAAAGTCGATAAATCATCGCAAACATCTGTTAACAATTGTATAAAATCTTAAAATTCGAAGTGAGAATCTGGACAGTCGGCAGTTTTCATAGGTTTTATCACAACTACTACACACATGGAAATAGTCTAGGGATATTAAAATTTTCAGAAAAGAAAATTCAAGTACTTTTATAAAAATGATCACGAGTCATGAAGCATCTAAAGGTTGTTGTATTGCCTTTTAAAGATGGCTGTTTAAAGTAACTTAAAATTACTAGGTAATATTATACAAAGTACTTCAAACAATGTTTGAATTAATTAAAAATAGTTAAAGAAGTACATTTTACGTGGAATTACAAAACTTAATTGTCAATTCCAATTTAAGCTACTGCTCAAAAATCCTTAATGAGAAAATGTTGCTATCTCTTTTTATCAAAGGGCCAATTTTGTAAGCACAAAGGGGTATTCAAAAACAAAACAAATTATGCAGGATATCTCAAATAATTTGTTTTTGATTTATGCGATTGTATGTTTACATTTTTATTAATATATGTGAACTTTTGAAAAACTTTGAATTGTCTGTATATACAGGGTACACTAAGAAAAAAAAATTAAAAACAAGAACGTTTTTTAGCTTCTAACTGAAACAATAATAATTTATATAAAATTAAGAAACATCATTAAAACATTAAAAGACATTTAATAGGTCATGTGCCCACAGCGATTACTAATGGCGGCTCTTTTGCATACTTTGCATCAAATCATCTAACTCTGCTTGTGGTATTACCCACCAATTTTTTTGTAAAGCTGTAACAGTTGGTCGCGGTTTTAATGTAACCTTCTTCCCGAAGAACTCTCCGTTGGAGTATGTCCCAAGCATGTTCTATCCGATTTAAATCCGGGGATTGGGCGGGCTATGTCAATAGCCCAGTAGAGTTATCCACTAAAAATGTCTTACCGTTCTTGCGATATGCGGTCTCGTATTATGGCAACTGCATACGGGACTAGACGGGGTATTTCCTCTAGATAGCGGAAAATTTTCTAGTCGAATTAAGTCACTTCTTCCTCCTATACTGATCCCACCACAAACTATAACAGTTCCGCCTCCGAAACGGTCTTGGTAATGCGGCGAAATCCTAGATCTCTTTCGGATACAAGCCCTGTTTCACGACAACGGGCAAGAAGTCGCTCGATAATACTTTGTGTTGTACCAATCGCATGCACCACATCGATTTGTAGCATACCTGCTTCAAGCATACCAATGGCTCTTAACATCTGTTCTCTTGTTAAATGTTGTCTCTCCATTTTCACTGTTAAGCACACAAATTTTTGTTTTTGTAAACTAATATTACTCATTCACTCATGTCAAAAAGGTGACTTATTAGATCATTTTATACAAAGTTTGCAAAAATGTGTAGAGCTAAGTAATATTATTAATTGATGATAATGGTGTTTAGTAAAAAACTTTAAATGGAGCTTTATTTTTTTATTTTTACCTCTTGGTGTACTCTGTAAAACTAGACAATTCAACGTTTTTCAAAAATTCGCATATAGAAATAAACATGTAAACATACGATCGCATAAATCATAAAAAAAGAAAATTGAAATATGGGAAATAACAAATTTTTGAAGTACTCTGTATAATTTGTTTTATTTTTGAGTACCCTTATGGGCTTTTTCTGCACTGATGGTGATGTGTTACGTGTAATGTTAGGAAGACAGAATTCTGCAAATTCGCTTCCGTCTTTTTAATAAAAAGAAAGAGCAACATTTGTTCTCCATTAAGGTTTTTTGAACAGTAGATCTGGTTTAGCATAAAATGGCATTGAAAATTAGGGTGGTAATTCTACGTAAAACGCGCCCTTCCAGCTGTAAAAAATATGAAACATTTTTTAAGTTAAGTTTAAGTTTAAGTTACTTTAAATAGCCATTTTTGAAAGATAACAACCTTTTGTATGCGTCATAGCTCATGTAGATCCGGTCATTTTTATAAAAGCGCTTAAGGTTTTAATCTTACCTGAAAGTTAGAATATCCCTAGAATATTTCCTTATGTGTAATAATGAGTGGTATAGGTGGTGTATGGTAGGACATCAGGCATCAAAAGTTGATACTACTTATCTCTCAAAATAACAAAGTTGATCAATGCAAGTGACGCAGCTTAAGTGATATACCTACACGATGAAATGAGAGAAATGAAAGAATACAATTCCGAAGGAGAAGAAAACGAAGATACAATACACTAAATCCAACACAAGAAAGAAGGAACATACTCTATCCTCTATAAAGAAACGAAGGTTTTTAGAGCTAATGTAGAAAATACATTGTTTTTTTTTTGGAGACCGGAAGTGGGATACTATTAAAATATATGTCTGTAATCAATATACCAAAAAAATATCTTGCACAAAATTATATATTCCGTTTTAGTTAGAATAAGTTATACTTTAGATGTGTTGGTCAATCAACCTCATGGAAATTTAAAGCATAAAATAAATATTTCAGGAAGGGTTTAAAACAAGTTTTATATTTCTATAAATGTACGTTTCGTTTTTAAATAAAAAATAAAATGAAACTCTCTTTGGCATTTTTGTTATTTTTTATATTTGTCAAAAATTGTCAATTCTCGAACACAAATAAACTAAATACTAAGGAGTCGGCTAACTTTATTTCAATAAGAAGGATATTTTTTAAAATCAGAACCAACTGAAATGATTAAGTATCTATTTCGCATTAGAATATAAATTTAAAAAAATCGTAACCTTTAATTATTCTTAACGTTACATCTTGAACTAAATAGCGGAATTGGCTATTTTAAAGAAAACAATAGTCTTTAAAATAAAGTTAACGGCTAGGCAATAATATCCAGGTAAAGTTGACGAAATTTATGTTCGTAAGTTTAGCTGAGTTTTACTAAATTAAAAGATTAAAAATAATTAACTTTTTTTTAATTTTATTTTTTTAATTTGTTTTGAAAACTCTCACATTCCAATTTTAATTAAACGCGTTGTATTTTAAGTTCATAACATAAATTATATTTTAGAGACTAGGCAAAACTTTTTGTTGTGGTCCCATGTATCGATTTTTATATACTTTTATAAGGTTTGAAAGTATTAAAATATTATCCTGGTTTTGTTTTTTTGGTACAACTATATAAAAAAAAAATATTTTGAATTGTATAGGTTGCTAATATATTAATCTTGTAAGTTAATTTAAAACAAATTAAATCTTTAAAATAAGATATTACATAAACCCTCATCCAATTGAAAAAAATATTTGTAATAATGCTTCACTATCCGTTTTGACTTTAAGTTACTATTTTTTATTAATAGGTGACTTATATTACCTCACTAAAGTTCAGTTAATACATACTAATAAAAGTTTAAGAAGGTGGGTAAAATTTATGGAGTATAACAATGGGTTTTGCGCTACAAAAAAATCGTCAGCTTTATAGCGGCCTCCCATAGCCAATTCAAAAACACTACAAAATTGTATATAACTTATAAGTCTATTTAAAATGTGTTGATTTTTTGTGACATTTTCATTATCTGTAGCAATTTTCATGCGATAGGGAGAGCTTAACCAAAGATTATAGAAATTCGGTAACTTTGGCTTAACTGTTGAGTAAAACTTATGAAAGTTACCGAATAAAATACTTTATTCTGTAAACTTAACTTTACCGAGTAACGTAAATTCTGTACAAGCTTGCAAATATTATTCATATTTGCTTTTTAATATGTTCTTGTAAATTATTTAGCCTCGTGCGGCTCCACCATTTAACTATGCTTAAATTAAAAAACAATAAGCATGAAGGCATGTAAAACAAATTAAAGAGCTTTTAACATCAGATTCACAAACCCACTTGTCTTTTTAAGATGTCTTACACACAATTAAGTCCTAGTTAATAACGCCAATAATTAATTCGAGTAATAAACAAAATGGCGAAAGCAACGTCAAATCGAAATTACGTTATTAACCAGGCTAAACCGCCGCGACACCCACCATTAAAAGAAATCAACTATATAAACTAATAACAATTCATGCAAGGGTGGATTCGAATAGCGCACGGCGCCGACCTTTTATCGGGCGATACCGAATACTTCCGAACAATTTCCCTAGCAAAAATACCTTTAATTTAAACCGAGAAAACCTGATTGCTCTTCTCGGATTTAACGATATTTTTGGACAATGTGGTGCTCTAAGCAATAAAAAAATAACGGGAATGCCCCGTAAATTAAAAAGATATTTTTGTATTAAGTTTTAATTTTTAAAATCTCATTTTTATTTTTTCTTCTTTTCGCTGGCAGTGCGCGCGCACTAGCTGACTTATTGATGGGCCGCCCAGTTAAAATTATTCGTTGATCAATATAAAACAATTTAGTGTTAAAGTCAAGCAAAGCACTGAAACAATCGGCAACAGGGTGCGGAAGCCCAGTAAAACCGTTTTAAAATTAAACGGTAGCCGTGTAACATAAAAGCCTCTAGAATATATGGGAGGAGTCTCAGTTAGACTACGCAAGAGGCGATTTTGAGTTACACTATCAAAATAGCGGTTATAAACACCGTGTATACAGGTAGACTTTTGGTAGCCTAAATATGAAACGGAGGCTGAGTAAGCCCGTATAGATATGTATATATATATATATATATATATATATATATATATATATATATATATATATATATATATATATATATATATCTATACATATATACATATATATATATATATATATATATATATATATATATATGTATATATGTATATATATATATATATATATATATATATATATATATATATATATATATATATATATATATATATATATATATATATATATATATATATATACGATAATACTTATGTTTCTTGGGTATAGGTTTTTTTCGGTGAAATGAAACTACGCCATCTTCTTGACGTTTCGCCCGTCCTAGCAGACTTTTTCAAAAGTGTGTTTAATTATTCTTCGTGGCAACCTACAAGTATTATGTAATATTTAAAATACACAAAACTACTTGTTTAGTTTATTTTTACTTTATACCGAAAAATCAAGTGTAGCATAGGTATAAACTGGTCAAATATTGGTAGGAATCCAATATGGCGGAACAAAAGAGTGCCCAATATAAATGTTTGAAAAGATAGTATGTATTTTACTAAATGACTACGTACCGAACTAAATTAGGTCACACTTCGTTATTATTAATAGAAGGAAAGATTCAACACGAGCGAAGTTCCGGGTAAAAGAAATTTAACAATTTTTTACCATTAAAAATTCTTCTGTTTAGAACCTAGGGTGAAGGATATACCATCCGACTAAAGAGCAGAAAATAAGATAGGTCCTTAGCATATTTCTTTCTCTATGTAAAACTTTCTTATAAATTCAAGGTTTTACTGTAAAGATATTTTCATGAACATCAACCAGGTTCTAAAGAATCTCGTTTTACCTATTGTGAACTTAAACTCATTTGCAGTGGCGGCGCCAGCTTTTTATTTTCGGTTGGGTGACACACGGCAGTAAAATTTGTAGGGTGGGCTGGAAAAATATGCACTATTTTGGCTAATACAGATTTTTGTATAATTAAGATTTGTAAGATTACATAAAATTGGATAAAAAAAGGATGACTGATTTAATGTTTATTTTATTAAGTATCACAATATATAGTTATAGAACAGCATACATTAAAATAGGCTTATATTTTTATTATTACGTTTGGCGGCAAAAGAATCTACAATTACATCTAAATCCAATATTTTTAAAATATTTTTCTCGACGTACAAAATTCCCAAATTAGTGAGCCTTTCTTGTGATATTGTGGTCCTTAAATAATTTTTGTTTCATTTTAAACCACTAAACGACCTCTCACAGCTAGCACAATGATTATAGTATTATTAAATTTAGAACGTAATTTTTTTTTAATCTTGTCTTATTTACATCAACTTAATTTATATTCTTAGCCGAGGCGTTTCCCAGAGTTGCAGTACATAACTTTCAAATTCACAATCTTGCCTACTAATGTTAAACTTTTTAAAATGTAAAATAAAATTAATATTGTTCAAGAAACCCTTTGCCTCTAGAGAAGGAACGTTATTTTCTGTTATAAACTGGTTTAATAAAATTAATATAGCTGATATTGGTTGCCTTGGAAGTTCATCTAGAGCCTGGGCACAGATTAATAACCAATCAGATACCGCACTCCAGGAATTTTCATTCATAAACGTGTTTAATCGAACCCCATTAGCTGGGCGGAGAACTCAGAGATGTACTCGAAATATTTTTATTTATTCTGATCTTATTAAAATATTTTGTGACTAATGTTTAACCAAGTTTAATATATTTATATTGACAAATTTGTGTATACATAGTAGTTATGCACGTTCAGAATGGTTTGAGTGTTATTAGATTTATGAAAGAATAAGGGCAAGGTTAAAATTTAATATTATTGTTAGATCAGTTATATCGCTGAACTTGTATCTTACTAATATGTAGAAAGGGCTTTAGCGCATGTTATGTTCATTTCACTTACAAAACGTAAATATTATTTACTATTATACTCTCTCACATCACAAAAATGGAATATTATGTTTCTGTTTTTCACAGTTTTTGTGGTCAGCAAATTCAATTTTTCTGTTCATTTATATTTTTTGTAATCCATAAATAAGTAAGAGGATGATTCAAGTGTAAGCTATATTAACTCTAATTTTTATGCAGATCGGTTATTTTATCTAAAAGATCTTCTCTGTTGCAAGCCATGACCCAGTTTCTTGCTCTAAGATTAGATAAAAAAAATAATAGTTTTGATAATAAATAAAACCATATGTGATCCTCGGTTCAATAAAAAATTATAGTTTGAAATACCTAGAGAGCACGCTTTTGTTAGTAACGCACTAAAAGTACAAAATGATGTAATTTTCTTAAAATATATTTTGTTCAATATAATGCAAAAAGGGTGATTCGCTTTTTCGTTTCTATAAGAAGCATGTACGTTTAATTAATTTCGACATTACATTATTTTGTTCTTTTTAGTGCGTTACTGACAAAAGCTTGTTAAAAAAAAATTTAAACCAGTGAATGAGCATTTTACAATACGTATTTACATGACATGCAAATAATAATTAAAAATCGGTAAATTTCCTTTACCCGGAATTTTCCTCGTTATGAGTCTTTCATTATTATTATTATTAGGAATAGAGAAGTGTGACTCAATTTAGTTCAAAACATAGTCGTTTAGCAACACATATATACCGTCTTCTCAAACACTTTTTTCGGCGCCATTTTGTTCCCTCATATTAGATTCCTATAAATATTTTATCGGTTTCTACTTATGCCACACTTCATTTTTGGGCATAATTTAAAATCAATTTAACAAGTAGTTTTTATATAGACACCCCCCATTTTGAACCAAAATTTTATTTGGCCGCCATTTTGTTCCGCCGCGCCGTCTGAAATTCGTACTTCAACCTTTCCAATTTTTCTTTATATTACACTTAATGCTTGCTCAGAATTTGAAATTAATCTAATTAGTACTTTTTTTAGGCTGATTTTTTAAATATTTTATTAGGCCGCCATTTTGTTTTGCTATCTAAAAGTCGTACCAAATATTACTAGGAACGCTAAAACGTGAAGATATGTAAAACCTAAGAGGTTAATTTTTTCAGGATTACAAACATTTAATATAGTCGCCCTGTTATTCCGCCATCTTGAATTAATACCACAGTTTTACTAGTTCATCTCTATACCGCAGTTAATTATAGCACACAATTTGAAATCAGCCTATTAAATAGTTTTTCAGGCTGAATTTTTAAATAATTTGTCAAGCCGCCATTTTGTTCTGCCATCTTAGATTCGTACCAAGATTTTAAAAGTTGATTTCTACATAATACTTGAATTTTGTGTAAAATTCGAGATAAATTGGATAAGCAGTTTTTTAGTCATATTTTTTTAACATTTCACTATCCGCCATTTTATTTTGCCATATTGGATTTTCACCAATGACATATGACTCTTAATTTTTGACCAAAATTTCAAGTAAATCGGGTAAGTAATTTTGTAGCTATGCGGCGAACAGATAGACCGACTACAGGCAGACAGGCCTATATAGACAGATATTAAATGAAAAAATAATTCCTGCATTTAAGGTTTTCAGTATCGGAATCTCGAAATCAGTTTGCAGTTTTGAAAATCCCGGGATTAAAATCGGGATCTCGAAAAATCCCTACATTTAATAACGCGATGCCACGGAAAAAATGGTATGTGAACGTTCTCACTTCGAATATTGATCGTTCGATCGCTACTTTGTCTGTAATTTCCACAAATTCAGTTTTGTGGTCAGGGGCTCCCAAAACACATACACAATTAGTAACGAAGTTTATTTAGTTGTTTTTAAAATATGAATTAGTATATTAGGCCTATATAGGCTATAGCATATTTAGAGCTGTTTTAGCATCTGTCTTAAAGTGTTTACAAACTATTATTATATGTCATGTAACATTTAAAAAAGTGCTTATTTTCTTATATCCTTGGGAAATCTAAAAAAGCTATGAGATGATTTGTAGCTTGTAATTTTGCAATGTTTAGCAACACACACCATACCACTGACTTTTCTAGAAGTGTTCATATTTTGATAGAATATTTTATAATAATATCTAATAGAGTCTTTAAATATTTAAATTTAATGTATACTATAATTCGGCGGTCGGCGGTTTGAAGAACTAAAAACGCCGCCCTGCACACGACTACGTCTGAAACAATAGTGCTAGTCTCCAACCGACCCAACTCTGCTGAGTTGATAGATTCTCCCCCCAAATTGAGGTTATGTGATGATTTGCGCGCCGAACGAAAGTATAATATATATATAATATAATAATTATTATGATCGCGTTATCGCAATCAAAACAAATAGACCAAGAAATACAATCGCTTCTCTTATATTTACAATAAAACTTTCACTAGTCACCCCGTATTACTGTCGACGTACTTAACTAACTATTTAAAAAATCGCCAATTATAAAATCTCAGAAAAATGTCCTATATTGAAAGCAAATAGTGAAGTTACTTTAAAATTAGCCTAGAAATTAGCTTTTCAAATACCTGATGTTTATAATAATTTTATTAGGTATACACTCGAAAAATATATAAACTTACGTGTCCGATTTAAATTCAAAAACATCCTCATTTTCGTCATGGCTTAAACGGCTTAAAGCCGATACATCGTATAACGTGTCGTCTCCCTGTGCCTTCTTTTTGTTAGGATAACTACAGCTGGCTTCTGCAATATTGCCATTATCACATTCATTGGCTGTTAATGCTGCTGCACTGTTCGTTTCAAAAACATGTGATTTTAATTTAAAAAAGTTATTGATAGTACGTTTGGCGCTCATTTTAAGCGTAATTTTGAAATATTAACTTTATTAAAAACTCCAGAATGTGGGGAGAACGGAGAATATTGCCAAAGATTGAAGAAGTTGTCAAGTCACAACTCATCAACTGACATACGTTACACAACAAACAACCATATATTTATTAATAATCTGATTGATTCGATTACCGTGACAGCATCTTTATTCTGCCGAAACCGCGGCCCGCGGTAATAAAAATTACAAACAAGTGCACATTGTGCACTGTTATTTTATCCTGTTACGCTAGTGCCTCGATTAGCTCTTCCTTATGAGGAAAGTTCAAATAGTTTGTCTCTGATATTAAATTAATAGGATTAGTATCTACACTGCTCAAATATTATTATAATATCATGATATGATTTAAATAATTTTGTGCTTAATTTTGTAAGTTGGGCGAGAATTTCTGGCGCCGCCACTGTGTAGGTATCAGATTGGTGCTTTTTAACTTTTTTCTAATTTCATTGTTAATCATTGGAAGCGAGGGCGCTTTTACCCTACTGTGCACAGTATAGCCATTCACTTTGTATAGTAATTACATTTAAGCAAATATACAGGCCTTAATCTCTATGACCCTGAAAATATGTATCTGCAAAAACATTTGTATGAACCCATTGATTCATATAAAAAACTGGCCTATTTTAACCCAGCGTGATTTATTACCTATGAGTATATTCCAATGATGATTAATAGCGACTTCTCTTTCAGATGAATGGTAATTGTAAACATGTCGTTTAAGTGGCAGCTAGAGATATGAATGATGTTTATGTGTTGCCTCATTGACGACTGTGTTTACGCACAGTCTAGTAACGAATATTGCTTTGTTTGTGTATTCTCTCACCAAAAATCTAATCCTGTCTATCAATCCGTCAATAACACATCATATTAACTTAAAGGAGTAACAATAGCAAGCCAATTTATTTGTGCGTTTTGTTGTTCAGAATCCTTTTTATAGAACATGCTCTATAAGTTATCTAAAAGTACGTACAGACCAAGTTAATGATTTTATTTTTTTTCTGGATTATTTCTATGAGGAAATTCATACTCTTAGCAATTTTAACTTGTTTTGGTTGTGTGCGCAGAAAATCTGAATATTTTGAAATGATTCAAATGAGTTGCTTTGTGCAAGTACTGCTTTTATTATATTTCATGCTTTATTTAAACTTGCATTTAAATACAAACATGGACTCTCCAATCAAAACTCCGATCAGGTCTTGTGACGTATTGGCCAATCGTAACGAACCCTGCGTACCGTTCAGTTCTCCGTTCACCCGTTAAGCAGCCCTTTTTAATATATAGTTTTATTTCAGCGAAGTATAAACAAAGTTTGTTATATTTTCGTTGTGAAGCCAGCTAGCTCATTGGTGGGTCCCCGAATATCATTTCGAAGGTTGTATGTTCCAATCCCTGTTCGGACGATAACTTTTTCCTAGTTTTTTTCAACCATAAGCCGAAACATGCATCAATATTACTTAGTCGAAACATCTGGTCCAGGATATATTTTATTGTAATTGTCATTGTTTACGTATTTTAACATTAACACTAGAACATTTTGACGTGATCTTGTAATAAAAGACGATTGTACAATGTGCATAGTATTTACTGAATATGAAAAAATTGTTTTAAAAACGAAAGGAATAGTAATAAGTTATTAACTGTCTTAAACAAAGCAAATCTTGATTTAAATGTCTAGTGTTGAAATAATAAACTGTCCAATATTTATTAACCTGAGATCACACAAGTGATGCACATTTTGTTTCTGTATTCCAAACATATCGGATTATCACATCCAATGCATGCATACAAAATCCGCACCTTCTTTGAAAACAACGGGCATTTCATCCACTGTCACATCTTCACTGTTCTGTATAAACGAATTGAATATTTCAGAAATTGGGGCTGCACAATCACAATCTCTCTTCACTCTCGTCACTATTTCAAACCATAACCTGGATATTGTCGCTCTACACATAGGTCTTCCAGTCAAACCTTTTGCAAAAGGTGACGATATATTTTCATGGCCAGATTTAAAAATTGACTTGTACATTAGCAAACCAATAAACGCATGTATTTCAACCGAGTTCGTGTTACGGTAATTTGACTGGTTGGTAGTATCTTTCAAATTAGTCCTAACAGAAAGCAGTTTTTTATTTGTATACAAATCAATGATATCGATCATTTGTTAATCAAACAAAGATTGCCAAAGTTCTTTCATGCTTGAGTTCCCCAAATTAGTAGCTTTTCTTGTCAAGCCAGGAAGTTGCCGAATAATATCGTGACCGAGAGTTTTTCTCAACTTCCTTTTTGTTATTTTTGCTGCAAGTTCATCATCGCTCTCCGAATACCATTACCTTTGCCCTCGGCATTCATCTAACCAAAATTCATCCTTTCTTTCCGAGAAACTCGTCTTGAAATTCCAGCACTTGTTGACAGAGCATCCATAATTTGTCTCCTAAAATAAATGAAAACTCTTGGGCTGTTTCGATCCGGATAACAAACTACTTGCAGTTTCGTTTTTTGCTCATAACAACCCTGTTTTTATTCTAGTGCTAAGTGTAGACTTTCTGCTTGTGTTATGACTAAAAAAATTTCTAATTTACAAAATTTCAGCTTTGATAAAATAATTTTTGACATTTATTTTTGTTACAAGTTTCCTGTTCTAATAGTGTAGTACATTTTTATGTTAAATAATAAACATTTCAATATTTAAAAAAATACGTTTTTCCCAGGGTATAGGTAATCTTGACCAAAATAGGCTGATAACAAAGAGTAACAAAAATAATTTATATAATTTCCTGACAAATACACTAAAGCAATAAATGGGACTTTGGCAGCGAACACCATAATCGATTATTAGTTGATTTTTCTTACATTTTATTAAGTTTTTCTATGCATGCAATAGAAAGTTGTGAAAAAAATACATAGTCAGTCGAATATAGATTTTGTTTTGGTTATTCGATTAAATTATGATTGTCCCCCTTCCCCAAGTTGTTTGGAAACTGTAATAAAATACTATTTAGTTCATTGGCGGGTCATTATTTTACGGTTCATTGCCATTAAAAAGTAGGCTTTGGATTTGTAGCTGTAGGTTTTTGTGTTTTATTTCAGCCAGTTAACATAGTTTAAATGAAAGTTTATTAAAATTATTAACTAAAATCGAATAAGTTTAAAAACCAAATAACAAGGTCATAGAAGAAAATATTAGATGTAACTCAAGCATTAATGTATTTTTTTTTGACTCCTCTGATTGCGATTCAAAATTTCTAAACTCGTTAGTGCACTCATTACATAAATTACTATTATTGGCCTGGTTAATAAAAATAAAATGGACATTAGTTATTATTGGTGCTAGAATTTTTTCTGACGAAAAATATTTTTATTGGTAATTGCCTAAATTTCTTAAATTTGTTTTTAAATTTTAATTAAAAAGTAAAAAATCTCATATATCACAAAAGACTTATGGTAATTTTTAGGAGGCAACTCCGTTTTAAAATGACTACCACTTTCTGCCTCAAAAAAAGACATTTAAAAACAAATAATTATAAGATTTATCGAGAGAATTTTAAATTATTAAGTGTACAGAAGATGTATCAAAAAGGGGCTGTGATACATTATTAAGACTTCGTGGAGTATTATTTGACCTTTAAATTTTACCTGTTCTTAATTTAAGGATAATTAAAAAATCAAAAATATTTGAGCAATTTCATTTATATATATTTTTGATCTTTACGTTTCTTTGAGACTCTTTACACACGGAAACATTGAATTAGGTGGTAATTATTTGTGTGTGCTTGTAAACCATGCAGTTAAGAAATTGGTACTATTATGCTTATTATTATTGATATTAAAATATATTTAGAAGCACAAAACAATATAAGAAAGACATTTCGTTTTCTAAAAAGCACTCATGATTTAGACACAAGCCATAATTTGTTCAATTTTTACAATACAACGTTGTAGTAAAACGGATCTGAAGAATTTTATTGATGCATTAATATCCTTTAACAGAAATGGAGAGGCATATGTATTTATATCTATAAGGTGAGGACCTCTTTTATTAAAAATCTTCATTTTTGTCTCGTCTCGAGTGTCGAGATTGAATAGTGTCGAGACGAGACTAGGTCGAGACGAGACGAGAGTACAAGTTTTGTTTCGACTCGCCGCATCACTGAAAATATTGATAGGTAGTCGAGAACATCGATAGTTATGGACACACGGATTACATATTTCCATACAAATTGTATAAGTGAGAACTTTTTTATGCTCTTCAATTATTTTGTCGCAAATATATCGATAGGTAAAATCTAATATTGCCCATCCCTAGTATAGACTAATTCAAATTCATATTAGAAATTCTATTGTTGTCGAGTATATATTGTGTTCATTTTTATTTATTTTCTTACTGTATTAAATTTCTATCAATGCACGAAGTTTCATTGTAAAATTCAAAAGAGATTTTCACTAGCTCGTGCGGAATATTAAACCACGCCATTCAGTAGACTGCTATTAAATATCTGTGTTAACTGTTTCGCGGCGAGAAACATATGAGAAAACTGTTAAGCAGAGAGTCTTCCATTCAATTTGTACTATTAAATCAACTCTTTTGCTATTATTTGCTTTTAATAAAACACTTGTCTTAATTGTCCAGTTTTCTTAATAAAACATGATATCCGCAAGTAATTACAGGTTGGTTGGACGTTTATCAAAACGTCAAATTGTCGACGTGTTTTGCCAAATAAAATGTAGATGAAAACAGAAAAGAAGTTTCTTCACGCAAGCTGGGTCGTCGTTTAATAACGTTAAGTGTCGAAAAAGTGCCCCAACTACACCCGGCTCTAACTCGATAGAAGACCCAGGTGCTGCAGAGCCTTAGAGCGAAATCATTTCATAAGAAATCATGCATTCATCGTGGATGATGAAAAATATTTCACTCTGTCCAATTCCCAAATGAAAAGCAACGATAGCTTTTGCACTACTGATTATCAAAACTGTTTAGATGATGTGAGATTTAGAACAAAAGTCAAATTTGCTGAGAAGGTTTTGGAATCAGCTGCCATCTCGACGGCTGGAATTTCCAGGCCTTAAGTTGGGCGAAATCGAGGGGAAGCTGCAGGTGCTAACCTTTGTATTAGCCGATGTCTATCAAAGTTGATTGAATTCATACTTACAATCAGAGTAATGAAATCATCTTTTGGCTAGATTTGGCTTCGTCTCATTATGCCCAAAATTGATTCGGGAAGAAACACTAAATTACATGAAAACAACATGAATGTGTTCCAATGCAATTTACGTCAAATTTCGGTAAAAAAGTGTTCGAGAATATCTAGGAAGCCCTAGACGGAGAGAAATATCATGCTTAAATATGTCGTAAACCACGAGAACCGGACACACATGTCGTCCAAAGAAGCACGGCACAAATAATACTTAAATTACGAGCTATAAAAGAAAATTGCTCACTATCAGTTATGTATATGAATTAAGATTTTAATTATTGACATACGTGGTGTCAATGCACTATTTTGATTTTAAAGTTGATACTCGTAAACTTAATATAAATGCTTTTTGAACCCTTAATCAAAATTTTCCAATATTATGGTTTTTTTTTCATTCTTGCACAAATGTTGCAACCCTAGTTGTAATATTATTGCCCTGTTCTTCTGGACTGATTTAGAAGCTCTGTGAAATAAAAATGGCATGACTAACGTTCTAAATAATGAGAAACTCTGTTCCCTATAAAGCTATGTTCACCTTGAATATGTTACCTATTCCAGATTAACATTGGTAAAATATTTGCCGGTACAGTGCTCCCGCTATTAATAACTAATATAACCAATATTAATATTAAACGCTTAAGGTACAAGACTGCTGTTAAATTTTCTTTTTACTTCCTTGGTAAAACGGAGGTATTGTAATCGTGAAATAATTACCCTCTAAAATTTGTTCAGATTTTCACTGCCTGTCCGTGGCACAGCTAAAAAAATTACTTACCCGATTGACTTCAAATTTTAGTCAAAAATCAAGTGTCACATGAAAATGATCTGGTAACATTTTGGTAAAAATCCGATATGGCGGAACAAAATGGCGGCCTAGTGAAATGTTAAAAAAAATTATTTAAAAAGCTACATATCCAATTTATTTCAAATTTTGCACAAACATCAAAGCATTATGTTGGAGCCAACTGGTAGCATTTTGATACGAATCCAAGATTTCGGAACAGAATGGCGGCTTAATAAAACATTTAAAAAATCAGCCTGACAAAACTACTTAATAGATTGTGTGCTGTCGTCTGTCAATCGGTGGCATAGCTTAAAAATAACTTACGTGATTGATTGATAAAAATAAAGAGTCATATAGGGTATATGGTAATATTTGTAGAATAGCGATCATTTAGCAAAGTTGTGTTACTAATTCAAGATGGCGTAACAAAATAGCGGCCAAATAAACTGATTGTAATCGAAAAAAAATCACCCTCTCAGGTTTCACATATTTTCACGTTTTAGCGTCCCTAGATGCCAAAGATGTTTTATCAATTCCGTCGATCCATCTGTCGGTCTGTCTGTCGGTTCGCGGCACCGCTTAACAACCGCTGACCAGACTAACTTCAAATTTTAGTCATAAAATAAGGTTCATATGGGGATGACCTGGAAATATTTGGTAAAAATCCAATATAGTGGAACAATGTTAAAAAAATTATTACTAAAAAAACGAATTATCGAATTTATCTGAAATACTGCCCAAAAATCTAATGTTACTTAGGCATAAACTGAACATTTTGAGATGAATCCAAGATAACAAACATCAAATAGCGGCCTAATAAAATACACACATGGAAAAAAGTTAGGGATAATGAAAAATAAGGTCGTTCTTGCAAACAAAATATATTATTTATAGTTGAAATAATTAAAAATTTGCCTTATGGCCTAAAATTATATTATTTCAAAAATGATTTTATAATAATAATACAAAATAAAATTCACTACTACTTTCTTTTTAAAGAAAGTACAGCAATATTAGTACGGTGATATTTTACCCGTATTCCTATTATGCTCATAAAAACGGGACATCTACAATGTTTTGAAATTTGAAGTATCCCGGCTCGAAATGTCATCACAGATGTCATTAGTAATAATACTGAGAGAAGTGTTTTTCTATTGTGCGATATGGTACGAAGGCACTTAACGATAGACAATGGTAACAGAGCCAATGGTAAAGTGCGGGACATGAAAGAAAACCGGGCGGTCCTTAAAATAAAGGTCCATAGTCTTAAGTAAGCGGAAAAGTAAAATTTATGTACGCAAATAAATTTTATGTTATTTTATTTGTTATAGCAGTTTGCCGCTTCACCTATAAAGTGCGCCAGCTAAGCGGTACGGGGAATTAATCGAAGATCTAGTAAATTTCTTACTAGTTCACTTGTAATTGGGATGTGTCTAGAGTCTCCATGCACTTGCGGCTAGAAGGTTCTAGCTATTTCCAGTGGCGCCTATACATTTCCAGCATTTGTTTTCATTTATATATAAATGCGATGCGTTGAATTTGAATTATTATTTCGAAGTAACGATGGCGAGCAAAAGAGGAAAAACAATTCGAAGCGGTGCACGTGAAGTTATTGCGAGCTTTATAGAGGCCTGTACTAGAGAAGCTGAAAATAATAGTTTGACTATTGCAATTCAAAATCGAACACAACGCGCTGCATTTTACACTGGTTTTTCGGAAAGTAGTGTAAGAAAAATTCAAAGAGAACATAATGATCGCTCATGTTCTACTTCACCATTAAAATCTACTCGTAAAAAAAAACCCCGATTATCATACAAAGATAAAATTGAAGGTGGTGATTTTCAAGTAATTCGACGAACAATAGAGGATTTTTATATAAACTTGAAGAAGGTTCCGACCTGCAAACCCCTACTTCGTGCTGTAAACAACAAAATAGATTTTCCGTACGGGTATAAAACCTTAAATCGGCTTTTACGATCAAATCGTTTTGTTTGGCGCAAGTGCCAAAATAAACCAAAATTGCTCATTGAGAGACCAAATATTTTTCACTGGCGGGGGAAATATCTATCAACTGTAAGGCAATATAGGCAAGAAGGACGCAATAGTGTGTATCTAGACTAAACCAGGGTAAATAACGATATGACAGTGAACAAATGCTGGCAAAGTGAAAGTGTTACAGGTGTAGTTCAGGGAATCCGCTCTAGTAGTCGCTTTATTATAGTTCATGCTGGTTCAGAAGCCGGATTTGTTTCAGGTGCTGCTTTAGTTTTTCGCTCGGAACTAACAACTAGAGACTATCATGGACACATGAATAAAGATAATTTTGAAAAGTGGTTGCTCGAGAAGCTTCTACCTTACATTCCTCCCAAATCAGTCGTGGTAATGGATAATGCGTCTTATCATTCTCACGTAGAAGATAAAGTGCCAACTAAATACTCTACAAAAGCTCATATGATATCGTGGCTTAAGTCGAACAATATTGTATGTGATCCAACATGGAGAAAATATCAGTTATATGAAGTAATGTCAGCCAAAAACCCTAGAGAAAAAAAGTATAAAATTAACGATCTTTTACGTAACCTCGGTCATACACCTTTAAGGCTGCCTCCATACATGTGCGACCTCAACCCTATTGAAATTGCATGGGCAGGAGTAAAAAAATATATTCGAGAGCGCAACACCGGTGAACTTTCAATTAAAGATTTAAATAAAATAACATTAGAAGCGATTGACTCAATATCGGCTGAAAATTGGAAATCGTATTTTAAACATGTTCGTCCTATTGAAGATAAATACTGGGAAGTAAATGCAAAATTGAAACGGTTATTGATGATTTAGTTATCACACTGAGATCTTCAAGTAGTGACGACGAAACCTCATCATTTTCAGAGGAAGACACCGATTTAGAAGGAATCGAACTATTAGATTCACAACCGTCAACTTCAAAAATGGCTTAGTTTTTTTTCATATATTTTGTAAAATTGTTCATAAAGTAGCTGTCAATAAACCGCTTCATAATAATTAATTTTCTGTTCAATACCGGGTGTCAAAAACTATCTAATATTGCAATTAATATTTGAAAAACTACAGAACTCATATTTTTCCAAAATTAACACATCAATGCAGTTATAGTAGGGGAGCCAGCACGATTCCAGTGAACAAGATTTATCAAAATTTTAACTTATGCAGTTCGACTTTGGGGTATTCGGGTATGCCAAAAGTGACCGTTTGTCTCCGTCTGTCATATTACTTTGTACAGGGGCGTCACTGTGAAGTACTATACAGGGCGTTTCCTAATTACGTGCTAATATTAGATTTCTTGTATTTACTTTAGTGGAATATACCAGTGATTTGAACCATCCCCAAAGACAATAATCTAAAGGATTAAGGTCTGGCGATTTAGGTGGCCAATTAAAGTGGCCTCCCCGACCAATCCACCGGTTTGGAAAGTTTTGGTTTAAAAAATCTCTTACAAGTAAACTGTAGTGTGCAGGGGCTCCATCATGCTGCAAATACACGTTTTGTCTTACATTAAGGGGAACATCTTCTAATAGATTTCGCAAGTGATTTTCAAGAAAGGTTAAATATTTTTCTCCAGTAAGACTATCGTCGATTATAAATGGACCAATTAAATGACCATTAAACATTCCACGCCACACAATAATGCTAAATTTATGTTGAAAATTATGTTCTACTGTAGCGTGAGGATTTTCATAGAACCACCGGTGTTAATTGTGAAGATTATTTATACCATCACGCGTGAACTGTGCTTCATCAGTGAACAAAACATACCTATACAACCTTCGATCTTCATTAATCCAGTTACAGAATTGCATTCTTAACTCAAAATCACCCTCCTGCAAATGTTGAACCCGTTGTAAATGAAATGGGTATAAACAATTAATGTGAAAACAAGCAGACGATTGTATAATTTGATAAGTATCTGCAATCCCCCTAGTGCTTATACTTGGATCATTTTGGACGGCATTGAGTATAGCCTCTTCTACTTCAAGGTTGGGTACCGATTCCCTTTCAGATACAATTTTCGCACTTGGAAACATCCCAGATTCTCCAGCAGTAGTGAAAACTTGTTGAAAAACTCTTCTATCTGGCACCTTTCTATCTGGAAAACGACGCTGGTACTCCGCGACTGCTTGAATTGCGACCCCATTGCAGAAGCCATAGACGAATATCATATCTGCATATTCACGATGCGAGAATATCACATGCATAATGACGTATTTAGGTCTAAAGTTTCTTAAATGATTATTGTCAGATAATAAAAGTTATGAACAGAAATTGACAGTGACAAAATTTGATCTTATTATTAACTGACATTACTATTGCTAGGTAACAGGAAAACGATGAGAACACAAACCAGCAGTTGTTCTGTCAGGCAAGGCACACTTCTATTTTTTTACAATACATGTATACTTTATGTGAATTTGATAAAAAAAAATCACATGCGCCGAAACTGTTTTAAATCCAAATATCTCGAAAACCGTTGCTCGTATCCACTTTTAACAAATATAACTTTTTGACGTAGAAATGGCAAGGGAATAATTTGTTTTACTCAAAAATGTAATACAAGACTGTTCCAAAAAGTTGTGATTCTTAGAAGAAGTAGAAAGACATGTAGGTGGCGCTCCCTACAAGTAAGAGCAATACTAATATTAGATTTAAATTTGTCATACCAAAAAACCCCCGTATATTAATTTTCACTCCATTATTTACATTATCATAGATTTTATTTAAAAAATAGGAAAATTAAATTAAAATTTTTTAACATCCTGTATGTCGAGAACTAAGGCCTTGCGGACACTTATTTATATAGACTTTTATGTTTATTTTTTGTCCTGAATATGTACCTGAAGTATTGACATTTCCTCATGAATCGCCCTGTAGATAAATAACTGTGTGAAATTTGATACACGTCTTTTATGCATAAAAGGGCATTTTTTATTAACAATCAATTTTTGAAATTTCTACCAGTGGCGTGCATATGTAATTAACCTGGGTAAATCCGTATGCTCCTTAATGCATAGAAAACGTGTATCAAATTTCATGTAGTTTTCCACAATAGCATCAGAATTGGGATGAAAAAAAATGTTTTCTTTTTAAACTTTACCATCCTGTATCTCAAAAGTTAAGACTTTTAGAACATAAAAACACCCCCTTTAACATCAGCACGCAATTAGGAAACGCCCTGTATAGTAATTCACAATGACGGCCCCTGTATAAAGTAATATGACAAACGGAGACAGACGGCCACTTTTGGCATAGTGCAAAGTCGAACTGCATAAATCAAAAATTTTGATAAATCTCGTTCACTGGATCTGATGCTGGCTGCCCTTGTACTGGGTGGTCCAATAATAGTGGACGTACGCAGTAGTCTGGGAACCGTTAATGACAGAACTGAGAAAAAATATATTTACGGGTAAATCGATCAAGAAAAATCAAAATTAAATCATTTTAAAATTCGAAAGTTCGCCGTTTTTGCAACAGAAAAAAGATATAGAATTACGGTATACGAAAGAAAACAGACAAATATAGATAAAGGTTCATTAAGCGTAGTTACATTTTTTAATTATCTGAAGTGCGTATAGTCAAAAAGGACTGCCATATTATTTAAAGAACGGCGGAACACCACTGGTTTAAAGAGATTTCTTGGCCGACCTTCCTAAACCGATTGACTCCGCCCGGTTTTCTTTCGTGTCCCGCACTTTATGCAACAAAATGGCATGAGTCAAGCAATTGTAGCAAATGCAGTTCATGTTTCACGAAGTGTGATCAGTAGATTCAATAAACGATTTCAGAAACAGGTTCTGTGTCAAATTTTTAATTTTCTTACCATAAATAATATATTTTGTTTGTAAAAACGACCTTTTTTTCACTATTCCTAACTTTTTTCCATGTGTGTATTTGAAAAATCAGCCTGAAAATAATACTTATTAATTTAATTTCAATTTTTGTGCTATAATCAAGTGTAATATAGAGATATACTGGTAAAGTTGTGTGATGTGAATTTAAGATGGCGAAACAAAATGGCGGCCAAATAAAACTTTTGAAAAGTCAACATGAAAAAATCTTGTTCAATTGACTATAAGTTTGACAAACTCTGTAAATAAAGTAATAATAACAATATTATTTTACAAATAAATTAAAAATCATATAAAAAGAAAATTTTTAAAGCAAAACCAATAAAAAAATGGTATTTAAGTTCAAGCTAAAACCGGTTGGGATAAAAGAATCTAGACGTCAATAAATTGATATTTCCGTTTATGATAAATAAACTATTTTATTTAATGCACATTTAGTTTCTCTTAAATAGGACACTTAAAAAGATTCCGACTTTTGCAGATGAAAGTTAAACTCACTATTGTTTATTTGAAATCCAGATTTCTTTAATAGATCCTACTTAAGCACCTTGAAAATAAAATCACTGAAACGCAATTAATTAACGGGCCATCTAAACTAAAAATAGCCTTTCGAGAGTGTAACAGTATAAAATCAAAGTGGTCTGCACAATTAAAAAGCTCTGAGTTGAGTCGTTCCTGTCGTCATTAAGGTAATGATGTATACGGCCTACAATGAAGTGGTTTAGAATAATACGATTTGCACAATTAATTGTATTTTTAGGAGGTAACATACATACCAGTATTGTCTGTAAACCGTTTTGTTGATTTTCATAAATAATTGAACAACATATGCTTATAAAACTAAAAAAAGAAATAAGGAATAGTTGGAAACTTTGTCAAATAAAGAATATATCTTTATTAGTAATTTAATTATTAATTTATATTTTATATGATATGTTTAAATATACAGGAGGTACACATATATTTTGGCCCATAGTAAATATTTTTTGGTTGATTATGAAATTCTCAGATACTATTTTTTATTGAAACTAATTGATTTATTAAATATTTTAATTAATTACAAATTTTAATGAAAACAAAAAAATACTTAGGCCTCTCAAAAATTAAATGCCAAACAATTTTATTATAAAAAAATAATTTCATTTTCTTAAAATAAACAAACACTCAAAACTTTTCAAACCAAATTCTTTGTATTTAAAAAACATCAGACCTATTTTCTTGATTCCTTTGTTAACTGTATTAATCAATTATAAGTTTTTACAGTACACTCATTATTTTATATTTTTACAGTTTTTGTGTTTTCCGGATTATATTTTATTATAAAAATTTTGTTAGCAAATATACAAATCTCTGAATATTCGTTTTTAAAAATACGATAAGTACTACAATTCCTTATAATCTATTAATATATTTAATATCTGATAAGTTTAACAAATATTACCGCCAAACAAAAGGGAAGAAATTAAGTTCTTTTGAAAATAGAATACACAAAAGTTTAGGTTTGGAGAGTAGCTGTAAAGCAGAATCTAAAATGACGTATACAATTTGTTGTCATTTTAAAAATGCAACCTTGATATTATTCCAAGAGTTTTAAATTATTTTATTAACATTTATCTTATAATTTTTTTCAATAATCTGGTTATTTATAGATGAAAGTGTAAGTGAAATTTTTTTTTGTAATTAGCTCATTTAAATTTTGAAAATTTCATAATCAACTAAGATTTGGATCCGGATTCACTAAAAATTTTTAACAGTTTGACCAGATCTAATTGTCATGGTAATTCAATAGTTATATTTTGGTTGTCACTACCACCTTGTAATTGTGACATTTAGTAAAGTTATTTTTCCACACCCCCCCTAAGAAAATACGTCTAGCAAACGAAAAACTATGGGGGAAAAACAAATGATAACACACACGTGTGTTGTTTTCCTTACAGATGCGGGTAGCGCCCGAGGAAAATATCGCTCAACATTGTAAAATATCGTAAAGTCTGTTATAAAAAAAAAACATTATTTGTATTAATGCTTGCAGAAATAATATTACTCTTATGATTATTAAGAATATTATCAATAATGTAATTTCCTCGGAATTGGCTACAACCTGCAACGTGTCGAAAGTTAAAATGTTCCTTTTTTTTGTTTGACGATGGGAAATGCTTTTACGCACGAATTCGCTTCTGGTAGAAGGGAAAACAGTGTGGGACTCGTTGCTCTGTCAGGTTTTCACCTGTCGGAGTCAACAATACCCATTAAATCACAACGGGCCCCCATCTGATGGACCATCATTGGGCTAGCCAAGGATCCTTCGACGAGGTTGATGCCGTCCTTTCGGGAGAAACTCCTATGAAGGACATGGGGGGGAGGTCCTCGCTTGGCAGGATGTTTTTGCCACCTCTCGATACTTGTAGACATATGAAATAAAAAATATTATTAGTAGGGAAAGTGTCGTCTTACCAGGTGGAAATAAATGTTCCGAAGTAGGCTGAGTCATTTAAATTAAAACCACCAATTACGCGTAATTTACTGGTGCGTTACTTAATTATTTATGTTTTTAAAAGATATGTAAGAAACAAGAGTTTTTTGTTGATATTTTCTTGTGTTTTGGGAAAAATATTGTACACAACTAGCTAGAAACAGCACTCGCGTGATTTACATCACACTAGTATTTTATATGCCACTTTCCATGTTTTCTATGTAATACACTACTGTTGCATTGTTGTATAGGTCATATTAAACCTCTAACTTACCCTTTAAACCTTATTAGTGAATACGGAGGTTGATGTTTATAAACTAAACTAGCTGTGAGAAAAGTTCACACAATTGCTGAGTACAGAGGCTAGTTTGAATTTAACATTTTTGTGTTATTCGGAATGCTATTGTGTTTAATACTGAGCAAAAAATAGTGTAAAGCATCAGAACATTTAATTTATATCAATAGTGATTGTTGATATAAATTTGACGGTTATAGGTTGACATTCTGATTTGATTTTTGAATTTATTTTTTATATTCGAATTTGAATATAATAGAATATTATAGTTCTAGTTTTGAAAAATAAGGTTCTGGTATATGCCTCCTTTTTAAAAAATGAGCCATATAGGGGCAAATTTGTTTGAACAACATTATATACTGTAATTACAAGTTTAACACCGCCTGGTAATTTGTTTTATTTGATATTATCTTATTATAAATAAGAAAGCTAATATTGCTTTTAGAACCAAAAATACTGGTGATAAATACATTAAAAGTAATTAGACAAAAACCAGAAAATGTAGTAATTCCGTTATTTAAAAGCTAAAATGTGGAACGTGTTAGAAATTTTTACCGGACAAACGGGCAAAACATTTAAAAATAATTAGTCAGCTTAAATTTGGTTGGTTTATTTGAATCCAACTGCAAAATACTTTACTTGTGATATTCCTATGTTTATGAATATCATGCCTAACTATAAAAATGCATATTCAAATTAAATTCATGATAGTTTATTTGACGAAGCCATGACAATGTCGTCGGCGTAATATTTTAAATAAAGCACCCTTGATGGAAAAAAGATATTTATAGTTATTCTAAACATTTATTTCAGAAAAATCATTCTTTTAACGACACATTTGAAATTTCACATGCAGAACGCGAGAAAAAGAAAAATAAATTTACCATAAAATACGGTAATAAGTAAACAATATATTATTAAGTGATCAGTTCTAATTAAACAGGTTCACATTGTTAAACCTTTATTGATTTACAACGAAAAAATCTCAACTATAAGGCCAGACTTCTTTTCTTCTTGTCGACATATTTAATTTTTAACCCACCTGTATAACAATCGTTTGACCATTAATTGAATCGTTAATTAAAATGAAAATTTATTATCACAATGCCCTCTTAATAACATATATAATCTATTTTTTACATTATGAATGAAAGGGCATACCCAAGCTACTATTCGGAGTAAGCAGGGGAAGTGCCTCTTCCCCAAAAAAAAACCTTGCAAATTATTTTTTAACACACTTTAAAAATCAATACAATAGACTAATTTTTAATATTAAATCTAATTCATTTCATTAAAAATCATCAATAATTGCAATGTTAAATTTAATGCATTCGTAGTATTGCCGCTGGCCGCTCGTCAGAAACCTAGAGGCAAACACAAAACGAAATGATATACGCGTATTAAGCAAACCCGTATGTGCGCCCACTGCACCGGCAGCAAACTCGTTTGTGTCGATCTAACAGCGGAAGAACCACGTGCGAGCTCGGTAAAAATCTTCCAGCGTGAAATGAAAACAATGCCTGAAAATAATGCGTTACTATGGCAACCAGAGTATCGCATGTACGAAGACCGCGCCTCTAGGGAAGAGCCGTAGTTTAACGCTTCCGTTCGTATTGTACGTAAAGTACATCGCGGCGATCGCGCTTTACTCAGTATTTTATCGGCGGTCTTTTATTCTTTGGAGAAGTGACGCGTGTGTGTCGTTGAAAATTAATTCGTTTGGACCCATTGATGAGACATTGTTTGTAGTTTGTTAGAAACTCCATTTTCCCGTTGGAAAGAAGATGACAAAAAGGACCTTTTAATTACGGATCGACAAAGAAGTGTGCTGACAATTAGTGCTAAAAAGACTTTAAAAATTCTGGTAAATCCTACAATATTCATTTCAAAAATTCTTGGTTTTCTGAATTTAAGTGGCTGTGTAGCAGTGGATATTTGCAAAACCTGTTTTGCATGCGATGCCCATTTTAGACCTACTTTTCTCTAACTAACACTTCCCCTATTTTTTTACCCATGAGCCGCCACTGACCAAGCACTTTTATATTTATTTACTTTGTTGTCAATGCAAACCGCTCAGAAGGAATTTTACATTGTAAAGGGTATATAATTTATTGTTTATTTTTATACTAAATAAATATGCGTACATTGGTTTTGCCACGGAACTTATGAATATTATTATGTAGATTAGGGAAAAAAGTGCACACGTGTAATAATTCTACCTAAAAACGATAAAATAGCAATCACAGGTTATATTAACTCATAAATTAATTATCCGTACTTACAAATGAATAAATATTAGGAAGAATCTAATACTGTGTATGCGTCAGTTAATATAAAAATACAATAACATTTTGACTTACTCAAGAAAAAAGAATAGTCTAAGTTTTTGCATACTTTGCACTTACGCACCATAATGCCCAAGAACTCACATAAAAATTATTAAAGAACATAAAAAAAATCAGAAAAATAGACCAAAACATTGCTACAGCTCAAGTCAACGCCGCTTTGTTCGGAGTATTATTTTACCACAGTTTTGTACGTTTGTGCAGACTGCGATCCAAAAATATGCGACGGTATTATCGGTTATTAAGAAATGACATTATACAGAAATAAGAAAAACAGGTTATTCGAATAGTAATTTGTTAATAATTATTATATGGCTAATGAAATATCACAGAGAATACTATTACAATGTTAGTACCACCTTATAAATTATTATTAAGTTTACTAGCAAGTATACATTTTATTCTGTGCCTAGCCATATATGTATGTCTATGTAAGACGGGTGACAACGTCCTTTCGCATTAGCCAAATCTACTACCCGATAATGACGAAATAAGTAATAATTTTGACAATGTATGATTGTTTTCGAATCCAAATAATTCTGTCTTCCTGTTATTATGTTTATGAATATGTGTAATAAAACTAGGATGAGGTTCAAGTACTTATTATCTATATTTGTCACAATTTTGGGTTTAAGTGGAAATTTTAAACAGCTGTTTTCATTTACATAGGTAAAATGGATTTTTTTTAAATAACGGCTAACTCTGTTTAAAACTAAACTAAAGTGTGGGGACACGAAAGAAAACCGGTCGGAGTCAATCGGTTTAGGAAGGTTGGCCATGAAATATCTTTAAAACAGTGGTGTCCCGTCGTTTTTTAAATAATATGGCACTCCTTTTTGACTATACCTACTTCAGATAATTAAAAAATGTAACTATGCTTAATGAACCTTTATCTATATTTGTCTGTTTTCTTTCGTATACCGCACTTCTATATCTCTTTTGTGTTGCAAAAACGGCAAACTTTCGAATTTTAAAATGATTTAATTTTGATTTTTCTTGATCGATTTACCTATAAATATATTTTTTCTTGAGTTCTGTCACTAACGGTTCCCGGGCTACTGCCTACGTCCACTATTATTGGGCCACCCAGTATAGTGATACACGATTTACAAGTCCAGATATTACAAGGGCAGCCAGCATCAGATCCAGTGAACGAGATTTATCAAAATTTTAATTTATGCAGTTCGACTTTGGGCTACTCGGGTATCCCAAAAGTGGCCGTCTGTCTCCGTTTGTCGTATTACTTTATTCAAGCGCCGTCATTGTAAAGTACTATACAGGGCGCTTCCTAATTGCGTGCTGATGTTAAAGGGGGTGTTTTTATGTCCTAAAAGCCTTAACTTTTGAGATACAGGATGGTAAAGTTTAAAATGAAAAATTTTTTTTTTCATTCCAATTCTGATGCTATTGTAGATAACTGCATGAAATTTGATACACGTCTTCTATGCATTAAGGAGCATACGGATTAACCCAGGTTAATTACATATGCACGCCACTGGTAGAAATTTCAAAAATTGATTGTTGATAAAAAATGCCACTTCATGCATAAAAGACGTGTATCAAATTTCACACAGTTATTTATCTATAGTAGCATCAGAATTAAGATTTAGAAAAATGTATCTCCAAAGTTAAGACTTTTAGGTTCATATTAAACTTTTTTCTTAAAAAGGTCCAAGAATCACCCCCCTTTAACATTAGCACGCAATTAGGAAACGCCCTGTATAGTACTTACAATAACGCCCCCTGTACAAAGTAATATGACAGACGGAGACAAACGGTCACTTTTGGCATACCCGAATAGCCCAAACTCGAACTGCATAAGTTAAAATGATAAATCTTGTTCACTGGAATCAGTGCTGGCTCCCCTACTATAGCTACATTGATGTGTTAATTTTGGAAAAATATGTAGTTCTGTAGTTTTTCAAATATTAATTGCAATATTAGATATTTTTGACAACCGGTATTGAACAGAAAATTAACTTGAAGCAGTTTATTGACAGCTACTTTATGAACAATTTTACAAAATATACGAAAAAAATCTAAGCCATTTTTGAGGTTGACGACTGTGATTCTAATGGTTCAATTCCTTCTATGAGGAATGAGGTTTCGTCGTCACTACTTGAAGATCCCAGTATGATAACTAAATCATCAATAACAGTTTCAATTTTGCCATCTACTTCCCAGTATTTATCTTCAATAGAACGAACATGTTTAACATACGATTTCCAATTTTCAGCCGATATTGAGTCAATCGCTTCTAATGTTATTTTATTTAAATCTTTAATTGAAAGTTCACCGGTGTTGCGCTCTCGAATATATTTTTTTACTCCTGCCCATGCAAGTTCAATAGAGTTGAGGTCGCAAATCTATGGAAGCAGCCTTAAAGGTGTATGACCGAGGTTACGTAAGAGACCGTCAATTTTATACTTATATTCTCTAGGCTTGTTGGCTGATATTACTTCACATAATTGATATTTTCTCCATGTTGGATCACATACAAGATTGTTCGATTTAAGCCATGATATCATATGAGCGTCTGTAGATTATTTAGTTGGCACTTTATCTTCTACGTGAGAATGATAAGATGCATTATCCATTACCACGACTGATTTGGGAGGAATGTTAGGTAGCAGCTTCTCGAGCAACCACTTTTCAAAATTATCTGTAGTCATCTGTCCATGATAGTCTCCAGTTGTTAGTCCCGAGCGAAAAACTAAAGCAGCAACTGGAACAAATCCGGCTTCTGAACCAGCATGAACTATAATAAAGCGACTACTAGAGCGGATTCCCTGAACAACACCTGTGATGCTTTCACTTTGCCAGCATTTGTTCACTGTCATATCATTATCTACCCAGGTTTCGTCTAGATACACAAAATTGCGTCCTTCTTGCCTATATTGCCTTACAGTTGATGGATATTTCACCCGCCAGTGAAAAATATTTGGTCTCTTAATGAGCAATTTTCGTTTATTTTGGCACTTGCCCCAAACAAAACCATTTTATCGTAAAAGGATAAAAGGTTTTACACCCGTACGGAAAATCTATTTTGTTCGTTACAGCACGAAGTAGGGGTTTGCAGGTCGGAGCCTTCTTCAAGTTTATATAAAAATCCTCTATTGTTCGTCGAATTACTTGAAAATCACCATCGTCAATTTTATCTTTGTATGATAATCTGGGTCTTTTTTTACCAGGAGATTTTAAAGGTGAAGTAGAACACGAGCGATCATTATGTTTGAATTTTTCTTACACTAGTTTCCGAAACACCAGTGTAAAATGCAGCGCGTTCTGTTCGATTTTGAATTGGAATAGTCAAACTATTATTTTCAGCTTTTCTATTACAGGCCTCTATAACGCTCGCAATAACTTCACGTGCACTGCTTCGAACTTTTTTTCCTCTTTTGCTCGCCATCTTTACCTCGAAAGAATAATTCAAATTCAACGCAACGGATTTATATAGAAACGAAAACGAATGATCGAAATGTATAGGCGCCACTGGAAATAGCTAGAACCTTCTAGCGGCAAGTGCATGGAGACTCTAGGTTTACAAGTTGACCAGTGCGAAATTTACTAAATCCTCGATTAATTTTCCGTACCGCTTAGCTGGCGCACTTTATAGGTGAAGCGACAAACTATTACAACAAATAAAATAACATACAATTTATTTACATACACAAATTTTACTTTTCCGCTTGCTTAAGACTATGAACCTTTATTTTAAGGACCGCCCGGTTTTGTTTCGTGTCCCGCACTTTATTAGTACATTTAAAAACTTGGTAAAATATTTTAAGTAACCTACCACAGGCATAAAATTAAATAGATGCAGGCCGATTCTCCCAAAAGGAACGGTTTCTTAAGGAATGGCATCAGACCATATTTTTCTCAATATGGGGCCCTCTTTCTTTCCAAGCCGGGACCCTTCAGATTTTCATTTAGATAAACTACATTGATTTTAATTTTTTATCAAGCACTTTCATGAGACCAACATTTAAATAGAACTATAAATAACATATAAATACGTAAATACCTAAAACTCTTAACACAGTTATTCAAAAAAAACCTAATCCTATAAATAGGTAAATAAGCTGACAAGTAATAAATGTTTTACATCTTTTTTTCTTTTAATAAAATATATGCATTATTGTTCACAGTCTGGCCGAACATGGGGCCGGTCAGACTATGGGGACTTAGGTTCAGGCCAATTGGAAAAATATGCCCTGAATGGCAATAAAAGGTTATTGTAGTCAATACGTTAACCGTATATTCTGAAACGGATTTTAAGTAAATACTTTCTCCTCATTAGAACGGTTCAAGATTTGTTATTCAGAATATTAAGAAACACTATTTTATGAAGCTTTTCAAAGCTAGACAAAAATACTCTCATTCATTCTCTTAGCATGTTTTTAACGACTATACAACTATACTGATTAAGGTTTAAACCCACTTTTTTATCAAGTGGGGCAATCGTCTTTAACAACCTCACCGCCAGCTGCCCCCACTTTTTATTTTTAAATGGCAATGTCTTGTAGGCTCATTGAAAATTTCTTAAAAAAAATCTAATACCATAAAAACATTAATACGTTTTGGATAAGATTTTTAATGGATCAATTTTTATTTTAATGAAAACTATAAATTTTTTTAAATGAAATCATATTACTATCAATTTATGAGTACTGCCGATATTGTACTCACCCTAACAACTCCAAGGCAATGGTAGAAAGCGCCGACAGAATTCCGTACGCTTCGACTATTAAGTTATTTACCTCCGTTTTAATTCTGTGTTTTAGAGTGTCAATGTTATCCGGTTTAATCTAGTAAACTCTTTCTTTTAGGTATCCCTAGAGTAAGTAATCTAGCGGTGTCAAATCTGGGGATCTTGGTGGTCATTCAATTGATCCCCGTCGACCAATCCACAGATCTGGAAAAATTTGATTCAAATAAGTTCGAACACTACGATCAAAATGAGGATGACACCTCTTTAAGCGCCAGTAGATAGGGACAATATCACATCTATTTTGCGTTTGATAACCATGAACGTCCTGATGAGTAGCATAGAGACTAAGGTTTTTTTAACATAAATGAGATTCTTTAAAATATACGCAGATGGTAAAGTAAGAATTTTTAGCTTTCTGAATGCAACTCTGCAGTCTTCCCCAAAAGACAACCCTGCCAATATTCTAATTGCCCTCCGTTGCAAGCGAAAGAGACAAAGAACATCAGCCGCGTGTCCCCATGTAAAGATAGCGTAGAAAAGATGGCAATGAAACACACCACGATATGCAGACTTTAGCACATCGAGAGATACCCTATCCGAGAGGGAGCGCAGCAGATAAACTCCGGCTGTAATTCTTAAAGTAACATTCTCTATATGAAAATTCCACTTCGGACACGGATCGAGAAAAACTCCTAAAAATCTGGCACCTACATTAGGGGGTTTCACCCTTTTTGACATACGTGAAGATATGTAAAACTTGGAAGGGTGATTATTTTTTACCATTACAAATATTTTATTTGGCCGCCATCCTGAATCAGTAACACAGTTTTACTAGTTGGTAATTTTTGGTAAATTTGAAGTCAATTGGGTAAGTAGTCTAAAGCTAAAAGCGAACAACAGACAGACAACAGATTGCGACTGACGGACCGATGAAATTGATAAAACATATTTTTTGGCACCTAGGGACTCTAAAACGTAAAGATGTGTAAAACCTGAGAGGGTGATTTTTCACGATTACAAACATTTTGTTTGGCCGCCATTTTGTTCGGCCATCTTGTATTAGTACCTCAATTTCACTAGTTGATCCCTATGTCACAATTAGTTATTCACAAATTGCAATCAATCTATTAAGCAGTTTTTTCAGGCTAATTTTTTAAATATTTTACTGAACCGTCATTTCGTTCCGCCAACTTGGATGCATACCAAAATGTTACCAGTTGATTTCAATATACTACTTGATGTTTGTGCAAAATTTGAAATAAATTGTATATTTAGTTTTTTTTTCATTTCTTTATTTGACTATATTGAATCTTTATCAAAATGTGACAAGGTCATCCCCATTTGACCCCTAAATGTTGGTCAAAATTTGAAGTCAATCGGACAGACGACCATCTTGAATTAGTACCACAATTTCACTATTCTTATACCATGGTACAGAATTTGATATCAATCCATTAAGCAGATTTTTCAGGCTGAATTTTTAATTATTTTTTTAATAATAATTTTGTAACATTTCACTAGGCCGCCATTTTGTTTGGATTTTTACCAAAATAATACTAGGTTTTTCCCATATTTGACCAAAATTTGAAGTTCTGATAAGTAGTATTTTAACTATGCGGCGAACAGACAAACAGACACACACACAGGCAGACAGAACGTTGGAATTGAGTAAACAGGTTTTTCAGCATCTTGGGACCCAGAAACTGTAAGATAATAAAAAGTAGGGGTAGCTGGAGGTTAGGTTAGGGGGTTAAGGACAAATGTCTCAGTTCATCTTAAAGAGTAGGTTTAAACCAAAATCAATATACCTGTATAAGCGTTTTCGCCATAACTTACTCATTAAAGAAATATGAATTGAATGCGTGACTTTTGAGTAACTCTGTATACATATTATGACAAGAAAAACTGAAATCTCAATTTTATCGATTAGACTTAATTTTGCTCTGTCGTGGCAAAAGCGCTTACGCGTTTTTTTTCTTTATCCGAAACACTGTCTCCAAAATATTGCCGCCAAGGCTCCAAAAATAGAACATTTTGTTACCATAATACTGTTCTGGTCCTTAAAATATGCTATAAAAAATTGGACACTATCAAAAAAATTTTTCTTCAAGGGTCTTTTTATTACGAAAGTTTTAAAATTGTCATCACAAAATCCTGGCCGTGAAACATCTCGGTTGATTTGATATCGTGATGTTTTATGATGAGCCAGTAAATATAAAATGACGTATAAAAAGCTGAGGGAAAACATTTCCCTTCTATCAAAATACATTGTTGGGGCCCGCAAGGCCGATTCGTAAAAAGAACATATTATTAAAAGCTGATATTTCTAAGCCGCATGTTTGACGTAACATTTTATTCTTTGCCTCTTTAATAATACCCCTTCAAATAAATCTTCCTGTTTGCTATTTATGAGAGCAATTCGTTTTATAAGAGCTTATTAAACCCGATTGTGATCGTAATGTGTGCTAACCCATCTGCAACACGTGTTTTATCTGGATATAATTTAGGAATGAAGGGTTAGATTAGGTTCACAATTTTTATATACCAAAGATTGATTATACTTCGCATAGACACGCCATCAGGCAGTTTCATAAACTTATCACGTAATTCACTCGTGTCGCCGTTTATTCGTAATATTAGCTGTTGTGCAGCAGAGAGATTTAGGTCTACTTATTTATAAGCACATGGAACGTGCAAAGTATGTATTCATCGGGAAAGGTCTGCTACTTTGTCAAGGAGATGAAATTACTTAATGGATACATATTGGGATACAACGAAATTAAATGGTCAGACAATAGAAAGAACATTGTTGACGAATTTCATCTTTATTATTCAGCGGACAATACAACAACAAAAAATTGTTAAATTTCCTTTACCCGGAACTTACCTCTATATGATTTGTTTTCTATTGGGTAGGAATAGTGAAGTGTGACCCAATTTAGTTCAGTACATAGTACATATATATATATCATATATCTTTTCGAACATTTTTATTGGGCGCCATTTTGTTCCATCATATTGGATTCCTATCAATATTTTATCAGTTTCTTTCTACCTGTGCCACACTTGACTTTTGGGTTTAATTTAAAATAAATTTAATAAGTACTTTTTAACCTTCTCTGGAAAATTTAGTCAAGTCAATTGAACAATATATATATATATATATATATATATATATATATATATATATATATATATATATATATATATATATATATATATATATATATATATATATATG
Organism: Kuschelorhynchus macadamiae; assembly: GCA_030620095.1. Classification (NCBI taxonomy): domain Eukaryota; kingdom Metazoa; phylum Arthropoda; class Insecta; order Coleoptera; family Curculionidae; genus Kuschelorhynchus; species Kuschelorhynchus macadamiae. The sequence goes on along the minus strand of JAUTXW010000780.1, from coordinate 602,255 downwards.
TATATATATATATATATATATATATATATATATATATATATATATATATATATATATATATATATATATATATATATATATATATATATATATATATATATGTATATATATATGTATGTATATATATTTTTAAATGTGTTCAGATATATATAAAAATAACATTATAGATGGCTGCAAACTATATTTTTTTTCATATCTAGGTTACATGTCAAACAAACTGACACATTTTAAAATTTTGAAATCAATTCTTTTCTATTATTTAATGTTTTTCTCTTACAATCGGCGCACTGATGAGTCCCGATAGGATGAAAGTATTTGTACAACTACTATGTGTCTATAAAAACTTAAGGTAAATGATATAATTTCTTATGCTTGCTTAAATAATAACATTCCGTAGACAGACTAGTCTACATGTTGAGGTATGTAATTATATTAAATATCTGCTTCAATATATATATATATATATATATATATATATATATATATATATATATATATATAACGATTAGTTAACGATCCTCTTGTTGTTATGTTGGAGTGGTGTATTATTTGGGATTAAGATCCAGTAAAAAAAACAAAAGTAATTTTTTAAATTGTCGACGTTTCGTAACTTTATTGTTGCATCCTCAGGACCTATAGATTTTATATCCTGCAGGAAACACATATTATCAGTCTTTACCTACTTCGTTGGTACGCAGAGTTTTCCTAATCCCAAATAATACACCACTTTAGCAACAAGAAAATCGTTAAAGAAAACCATTTAAAAACTTGATATCTGAGAAATATCTGCGAACCAACGGAGTAGGTAAAGACTGATAATATGGGTTTTATGCAGGATATAAAATCTATATTTCCTGAGGATACAACAATAAAGTGCAAAACGTCGAAAATTCAAAAAAAAGACTTTTGTTTTTTTTTACAGGATTTTAACCCGAAACAAATACCTACACCACTCTTACATAAAAATATGAGGATCATTAACGAAAACAAAACCATTTAGAAAATTAATAACTGGGAAACATCTGCGGACCGACGCACAGTAGTTCGCTCTCTTGTAAAGTTTTAGCCAAAACTCAGTATATCGAAAACCTTTATTTTAGTGAATATGTTTAAAATATGTTAAAATATATATTTTAAAATCATAACGGTGTTATTTAAAGAATGTCCTACGTAAGATCATACACTTTAGAGCACCTAATTATAAGCGTTTTACATACAAAAATCGACCAAAACTTTCAACAATTTAATATAAAAAACGAATTAAAGTACCCGTTTAAGCGTTTTTAAAATAATTTTAAATGGTCAAATTTATGCTGAGGCTATACTTCACATATTCTCTTCTTAAATAATATCGGTTTTTATCAATAATTTAAAAATAAATACCACTAATCATTTTTGCGATTTGCATTTTTGCAGTAATTTTTATCTATACAGCCAAATCAGAGTCATCCAAGCTGATACAAGTTATTGTTTTTAGCTAAAAGTAAGCCTCACAATGTCCTTTTAAGGAATATTGCCAAATTAGCTGCTACTATCTGCTATTCAGTTAGTAATATTAATATAGGTTGGCTTTGGAAACATGGTTTGTTTACTTTTCACGCGTCGCGTCATTCTTAGTTGTTATGGTGTCAGTTCAGTTATAACTGAAGAGTTAACATTAAAAATGCAAGTAAAAAGAAAAATATTGTGCGATATTTTAATAGAAAACAACGGAAATGAAACTTTTGTTTTTAATTACCTACAAGAAAAATATCATTTTTCTGGTAATAGTGAAAAGTTAGCGTTTGACGGTTTAAGGCGCCATTTTTTGCCGCAATTTCGTGAAAAATGGAAATTGGCTAGTCGCAATAGAACTTTTTTTTATAAAAAATGTGCTTCGTGGTTGGAAGGTTCATTGACGCTGTTCAAAGGAAAAGGAGGGAGGCCAATTAAGACTCTAGAAAACTGTTCCGGTCGCTCAAAACGAAGAAAAGTGTCCTCTTTAAGTAAACATACCAACTTATCTGCCGCTGAATTACAGCATCTTTTAGTATTAGTGTTAAATTCATCAGGTAAAAAACACGAAGCTCAATTAATTAGTGACATTTTGGAAAACGGTGCAAAAAATTATAAAAAAATCACATGTGATGACATTCCGGATTTGTTTACAAAAGAAGAAGCCTTAGCGTTAATAACCGATACAAAACTTTCTAAATATCAATATGAACATTTGCGAAATCAGTGTAAGCTTAAGAACTATCATATTTTTCCTCGATATGCTTGTATTTTAGAAGCGAAAAAGCAATGCTATCCTACCAAAGAAAAAACTGTTATATCTGAGAGTGGCGTAGATGTGGAACTACAGTCTTTGTTAGACCATACTGTTAGACGACTGCTATTAGTTCCAGATATAAAAAGTAATATACTGGCAACACCACCAGAGACATCAAGGTTAGTACTAAAATCAAAATGGGGATGCGATGGTTCATCTGGTCAAAGTATCTACAAACAAAATTTTTCGAATCCCAATTTAACTGACGAGTCTGTTTTTATGTCATCCCTCGTTCCAATCCAACTAAATGACGTTTTAGATTCCACAACTTTTTTTTGGAAAAATGAGCGACCATCATCCACAAATTACTGTCGACCAATTTCGTTTCATTTTGCTAAAGAAACAAAATCGTATGTTATTGATTTTGTTAATTCCATAAATGATCAAATATCTAAATTGTCAGATACTAAAATTGAATTTCCTGGTAAAACGGTATACGTTAAGCATGATTTGTTTTTAACAATGATTGATGGAAAGGTGTGTCAGATTCTAACAGGCACATCATCTTCAGCGTGCTGTAATATATGCGGGGCAAAACCTTCCGAGATGAACAGTATATAAATTATTCAACAGCGACAAGTAAATCAAGATGCATATAAATACGGATTGCCACCTCTTCATGCTTTAATACGGTTTATGGAATGTGTGCTTCATGTTTCTTACCGTTTGGAATTTATGAAATGGACGGCCAAATCATCGAATGAAAAAGAACTTCTAAAATCCAGAAAATCAAAAATTCAATGTCAGCTCAAAGAAAAACTTGGAATAATTGTTGATGTGCCAAAACAAGGTAGTGGCACATCAAATGATGGCAATACAGCAAGACAATTTTTTAAAAATTTTGAACAGGTGTCAGAAATAACTGGATTTAACAAAGAAATACTTAGACGTTTTGCAGTTATTTTACAAGTTATTAATAGCCGATGCGATATTAATGAGACAAAATTTGAAAACTATTGCTATGAAACGGCCAACATTTTCATTCAGCATTATTATTGGTATTATATGCCATCATCATTGCATAAAGTTTTAATTCACGGGGGTCAAATTATAAAGTCCATCAGTCTTTCAATAGGCCAGTTAAGTGAGGAAGCAGCAGAATCTAGAAATAAGGATTTTAAAAGATTTAGGCAGTCTCATTCTCGAAAGTTCTCGCGTTTCAACAAATGAAGATGTAATATATGCGTTACTTATTTCTTCTGACCCATTAATTACAAACTTGAGGTATAAATGGCAGATCAAAAATAATGAAACAGAACTGTACAGCGATTCTATAGACCTTTTAAATTAATATCAATGTTATTCTACACTTCAACTTTCTTTTTACTTGATAGCTTATGAACTATACAGGGTGTTTTCAAAGTTAAGTCATTTATTTTAACAGCATACAGAGCTTGCCAAAAGAAATTGATTTGCCAAAAATCACCTACATAAAAGTTCCATAGTAAAGTACAGTGTGCCCAAATTTGATTGCCAAATGGAAATCTTTTTTATTTTCAATTTTTCAGCAACAACTTATTCTTGATAAAAGTTGGTGCTTGAAAAAGGAAAGCTTTTGACAATATTGAACCTGACTGTACCCTTTGGGATATGCCAATACAATTGACAATTTTTATTTGTATGGCTAAATAGGCCTCTAATTACTATCTACAAATAAAATTACCAAATTTCAAAAAGTTGTTATTCTTTATTATTGTCTTAAAACTAAGTAAGCATTCATCCCTTTTATTTTGTAAAAAATGTTAGGAAATACCCTATTTTAGGTCGCATATTATTAGCTTATTGTTAGATTCTTTTTGGGTGCTCCTGTATATTGCCAATTGTAATAAAAACTTGTATATTATCAAAATATAATCAGACATGCTTAAAAAATAGAAACTAATACATTATTTTTGACAGATATAATAAAATATAGGTTTTGGCCACATGTGTCCATAAGGGCGAACCAGTGTGCGACGGAGTAGGTAAAAACTGATGGTATGGGTTTCATGCAGGATATATTATTTATTTGTGTCTTGAGGATGCAACAATAAAGTTACGAAACGTAGACAATATAAAAAAACGTCCTTTGTTTTTGTACTGGATCCTAAACCCAAGTAATATACCACTCTAACATAATAACAAGAGGATCGTTAACGAAAACTATTTAAAACCCTAATATCTGAATAATACCTGCGGACCAACGGAGTAGGTAAATACTGATAATATGGGTATCACATATGATATCGAATTTATATGTGTCATGAGGATGCAACAACAAAGTTGCGAAACATCGACAATTTAAAAAATACTTTTGATTTTTTTTAGTGGATCCTAACCCCAAATAATACACCACCCTAACATAACAACAAGAGGATCGTTACCGAAAACCATTTAGAAACTTTATATCTGGGAAATATCTGAGGACTACTGGAGTAGGTAAAGACTGGTTATATGATTTTCATGCTGGATATTAACTCTCTATGTGTCCTGAGGATGCAGCAATAAAGTTGCGAAACGTCGACTATTTAAAAATAGACCTTTGTTTTGTTTTACTGGATCCTAACCCCAATTAATAGACCACTCAATTTTTTTTTTAACGATGTTCTAAATATAGGCTTGGACTTTCGTTGAAAGACATTTAATTGTTAAAATGTTTTCTATTTTTCTGGTCTTTCTTGCAGCGTTATTATGGTTTGAGTAAAATAAGTTTATTACTTCTCGTTTTTTTCCTCACAATAACCCATTTGAATAATTTTCAGCAAAATTAAATTATTAATATGAAACAGTTTAATCCGTAATGACAATTTATATATTTGGTTGTCATAACTATAGTTGTTGAAACAATTGCCATCCAGCGCAAGTATATATGTATATATATATATATATATATATATATATATATATATGTATATATATATATATATATATATATATATATATATATATATATATATATATATATATATATATATATATATATATATATATATATATATATATATATATATATATATATATATATATATATATATATATATATATATATATATATATATATATATATATATATATATATATATATATATATATATATATATATATATATATATATATATATATATATATATATATATATATATATATATAATTTTAACTTATCTGAAATATCCAAAAGATAATAGAGAAAAATCCCTAAAAATTTGTATTTAAAGTTTTTTTCTATAATTATAGCTGTAGGAGAGTGTCAAACTGTAATGAATCACCCTGTACATATGTGTACGAAATTTCAAGTTAAGAGGTCAAACGGAAGTTATATAAAATAGTCTTCTTGAACGATTTAGGATACGAAATGAATAAACTTTGGCTAAATTAAAAATTCGTTTAAAAAAAAAAAGTTTTTTAATACGTATTTTTTGAGTTTAAAGGAAATTCTGCCACCCTGAATATGCCATTTCCAAAACTTGTAAGTGCATTGTAATAGTGTAAATTAAAATCATATTGTGCCAAATTATTCTAAAGTGTCTAGCATTTATTTTAAAATCGAACTAAAACTATTTTTTAATATCGCCAGTGGAAACATTACAGAACAAGTTACCTATGGTCCATAAACTCTTAAGTCTCTGTTTACAACTCCTCGACGTGTTAGACGAAATTGAATTCTCCGCTCGTGTTGACTCTCTCGGGGATTAAATTCAAAGTTAACCTACTATTTTGGAAGTAACTTTCTTTTCAAAGGACACGTAAAGGTTTATTTTTGTATCACGATATTCGACGGAGTAATTATTGTGTTTCTTAGTTTAGTTGCACAGAGTTGCAGCAAAATAACTACAAATATTTCAACAAGTGGTAACTTCAGGTTTTAAATTAAAAAGTCCTATAAATGGAGGTACAATAGATTATGGGGTTTTTGGTTAAAGTTTTCGGTATATTTTGCAGATTTAGTATCCGTGAATTCGTAGCCGACCTGACAACTTAGCTTTGGCATTGGAGGTCAAGTGATTTTTGGCCACTAATTATTTTATTGGGAACTAGTTACGATAGTAGCCCTTATACACGATGTCCCGTTTAAGAATACACTACAGGGATCTCGTAAGCCAAAAGAGATACGATGTGGGTTACATTTTTTGCGTAATTGAGGATCTAATCAAAAGCTGCCCAAAAATTTGTCGGAAAAATTTGTCAGATATTCCATTGTTTTAGATATTTTTGGAAAAAAACTGAAATTTTAGGAAATGGTTTTTATTTTTTTCTGACATTGTTTGAAAAGTTATCTGACAATAAATATTATTTTCGCATTACTTTTTGTCCTCTAAATAATGGCATCATTAAACTTTTCATCAAACGTTTCGGTTTTTCGGGGTCAACATCAACTTTACTTTTTTAAATAAGCGGATCATTTTATTTTATATATATCAAATTCGCCTTTTCCATCTGTATTCAACATATAACACATAGTATTTATGGAACGTTTCGAACTATGAAACTCATCGTCAATACAAGTAAGTACAATGAACGTGTATTACAAATAGTGTAATAAGTAACTAATAAGAATATTTTACAAAAACAAAGTCACTTAATTTTATTTTCAAAAAGTCCGCCTTCGTTTTCTAATTATAAGTAAAACGATGAACATTATTTCCATCCTTTAAGTTTCTTAACATCCCGGGTACTATTCTTTTAAATGCGGCTTGAACTTCGGCTTGAAGTTCATCAATCAAATGATTTCCAGTAGACCTCATCATCAAGGAAGCCTCACTAGAAAAAATCCAATAGAATAATATCGGTGGACCGCGCGGACCATCTTATGGGGCCACGAGTGACAATTAACCTATTTGGAAACGCTACGTTAAACATTCCATATTACCTCAAGAATTTGGGAAGGCGCCTCATCTTGTTGAACCCACATATTGTTGATCACAGCCAGAGGAAATTTTCAATATCATTATTTAGGAATTCCAAATATCTGTTTGAATATAGAGAACCCTCATAAATTACCGGTCCGATAACCCTTGTCCCCAAAGTAAGCGATTCGCGTTAGCTGTTCGTACACGATGTTCATTTTGTATTGCACAATAATGTCGATTGGGCCTATTAAAAACTCCATTATTACAAAAGTGACTCCGTCCGACCAAAGGATAGTATGCGAAAAATGATGGTTGTCATCGCACATTCTGGTCAACCTCTCGAAATTATGCTCGATAAGTTATAAAACTTGCCATCTACATTGCTGTACCCTGTATAAAATCATTCTTTAAATGTTTGATTTTTTTGTACAAAACTTGAAGTAAAGGCAGTTTTTGTATTTGGTTATGTAGGATTTTTACCAAAATGTTACCCAATCATTCCCATATGACTCTTATTTTTTAAAAAAAATTCAAATCAATCATTTGGATAGTTTTTTAGTTTTTCCGTGGGACAGGCAGACCTACTGAGTTGAGAAATCATATTTTTTGGCATCTAAGTTTTACATTTACGAGAGAAGTGAAATGTAAAAGTTCTATATTTTGAGTAAAACATTTCACAGTACAGAAAAGAAAAATAGTTTACTCGTATTTATTAGACCTTGATAAAAATTAGAAATTTTTCAAATTATAATTCAGAATAGTTAATTTTAGTAAATTGTTTAACTTTTTGAATGAGCAGCGAGATTTGGTTTGGTGATTGGGCAACATTTATGTAATTGCACTAATTTATAAATATATCACATCTATGTTTTCTGATTGCAAGTTTTATTCTCCACATTTATCCCAAACCTACGTATCTTAAAGTCACAATATGTGAGAACAGGGGCGTGCGGTGAAATTTTAAGAGAGGGAAGCAATTTTTAGAAACTTACCTGTTTGTAATGTAATTCGATTCTTCGATCATTTTTTGCAAATTCGTCAATGACGTCATCATAAAAACGCCGATGCTCCGACATATTTTAGAGAAGTTTATTTTCAATGGACAACAGCGATGTATGCGAAAGTCTCTCCTGCCTCGTTGAATTTCTTACGAAATTTTGTATACGTTTAAGTGTTGAATAATTGCGTTCTGCTGATGAACTATCATAATGGAGAAGAAGAGATTTAAACGCATCTTCTTGAAAAGTTTTCCTTTAAATGCATCCAAATTGCAGAGCTCGAGGAATTTAAAATCATTTAAACCGTTAAATCTATGGTTTTTTTGTTGCTGGATTTGATCGATTATTTCATAAAAGAGGCGTCTGTATGATGTTTGAACATCTCCCACCTTGTCTGTTCGAAGACGCTTGTCTTGTGGCTTTACATTTAACGTCATGGTTTTCTCCCAAAATAGGTCAAAGTCATCTCTTTTTTGGCTTAACATGGACTTAAAATCATCCACTTTTTTTAGGCAAAAAGCAATATCATTTGTTTTAGTTTGTAATATATTAAAAACATTGTCCGAGAATGGAAATATTTCTGAAAATATGTTCAACAAATAATTAAAATCTCGTTTCAAACAGTTCAAAAACCCCCTCGAACTATTTATTGCTTCTGAGTTCCACGTTTCATTATTTTCCATTATATTCTCAAATAGTTCAATCAGTGATTCACGATTTTCAGATACTGTTAACACAAGTCTTCCATTATAGTTCCACCTAGTAGGAGCTACTTTGGGCAATCGTTTGTGGATAATGGAGTTCAAAGCTTGTGTACGTTTTGTTGACTTGGAAAAAAAGCAGCCATGTCACTTAAATTAACGAAAATACTTTACACTCTTTAATGTGATTGATAGACTGGGATAAAACTAAATTTCATTTATGAGTAAAACAATGGACAAGCACAGCACTTGGGAAAGTTTCTCGAACTTTAGCTTGCAGACCCCATAATTGTCTTGCCATCACTCCATCTCCATCATAGCTTTGAGCAACAAATTTCTCTCCATTAATTTCTTTAGTAACGTTATAAACTACGGTGTATAATGCATCTGCTGTACGATTTTCGGACATTTTCTTAAAACCTAAAAATCGCTCTTAAATTCTTCCGTCGGTTTTAACGTAACGTATTACTATAGATAATTGATTAAAATTAGTGATATCAGTTGTTTCGTCCAGAGCAATAGCAGTGAACCGCGCATCGCCAATCTCCTACTTAATTCTTTTTAGAATAATGGTTACAACAGCGGAAATTAAATCATTCTGGAAATGATTTTTAAGCAATTCTCATATTTAGCCATTAAACTAAGTAATCTTGAAAATTTCCTCTATTTAAAGAAACCCTTGTTTCGTCATGACCTCTAAATCCCAATTCGTGCTATCCGAGAAAACAAACAACACCGATAAGTCTTCTTAATATTTGCCTATTTTTATCGACTAGTTCATTGTGTTGGCGGTGACTAATTCCCAACTGTTTATTAAGGGCGTGTTCAATTCTGGTTTTGCCGAAGACTTTTTCTTTTATGACGGCCTGTAAATGCGCTTTGGACATAATGTGTCTTTTAACAGCTTTATGGAAATTGTTTATATCGGAAAAACCAGTTTTATTCCAGAGACCTGTTTCATTTTCAAAAAGTAAACATGGCCAACAAAATAATTTACTTATATTTTCACAGCCTGTTAGCTATTTAAATTGTTCGTTTTTTCTTCCTTTGGAAATTATTGAAGCTTATCAGCGAAGTTTAATGTTGAAAATCCCTTTATTATTAAGATACACACCACACATTCACACACACTCTTCTTACTAAATTCTCCAACATTTTCAACGTTATTACCGACAGCCGAAGTTGACGGTATTTGCATATCCACGTCCGTATTATTGTCTTCCATATCGCACCATGCACGACGCGACGTACGTATCACACAATACACAAATAACCGTTCAAACAAAGAACCTACTTCCACGATAGCTTCCGCCACCACTTAAAGCACGCGACTGAAATGCAAAAATTGCAAACAGCCGGTGGAAAGTTCAATAACTTCTGGCTCGATCCACAGGTAATCAAGCATACATGACTTGGCTGCAGAGAAGCTAGCGGCCCGCATAGGTTCTATTCGATATTCTATCGTGGCTGGGTCGGAGTCAAGACCGCATTTATTATGGGCGTGATAATTAAGATAATATTTTAGCATTTTTAATATAAACTAAATTAATGGTTTCCTATTTCAAAAATTTTAGAAGATGTTTTATAATTTTTTTTGGGGAAGCACTGCTTCCCTTGCTTCCATGGACTGCACGCCCCTGTGTGACAATATGTTTTTAAGGCTATACCCAAAATATTTGCAAATATCTCGTTCATATACAGTAAAATTCCTGTGTGTTATTACTAGTTATAGCTGTAATAACAACATATCTTTGTAGAATATAAATAATATATCTATAAATTGCTAATTTTTATTTGTGTTTTTTAAAATAAAAATATATAATGTTTAGCTTTAACTTTTATCGATTTTTATCGCTAATTTTGTGAGCCCTGTACGTAACAAACTTTTTTTTGAATTTTTATACAAACATTTTCTTTCGAAAAATAAGTTTATTGTGATAATTAACTTTTTGTCAATCTTTTTTGGTAATAAGATATTTACAGGATGACCCAGAGAGAGAATAGCAAAAACCTCTCAGAAATAGAGGACATCATCAACAATATCTAAAAGAAAGTTTGTGTTAGTCAAAGTCAAACATAAGATATTTGATATTTTGTATTTTCTTTACAAAGATCTTTACCTCAATTTACCTGTGGCCATTGTGGTAATATTTGAAATAATTTTTTTCATGTCACCTTAAGTAATGTAGCTATCGACTAAATGACCAAGCATTTTATTTTATTATTATATTTATTTCGTTTCAAAAAATTATTTAATAAATTCCAAATGTCAATAAGGAGCAACGGCATCTTATCCGAGAGTGCTAAGAAAAGGCATATTCATAGGCTAGGTCTCAAATGTCAGGGATTTGTTTGTATGTTATTATTATTGTCATTTTATATTGTTCTTATTTGTGTTTTGTTTTTATAGAGGCTTTTGTAATTTAAACTTCAAATCAGTCCTTTTAGAAATCCACTTTTGTCGTATTTTTGTTGCTGGTAAGTAATTAGTTAATAGTAATTTAATTTATAATTATTATTTATGTAACAGGGTTATAGATGGTAATTGAGCGTTACTCTTTTATAACATTTAAATATATTTATTTGAGTAGTAGCGGACAACCCTGTCATATTACTGATAGTAACTAAGATGTAATAAGCAAAATCAAAGGTACTCTGTAGGATTCTTTGTAGATTACAATTTACAGTTTTTACACATATATTTGTTAGTACCAATCAATTAAATATCTTATCTCACCAGTTCAGCGGCCACTGGTATCTCGAATAACAGTAAACTCCAGCAGTTGGTATCTTCTTCTTAAATATAGATATTTTAACAAACAGGTGTTTTATTTAAATAAAAAAATTGGTTTTTTAAAACCAACTTTAACATCTATTAACAAAAATAAAAGATGACAATTAGTGTACAAAAATAATACCTAGAATTAATAACAAGAAAAATGATTAAATGTAGATTAAAATCTGGAAATAATTTATTTATAACCCCCAATCTTAGACAAAAGAAAATGAAATTAAAAATGTTTAAATCAACCATAAATTCAACTCTTGAAAATACGTAAAAATTACTCTCCAAATAAATACTAAAATCAAAATAAAATATTCAATTATTAATAATTAAGGCCCAGCAGCTCAAGGATCCCGCGGTTCTACGGACTACCTAAAATATATAAGGTTAATGTACCACTTCGACCTATCGTCAGTGCAATAGGATCTCCTACTTACAAAATTGGTAAATATCTTTCAAATATTCTTAATAATTTCACAGGAAAAACACATTCATATATTAGAAACTCAACGCATTTTGTAGAAAAACTTAGATCAATCCAATTAGATCTCAAAGATATCTTAGTCAGTTTCGATGTAGAATCACTGTATACGAATGTGCCTATAAATGATTCAATTTCCATAATATCAGACTTGTTTCACCATAATAGTATTGACAACTCACTTTTAGATCTAATTGAAGCATGTCTTACATCAACGTATTTTGTCTTTCAAGGAACTTTCTATGAGCAAACCTCAGGAGCAGCCATGGGATCTCCATTGTCACCGGTGGTAGCCAATAGCTTCATGGAAGCTTTTGAGTAGGAAGCCTTAGAGTCGTTTCCACTAAAACCGAAATCATGGTTCAGATATGTAGACGACACTTTTGTGATATGGCCACATGGTCCAGAAAACCTCCCTGGGTTTCTTGATCATCTAAATCGACAACATGCTAACATAAAATTTACAATGAAAATTGAATCAGAAGGCACGATTCCCTTTTAGATGTTCTTGTGCAAAGAAAGGAGATGGTTCCTTGGGACACTCTGTATATAGAAAACCAACGCATACGAACAGGTACTTAAATGCAAATTCCCATGATCATCCGCACAAAAGCAATCAGTCATTAATTCATTGGTTTTCAGAGCTCTCGCGATTTGTGACCAAAATTCTTTACAATCGGAAACAGAGAAACTGACTCAAGCTTTAAGAGGGAATGGATATTGCACTTATGATATTAGACGATCAATTAAAAAATATAATAATCCTACTCCACGAAATGATACTAATAAGGAATTACCGATAGGAAATGTAGTTCTTTCATTTATACACGGAACCACAGACAAGATTGCACGGTTACTTCGCCGGTCCAACATACGTACAATCTTCAACACACACAAGAAAATTGGACAGTGTTTGAGATCGCCAAAGGACATTATTCCTTTTCAAACGGAAGGAGTATATGCAATTCCTTGTTACTGTGGTGATGTTTATATTGGAGAAACTGGACGATCCATATCGACTAGGCTTAAGGAACATGAACGATGTATCAGAAAGAAACAAATTATACAATCTGCTGTATCTGAACACCAACAGCCTACTGGGCATGTCATAAATGTAAAAGAAACCAAAGTTCTTGCATCGGTTTCGGGACTTTATAAACGCAAAGTTAGAGAATCTATTGAAATTTATAAGCATCCTAACAATTTTAATAGAGATACGGGCTTCAGTCTACATCATACGTAGAAACCGATCGTTACACCGAGTCACACTTCGGTAAACACAGGTCGACTATAAATAGCCGGCCTGGGTCTCTCCGAGCTCGTTCAGTGTTTCGATCTCGTGAAGTGAAGATTCCTGAAGACGCCTCGTGCAATCGAAGGCGAAACGTCGGAAAGTGATTCCATTTTGACACGGTCTAATCCCAAGAACGATGATTTCTTAAAACCTGGCCTTTTTGAAACGTTTCTATTATAAAAGATTCTATTGTATTTTTAACATAGTAAATCGACAATTTATTATAATTGAATCGATCTAAATGAAATATTTCAATTATAATTAGTTTTAACTTAAATGAAAGCGAAACCTTTTCCCGCGAAAAGGGCCATATGATAACCATACATTTTTAAGGGGATGTGTCGTCAAGTGCAACTTGACAGGTTTATCTTTATATATGTCTGCACAATCTAGAAGATAGCGTTTGAGATGTGTTATTTATTATTTCGTTTAGCTTTTAAAAACTCTCAAAACTAATATTAGATAGCTTTACTTTAATGACTTCTTTGAAATACTCATGTTTAATATTTGTCATGGGACACCGACTACTGCTTTAGAAAAATGTTAAAATAATTTAAGAATTTATATATTTTATTGCTATAGTCTATTCCATTACATTTATATTTATATTTACATCTGCACCCATAATAAATATGGACTTCTTTTGACTATTTTATCCACAAAATTTTGAATTGATTCATATAACAATAAATAATAACGCATGGGTAAGTTTCCAACGGAACAACTGGAAAATATCTTCTTAAGGTTAGTGTCTATGAAACAACTTTTAAAGTAAATTATTAATACCAAAATTTATTTATAGCTAATACTCAAAATGTTGTTAAATATTTTATTAAATATCGAAGAATTTTACACAATCCAGGTGAAGTACAAGTATCTTATCGTCGAGAAACTCCTAAGCTTTTGTTTACAACTCCTTGAGGTGTTAGACGAAATTGAATTTTCCGCTTGTGTTAGCTCTCTCTCCGGGTTGAAAGCAAAGTTATTTAGATCTCGAAGTTCATGTTGCGGTTTAGTTCTGGATATTTCTATTTCACCCGTTTCAGAATTGTATTTTACTTTCATAGTTTAATTCTATAAATAGGTCAGGAAATTGTAAACAATTCACGTGTGACACGAGTCAAGGAAAATGAGTATGCGACTTGTTTAAGTTTTTTAAAATAAAGTATTTTTTTATATAAGTCCATAAAAAATAATTGAAAAAAATATATAAACAATTGAAAATATACGGACCTTGTATTTCGTGCCAATATTTTTTAAATAAATCATAGCAAAGCGTTTTCGGCTTTTGCCATCTTCAGAGCCACCTGAAAGCAAGGAAATAACTTTCTTCTAGAGAATTCAAATGAATGTTTGGTAAAAAGTTAAACTTTAATCAGTTTGATAAAACTGAAGATAATTTAGAAGTATAGATATAAAAAAAACATGTAAGAAATTTTTTTAAATTTTAACAAAACAAGCTTTATGGGATATTTTGGTTAATAAGCTGACTTGAAGTTTAGACAAGTTTTTTAATAAAAAAGAAAAGGTTGACTACAATAAAAAAAAAGTAACAATTTTTTTCATCTACTCACTTATCAGAGAAGCATAGGTTATATTAAAAAAGGGAGCATCTATGAACAACAACATTATAAACATTTCAAATTGTATGTCGCATCACAATATTTAATTAGGTTGAAACCCTAAAAAGGGGCATAGTCTTTCAACCCTTTTCAGCGATCTAGTCAAATATTGTGTAAAACGTGCTAAATAGCAAATGGCAGTTATCCTTTGTCAACATTTTCTTTTTTATTAAAAAACTGTCTTAGATTCAAGTCAACGTATTACCTATAATATCTAAAAAAAATTCTTTATATTTCTTTAAAATTTAAAAAATTTCTCTTAAATCGACAGAACAAAGTAAATAATAAAATTGTTCGTTCATTTGCATATTTTTGCTAAATTTCATATAATATGGTTCTCATACATCTATATTTCTAAATTAACATCGGTTGTATCAAATTGATAAAAGTTTAACTGTTCAATAATCTTTCATTTGAATTATCTAAGAGAAAGTTTTGCTTTCAGGGCGCACTGAACATGGCGAAAGCCGAAAGCGCTATGCTTTGATTTAATTTAATACATATTTGCACGGAATAAAAAGTTCCTATATTTCCATTTAAGCTCTACGTGCACACAGCCAGATTCCTTATTTTCATATAATCAGTTGCCTAAAGTGCGAAAAATTGATGATTTTTTATATAAGAAAATGGCAGCTCCTATAGAATAGTTACTTTTGTTTCACTTGGCAGAAGAGCGCAAGATTTAATGCTTTGGGTGACGTTTCATAGCCGAGATGTAGACGAGGCTGGGAAATCAACCAAGGCATTAAATCTGCTCTTTGGTTGTGTGAAACATCTGATTTTCCTCCGAATACATTAAAAGTTTAAGGAGAAGACAAAATTTTGTTAATTTTATATTTAAACCTCTGTCTAATAATCATTTTTCAGTATGTTTATAATATAGATAGTATGTTTATAATATAGATAGGGAACTTAATATACAAAATCGGTCCCGTCTTACATACATAATACAGGTGCTTCAAATTGATGCTCCTAGTCTGAATGTACGTTTGTTTTTTTAAGACTTAGTAGGTCGATAAGTTGTAATGTTGTAAAATGTGTATGCAATTACCTGGAAAAAAATATTTAGGAAATATATACATATATATATATATATATATATATATATATATATATATATATATATATATATATATACAACTACAACAATCTCTCTGATTTCCTAGCTTAAATATTCGAGAAAACGGAAAGCTTGTTTAACTTTCTCTATTCTTTGTCATTTTATTATTTTTTGATATTAGTGCGGGTATGTTAGAGCTCATTTTTCCAAGCTATGCTCATTATCAAAAGTATACGTATTTTGCTTTTATTGCGGATGGCAACTAAAGAAATTTTATTAGGAAAGTGAAATTTGTTTCAAGTTCCCTGAAACTAAACTGAAAATATAATTGAAAGATGGATTATTACTTATAAAACAGCTAAATTTTCGAATCTTACATGCAATTTTATTTTTTATTTTGGCATACATTTTTTTAAATGAATTCACCTATTTAGCTTTGCAATAGTAAACATACTGCATACAAATACGCTGGCAACATCAATTTGGAATACACTGTTGTAATACTATAATACATTCACTGATAATCTAAAAAGAAGCAAACAAATATAAAACATATATTTAAATTTATTCCTAAAATTTAAAGAACTCAAATTCAAAAATGACAGAAAAATAACAAACGCGTTTCTATTCCTCGTTTCAGTGTCAACATAGTCAATGTGTTGCCCTTCAACGATCGTAGAACGAGTATACGAGTGCGTCATATAAGTTAGCAGTGCTTGATTTTGATTTGCATTGATACCTGAATGAACGTTGCATAGCAACGAACTGCTTACAGAGAGTATAAAGCACTTTTATTGCCTAGACAATAAAATTAGAACTTTAGGGCCTGTCTTTTTTTAAACGTAAAAAACTTCAGCAATTCTCAACATATAGGTCTAAATCTTTTATAAGTACAGCCGACTTAAAACCTAATAATATGTGTAAAAAATATTGACCCTGTGACTTTATTTGCTATCGGGTTATGGTTATTTATTTAACCCGAAAGGAATTGTTTAAACAATAATTCTACTATAAACTGGAGTAAGAAGGGACCCCACGAGTGTTGATTTGAATGAATATATAATTATTTTAATGTGTGAATTTGCAAAATATAACGTCAAAGATGGCCTCAAATACATATTAATTTATTTTTAATTTTAGCGGCTAATAGCTTTTTAAAATATAAAGAGGTCTATGAAGTTTTTATATATTTAAATAATGTAGAAAATTAAACCAAAAACTAATTACTCCTGTTTTTTTACCTGACCGAATTGCTTTAATCGCCATGTATCGATATAGCACATGAAACCGTTTTGTGTTCTAAAATTAGTGACACTCTTTTATATAACCCCGTATAACGCAAAACAGAAAACGCAAGTTTCAAGTTTGACACGATTCATTTATTATTTGCATTAAAATTGCATTCATTTTGCATATAGAACCTTACAATTTTGGGACATGATTCGGAAATATACTCTACTTTGCGATAAATCATTTTAGCGCCCTCAAAACATTCGAGGAAATATTTGCCATTTTCTGGACACATTTTGGATTTAAAATTTTTTTCTCTCAAAGTGTTTATCCTGATTTTAGCCGAAACATCTGATACTGCCCACCTAGAAGATGTGGCGAATTTTGGACCTCGGACAAAAAAAGTGTAAAACTATTACTAGTATCAAAAAGATAGAAATCTTTATCTGAGACTGAATCAGTCTCGGTCTCGGTCTCGGAAAATGTTTACGGTCTCGGTCTCGGTATCGGTCTCGATGCTCGGTCTGCGAGACCTACTTAGTGTCGGTATTGGTCTCGAAAGTCTCGGTGGTCTCGAAAACAAAATTTTAAAAATAATAATTGTTGGCCGAGATGTTATTTAGACAAAAGTACAAGGAAGCCTACGTTCGAAACCCAGAGTTTTTCCAATCTTAAAAATTTAATGTAAAAAAACTTAATGAACATTTCAGTAAAGTAGAAAAAGTGTAGGTATATTTATCTAAAAAATTATTCCAAAAATCTGTAATTCGAAATGATGTTGCCAACAGATGGAATCAGTAAATGAAGATATACGGACAATAGTAGGTGTATCAAAATAAATATCACATATCCCTTGTTCTTTGGACATCAACAGAAAGGCCAAACATCACTAGAGTTACTTAAACAACCATCCACAGAACAATAATTATTTGACATTTCGAAAGTTATACAAACGGAATAAGATATATTAAACACAAAATAAGGACACACTCTATAATGCTGCCGAACTCATGCAAGCAACGTGTTGGGCATTCTAGGGAATTCAATAGGTAGAAAACGATCGATGGCCAAGTAAAGCACCCTTAGGTATTCTGTAAACTTTGCTATTTTGAACCAAACTTATTACTTTGATGCGTATTTACTTTCTTAACCAGGACCGTTCTTAGGGGTTGTGCTTGCACAAAGGCGGCTATGGTTCATAATACTTGTGAATCAACTATTTTTGTTCTTTGGTAAATTAACTATAAATTTTAAAAGTGGAGTAGATTTTAAAAGTAAATTTATTTATAAAACAAATATCTACTTGTTCAATTTTTCGCCTGAAAGATCAATCTATAACCTTTTTTGAGAAAATGTACAGGGATAAATATTATATTGTGCCTGCTGAATCACCAATAATATCAAGTTCCTGAAGCGGTGATAACTATGACATCGATTGTACATCACTATTTGAAAAAAAAAGTGATTCCGAAATTTGGAGAAAAGAAATAATAGAATATTTGCAATTAAAGCGCGCTCCAAAGGGTACATATATATATATGTATATATATACACACCATAAACAATTTCCAAATTTAGCCAAAATGGCAAAAGATCTTTTGTCTATACAGGCGACCTCTGTAGCAGTAGAGCATTTATTTTCATAAGCAGGGTTAATTAATGCAAAATTAGGAAGCATGTTAAATGAAACTTCAAACAAATGCTTATTATGTATTCATTCATTCATATTTTTTAAGCGTAATAGTTGAATTAGCTTTATTGATCATCTATTTAAAATCCTAAGCCAAATTCTACTTTGTTTTTTGTTTGTTGAAAATCTTGTCCGTATGTATATGTATTATTTTTATTATACACATATAGTTAAAAATTTTATATCGTCCATTATTTTCAAATACAAACAAAATCGATACAAAAATATTGTTCTGTAAAACACGTACCTTCTTTAATTAGCAAGCCGTCGAAGCGATTAAGAAGAAAATGTTAAGAAAAATTTTCACTGATTTTTTTTAACAATATTTTGTTTATTTTAAATCGGAAAATTTTTAAACAAAAATCATCACAATTACTTCGTCTGTTGGAGATTTTAACGTATCTATACTATATAAGAATACTATATTGCGATGTTTTTAGGTGTTACAGTCTATCAGTTATTAATTATTGAACTAAGAAACTAAAAATGTTTGGATTTTAGTTACTTTCAATAATTAAATATAAAAACTGATTATAAATATATAAAAATCACAATATCAAAATCCTATATAGTCTAGTTGTGATAAAGTGTCTCTTTTTGAGAACAGGGTAGCAATTTACGGTTTTCGACATGTGAAGTGGAATTTCGCTACTAGAATTTCTAAATTTGGGAAATTCTCTTTTTATGGTTATTTATATCGTTTTTTAAATGACTATTTCACTGGTATCATTGTTATAAGAACATATACAATGCTAGTATAATATAATTGATTATAGAAAAATTATTTTTTGCATCAATTAATTTGCCCCCAAACATATTTTTTGAATTATTTTGTCAAAACAAATAATTTACGAATATTAATTGTCTTGCTACTTCACTTTGAGATCGAGACAGAGAGTCTCGATAGGTAAGTCTCGGTATCGGTCACGGTCTCGAATACCAAGTCTCGGTCTCGGTCTCGAAATAATTTTTCAAGTACGAAGGCTCTAAGTCGAACAAAAAAAATTCAAAAGTTTCCTAAAATTCAGCCTTAAGAGAACTCGGATTGAATTATATACAGATCTCTGGAGAAAATGATTGCGTTTAATCGAAAAGTTCAATTTTGCTCGATTAGATTAGCGGTTGTTATTGGCTTTATTTCACAACTAATAAATTCAGAAATTTCTTGTGCATAAAATATAACTACCTAGTGATATATTTGTGCAGTTTTAGCTCTTAATATTAATAACCAAAGCGACAGTGAAATGAAAACAAAAAAAAATATGATTTTTCTAAATAAATTGATATTTCTTGAATATCAGGTCGGAAACGCTGTAGATTATTTTATTTCAAAGTTATTAATCTCTGAAATTAGAAACAAATTAATATGTTTTTATGACATTTGTGGCGCTTGATTTGCAAATTTATATACTGTAAAAAATTGCTGAATATAGCATCAGTCACAGAGAACAAAATGAATACCGTAAAGCTCTATATCTACTCTAGTTTGCAGCGGAATTGTTTTTTAAACAATGCCTCCTTGGAAAAACAAACACTTGTAAGTCGTTAACAAATGAAGTCAGATTCAATATTTTTCAGATTAGGCTGGCCATATTCATAAGAAGTTTCAGATATATGTGATACCATGCATAAATAATTGAGTAATTACAGCAGCCCCTAGTTATCATTCGATATCCTGGTATATTTTTGCGAAAGCGAAAATTGTTCATTCTCGGTCATAAACTAGGCGATGCAATAACCGGGAATCTACTCTAGAGCTTCAATTGACGGGAAAGCATGACATTCAGAAATGAATAATCATACTGTCACATGTTCTTGTCGTAAACTCTACAAAGTTTTGAATGGGTTAACTATATATTATGAAAGTGTTTAGCTTAAAGTGTTATAATCCTGTTAAAAGTTGCAGATTTCAGATTCAGTGGTATATGATATTGTTGCGAATTTAGTCCTAGTTATAGATTTGTAAAGTTTTCGGACAACTTCTTTGTTATTAGTTATTTTAATTATTTAATTTCACCTTAGTTTTTAATCCATGCTACGACTTTATTTATAACATTAATCCTTCCTGAATTTTCTACTAATCTTATTTCAATCCTCAACCTTTGGTGCCGGAAGCCTGAAAAGGATCCAGCTGAGATCGAAGTTGAAGCAAGTTGAAGACGGAGAAGTAAGAATTGTTTTTTTAATACAGAAGATATAAAAATTATCATAATTATGAAGGCAAAAGTTGATTCCTTAATGGATGTGGTAATGACAATGAACGAAGATATAAAAGACTGAAAGAAACAGGAAGAATTAGGTCAAGAATAGTCAAAAAGGGTTGAAAGAAATCCAAGAAAACTAAAGCTATTTAAAACTGGTCAATACCAAACAACAGGTTTGATCTGAGAAGTTTTCTGTGACTTTGCACATACTACAGACGATTCATTCATGTCAAGAAGTATATAGAAACTTGAAGAAAGCCTTGTGTAATCTTCCATTGTTGTCATGCACTGAGCCATCTCAGATTTTTATCGCAGATACCGACGTAAGCAACGCAGTGAGTAGTTTTACTCTTTAACAATTCTAAAATAGCGAAGAAAAAAATAATAACCTACTTTAGTAAGGTTTTTTCAAACCTAATCAAAACTATTTTATCGGGACGAATCATTCTGGAAAGAGGCAATTATTTCCTAAAGTAAACTTGCTGAAAGGCATCTTTTTGATTCAGTTGTAATTAAAATTTTGAACTGTAAACGAGTTGACAATGACAAGTTTTATGTGGTCATAGTTACGTTTTTTAAGTATAACCTGTTTTTACTTGTCCTACCTTAAGCTGTATTTGGAAAAAAGCGAATATTCGGAAACTACTTTTTTGTGTACTGACCAATTCGGAACAAAATATGTGTGTATCATATATTAAAGTATTATGTTTAACAAGTTTTATTATAAATAAACGGATATAAGCAAAAAAAATCTAAAAATGAGAAATATTTACTAATTATCAGTACTAAAGTTATAATATTTCAAGCACCAAAAATCGCAATCAATTTTTTCGAGCCGTTTCCAATTCTTACAAACAAAATTTCTGGAAAAGCTGAAACGGATGAAGATTTTTTCCACAATTTTTCTTTAAATTAATGTAGATAGTATGCTATGTTGTAGTTTGTGTAGACATGTGTCAGTGAGCTCTGCTTTTTAATACATTTTTAGTAATATAAATTGTGATTTTAAGCAAAAGTTTCCTATATCTATGTTTAGCAGCATCAGTAGATCAAAAAAATTAGTTCTAAATATTTTTTCTTAATGTATTAAATAGTTATTGAAAATTATACCTGCGACCAATAAGAGAATCACAGACTTGTGCCGGTATTATTTATATATGGTGTTTTATAGTTGATAAAGTTGCAATTTTCGTTAGTTAGGACTGGGGAAACTAGGAGTACAAGCAAATCCGATGATGAAGGCGTTGATAAATTGATCAATAAAGTATTCGGATTACTTAAAGTCTAATAAAAATGTAGCAATTATCGAAAAAACACAGTTCTGTAAAGCATGAAAAAGTGTTTGATCTGTTTCTAGTATTTAGTAATTTTTTCTTATAACCATAAATAGATAAAAGTTTTTCGAATTTTGACAGCATCAAATCGTAAATCGAATATAAATATATAAATTTCTTCGACGGCAGTTTTAAAGGTCACATTACGTCGTAAGTAAAGTAAGTTTTAGCAAATTTGTTCTAAATGTAGAGATATTCTGGTTGCAAACAAAAAAGTCTTTTTCGATTTTCAAGTTAAGCATCAGTAGTGATAGAGCTTTTAGAACGTCTGCTCTTTTAAGTTGATTGGCTGACTAAATGTATCTGTAATCTGTACAAAAAAACCTTTCATTTGAGTCTAAATTCGTCCATTCATCCCACCTGCTGCTCGAAATTGAATTTCAAGTTCGTATCTTATAAGGAAACTTAAACGATTTTTTTTGCTCTATTGACAAGCGTTACAAGGTGAAGTTGACCACTAAGCTCTGGCAGACGGGCGGTTTATTACTACATAGATACACTACTTACATGCAAAAATCCTAAATCTTTTGTACCCGATGACATAACTAATTTGTCCCATGGTTCTAAGTCTAAAGACACTAATTCTATCCCAACGAGAAATCAGCTAGAAGATACGGATACATTTAGGTACTGACGTTGGGAGAAACCTATTACTAAACATTAATTATGAAAAATATTACTTTATCTTTAAATAAATGGAATAACTTATTTAATACATCATTTCTAAAGTATGTTGTATATATTTTATCAAAAACAACAAGATTTCAAGGAAAACTTTACTTCAGACAAAGTATTTAGTATATAATACTATTAATATTCATTATATTATATAGGCCATTCAATTGTAAATTCAATGCAGGTTTAATACCAACTCTATCCTTTTTCGTTCTTGAGATATTGTGAAAAAACTAACAGTTTGCATTTTCGAAGCAGTGTTGTATATTTTTCATTCATAATATTTTCAAAATCTGTTAAAACATTATTGAGGCAACTTTTAACATTTAGATTTTTATTTCAACTTTTCAGTCTTGAGATACTATCAACTTTTTTTTTTCTTATAGCTGCCATTTTGTTTTTAAGCAAATTTAAAAGGAACCTTTTTTCCCCTTTAAAATAACGTATGAGACTTATTAAAACAAATTGTTTTATGTCAAAAAACGACAAAATTCGTTTTTTGTTCGAGTTGGCCATGACTGCGAAGCATATTTGCCTTTGCTATGGCACTAACACTGTCAGATATTTTCATTTAATAGCACATTTTATTGAATTGTAAAAATTGTAAAGTATTGAGCGAAATCCCGGATTTTTTTTTTAAAGTTGGACATGCTAGTAACTTATATTAAAAATCATGCGGAGAGTTCCGCCAACGATTATTTTTATTTATTTTTATAATTATTAAATATTTAGCAGGACGCTCTTCACCGCGTTACCAGTTCGATATTAAAGAAGTGTCAGAAGTGAATTGACATTTTGCCGGCCGGCATTTTGAATTTAAGATAAAACTAAATCATAATTTCAACTTACTAGTGAGAAAATTACGTGACAAACCAATTCAAACGACACAAACTTTTGGATTTATAGCAAATCAAAACACCCAGTTTTCGCAGTAAAGTTAATACAACAAACTTGGAAGGTAAACTTTTATAAGCAATTGCAAAAAAAGTTACCCGCATCGTAAATTTTATAGGCTTGTAGCCAACTTCGGATAAACTGATATAATAAAATTAATGAAGTATAATGCAGAATCTGTATCAAAGGCAAAGATATTTCCGGATCATATAAAGTTTCCGAAATCGTTAAGGGCTTTTATAAACGGCCGGTATTTTGAATTGTAACATACATTTTTTTTGCTATATATTTTTTAATTATTATTGTTTTGTATAAGAAAACCTTTAGAAGGTCTCTGCTTGCAACTTCCGTAGAGAAGTAGATTAGTAATAAATGTAAAGAACATTGTTTATCCAGAGATTATTTGGTTTAATGTAGTTTTCTTATTGTATTCATTGTTATCAGGCTTAGTTTTGAAAGTAAATAAAAAGTCGTTTTGCAATACATATATCTATTTCTAGTAGATCGTTTACGGCTTGATGTTTTCATATTTTTTTTTTAATCTGGCGTCGCCGTCGTCTGTAACTAAAGTACCAATGAAAGCATTTCAGACGGTGCATACTGAGTATATCTCCGTCTAGCTGTTTAGGGGCATAGGTTAATAAAAGATAGAAATATACTTAATGAGAATTTACCTTTTCAGAATTCCCTATGATTAAATTAATGGCAATTATTTTTTAAAGCAAATGTCCTCCGCAGTTATGACCAACTCGAACAAAAAAACGAATTTCGTAGTTGTTTGAGATAAAAACAAATTTTTTCCAATACATTCCGTATCAATTTTAGACACACTGTAATTTATTTGGATCGAAAACAATCATTATGAGACACTCCATGATATCAACCTCAACTGACGCCTCG
Organism: Kuschelorhynchus macadamiae; assembly: GCA_030620095.1. Taxonomy (NCBI): domain Eukaryota; kingdom Metazoa; phylum Arthropoda; class Insecta; order Coleoptera; family Curculionidae; genus Kuschelorhynchus; species Kuschelorhynchus macadamiae. The sequence continues at coordinate 577,250 of JAUTXW010000780.1, read as the reverse complement.
TTTGATAATATTCACGGCTAATCTCATAATGATCATTATTTCGATACTTATAACACAAATAATTAATACATACACATTTCATAGCACGTAATATAGCCCAAGCAACTTATTAATTTGTATTGCATTGTAAAAGTATCAATGTAATTACTAAATGTTTAGTTAATAAGTATATTACAAGTTTAAGATAAGTTTGCGCGTATTGCGTAAGCAATCTTATTTAACAATCAGTTGAATCGAAACTTAAGTTAGCTAAAATATCGAAACAAACTAGTTTATTGATTCCCAAAAGTATTAGGATAAAAAGAACGTGTTCGAAATTCGTAAACACACGCAGAAATAAATCTTACTTAGCTGCAAAAACATTTAATTTTCGAATTCGGATGTTGGAAAAATCTCTGGTAAGCTTTAAACAAAAGAAACTTTCGAGGTAAATTTTATTTCGGAACTTAGAATCAAACCGATTTTAGGTTCTCTGATCAGAATCTCAAACATGAATACATTTTTATGTAAATCTGTATTTTGCTTCTTTAAAATAGGAAAAATAAAATTTGCTCTGTGGGTGTATATATGATAGTTTGGTTGGACCTAGATGGGTAAATAAAATTCTTAAGGTTCAGTTTTATACATATATACTGACATATTTTTAAATGAAATTGAAATCTGTTATGGTGTAACACAAAGCAAGTTTTAAATCAATAAAATAAAAGTTAAGTAATTAGCTGAATCAAAGAGAAATAGAGCGATGCAAATAAATATATTGTTAACAAAAATAATTATAATATTCAGTAAAAGAATTTGTTTGGAGTTCCATTACCCTTAATTATGTTTATCACAACGCTTCAGTTGAGGTGAATTTTTAATCCTTATCAACCGTTTTTATTTGATAAATTACTAATACCACGTCATGTACCACCAGGGAGGGACATTTACACCTAAACACAGTGTAAAAACGCGGCGACTATATGAAATAAGCAATATATATATATATATATATATATATATATATATATATATATATATATATATATATATATATATTTGTTGTTGTTTTTGTGATTCAATTTTGTGCCTTGGCCCTACACGGGGCTGGCTAGTCTATGGCGGCCTGATGAGCTCTAATAAGAGCGAAATCGCGATCGCCGTTTGACTAAAATGGATCATTGTGGGTGCTGTGATGCAGAACATGTTCCAAACAAGGATCATTTTCTTGTTATGACATTGGTGTAAGTGGAATGAAAACATACTATCATTTAATACTCCCAACGAAAGCCAGGAGTCACAATGCAATTCAATGCCGGTCGTGGTATTAGCCAGCGGAGTAGATGTTTTTGTGATTCAATTTTGTGCCTTTGCCCTACACGGGGCTGGCTAGTCTATGGCGGCGTGATGAGCTCTAATAAGAGCGAAACCGCGATCGTCGTTTGACTAAAATGGATCATTGTGTCTGCTGTGATGCAGAACATGTTCCAAACAAGGATCATTTTCTTGTTATGACGTTGGTGTAAGTGGAATGAAAACATATATATATATATATATATATATATATATATATATATACATATATATGTATATATATATATATATATATATAGTGAATTAAGTGGTTTCTTGGGAATAAAGCACATGAATATACTCAATTGCTGTTATATTTTTTTCATAACTTTGACGTTTCGGTCGAACGTTCACCTTCATCAGAAACACTACAAAAAGGAACGATTCGAAAAAAATTTTTTGTTTTATAAAATTAATAAAATATTTAACTTACGTAATTGGAAGGTTTCATGGATAACATCCTGTATATGTCAATAAATTAAACACAAACACTCAGCGACTAACATTTACATTTAAAAACTTGACATGCTGTATATACATTTACATTTGTCGAAATTTTAAGAACACATACAAGCAATATACGAACAAAACTGACGAATGGTTTGGTGTATGGACGATGAGTTTAGGTCTATGTCTGTAAAAACTTAAGATACTATTTTTTCTTTTTGTTTTGGAATTTAAATGCGGACTATTGTTGTTATGCAGTTGCCATTATAGGTGTATTATTTTATAATATTGTTGTAAATTTTACTGAGTTGTGTTGTGTCGGTTTTGGAGTTTATGCAATGGGATCTTTTTTGTATTTCAATCATTTCCAAAATTTCACGTTTTTTAGTGTGACTTTCTGTCTTTAATATTTTTACTGCATTGAAATCAAAACTATGTTTTTCCTCGAGAGCATGGTTGGTGAGGGCTGTTTTATTTTTTTTTGTCATATTTATGGCCGTTAATTCGGTTTTTAATGTATTGGCTTGTTTGTCCAACATATATGATTGGACATATATGTTGGTTGGTTGGTTGGTTAGTCTCTATTCGGACGCGAGAAAGAAAGCTTCGAAAATGCCAAATGTGATTTTGGCGAAACGTCAGCAAAACTGTTCTTTTCAGAACGACAGTAGTGAACGGATGTACACCCGGAATGAAAACACAATATATATATATATATATATATATATATATATATATATATATATATATATATATATATATATATATATATATATATATATATATATATATATATATATATATATATATATATATATATATATATATATATATATAATATATTTTTGTCGGTATTTTCTTGGGTATAGGTTAATATAAAACCAGTTCTATAATTTTACATCGACGTTTCGCTCACCATATTGAGCTTTCTCAAGATGAAAATTTATTTCCTTGAAAATGACATGTTTATCCTAAACGGAATCGAGATTAACAGTGCTGTTACTGTTAATCTTACTGTTAATAAAATTCTTAAGGTTCAGTTCTATGAGTGGAGATTGAGAATTCCTTTGTAGGTGTAAAATTGAAATCTGTTATAGTATAACACAAAGCTAGTTCTAAATAAATAAAATAAGTGTTAAGCAATCAGCTGAATCAAAGAGAAAATAGATGCTATGAAAATAAATAACAAATTATTAACAACATAAATAATTATAATATTTAATAAAAGATTTTTTACCACATAAGAGTAAATACGTGACAGAGATCAAATATGAATGACTGCACTTGAAATGACCTTTATAATATTGGCAGGAAATATTAGACCACGTATATTTTGGGAGGATTGCGCTAATTACATATCTAATGCTATGTACATTAAGCAAAAAATATAATTTTTACATATAGGTATCCTCGGCTGATTGTATTGATATTAAAGTTAATATCAAAGTTGAACGAAATGATTATGCTATAAATCTGTTGGAAAAATTTAAAGACTCTATACTATTTTCTGAATATAATTTTAAATATTATCTTAATTAGAAATAATTAGCGATTAACCTATCTTAATATAAAAGAAAAAATACAGTCAAAAGTAGCACTAACCAACCAGAATTGATTTAATACAGGCCAAATTCGGATATTGTTATGGCTTCTACTGTCAGTCTTTACTCCTACAAATTTCTAAAAATATTTCTGGTATTTTACTGGTTATTTACTTATTTGTGCTGGTTTTTGAGCCCAGCATTCTCACTATTTAGATTGGCATTTAAACCAGGTAATCCGTCAAGGACCTCAACAATGAACTTCACTAATTCAACTTATTCAATTTCATGATTTGTTACAGTTATATTTGTCATATATGTCTGTCAGTACATAGGGCAGTAATATTCAGTAAAATAAATCTTCGCTTGACAATTTTTCATTTTTTTAGTATTATATCATTTGTGACATCTAAGTCATTTTAACCTAATTTATAATTAAAAACACACTTTTATACTATATTCAGTCTTATATTTAACAATCATACCTAAGTTACAGAAATAATGCTAGTTCCAGAAATTTCTTGTCACAAATAGCCGGAAGCAAAAGTACAAAATTAGAACCTTATGTGAATTTACTTTATTTTTGATAGAGCCAATGTAATATACTTTCATATTGTACTGCAATATCATATAATTACTGTTTTATATAAAAAATTAACTTTAAGATATTCCAATTAATAGGAATTAACATTTTTAATATGCTGTGACTCGAAGACTAGGTCAACAATCATATAAGACAGACAAATAAAGGTAAAATCTAAGTGACATATGTTTCTGATAAGATAATCTAATAGAACATTCAAAAATCTACCTACAGTTTTCTTGCGTTAATATTCTAAGATTCCATTTGTTAATATCAGTTAGTTCAGAAGAATTTTGTTGTTTACGTGTCAAATAGCATATCACATTTTGTTTGGAAATTTCACAAGCACGTAAATTTAAACACAAACAACACAAAAATTAGTAATGGTAAATTTGTTCATTATTATATATTTCGAAATCTACAAAGATTTGCTTTGTTATTGTCTATCAGTTGTCAGATTTTTACATGGGGTTATGATAGGTCAGTTCAAAACCACATGCTTTCAATCGATAGAATAAGCATAGAAGTGGAAGTATTGTCTCTCTCTTTTTCTTTCTTATTATAAGTCCTATTGATTTGACGTATCGGCGAGCTAATATTACTATTTAGATGGTTATTCTTTGGTTGGACAAAATACAGGGTAGCTTGGATTAGTTGAGAAGTAATAATATATTTTCATCTCTTTCCAATACTCATGGATATAAAGGCTATTTTTGTTATAAACCGAACTGGAATTTGACAAGTTAATATTTAGTTTAGTAAATTTATTGTACCAACATTATTTTGTTGATACTGAGAAAAGTTTTTTTTTTCAAATAATATTTTGGAATGTAGAAAAGGATATGTAGATTTACCGTGTTTGGTAATATTGTGTGATGGAAACCATTTTGTGTACGTGAGAAGGGCTAAGGAAAAGATCTTTCTTTTTAGCACCAAGTCTCATCAACGACGGAAGTGTCGGATGTTCTGAATTTTTTTTATTGTTAACTAAATTCCATCCCAAATGTGAGATTAGAAGGATCCGATTTGACGAAGTGAAGTTGAATATTATGGTTTAGTAAATTTTGGATTTCAACTTTACAGCCTACATGGCGATTTTGTCTTAATTACTTCCACGTGCCACTAACCTCGGTCATCTTAACATTAGTGCTCATCAAGCAATTTTTTTTGGTACCCTCGTAGCTACAATGAGGTAAAAATTTTGTATTATATTCACGTATATATTGTGTGCTGTTTTGCCTGTCTAGAATTATATTCCAAATTTTGTTGTAGAGATTTTTCTACATGGGGCAATTCTTGTTTCAGGGTTTTTGTATAAGGTTGAACCTTTGAAGTTCATTGGGATTATTTTAGAACTTTAAAGACAAACCATTAGCAAGGTTTTGGTATGGTTTCCTAACTGCTAGTTATTTATGAAATTTGGAACTTTTCTTTTGATGGAATAGACATGATGTCTTGGATAAGGTCTACGTAGCGGAGCTGTAGGACATAGTGATCACTGAGTAACACTTGGATGTTACCTGCCTTACCACCATTTGCAGTCTACACTAGTGACTAGAGTATTCAGCTAAGTAGTAGTATAATATTTGGAAGCTTAACATATAGTACTATTTCTGTTAATCAAACTGCTTATGCATATTAATTTAATTACTGGTATCACTTTGCCTAGTATATAGCATACTGTGCAGAATTTCTGTAAGGTGAAACGCAGCCGGCTTCGTGACGCTACCTAATTACTGCAGTTTTAATAAGTTCTAAGACATTCAAATCTATGTAATAGACATTTTATAGATATTTATTGTGCTGCCACTCAGCGTGTGGCTAATCAAAATTTATTTTTTTTAATATTTAACCCTAACCATTATCGTTTGTAACATAATTATTTGTTTTAACTAGAATTAAACTTCATTTAAGGGGGGGGGCAAAGAAAACTTATTGGAATTCTAAAGTGATTATTTGATCTAATTCTTGTTTATATTGTGTGATCTAAATGTTATTAATCTGGAGTGGTATAGATAAGGAATAAGCTTCTGGGTTTTGTATTTACGTACCCAAATCAAATAATTTAGTTGGGATTTCAGTTAGTGTAACCTTACAATAAATTTGACCTTTTGTTTGGGAAAACTTAATTCATTCACTTCTTGTTGGGATGCTATTAAGCTCCCTGGTGGATGGAATTGAGTTAACAATAATTTTTTTTTGTTCAGTACATTTTCTTTTTTTTTTTCTTGGGGATAAGTCTGAATATTGTGAATTAACAATAAAAGTTATTTGTTTCCAACGTGTTGGTTTTCAATTGATCAAGATAAGTCTTTACCTATTGATATTGGTTAGATTCAATGCAACTACTTTTTTTTCCAAGTTTTATTTAACTTAAATTAAAACTGGGTGGCGCTCAATTTAAATATTACACCTAAAGTAAGAGATTGTGATATGGAAGTATAGGTAGAATAACGAGAAAGAAGAATCCGAACCTACCCGACTAGAGCTAGCAATAGTCATCATAAGAGATATTATTTGGTCGATATTAAGTGAGTGTATTGCGTCTGGTGACTAATATATCTTACTTATTTACTGCCTTCCATCATATTGGTAAACCATAACATTTCAATTGGGCATCCTTTAAAGGTAGAAATGTTAGAGATTATAGATTTTTATAAAGTGCTTTCTATAGTTTCGCCGTTTTCCAAAGGTGCTATATCTGGATAGTTCAGTAAAAAGACCCTGTGCTGTTTGATTTAATCGATTTAGACCATGCCGAGTTGATTTACATTTAACACAATGGTCCGAGGATCATTTCTGTTAACGACACTATGAATTTCCTTTTGGCAATATTCGATTTTACACAAAATGTGTTAAATAAGCAATATGCGAATATAAACCTCCTAATGCAACAATTATATTATGTTTTAGTGTCAAAAAAGAGGAATTTAAATTGAATTGAGTTCGATACTTGATGGACATCCATTATACACTGAATAAACCTCTATAACTTCAATTCTTCTATAAATTCCATCCGAAAAAGATACTGTGTGTCGAAACAATTGTCATGGTATAATGTAATATAGTGGAAATTAAATCCATAGACGTTTTTTTCAAAGAGGAATTTATTTAAAAGCAAACTAAATCTTAATTTACACTTATTAATATAAAAATTGCTTGACTTTCATTTAATGTTAACATAGTTAAACGACACACACTTTCGGATTTATAGCAAACCAAAAAACACAATTTTCGCAGTAAAGCTAATATTTTAGTAAGCTATTGTAAAAAGCCTTTTCTCATATAAAAAATAAGTTAACGGGCCATTAAAATAAACTTGAAAGGTGCACTTTTATTAGAATTTGCAAAAAAGTATCCGTATCGTAAATTTTATAGGCCAACTTCGGATAAAGTCATATAACAAAATTAATGAAATATAATGCAGAATTTGTATCATAAGCAAAGATTTTTCCGGACTATATAAAGTTTCGGTAATCGCTTAAAGCTATTTATCAAATTAATCAAGCTAATATGTCGTATCATAATAACTGTTAGCTTGAAAATAAAAATCATGTAAGTAATGTAAATTTAAAAGAACATTGTGAATATTTCATCAGAAAGTAAATACGTTTTTTTTATTATCTCCCGAATACTGGATATCCAGAAGTAAAGAGAAGGAATTATGTTTGTCGACGGGGGAGGGGGGGATAAAAAGCCCTCAGCTATAACATCATTGTACGTGTAAAAGTTCTAAGCCCTCCTTTTTAACATAGATATTATTAAAGTGAAACCTATGGTAAAATATACCGAGAATATATATTTTCATTAAATTTGTAACATCTATATGAAGAATTTTATAGTTAAGTATTAGGATCTGACAAATATCAAGTTGCTAAGGTGCAAGTTTCAATTTCATTTACGAAGAACTAAAATAAGATATATCATTCACTAAAATGGTTTATGAACTTACATTTACTATACTATTTGCGATTTCTTAACATTTTTAATTACCTTAAAACTATCTCCAATGGTTTTTTAAGTCTAAACTTGGAAATACTTTAGAAAATTTTAATTTTGTAATACAGATTGAGTACTATCAAAAGAATAGTATTTACAAAGCATCTTCTTTATGCTTATTAAACACTTAAAATTAATTGCAGTGTAAGAGCTTTTATATACGTAGAACTAAGCGAATTTTAATTTTCCTAACGATAGATAGTGATTAAACTTATATTTTCTAAAAGTTATCCTATAATAAATTTCAGGAACAAGCTGCTTAGAGTTTTACAATAAAGTAATAAAATATATTCCTTTAGTGCTTTTAGGTAGCGCAATAAATTTTGCAGTATATATAGCTATGAGTAGTTGTGATTTATTGCATAAATTATTTTCTGGATATATCGCTCATGGTTTAGATAGTTTCAATAACAAATCATATTCTTAAAATTAATAAAATTCTTATTTTAAATAGCTTTTTAGCAACCTCCAGCAGCCTTATCAACTATCATACATCACCTAGAGAGCTATGACATACATCTTTTGTATATTTACGTATGTGTTTGACTTTAGCAGTTCCACCGTATGCTATTTATTTCAGAGCCTAAACGCCAAACCGTAAAGAAATAAAGACTTTTGTCAACCATTCAAACAGCATAAAGACCGTTTTCTTAGAGATAACACTTTTCCACATTTTCAATTAAGCACAAGTGTCAAAAATAAAATTAAATATGTTTTCTTAGTCTTTTAAGTTCACATATGTTCATGGTAATTGATTTAATAATTTACAATTGAATGATAATCACTGTATAAATAAATAACTTTTGAGACCGAGTGGTAATAACAAAATCAAAGCATCTACAAATTATTAAAAATTGAATAAAGAGGCAGGAATTAAAATCAAGTCATCATATACTCTTTTTACCGAAAGGAGGAAAACTATTGTCACTCTAATTATTAAAAGAAATTCTACATTTAGAAGGGAGTAAAAAAATGTCTTGCCGCTAATAAACGAAATCAAAACAATCTTTGAATTTTAAAAACTAATATAAGATAAAACCGAGATTGGGGCGTGTGTTGCAGCCCACAGCAATTTTTTCGTCCTATGGTATGATCGCCAGTAGAAACTTGTTAAGAACCTTACCTTAGCACTAAAGTATAATCTAGGCTTAACTTTTTCTATCTAGAACTATGAATATGAAAAAAATTAAACTTTTCGAGAGCCAAATTCAGCGACTCTCGATTTTACAAACCACTTAAAAGGCGCAATCACACAGCAGGCAAAACAGCGAATGTCATCAAGGAATTTTTATTTTTCTTCCCAAAATTTTATATTTGATTAGGAAATTGACGATCAGAAATGTTCCACAATGAATGTTCGTTTAAATTAGAAAATATTTGGCCATTGTAACACCATCATTTCGAATTTAGATTATCAATGTGTCAGAGGGTACCAATCTAAGATTATTTGTACCGGGTGTAGAACTAAGAAGGGAGGCCGGTCGTATCCCAGGAACCACTTGTCTTACGGTTTCGGGAAAAACAATTATATAATAAATCGGCTAAGAGAAATCGCTGTAACTTATTTTTAACCTCAAAAAATTTCCGCTAGAGGGCGTCACAAGAACTTTAAATCATAAATGTCGATTTTTCGCTGAATTGAAAATATAAGCATAATATTCTTCAATAAGTTACGCAACTTTTTGCCATGTATAATTTTTTCTATTTTCAATAATAAGGTGGTGGTGGAAGGTCAAACATTTTTTGTTCCAAACGTTGATATATCTGTTTTGAATGAACTTATTTTAATGATCTTGGTCTTAACAAAGGGCTTTTTTCGCTCGACTTGCGATGCTATTAACGGTCACCACTGCTTGAGAAAGTTGATGATGGTCGCTCAGATCCGAAACGTAAGATTGAAAAACTAACTACAATTGTAGGGGAGAAAAAGTGCCAATGGTAAAGTGAAAGTTATTTTCATCTATCATTTCAATTTAACCTTAAATTTGAGAAAAAAACGCTGCAAATTGAATCACTACTTCCACATCATCTTTAGGAGATATAACACAATAACTGTAGGTATACCCGAAAACCAAATCGACATATTTCTCGATTTTTTACGAAATTTTGGATTTTCGTCCCCTCTTCTTTATAAATATATAAAAAATGATATCCCCGAAAACCTATAAATCAACATGTTACCCATTTTTTTTTTAATCAAGAAAGTTGATGATAGTCGCTCGATTCTGAAAAGTAGCGTTGGATTAAAAAAATAACTTCACGAACTTCTAGAGGAGGAAAAGTGCCCAGTGGTGAAGTGAGAGCTATTTTTATCCATCGTTTAAAATATATTGAAATTAAATGATATTATATTTATTGTAAGCCAGAAGATAAAAAACTAAGCAGTAAAAGAATTAGCAGGAAATAGGACACCAAAGCAAGAGTTTATGCTTTGTTATTTGCTGTGCTATTTCCTGCCACTCCATTTATTGTTGTGTAAAAAAGTAGGGATGATCAAAAAAAATGCTATAAATAACAAAGAAACAAGAAAATGTCCTAAATAGCAAGTCCTTTTTCAATTTAATTGTTTATTAATTAACTATTGGTGTCAAGTGAACTTTTGGAAATGTCTACAGTTATGCTCGATACGTAGACGGAACCTTTCTACTGTAGAATTTACTGCAGCTTCTATTTTTGCAGCTGGTATCATCTGGATTGCGATTCGGTTGATGAAGTCCTCCCTGGTTGTTGGTCTATTTTGGTACATCAAATCCTTAAGGCGACCCCACAAGTAAAAGTCTAGATACGTCAAATCGGGGGAACGAGGGGTCCAGGGAAATATACTGCCCCTACCTATCCAGCTTCCGGGAAAACGAACATCTAGGAACTGTCTGACATTGTTTGAGTAGTGAGCTGGGCAGCCATCATGTTGGAAGAATATGGCTCTCAAGCAAAACTGGCAGCTGATTTTCTAGAAAATCTCAATAAGTCCGTCCATTTAGTGGATTATCGAAAATTACTGGTCCCGTAATTCGGTTGTTTACGACCTTGACTCTAGACTTCTCGCATCCAGATAGGATTTTGGTCCGACCAATAATGCAGGTTATGCAAGTTCACTTTCCCATCGGAGCGGAAAGTCGCTATAAAATAAACAATATGTGGATTTATGGATTTTCGGGTATACAGATTTCAATTTTTGAGTTAATTTAATGTTTTATAGAGATCTAAAGATGATGTGGAAGTAGTGATTTAATTTGCATAATTTTTTCTCAAAATTTTTCAAATTTTAGGTTAAATTGAAATGATGGATGAAAATAACTTTCACTTTACCATTGGCACTTTTTCTCCTCTGCAATTCGGTGTGGTTAATTTTTTAATCCGACGTTTCGGATTCGAGCATCCATCATCAATTTTCTTAATTTTAATACAGATCTATTTTTTTATTTCACTATCTTATACCCTTCATAACCACAAAATAAAATGTGATTAGAAAGTCATATCATACCATTTGATTTTTTTGAGAAAATCCGTATTTTTTGAGGAATTCCAGAAAAACGTCATCTAGCGACCAGTAGCAAAATAAATTTGGTGACCGTTAATAGCACCGCAAATAGAGCGAAAGAAGCCCTTTTTTTAAGACCAAGTTCAATAAAATCGGTTCATTCAAAACAGAGATATCAACGTTTGAAACAAAAAATGTTTGACCTTCCCCCTTCACTTTATTATTGAAAATAGAAAATAATGATAAATAGCAAAAAGTTGCGCAACTTATTGAAGAATACTAAGCTTATATTTTTGACACACCTTAACTATATAAATTCACAACAAAATCGACATTTACGATTTAAAGTTCTTGTTGCGCCCCCTAGCGGCAATTTTTCGAGGTTAAAAATAATTTCCAGTGATTTCTCTTGGCCGATTTACTATATAATTTTTTTTCCCGAAACCGTAAGACAAGTGGTTTCTGAGATACGGCCGGCCCCCCTTCTTAATTGTACACCCGGTACTGTATTGAGATCTTTGCTTGATAAGGTCCCTGGACACCGAAAAACGTGTTGTTCCTTTTCCGTCAGTCTGTCGGTCTGTCTATACGCGGCATAGCTCAAAAACTACTTATCCGATTAACTTCAAATCTTGGTCAAATATCAAGCCTCATAAGGAAATAAAATGGTTAGATTTTAATAAAAATATGGCGTACCCAGATGGTGGACTGACGAAATGTAAAAAAAAATAAAGTGTGAGATATGAATAAACTGATAAAATTTTTCTGCGAATCCAATGTGGCGGAACAAAACCGAGGCCTAATGAAACTTTTAAAAATTCAGTGCCAAAAAACTACTTATTCAACTGACATGAAATTTTGCTGAATTGAAGTGTTGAATAGAGATGCACTGACACATTTTTAGGGCAAATCCTATCCTAACAACTTTTAAATCACTAGGACAAAACGATAACACAAAGACCAGGTTAGGTTACTCATCGGCTTCGGGCTTGAAGAATTTCTGCTGCGCGTTAACAAACTTTCACCGCCTTTACTTAAAGGAAATAAATGATCAATTTGATTATATAATACGCTGTACTCTTTCTTGTAATTTCAAATATATTTAGAAAAAAAAAATCGGTAAATTTTCTTTACCTAGAACTTCCATAACATATTTTTTTTGCATCTAGGATCGCTAAAATGCGAAAATATGAAGAACTATGATTTTTTTTACGATAATAATGATCTACAATTTCTGTCCAAATTGTTCGAGTTCTCGATTATACCAATTATAATAATTAGGCGGAACCTATACTTATATATAAAAAGAAAAATTCGTTAATATGAGTTCCGTTTTGGTTTGAATAGGGCTTAGAGGAATCTAAAACTTCGAGTGTCTCCTAAACATCCGAACTTAAACTTATATAATTTGCTACCAAGCAAATTACGTCAATTTCGAAAATTCAATTCAGTTCGAAAGGAAATTAAGTAAACCCCAAGTAAGCCTTTACGAACCATTTTACATCAACCTGTCCCAAAACAAATATTTAGTTTCTAAAAGGGTAGTTTGGTGACCTGATTGATCCTTTCAGTTTAAGACAAAACTAGTAAATTTAATGAGTATTAATGTAGATTCAGTGCCGGGTTAATAAGGTTCACCGCTTTATTGAACATACATGTGAGTGTCCTCGTTACATCTTAGCTTTGATCGAAACTATTAGTAAAAAAAGTATAATAATAATCAAAAACTATACATAAAGTAAGCAAAACTATACAAAGGTAAGCAAAAACCGGAAACGTATTTTTATACCTTGAATATTTAACTTTAAACTTATAAAAAAAAACAAATTTTGTTAAAATTTTAATTTTATTTAAAACAAATAGTGTAATGGAGAAAAAATCATCCTTCGAGATTTTTCATATATTTGCCCTTTAGGTCACTAGACCCATGTCATAGTTGATTTTTTGAAAACTATGTAAATAAACTTGCAACAATAAATAATAATATTATTACCAATATAAATTATATAAAAGTTTATTACAAACGAATCGTAAATCGGTACCTTTACTTACCACAACTTCCTTCGTTCATTAAATAAGTTACAGTATATAAAATGTCTATAAATGTATTATCAAATAATTATGTGCTTATATAAATAATTTTATCTGTACGGAATTCTGTACGAGAAAATTTGTGGGTAAAGGCAAATGTACCGATTTTTTTCATTAAGAAAAGAAATAGATGTTTTAATTATTACATAAAATTGGTTATATTGTAGCGAATAAAAACCTACTTAAAAAAACATTTAATCTGACTTGTTTGCATAAAAATTACAGATTAAATTTTTAAATTCATATGGCGTTTTTAACCGTTCTATTTGAGACAAAGCTTTAAAACTTGATATGCTTAGTCCAAATATGTTTTCGTAAGTTTTAATCAAAATTTCAAAAACAAGTAAAATCATGAAAAAAATTTGAATATTTTTAGAGTCATGCAGTTTTTGTTGTTTTGTACATAAGTAAAGTGTGATCAATTTATCTTGATAATATTTCAACCTGGCATATCTTCTTTAGTTTTAAAGTTAGCCATATGAAACAAAAAAAAAACAATGGACAAAGTAGGTGCAAAAATAAATAGCAACATATACGTGTGTTAGGAAAATAACGTTAAGTTTTTAAAAATAGCTTGTTTTGTTTCTCTGTATCAGAGTAACAAGAATAAACCGAGTTTAGACATTGCAAAATATTGCAGTCTCTAAACTCGGGAAAAAATACAACTGCTATGTTGTAGGCTCTTGACAGTGTCGATCTCCAAGAATTAGAAAAATATGGAATTATGGGTATTGCTAACAAATTAATTAAATCATATATTAAAGAGTGTAAACAAGCTGTTGACGCACAGAATGAAACAGGTATCCTTTCATTGTCTCAGGAGGGGTTAGTGAAAAGGGGTATTCCTCAGGGCTCAATCTTGGGATCTCTTCTTTATATAATATATACAAATGAACTCACCACTATAGTTCCAAACACCATGTAGGTCGCTGATGATACATCAGTTGTACTTGCCATGAATGACAATGAGAATGAGTCGGATTCAATATTGAAAACCCTAAGTGTTCTTGAGACCTGGTTCTTGGATAATGGTCTTCTCCTTAACATGGATAAAACCCAATTAATAAAATATTCATACCAATCACCTTTTGTTCCAACTACATTTAATAATAATGAAAGACGCACGAAAATATTTGCTTCGGCCGAATTTTTGGGTATCGAGGTAGATTACCGTTTAGATTCGAGGATTCATACTGATAGCTTGTGTAAAAATATAGCTGGATGTTGTTATGCCCTAAAGGTTGTGTCATTTGAAGTCCGGAAACCGCCATTATGGCTTATCTTGCATACATCCATTCTCGCTTGAAGTATAGAATCATCTTTTGGGCTCGGGGCCCAGAGGAAACCAGGAACTTTTTATTACAAAAAAGATGTATACTTATACACCGAAATTTGTAGAATATATATATGAATGTGTCACTTTAGTAAAAGAAAATTTAAATCTGTTTGCCAGCATCAACTATCAAAATTTATAACAAAATCCCTGTCGAAATTACACACAAACAACTAAAGAGGTACCTTAAGAAACTGCTAGTGTCAAGGGTCTACTATACCTTAAAGGAATTCTTATAAGATGATCTGTAAATTATTTTATACTTTATTGTATTCTTATTTATGTTTCTGTATTGTGCTTCCCGGTTCTGTTTTCGTTTTTTCTATTTCAATTATTTTAAATATGTACTTTAAATTTTAATTGTTTTATCCCATTGTTAAATGTTAGGCTTTAATTTCATGTTAGTTACAAATAAGTTCTTATCTTTTTGACACGACATACACCCACTGGGTATTGTGAACTTGTATTTACACTTGTATTTGGACATATATAGACTATTTCAATTTCAATTTCAATTTGAAACTATAAGAGGTGTGTCCCAAACTGATTTAGCCAAGGTCTAGTTCCCAAACCGTTTGAGATATTTAGTTGGAATAAAAACTAGAATTTGTAGCTATGAGGATACTTCAAAATGACTTCGAAGAAAAATGTGTTGAAAAAAAAATCCCAAAAAGTTCGACCCTAACCTTAAAATTTTAAATGCCATCCTGTATATTTTTTTATATAGGTGTGTAGGATTGTAGATTCCCTATTCAGTACTTTATTCCGATTGAAAGTCGGTTAAGAAACAGCTTAGAAAATTAACATTTTATCTTCCTATCAAGTTAGGGGGTAAATTAAAAATCCGCTTAAAAGAAAAGAAAACAATATCAAGTTAGCCATGATTCGATAAAACAAAAACAAAAAATTTTTGATACTTGTCAAATTAAACTAAATGAGAGTGCAAGTGAGGTTCTTTATTATTCCTGTCAATTTCGTTTTAAAATGCCAAGTTTGTTTACTGCAGAAGAATACGTTGATATGATCTTAATTTACAGTGAGTGCTTAAAAAATATAAGAAGAGCCAGAGACGTATATCGCATGTGTTTTCCTAATCGTCCAATGCCAAATGCAAAATGCATTTGTGAACCTAGAACGCATCCTGTGGCAAGGACATTTCCAGACTGGGAATCGCAATAATTCCAGAAGATCTGTACGTAATGAAGAAATTATAAATGTTTTAGCATATGTACATTTCAATCCTCATGTGTCAATTCGGAAACTCTCTGAAGAACTTAATATAACAAGAAGTTCTGTTGAGCGTATTTTGCAAGAGTTTAAGTATCATCCTTATAAAGTTCATCTGGTGCAAGGACTCTATCCAGGTGACACGGACAGACGCCTGCGATTTATTGCAAGCATATTAGTTAAAATTGAAGACGATCCAGCCTTTTTAGCTAAAATATTATGGGGTGATGAAGCCAAGTTCCACAATAATTGTCTCATTAACAGGCATAATTCGAATTATTGGTCTCCAATTAATCAACATTGGGTAATGGAGACTAGATTTCAACGCATTTGGAGTATCAATGTTTGGTGTGGATTATTTAATGTAAGGATCATTAGACCCTATTTTTATGAAGAGACTTTAACGGGAGAAAGGTACCTGCACTTTCTACAACACGTTTTACCTCAACTTCTAGAAGAAATTCCGTTGGCTGAAAGACAACAAATGTGGTGGCAGCAAGATGGAGCACCTGCTCATAATGCTCACATAGTTACTGAATTTCTCTAGAACAGGTTTGACGCTAATTTCATCGCAAATGCTTCTACCGTAATAAGGTGGCCTGCACGTTCGCCTGATCTTTCCCTCTTAGATTTTTTCTTGTGGGGAACCTTAAAAGATATGGTATATTTAAGTAAATCCAATGACGTAGAGGACCTGAAGAATAAAATTAGAAATGCCTGTTGCAGAATAACGCCACAAACGATAATTGCTACATGTACGCGAAACCTTTTGACAAAATTTGAAGCTTGCGTTGCCGCTGAAGGTTTACAATTTGAATATTTATTACCGTAGATAATGTGTAAAATAAAAAAAATACATTGTAATTTTCTTGTTTTGTTTTAAGTGGATTTTTAATTTACCCCATGGCTAACTTGATCGGAAGATAAAATGTTGATTTTCAAAGCTATTTTTTAACCGATTTTTAATCGGAAACAAGTGCTGAATATGGAATTTACAATCCTACAAAATAATGTAAAAAAATATACAGGGAGTCGTTTAAAATTTTAAGGTTAGGGTCGAATTTTTTGGGACTATTTTTTTTCAAACATTTTTCTTCAAAGTCATTTTAAAGTATCCTCATAGCTACAAATTCTTGTTTTTATTCCAACTAAATATCTCAAACGGTTTGGAAACTAAAGCTTGGCTACACCAGTTTGGGAGACCCTGTATATATGATATGGTAGGTTAAAATGCTATCCAGATATATTGATCGCACCGTACACATAAGAACACATAGGTATTGGACATAACCATCTAAAATCAGAGCAGTGTTATCGAGAACTTGAAAACGAAAACATTTCTCCTTTTGATTCCTAGGGCACCAATAGAAATAATATAAATAATATACTTATAATCAGTTGTAATAAAGACTGATAGGATCTCTATATATTGTTTCACATGTATTTCTAAGTCCACTCTTGAACAGAATGGCGGATTACTTTTGTTTGTCCGAGAAATAGGATTAAAGCAAACAACTGCATCAGTAATTAACTTATTATTAAACTGCATTTTCCAATATCCTGCCCGATATCAACCATTAATTAAAGTCCGACCTGTAATTACATTATGTCCTTATTGTGTACGGCTGCATTCCCGCAATCAATGATCGGTTGTCAAAAATACCCAGACCTGTGCTTAAACAAAACAAAAATATTGTAAGTAAATAAAAATGATATAAATTGTTTGAGGGGATAAAAGACACAAAATAACCTAAATTTTTGTAAAAGGTAAATTAAAGACATTATTTTAAAATACTTGTCAGAATAGCAAAAGGCAAGCAGTAGACATTAGACATTTACTATTATCCTTTAATATCTTTCGGCGTTACATAAGATACCTTAGATAAGAAAATGTGTAGATCTTAAATAGGAGGGTGTGCAATTGTTTGGTACCATTTTGTTTCGGTTATTGGATTTTTACCAAAATATTTCCAGATCATCCTCAATCGGATAAGCAGTTCTTTAGCTACGCCGCAAAGAAACTGGAAAAATCTCGGAGAGTGGCTTTTTCACAATTACAATACTTCCCTTTTACGAGGGAAGTAAAAATCACGGTAAAATGAATACATGTATTTGTTTATCGCTATAACATCTAATTTTCACGGATAACTTAAAGTTAATTGAATAAGAAGGTATTTTAATCTTTGAAATGAAACAATAACAGCTTCCTTGGACAATAGAGTTAGCCAACGTTTCGGCACCAATTTGTGCCATCATCAGGGCTAGTAAATTCTAATTACTTATGTAGTCTAAATAGACATACATATTGTTGTTACTTCACAAACACAAAATAAAACAACGAACGAATCTAAAATCAGAGCAGTGTTATCGAGAACTTGAAAACGAAAACATTTCTCCTTTTGATTCCTAGGGCACCAATAGAAATAATATAAATAATATACTTATAATCAGTTGTAATAAAGACTGATAGGATCTCTATATATTGTTTCACATGTATTTCTAAGTCCACTCTTGAACAGAATGGCGGATTACTTTTGTTTGTCCGAGAAATAGGATTAAAGCAAACAACTGCATCAGTAATTAACTTATTATTAAACTGCATTTTCCAATATCCTGCCCGATATCAACCATTAATTAAAGTCCGACCTGTAATTACATTATGTCCTTATTGTGTACGGCTGCATTCCCGCAATCAATGATCGGTTGTCAAAAATAGCCAGACCTGTGCTTAAACAAAACAAAAATATTGTAGGTAAATAAAAATGATATAAATTGTTTGAGGGGATAAAAGACACAAAATAACCTAAATTTTTGTAAAAGGTAAATTAAAGACATTATTTTAAAATACTTGTCAGAATAGCAAAAGGCAAGCAGTAGACATTAGACATTTACTATTATCCTTTAATATCTTTCGGCGTTACATAAGATACCTTAGATAAGAAAATGTGTAGATCTTAAATAGGAGGGTGTGCAATTGTTTGGTACCATTTTGTTTCGGTTATTGGATTTTTACCAAAATATTTCCAGATCATCCTCAATCGGATAAGCAGTTCTTTAGCTACGCCGCAAAGAAACTGGAAAAATCTCGGAGAGTGGCTTTTTCACAATTACAATACTTCCCTTTTACGAGGGAAGTAAAAATCACGGTAAAATGAATACATGTATTTGTTTATCGCTATAACATCTAATTTTCACGGATAACTTAAAGTTAATTGAATAAGAAGGTATTTTAATCTTTGAAATGAAACAATAACAGCTTCCTTGGACAATAGAGTTAGCCAACGTTTCGGCACCAATTTGTGCCATCATCAGGGCTAGTAAATTCTAATTACTTATGTAGTCTAAATAGACATACATATTGTTGTTACTTCACAAACACAAAATAAAACAACGAACGAATCTAAAATCAGAGCAGTGTTATCGAGAACTTGAAAACGAAAACATTTCTCCTTTTGATTCCTAGGGCACCAATAGAAATAATATAAATAATATACTTATAATCAGTTGTAATAAAGACTGATAGGATCTCTATATATTGTTTCACATGTATTTCTAAGTCCACTCTTGAACAGAATGGCGGATTACTTTTGTTTGTCCGAGAAATAGGATTAAAGCAAACAACTGCATCAGTAATTAACTTATTATTAAACTGCATTTTCCAATATCCTGCCCGATATCAACCATTAATTAAAGTCCGACCTGTAATTACATTATGTCCTTATTGTGTACGGCTGCATTCCCGCAATCAATGATCGGTTGTCAAAAATAGCCAGACCTGTGCTTAAACAAAACAAAAATATTGTAGGTAAATAAAAATGATATAAATTGTTTGAGGGGATAAAAGACACAAAATAACCTAAATTTTTGTAAAAGGTAAATTAAAGACATTATTTTAAAATACTTGTCAGAATAGCAAAAGGCAAGCAGTAGACATTAGACATTTACTATTATCCTTTAATATCTTTCGGCGTTACATAAGATACCTTAGATAAGAAAATGTGTAGATCTTAAATAGGAGGGTGTGCAATTGTTTGGTACCATTTTGTTTCGGTTATTGGATTTTTACCAAAATATTTCCAGATCATCCTCAATCGGATAAGCAGTTCTTTAGCTACGCCGCAAAGAAACTGGAAAAATCTCGGAGAGTGGCTTTTTCACAATTACAATACTTCCCTTTTACGAGGGAAGTAAAAATCACGGTAAAATGAATACATGTATTTGTTTATCGCTATAACATCTAATTTTCACGGATAACTTAAAGTTAATTGAATAAGAAGGTATTTTAATCTTTGAAATGAAACAATAACAGCTTCCTTGGACAATAGAGTTAGCCAACGTTTCGGCACCAATTTGTGCCATCATCAGGGCTAGTAAATTCTAATTACTTATGTAGTCTAAATAGACATACATATTGTTGTTACTTCACAAACACAAAATAAAACAACGAACGAGCAGAGGAATTTTATGCCGCTGAGAAGATTAAAGGTTTTAAACTATATAGTTTAAAACCTATATCTACTGTAGTAGCAAACATCTTTATGGAGGCTTTCCAGGACACTGCTTTAAGTTCTGCTTCGTTACAACCTAAATGTTTGTTTACATAAGTCAATGATACTTTTGTAATATGGCCTTATGTAAAAAGAAATTGCAAATATTTTGAAATCATCTAAAGCACCAACATTCTAATATAAAATTCAGTATTGAAATTAAGTCTGATAGTACCATACCCCTAGATGTTTTAGTACAAAAGAAAGAGAACGGCAACCTAGGTCATACAGAAAACGAATAGATATTTAAAGTAATTCCAATCGTTGTTTGATTTAATATTTTGTTACTCTTTATAGGTAACAAGGACTATATGATCTTTTAGCAAACGTAATGACTTTGAATGTAGTTCGATAAGAAAGAATGAACTTAAAAAGTCATACTTATAAAAACCATATTTATATTGTGAGAAGTGTGACTACATCCGTTGAGCACCGCTATCATAGTACTTATCACTGCCTATTGTAAATGAATACATCTCTGTCTATACAGCAGCATTTTTTTACTATCCAGAGTAGCTAGAGAGACAGTCCCCCAAAATCAAAAATATTTTTTATTTTAATAAAGCTTTTTTAAAAAATGGCGAAACACGTCAAATTTATTTTGTTTTCTGCATATAATAGCAATTTTTATCTTTTATATAAGGTTAGGTCAGAGTGAGGGACCGCCCCTTAAATAAAAATAAAGTCGTAAGTTTTCACAGGATGAAATATAAACAATTTGTTTCATTTTTGTATAGGCTGTTAAAAAATGATTGCAAAATTTTTTTTCGGTATGTACTTACAAGGCATCCGTTTGCCGGCTTCCAGTTCATAGACAAAAGATTTAGTATGTTTTTCATATTCAAAATAAGTTTTTGAAATGACTTAGTAAGGGAATAAAAAACTAAAATATAAGATTCTAAAAAAATATAAACTAATAAATTCGGAAAAGTGAAGTCCAACTCCAGAGAAATTTAACCTAAATTGTCAAAACCATCGTTAGCTATCGAGGTCAACTCCAGGTGTTTACCCCCACTCGATAACCTTTTACGTGAACGTAACAATTATGACATACCCTAGCAAACGTAGCAAATTGTAGAAGATGTTTTCGAGATGCAGGTGCAACAACGTTTCTCCTAAACTTGTTTTTGACAGAGCGCACATACAATCACACAAATAAGGTTATTGAGATTGATGCATGATAAAATATGTCCTTGCACATCAAAATAAAGCATGATATAAACTATATATAAAGGATATTAAATAGATGTTTGTGCCCTAAGGACGACGGTTTGAAATTTCTGAGAATTCCAAAAAAATATGCCAATTAAACTAGATCGCAGACAACTGTATAGAAAATGCTGCTTGGATACTTCAGCGATCTGTGAAAAATTTTTTCCGAGTTCCTTATGAGTCAAATATTCAATGATAAAGAAGACTTTAACGGTAAATAAAAATATTTACATCACTAATTACCATAAGTTAGGAGAATATTTGAAATAAAGGGTCAAAAGAATACCATCCAAAATAGTCTAAAGGTCTGTCTGTATTCATTAGGCACCGAATGAGATGTTTTAAATGAACAAAGTTTTATTAATATTTAACGTATTTGGTGGATGTTGAAGATGCTAGTTACTCACGTAGAAGATATAAAAACAGTTTTCCTGGTAAATGTACCAGTAAATGAAGCACGCCTTTTATCGTTTTTTTTTCATTATTGACAGAGATGAAACTAACAGTTTGAAGCTGATAAGACACTACATGTCTTTACGGCCACGCGATTGTTCAGAGAAAAGACTTTTCCCTACCCATAGATAACGGGACTGGACTAAATAATTGTAAGTCGATATTCACGAATACTTTAATTTCATATTTTGTAATTTTATTAATAAAGGTCATTTATTAGTTAATCAAAAAATGTTTTTTTTTTGTTTCTTTATGCCCGCGCGAGCCGTAAAGTATACCATTATGTAGTTGGTAACTAAGCAATAAAAACACAATACTGAACTAGTATGCAGTTAAACACCTTTCACATCGTGCCCAAGATTTCTGGTCTATATATAAGCAGCAACATAAGAGCATAATTCAAATTTTGGCGTGACCTTATTAATTAATATTAACGATATCGTGCAGCAATACTAAATAACATTATTACCGCGGCCCTTATTTTATCAACTAAAAGAGATCATAAAATCGATTTAGTTCAATTTCCAATATGTCATGTCAGAGTTCAGCAATCCTTTGTCACGTCATTCGCCAACGTCGACACGTGGCAAATCCGCATGTCACATAAATTTTCATTACAGAGACATTCTTCGTAAATTAAATACGTACGGATTTAAGCGTAAGGTTAGGAGGACAGCATAGTTAGCAGACATTGGGGTATGACAAATGACAAAGATAAATGTAGATTTCAGATGCGTAAAAAAAACGCCCATTTTTAACGGACAATAATATATCGATATGTCCTGAAATACGGGTAAAAGGGAAGTTTAGATAAAATAGACTTATATAACCGGCGCTTAAAACTTAAATATTTCTGAGAAAAAATGCTAAATGTTGGAGTTAATTGTAATTTGGAATAATTATATACCAACTAAATATTTTATGCGTTTTATTAGAAAATACTATTAGTCATTGTTAGGTGTTATAAAGCCGTGTGATCTTATGCCCCCTTTTTTACGTGGACTGTTTTTTATAGGTTTCAAAGGTTCAAAAAAAATCCTATTTCCTAAGTCGAAAGGATATTCACCCCTCAGTTCTATAACTGCACAATGTAACGAAATGAGCAAAATGTATTTAAAATATATTTAAAAGCAATTGACTTGCCATTAAGTAAATCAGGAAATTCGGAAATGGTCCAGCAAAATAGGACACGACACAGCGCGCTCTGTTGAATTTCGATCTCTCGTCGTCTGTCTCAGATTTGTCGTCGACGGTTCTGTTTTTCAGTACCGTTATCCATGCGTAAAAGGTAAAAAGGATTTACCGGGAAGGGTTTAAAAGTTGTATGGATAATGAAGGTGTGGAAAGTAAAATTTAGGTAGGTCAAGTGACGGTACATTTTATATATGTAAATTGCTTAATCAAAATTAAAGTTCGCGCAATTTGGAATGCAAACAACAAACTTAGTAATAAGAAATAAATTTTAAAAGTAAGATAATTATAAAGTGATTTAGTTTAATTATTATTTACAATAACAAAAAAAGTAGGGACACAACAGTCATAACATTATTACTTTAATAACTAACGTTTTTGTTTAAAAAGCCGCCGAACAAAAAATATATTTATGTAGTAAATGAACTTAAAAACAAACCTTTCAGTAACACCAAACCACTCTCACCTGCCTCTACAGTTGCTCTGCTACTCTAGATGCCATTTACGGTAATATGAATAACCATTTATAGCCATATAAATTATCGACCCGGCTATTTTGTACTACAGAGTGTATGTTAGAAAATATATGCAACAGTTGAATACGCTTATTTATGTTTGCACGAAGCATCTTCAGGGATCTTTCACGAGATCGGAACACTGAATGAGCTCGGAGAGACCCAGGCCGGCTATTTATAGTCGACCTGTGTTTACCGAAGCGTGACTCTGTTTAACGATCGGTTTCCACGTATGATGTAGACTGAAGCCCGTGTCTCTATTAAAATTGTTAGGATGCTTATAAATTTCAATAGATTCTCTAATTTTGCGTCTATAGAGTCCCGAAACCGATGCAAGAACGTTGGTTTCTTTTACATTTATGACATGCCTAGTAGAATGTTGGTGATCAGATACAGCAGATTGTACAATTTGTTTCTTTCTGATACATCGTTCATGTTCCTTAAGCCTAGTCGAAATGGATCGTCCAGTTTCTCCAATCATCACCACAGGAACAAGGAATTGCATATACTCCTTCCGTTTGAAAGGGAAAAATGTCCTTTGGCCATCTCAAACATTGTCAAATTTTCTTGTGTATGTTGAAGATTGTACGTATGTTGGACCGGCGCAGTAACCTTGCAATCTTGTCTGTGGTTCCGTGTATAAATGGAAGAACTACATTTCCTATCGGTAATTCCTTATTAGTATCATTTCGTGGAGTAGGATTATTATATTTTCTAATTGATCGTCTAATATTATCAGTACAATATCAATTCCCTCTTAAAGCTTCAGTCAGTTTCTCTGTTTCCGATTGTAGAGAATTTTGGTCACAAATCGCGAGAGCTCTGTAAACCAATGAATTAATGACTGATTGCTTTTGAGCTGGATGATGATGGGAATTTGCATTTAAGTACCTGTTCGTATGCGTTGGTTTTCTATATACAGATTATCCTAAGGAACCACCCCCTTTCCTTTGTACAAGAACATCTAGAAAGGGAATCGTGCCTTCTGATTCAATTCCATTGTAAATTTTATGTTAGTATGTTGTTGATTTAGATGATCAAGAAACCCAGGGAGGTTTTCTGGACCATGTGGCCATATTACAAAAGTATCGTCTACATATCTGAACCATGATATTGGTTTTAGTGGAGACGACTCTAGGGCTTCCTCCTCAAAAGCTTCCATGAAGATATTGGCTACCACCGGTGACAGTGGAGATCCCATGGCTGCTCCTGAGATTTGCTCATAGAAAGTTCCTTAGAAGACAAAATACGTTGATGTAAGACATGTTTAAATTAGATCTAAAAGTGAGTTGTCAATACTATTATGGTGAAATAAGTCTGATATTATGGAAATTGAATCATTTGTAGGCACATTCGTATACAGCGATTCTACATCGAAACTGACTAAGATATCTTTGGGATCTAATTGGATTGATTTAATTTTTTCTACAAAATGCGTAGAGTTTCTAATATATGAATGTGTTTTTCCTGTAAAATTATTAAGAATATTTGAAAGATATTTACCAATTTTGTAAGTAGGAGATTCTATTGCACTGAGGATAGGTCGAAGTGGTACATTAACCTATATTTTAGGTAGTCCGTAGAACCGCGGGATCCTTGAGCTGCTTGGCCTTAACATTTTCTTCTCCTCTGTTGGTAGGTTGGATGCATTTATAAGGTTGGTTATCTGTCTTTCAATTTTGTTGGTCGGGTCTGCTTGGATCACTCTGTAGATGTTGTCGTCCAAAAGTAGTTGTGAAGAAAATCTTCACGTAATCTGTTTTGTCCATGACGACAGTGGCATTTCCCTTGTCGGCTGGAAGGACCAAAATGTCTGTATTGTTGTTTAATGTTTTTATTGCCGTTCTTTCCGCAGCTGATAGATTCGACTTAGGCGGGTTAGAATTTTTTATGATCTTCGCTGTTTCATACCTTATTGCGTCAGCTTCTTCTGCTCTCTCTCTCTCTTCTCTGGATCTCTCCGAGCTCATTCAGTGTTCCGATCTCGTGAACTGAAGATCCCTGAAGATGCCTCGTGCAATCGAAGGCGAAACGTCGGGAAGTGATTCCATTTTGACACGGTCTAATCCCAAGAACCATGATTTCTTAATTCCAAACACTCTCAAACAGTTTGTGAAAATACGATTAGCCGTTGCCATCCTGTGTGAATACTGGTCCGGATTGGCCGGTACACAAACACGTAGTTTTTAGTTTTTGAATGCACTTCTTTTATTTAGAACACAAGTTACAGGTATCAAACGTAAACGCTGTTTATACCTAATAATCGTAACTAAGGTAACCTTAAACTTGTCGATGTCAGTTTGTTAACAGTTCGAAATCTCAAACTAAATTGAAACAAAATGTATTCGGGATCCTCTTCGATTTTTATGTCAGCCGAATGGCTATTACATCTCTTCATTCGTCGGGAAAATAATCAAATTTTAAGGATAGGGAAAAAAGTCATAAGAGGGGGGTCCCAGTTGGGGAGGAGGAGGGTAGTTTAGATTCTAGGTAAAAGACAGTCTTTAGGGAGCTTGTATTTGTTACGTGGTTGGGAGAGGTCATCAGTTTTGGTACTGAGGTCATTGTTAGCAATCAAAATGTGGCCTCGCGGCGTGCTAATATAGCTTTTAGAAAAGAATGGAATGATCTACAAAATTCTAGAATAATCTAAATACTACAGGGTGAAAAGAATTAAGCCTAACAGAACCTTCAAGAACGATTTTTGACACTATCATAGTCGTTACATGGTTAAAAATTAAGGTAAGTCTACTTCA
The DNA here is from genome assembly GCA_030620095.1 of Kuschelorhynchus macadamiae. Taxonomy (NCBI): domain Eukaryota; kingdom Metazoa; phylum Arthropoda; class Insecta; order Coleoptera; family Curculionidae; genus Kuschelorhynchus; species Kuschelorhynchus macadamiae. The sequence continues at coordinate 550,542 of JAUTXW010000780.1, read as the reverse complement.
TTAAAATAATAAATAATTCATAAATTCACCTAAAACCTAAAAAATCTTTAACTAAGGCTAAATTCGCAACAATTTTAACACTTCCTTTAAAAACTCTTTTGTTAGTGTACTATGTATGAAGCAAAATTACAAAAATTCGGTTTCTCATTAATAATTTTTAATTTAAGATATAGCTGAAAAATATAATGTATGTATGCTGCGCTTACCACCATATCATTGTGAACTAAATTCTATAGAACTTATATGGGCTCAAGCGAAAAGATTTGTAGGAAGACAAAACACGACATTTAAAATATGTTAAGCTACTGTTTGATCAAACCACTAAGGAACATCAGAGAACTGACGAAAAGCAATCCAGCATGTGAATAAATAGGGGGAAAAACTGTAGGAACTTGACAACCTGATCGATCAGACGATCGATTATAATACCAAGAGGTGATGACAGTTCCTCAGATGAGTAAGAATATAACCTATTAAAAGTCGATTGCTGTATGATAATATATAATAATAATTATTTCTTCTATATATATTATATACATGTTATATGAAATTTTCATTTTTTTTTAAATAAAATTTCGTTAAATTTAAATTATTTCTTCAAGTATCCAACCGCACGCCTTTGGCGTACCCTTTTCAGTGTTTATGTGGTACTACCTTCACTTGATGAAAAAAAATAATTTTGCTTTGAGATCAATGCCAAACTATGAAAGTAGCATAAATTATTGTTGGGTCACCCTGTAGTCCTTTTGCACATCTAATGAGGTTTTATTACTCTATACATTTCTGAAACATACTATAATTATATTATAACAGTTTCACCGAGCATTAATATAAAAAATGTTTTTTTATTACAGAGTAACAGAAAAAGCTATTTTCATAAGGTTGTTATTAATAAACAAAGCAGGCTTTGCGATATTATAAAATGCTGTGCTTTATTTTCCTAAACAGACATGTGTATTATGAAAACAATAAACGTATATGTTATCATTTGTTTCCGCGCCTGATGTGTCCGGTACTTAAGGGGTTGTGGAAAATAATATATTACACTTTGAATTGAAATTTTAAACATTATGTTTTGGAAGATTTTGAGGACAATTTCTACGCTTTAATTATAATTTGTTTTATATAATAATTTATTATAAACAAATTTTTTTTAAGTTCGTTCTACCGCTAAAAAGGTTTTAGGTTTCTCATAAATTTATATCTAAAAACTTGCTTCATATATTACTCAAAAGAGAAGATAGTACTTAGAGCTTTGATGGCCATAAGAAATCACAGAAACTGATCAAATTTAATTGTCAATACGTCGCGCCAAGAGAGATTGTCTCCTTGTCATAGCGGTGCCGATGCGGACACGTGGCAAATTCTCTAATCGAATCAATTTTAATTACACCGACATTCAGTGCGATAACACATATGAATAGAAGCCTAGGATATAAATATAATACAAAAGAAGTGACCTCTCTTTAAAACCTGAACAAAATTTGTAGAAATGTATGAAAGGAGCTTTAGCTGACCCCGTAAAATAAGCAAGTGAACTTGCGAGACAAATTTTTTTCCAGAAAGGTGCCATTTAGTCAAAAAGCGATATTTACAAAGGTACAGCTTGAAAAATAATATTTAACTTAAAATAACTATAGATATATAGTGCGGCCATAAAGTCACAAATTTTTTGAAAAATTTGAATAACTATTTTTGATAAAAACGCTAAACAGGTAAAATAGTAAATTAATCGTAAATCATAGTTAATTTGTTTATTTTTTAGGTAGTACCAGGTCATCGGCAGTAATATGTTTTAATGTAATAACCAATTACTTCCCTCGTAAAATGTAAGTATTGTAATCGCGAAAAAATCACCCTCCAAGATTTTCTCAGATCTTTACGTTTCAGGGTCCCTAGATGACGTCTGTTCGCGGCGTAGCTAAAAAGCTATTTACCCTTTGACTTCAAATTTTGGTTAGAAATTAAGATGGGGATGACCTGGTAAGTCTTTTGTAAAAATCCAATATGGCAAAACAAAATGACGGCGTAGTGAAATTCGATTTATCTCAAAAAAACATGTATTATGTTGGAATCAACTGTTAACAGTTTGGTACGAATTCAAGATGGCGGAACAAAATGGTGGCTTAATAAAATATTTAAAAAAATTAACCTGAAAACAACGCTTAATGGTTTGATTTCAAATTGTGGTATTAAGATCAACTAGTAAAATTGTGGTACTAATTCAAGATGGGCGAACAAAATGGCGGCCAAATAAGATGTTTGTAATCGTAAAAAAATCACCCTCTCAGATTTTACACATCTTTACGTTTTAGCGTCTCTAGAAACCCAAAAATATGTTTTGTCAATTCCTTCGGTCCGTCTAGCGGTTTGTCTGACTGTCTGTCAATTGGCGGCATAGCTTTAAGACTACTTACTGGTAATGATGGTAATATTTTGGTAAAAATCCAAAATGGCGGCCTAGTGAAATTTTAAGAGAGAAATATTATTAAAAAACTACTTATCTCAAATTTTGCACAGACATGAAATTATTATGTTAAAATCAAGTGGTACAATTTTGGTACGAATCCAGGATGGCGGAACAAAATGACGGCTTAATAAAATATTTAAAAATTTCAGCCTGAAAAACTACTTAATGAATTGAAATTATGAGCATGGCTAATTGTTGTATAGGGGTCAATTAGTAAAACTGTCTTACTAATTCAAGATGGCCGAACAAAATGGCGATCAAATAAAATGTTTGTATTCGCGAAAAAAAGCTCCCTTTCAAGTTTTACATATCTTCACGTTTTAGCGTCCCTAAATTCTAAAAAACATGTTTTATCAATTCCGTCAGTCCGTTTGTCGATCTGTCTGTCAGTTGACTACTTACCTGGTTGATTTCCAGTTTGGAACAAAAATTAAGTATCATATGGGGACGACTTGGTAATATTTTGGTAAAAATCCAATATGGCGGAATAATGTTAAAACAATTTTGTTAGAGTGGTGTATTATTTGGGGTTAAAATCCAATAAAAAAATAAGTCTGTTCTTAAATTCTCGATGTTTCGCAACTTTATAGTTGCATCCTGAGAATACATATATAGATCCTATATACTGCATGAAATCCATATTATCAGTTTTTACCTAATCCCTTAGTCCGCATTTATTTTCCAGATATAAAGTTTCTAAATGATTTTCGTTAACAATGCTCTTGTTGTTATGTTAGAGTGGTGTATTATGTGGGGTTAGGAGCCAATAGGGCAAAAACCAAAGTATATTTTTAAATAGTCGACGCTTCGCAATTTTATTGTTGCATCCTCAGAACATACATATATATATATATATATATATATATATATATATATATATATATATATATATGAAGATATGAAGTTTCTAAATGGTTTTCTGTAACGATCCTCTTCTTGTTATGTTAGAGTGGTGTATTAATTCGGGTTTGGATCCAGTAAATAAACAAAAGACTTTTCGCAACCTTACTGTTGCATCCTCACGACACATGTAGATTCTATATCCTACATGAAATCCATATTATCAATCTACATACTGGTTCTTAATTAATGATCCCCTGATTTAGAGTTAATGATCGTTAATGATCCCCTGATTTAGAGTCCCTAAAAGAAACATCTTTTCTTAATTCCGTCTGTCGGTCTGTATGCGGCATAACTCAAAAACTACTTATCCGATTGGCTTCAAATTTAGGTCAAAAATGAAGAGTTATAAGGGCATGAAATGTTTACAATATGACGGAACAAACTCTAGTGAAGTGTTCAAAAAAATGTTAATAAAAAACTACTTATCCGATTTATCTGAAAAAAACTGCTGGATTGATTTCAAACTTTGGGCTAGAATTAAGTGTGCTATAGAGATGAACTGGTATAATTGTAGTATTAATTCAAGATGGCGGAACAAAATGGCGGCCAAAAAATTGTTTGTAATAGTGAAAAAATTCACCTCTGTAGCTTAATGTTTCATTAAATTAAATGTAATATAGGAATATATAAGATATAGGAATAAGCTGGTACGAATTCAACATGACGGAACAAAATGGCGGTTTTAGTTATTGAATTCATTTTAAATCATGTTCAAAAATCAAGTGTGGCGTAGGGAGAAACTAATAAAATATGGGTACGAATATAATATGGTGGATCAAAATGACGCTCGATAAAAAGTTTTGAAAAGACAGTATATATATATATATATATATATATATATATATATATATATATATATATATATATATATACAGGGTGATTCATGAGGAAATGTCAATACTTCAGGTGCATATTCAGGACCAAAAAATTAACATAAAAGTCTATATAAATAAGTTTCCGCAAGGCCTTAGTTCTCGAGATACAGGGTGTTAAAGTTTTTATTTAATTTTCCTATTCTTTAAATAAAATCTATGATAATGTAAATAATGGAGTGAAAATTGATATACGGGGGTTTTTTGGTATGACAAATTCGAATCTAATATTAGTATTGCTCTTACTTGTAGGGGGCGCCACCTACATGTCTTTCTACTCCTTTGAACAATCACAACTTTTTGGTACAGTCTTGTATTACATTTTTGAGTAAAAAAAATTATTTCCTTGCCATTTCTACGTCAAAAAGGTATACCTGTTAAAAGTGGATACGAGCAACCGTTTTTCGAGCTATTTGGATTTAAAACAATTTCCGCGCATGTAATTTTTTATCGCAAAATTTTAAAAGTTTGTTATTTTGTCCACATTTAAACGCATCTTGGCACAAAAGCTTTGAAATGAAAGACTAACACATTTTTTTGAGGTGTGTATTCAGGACCTCAGACATAAACTAAACAAAAGGTAATTAATTTTTATTAAAATTGTTATTATTAAGTTGTTTTTAATAAAATCTAGGTTACGTTTTATAATTTTCAAAAATTCCACCATTTGCTTCTAAGCACAGGTCAGCTCTATGGTGTATAGCTCGGGTTGCTCAGTGGATACATTCTGGCGCATTTCTTAGTGTTTGTCCTGCGTTTGTTATCCGATCCAACAATGCATCTCTGGTATTTACTTTAGTGGAATATACCAGTGATTTGAACCATCCCCAAAGACAATAATCCAAAGGATTAAGGTCTGGCGATCTATGTGGCCAACTAAATGGGCCTCCCCGACCAATCCATCGGTTTGGAAAGTTTTGGTTTAAAAAATCTCTTACAAGTAAACTGTAGTGTGCAGGGGCTCCATCATGCTGCAAATACATGTTTTGTCTTACATTAAGGGGAACATCTTCTAATAGATTTCGCAAGTGATTTTCAAGAAAGTTTAAATATTTTTCTCCTGTAAGACTACCGTCGATTATAAATGGACCAATTAAATGACCATTTAACATTCCACACCACACAATAATGCTAAATTTATGTTGGAAATTATGTTCTACTGTAGCGTGAGGATTTTCATAGGATCACCGGTGTTCATTGTGAAGATTATTTATATCATCACGCGTTCATCAGTGAACAAAACATACCTATACCACCTTCGATCTTCATTAATCCAGTTACAGAATTGCATTCTCAACTCAAAATCGCCCTCTTGCAAATGTTGAACCCGTTGTAAATGAAATGGGTATAAACAATTAATGTGAAGATTTCTCCAAGCAGACGTTTGTGTAATTTGATAACTATCTGCAATCCGCCTAGTGCTTATGCTTGGATCATTTTCGACGGCATTGAGTATAGCCTCTTCTACTTCAAGGTTGGGTACCGATTCCCTTTCAGATACAATTTTCGCACTTGGAAACATCCCAGATTCTCCAGCAGTAGTGAAAACTTGTTGAAAAACTCTTCTATCTGGCACCCTTCTATCTGGAAAACGACGCTGGTACTCCGCGACTGCTTGAATTGCGACCCCATTGCAGAAGCCATAGACGAATATCATATCTGCATATTCACGATGCGAGAATATCACAGGCATAATGACGTATTTAGATCTAAAGTTTCTTAAATGATTATTGTCAGATAATAAAAGTTATGAACAGAAATTGACAGTGACAAAGTTTGATCTTATTATTAACTGATATTACTATTGCTAAGTAACAGGAAAAACGATGAGAACACCAACCAGCAGTTGTTCTGTCAGGCGAGGCACACTTCTATTTTTTTACAATACATGCGTACTTTATGTGAATTTGATAAAAAAAATCACATGCGCCGAAACTATTTTAAATCCAAATATCTCGAAAACGGTTGCTCGTATCCACTTTTAACAGGTATACCTTTTTGACGTAGAAATGACAAGGGAATAATTTGTTTTGCTCAAAAATGTAATACAAGACTGTACCAAAAAGTTGTGATTGTTCGAAGAAGTAGAAAGACATCTAGGTGGCGCCCCCTACAAGTAAGGGCAATACTAATATTAGATTCGAACTTGTCATACCAAAAAACCCCCGTATATCAATTTTTACTCCGTTATTTACATTATCATAGATTTTATTTAAAAAATAGGAAAATTAAATAAAAATTTTAACACCCTGTATCTCGAGAACTAAGGCCTTGCCAACACTTATTTATATAGACTTTTATGTTTATTTTTTGGTCCTGAATATGTACCTGAAGTATTGACATTTCCTCATGAATCACCTTGTATATTTATATATATATATATATATATATATATATATATATATATATATATATATATATACGTGTTCTAAATGACTATGAGCGAAACTAAATTGGTTAGTACTGCACTATTCATAAGAAAAGGAAAGATTTATAACATATACAATAGCATATCCTATTTCTAAATTCAATTTTTTTCGAGGGGTCCCTTAAAAATTATCGAGACTCCAAGAAGTTGTATGCTCTAAATAGTTTGATATTACATTAAACATTTTCTCGATTTTGTATTTGCAAATCAGTAAAACATAAAAGTTAATGCTATGATATAGATCGTTAAATATGGATGCGCAATTGTTTTGCTTAAAATTTTACAGCTTCTCGAAATCCTATATTGTCGATATCTTGAAAACAATCCATCGACAAGTAAAAAAGTGCTACATAAAAGCAGCAAGGAGTTTTGCACATATTTCAAATATGTAACGAAAAATATAGAATAAAATTTAAAAAATTATCACCGAGGTCCCAGCGTTTAAACATGTCAACACGCTGTATTCATAGAGTAAAAAACTCAAATTAATAAATCTCTTTACATGATTTAATGTTTCTGTAGAAATAATTATTTGCTTTTAGTCGAGTTATTGATGTAAGAGTTTCAGAATGTATGAACTCCCTGAAAATTCTCAATTTTCTTTAAGGATATAACAATTCCCTGTTACAAAGCATAAAATCAACAGACCAAGAGACTTCATCCGCCGTTGGAAACAACGTGTATACATATATATTCTCTTTAATTGACTAGAAGCTTCTAAAATGAGGGCGTAATGGAGCATTCTACGATATTTCTGGAGTTCGTGTGGCAGATATCAGACTTTCAAAGGAACAATCATTTCTAAGTATGATTTTAAGCAGAATAATAGCGGCTCATATTTATTTGTATGATAGAAATAGACACTATCATTAATTAACTTAATATTAAGCTGAATTGTCCCGTGTTTAGTCTGCTGGCATCAATTAATTAAAATTGGACCTGTAATTACATTATGTTCTATTATGTATGGCTCGTTCCCGTAACGAATTTCAAACTGAGCAAAATGGCCTGTCGTGTATATTGATAAGGCGTATTGTATTAATGTAGAAGTAAACTAAGATTTCCTTTTGAATTGGTAAAATGTAAAACATGACTAACCTGTAGAATCTGTAATTGGAAAGAATAATTTAGTTAATGTTTTAAACACATTTACGTTACTGGCACAAATCAGAAATAGTTATCATGTTAGCTATAAAATAAATTAGCCAAAATTACGACAAATTAATGTTTTTATATGTTAATTATAAATAACTTTTTAAACGTTCTAAATAATCTAAACGAATTATTTACCTTTAGAATGTAGGACAGTTCTGAAAAAAAAATTACAAAAGAGTTATATAAAGAAGATTTTTAGTAAATCGTTCCTATCCAGAAACATCTAATAAACTGGTTTTTTCAAGTACATAACCATAATAGCTAACAACACGTGTTTTTTCCTTTGATCAAATGAACTTCTTCCGTCTAGACATGGGCTCCATAGAGTTTCTGAGAATTTGCATTAAAATGTTTGATTCCTCTCGAAACATTTCTGCGAGATTGTTTTAGTTTTGGTGAGCCTAATGATCTATTAACTTTTTTGAAAAAATATCCCAGAGATGTTCAATGGGATACAAATCTGAAAAACTGGTTGGCCAGTGCAAAGTCTTACTATTCGGTGTGAATCAGTTTTCGCATTTTTGAGGTTAAGCATTTGAAATACGTTTGTGAAAAAAGGCAGAGTAGATTGTATATAATACTGGCCTCAATACTGTCACTTGAGGTCCGCTCTTTAATATACATATCGTTGATTGATAAACACCTTTCTGTTGCCTAATAAAATAAGAGTTAAACAGGTTAATACCCTCATCAGTTAGTCCAATATAAGAATCCTACGACCAGTGAGATTTAGGATAATGCTAAAGGACAACATACCAATAACCACTCTCATAATATGATCAATAAGTTTTAAGATTGCAGTAGCGCACCTATGGCCAGACCTAAAGCCAGAATGAATGTCGGAAATTACACGGTTTTGGTCAAAATGTGTAACAAGTTGTGTTTTAATGAAACATTCTATTATCTTCGACATTACAGGTGGGATGCTTATCGGCGAAACCTCCAACTGTATCCAGCTTTGAAAAAGGAATCGCATTTGCGACCTTCCTTTGGGATGAAAAAAAGGAGTTGCTGAGATATAAGTTTAAATGATGGCATATATACTGTATAATAAAGAAACAGCAGAGCAATACAAATTTATTGTTCAATCTATCAATTCCTGCGGAAATAAGTATAATTGCTTTGCTACTTCACAATAATTCGCGCTGGTAAAATTTAAGTAGAGTAAGAGTAGGTGAAGGGAGGTCTAGAGACCTCACTGGTAGGCCTATAACACGCTTTCGATCTATCCCAGACCCTCCCTCAATCACCATGACCCATCAGGTTTTCATCCTTAAATCTACCTTCCCATATAGGTCCAGATATCTTTCCAGGATAGTTCCCTGACTGTAGTGCCAAAAATAACCTGGCGTAGTCTTGCTCGTGCTTCATACCTGCACTGAAAGGGGAGTGGAGTTTCCTCCTCCTCCTAATACTTCGTGCAAGTAGAGTCATCCTCAACCCCTATAATAAAGCAATTTGTAATGAAACGATTTTATTTTTTCAGAATATATATTTAATTTTTGTATGACCTTCCCCCACTCCTCCATACTTTTGCGTTCCTGAACTTCTTTGAAACCTCGTTTTTCTCGCATAATATCCCTACTTATATAATTCCTATGAGGTTTGTAGTTTTCAAATAAATAAGGAAATATTCCTTTAAATATAAAATTCAATTTATCACGCTGTTTAATGGCAATCCTAATGAATTTGGTTCTCTAGACAATCTAACAAAACATACAAAAGCTAAATGAATTGTGAGTCTTTAGCTGCAAGTTATTTTTGGGAGAAAATTAAAAAAAGAAAGAGTTATCCTAGTAGGCTTATAAAATAATAATACATTTTAATGTTTTAGTTATATCTAACTATTTACGAAGATAACTATTGTCCGTGTATAAATAAAATTTTAATTTTAATTTTGAAATGTTACATAGTAGACCAAAAACATCTTGACTTTAATGAGTCAAGGTTTTTTGAGCTCGTAAAAATATAATGTATTTTTTAACTCTTATCAATTTAGGTACTATTTTCTGAATTCTTCTGGAAAAAGATATTCTTTTTAAATATTGGCAATAGTTTTTTTACACATGTCTACGTTTAACTTAACAACATATTTAAATAAAAGATTTACAAAAATGCCATATGGATGTGATCTTTTTCATTGTTTACCACTACCATTTCGTGTAGTTCCTCTGCCACTGCTGTATCGATGCGACAATAGCATCTTGAGAAAGCTTTTGCCAGATTCGGTGATCCTGGTTTTGAGCTCATTAACCGTGGTGTTTAAATGAAATTTATTTTCTAATAATTCCCAAATACTAAAATACTATACTGCACTGGGTATAGATCCGAGCTGTTAGTTCACTAGTTAGGAGGTTCAATAAAAACAGGAGTATTCTCACGTTAATAATTGATTGTACTCCTTAATGTGCGCATACGTGTACAGTCCTGTTGAAAAGTATAATTATCAGTAATTTCTGATAACCGGTATGACAAAATATCATTCTAGTATAGTAAACCTTAGAATTAGTTTTATCTTCCACAAAAAAGCGTTGTTCTTACAACGGAAATGTGGTCTGAGAAATAAAAGGTTCTTTAGCGATATGTTACGTTTCTGTCGAGTTTTGAATAGAATTAATTACTCTGAGGGTTCTTAAGCTACCGTATTCAAATAATTTCTCATCGAGAGAATTTAAAAGTTAAGAACGATTGAAACATCCTAGAGTCACAAATGACTCATTGCAAATGAATCCTGCTCATGTAAGAAAAAGAACATTGGAATCGCGGATAAATAACATACAGTGTGCAAATAATTGTTGAGAACTTGCAGCCAAGAAAAATAACAAGTTGTTGAATAATTTTGTTAGACGTATTTTAAAACTGGATATTAACCTGAAAGTATTCGAAAATGTACTGTCAAAAACTTACTCCGATTGTTAAAGATAAGAGCTTACAAAAATTTTGCGGAGTGAGTATTAAATCGAATATATGTTTCTCTTATCTAAATTATATAAATGCAACCTAAACAGTATAGGGGACGTAACTCCTCTACCCCTTGATGGGCATATAAACTGAAAGTTTTTATGACCTAATTTTATTTGGAACAAATCAAATTTAAATTATTATATTATTATTTACCTCATTTTCTTTAATTTTAAGAATCTTTACTTTAGGCCATAAATACTTGTACAAAATATAAAATATTACAATGGTTAAAATTGCATACAATAAAATAGTCCACAAACTTGTCTTATGGTAATATACAGTGTTAGTCAAAAGTTTAGTATTTTCAATTTTCTGCTTATTTATTTCATTTTGTAAATCATCAAGTTTTTCCAGGTTTATGGAATTCGTTTTTATAAGGTTTTAAATTAATTAAATCTTGAATAAGGCAATCGATAGATCTTTGATCTGCAAAAGTATTTATTAGGGCTTGTTTAACTAAATTCCAATTATTTAATTCAGCTCTTGAAACAATAAGTTCTGCGGCTCTACCTATTAATTTACTTAATATGGTATCAAATAGACAAATGTTTATAGGATCATTTACGTTATTTACATTTTGAAAAGCTTTTAATAAATTTTCAGAGGCTGTTATAAATCTTTGTAACAATTTTGGATTTCCATCAAAATTTGGAACATTATCTGCTTGATAACGCAAAAGAGTATAGTTTGTTGCCATTTTCTTATTTTTTGTTTTATTGTCAGTTGAACCAGAATTAATTGATAGATCGTTTATAGAGTCGATTAGATCGTCTAAATTATATTCTCCCTCCCCAGTGGTTCTTGGTGATGTGCTAGCTGTCTCGTCTCTTTCCGTCCGGTTCCCCGTTGAAGATGGTCCTTGTGGAAGTCGCCTTAGATCGGCACTATCTGCTCCCAGTAGGCTCCCAATTCTCTTCAGATTTTTCCTCTTGAAAGCCGCCTTAGATCGGCACTATTTCTCTTCCAATCGGTTTCTGAATTTTGGGTTTTTCGATTCGTCTTGTCTTCCAAAACTTGTACCGTCGAATTTGTTTTGTAGGTTTAGTGAATAAATTTTTGGAAAAAACCGTGTTTTTTTGTCACGTTTCACTATCCTACCGACTGCGCCAGTTACGTTGTGGTCGAACGGAAAGCATTTTTTAAAAATTACGTAGCTTTATTTTAAAAAATGAAACAAACGTTCAGAATCGAGGACAGACTAACAGTGACGCAATGTTACATTTTACCTCTATTTATATGTTTCTCTTATCTAAATTATATAAATGCAACCTAAACAGTATAGGGGACGTAACTCGTGTCCGATCGATTAAAAACATATATTTTCTTTGTAAAAGATTAACTCCCAGCTTTACCAGAGGGATATTTTATCATAAATGTTACCAACATTAAAGGAATTACTAATAGTTATAGGTATTAACCGGACAGTAAACCTGCGCATACGTCAAGAAACTTTTTAAATTATTTATTTGAGAATTATACTGATTTTATTGAACCTCAGAACTAACCACCTAACAGCCCGGACCTCAACTTACTTGATAAGAGTTTTTGGGGTTTATCTAAAAATATTGTTCATGTTAAGGCCACTTATAGAACTGTTGAGGAGCTCATGGCCAGGTTCACAAAATGTTGACAAGATTTTTCCCAAGGTACTGTTGTTGCTTGCATAGAGCAATGTCATAGCACATTTCTAAAAATGGAAAACAATGAGAAAGGTCATATTTGTAAGACATTTTTTAAATCTTTTAATTTAATGTATGGCTTCTTTTTTGTCTGAATCCGCTGATATTATTAAAACAGAAAGTTGTGAAAGAAATCGATTACGTCGTAATAAAAAACTTCCAATGTTCAAAAAGATATAGATGAAAATGGAAAACAATTAGGTATTTTTTTATTAAAAGATGCTATAAAAAAATCAAAAATAGAAAATATGGATTTAGTTGGGAATATTGCACAATGGGGGAAACCCTGATGCAGCTATGCCGCGTGTATGATGAAGACTTTTATTCGTGAGTGTCAAAAGTGAAATTATATTTCTATAGCGACCTTAGAAATATAAATTCATTAAAATTTTCGAAATATTTTTGGTCCACGGTGTAACATTTAAAATTAAAAAACTAAAATTACGTATTGTAAGAAGTATTGTATACATATTATATAAAGCTAAAAAAGTTTTTAAGTGTTAAAAAGGGCTAAAAATAGCTGGTTTAATTTGGTCTACAGTGTATATTTGGTGCTTTAAAATTTAACTTTCTTTTACTGTTACACAATCAAGCGGATAAAACAAAACAGTTGAGATGAATAAACGAACCTAATAAAAACTAATAATAAATAACTAATAAACTTACGTTTACTTTGAGCATCTAACAAACAGGTGGACCTTCTGTAAATTAATTAACGTTTGCAGTGAAACTAGCATTCATTCATTCTAATTGGCCCCATCACAGTGTTTTTTGCTGTTCTTGCCGTAGTTTGGATAAGCAATCTTAACAAATTTCGGTTTCACGCTGCCAGGGTTAGTGCCCCTTTCCTTGAAGGATATGATCTTTAAAGTCTAAGAACAATGTCTCCAAGAGAAACCTGATTAAAATATAATAATTACGGTCACCACTTCAACTTAACTCAAAGGCCTTCTTTGGCTATTAGGCGTTTCTGTTATATAATTGAAATTTATTGCTATTGATGTAAAAAGCACCAATGCAGTGAAGCGTTTAAAACTTGGAGTGAATGATTCTTTTTATTATTTTATAAATTGCATATGTATAAAAAAACCGATTGTTTCTAGATAACATTTAGCGGCGACTACTCAAAATATTTTAAAGATACATGCACTTAAATAATGACCGTATCTTCGTTTTAACTAGTTTAATTTGCTTGCTTAAAATTTTGCTTTACTAGTGAAACTTTTTGTGGCATATTGACAGTTGGCAACGAAACAAATAACTGTAGCTCTTGTAAAATATTGTTGAAGTAGAATAGATGGGGTAATAATTTATGATATCTAAAGGTCACAAATCTCAAATATCTTAAACCCATATCAAATAGTTCACGAATTTAATGGTCATCCATTTAAAACAAACTGATCATGTTTATTTTACAAATCTAGAATTCAGCTGCGTATAAACTAAAATAAACTTCAAACCTCAAATCAGAATGATCAGATCTTTCTTTGCTATTTACAGTTGAAGTGGTTGGTATGTACGTTTGGTAAGTAGTTTGGGTAAGTGGATAGATATTTTTAAGGAAAGCCAGTTAGCCCTATAGGAGGCAATAGAGAATTGTTGGAAACAACGAGGAGTAATCAAATATGACCATTATGTACCTGGTTTCCACACCATTAATTTTCAAGCTCTGAAACAAAAGTTACAGAACGGCTGCTTGGTGATACTAGTGGTCTTCCAGCTGAGGCGCGATAGGGTAGATAATTGTTCAGGTAGATCAAAACCTGTCAAGCAGGTCCGATAGGTCTTTTTTGCTTGCCCCAGTGGAAAAAAACACAAGGTATTTAGCAACCGAAACCCTAGACCATGCACGTTGCGGCTTTTTAGTCATGTAAGTGGTCTATAGACTCGGGATTAGGCAACTCCTACTTCCGGTCATAAGGGATATATAGTTTACAGTGTATATTTGTATATACCCTTCCCTGCAAAATTCTTATATTATTTATTTTGGGAGTATTTTATTTCATCAGTAACTTAAGTTAGAAAAAATATATCTATAAATACGACTGTACTAGCTGTCATGAGAAACTTCACTTTGAGTTATATATTAAACAGTCTATCAGTGTCCTTATTCTGTTTTATACATTTTTTCACTACGTATTTTTTACAGAACCATGTTGACGAGATAAGAATAAAAAATATTCCTGTTTTCGCTTCTTTACTCAAATCGGAAATTGATACAGGGATAATCTTAAGGTTCAATCTCAGACTATCGTAAAATTATTACTGGCTTATCTGGTGATTGTACTGTAATAGCCAATTTAAAGTAAAACCGCGTTCGGCCAATTACATTACCATTTTAAGGAGTTTAACCATATTCCAACCAGAGGGCCAATTACTATAATACTCAGAGGAGATTACCTCTTGGCCAATATCGATGAATAAAATATGAGTAAGCCAAAACTTGAAGTCAGATTAGACGGTGATGTTTGGCAAGATAAGACGTACACACTAGTCAATAAAAGAGAGTAAATTAAATTAAATTATCATTAAAAGTTTTAGATATTTTGACTGCTTTTTTAGCTAACTGAGAGATAAAGAGATGTGAAAGTTAAAACTATTTAAAAGCTTTGCTATAAACGCAATTTTTGGTCTGCACTTTTGGTGCCTAAACGCATTAAACATTTCTTTCAATAATTCTGGAAGAGGAATATAAAATTGGCTATGCTAAAACCAACAATACTTAGAATTTGCCCTAGATTTTATTTATCGATGGCAAAAACAGACTTTACCACATTTCAACTTTATATCTTTTAGAGAGGTCATTGTTTTTTAAACAAACATACCGACACTCTGCTTTGTCGAATATTCGTCGAGATTTTGACGGTTAAATTATAAAAGATATTTAAAATGGGGTTTTTAGTTATTTAAAAAGTGTTTAAAACAAAATATCGTTAAAATGTTATTTATTGCTAAAAATGTTGAACAAAACATCAACGCATAATTTACTACTTTGTACCTCGTTGGGATAACATTTCTAAAAAATTGATTGTTAGGTAATTATTTATCAAAGCCATTGACCGAATAATTGCCCTAAAGCCTCCTTTAGTTAAAGAAATATTTAAAAAGAGTCTAAAACGTATTTCACTGGCTTAGGGCTAGTTAAAAAATCTAGAAATTGATTTTGATAATTAAGCCCTTGACAAAAAAGTCGTCGTAATATCTCATTTAGTTGAAGAGATATTGTATAAAAAGGAATGCACATTTTATTCCCTTAAGGGTGAAATTTCGAAAAATATAGAAATTAGTTTATTAGCTTTTGCGGAAATTTAATTGTTTCTAAAAACCATTGACAAAATAATTGTTTAAAAATTTTAATTAATTGAAGAAATATTGTGAAAATATAAAAAAACATATCACTATTTTTACCGCTTTTAGAACGGAAAGTTGAGAAATTGGTTTTGAGCTCTTTTTTTAAAGACCGGTAATGAAAGAATTGTCTTAAAATCTCATTTAAGTAAAAAGATATCATAAAAACGAATTTTAAAAAATCCAGGCATCTGTTTTTAGACACATATTTCTAAAACTACATTTTACCTCTATTCGTCCCTCTAAGGGTTAAATTTCGAAATATCTAGAAATCACAATTGTTTTAAGAACCCACTTAGTTAAACAGTATTGTAAAAAAAGGATCAACACCCGGAATAATGTAATAAAATACCGAAAATGATTTTTAGAAAATATTTCTAAAAGCCATTGACGGGAGAATTGTTTTAAAAACTCAGTTGAACGAATATTTTAGAAGAATTAAAAACACAAACTTGCACATTTTATCTTTAACAATTTCAGAGATATGGTGATGAGTCAGTCAGTAAGTGGATCTCACTTTTATATATTATACAAAATGGAACCTAAAATAAGTTGTTCAATTGTGTTGAAGGAACCGTTCTGATGTTAAAATCAATTCACCAATAGACCTTCAGTTTTTATCTTCACCTATTTATAATAATAACAATAATAATAATAATAACTTGATCAACAATATAAGACATGGCGTCAACATCAAAGCCAATAGAGACGATTCCCGAACCATATCCCACCTTCTGTATATGGATGATATTAAGCTCTATGGTGGAAACCACATCCAGCTAAATTGTTTAACTGTAAACTTATTGACGTGACATACACTTTCTCGAAAGACAAACATATAGAATTTGAAATGGAAAAATATAAAACCTTAAACATCGAAAAAGGCAAAGTCATTAATGGTGATGTAAGCCAATGGAGAAATAGTCCTAGCGATGAACCAAGGAGAGACCTACAAATATCTACGATTCCAACAACCTAAACTGCTCCAGGATAAGCAAGGAAAGACTAAGGTAAAAGATCAGTACTTTCAAAGAGTGCGAGCTCTTCTGGACATAACTGAACGCCAAAAATCTCATTACAGCAATTAACACCTATGCTATGCCCGTGCTGACCTACAGTTTCGGAATCTTGAAATGAACTAACACTAAGCTAGAGGAACTACAATGAACTACTCACGTAGTAGAGAGAGAGACAACTCGTACTCCCACTCAATCTCGCAACATCATCCTAAAGTCACTTTCAGACTATGACAAACAAAAACAGCGGGCTCTAATGGCACTACACGGCCGACATCACAGCTACACTTAGATAAGAAAGCATCCAACATGTGGTTGAAGGATGGATAACTATTCCTAGAGACAGAAGGATTTGTGATGGCAATACAGGATCAATTTATTAACAGATAAAACTAAACGAAACTCATCATCAAAGACCGGTCCGTTGAATCCGATAAATGCCGAAAATGTAGGGAAATATCAGAGACTATACAGCATATAACATCTGACTGCACTTACCTTGCAAACACGGACCAGCTCCAGCGACATAACCAGGTGTGTAACATCATACACCAGAAGCTTGCCAATAAATACAGGCTCGCGAACACCTTTGTGCCCTATTATAAATACCAACCAAATTCAGTGCTTGAAAATAATGCCTTCAAACTGTATTACGACCGGGCAATTATCACTAATCGACGGATGACGTTAAATAAGGAAACACAGAGCTTATTTCATAGATGTCGCTGTACACAACAATAACGTGTTGGATATATATCAAGCAAAAAAGGCCAAGTATGCGGAGCTGGTCATCTAGATACATCAGAATTGGCGACTTAATAAAGTTCATATGATAGAAATCATCGTATCATCAACTGGACTAGCTCCAAAAACACTAGAACAGAACCTCCAAATCATAGCACTGCATACTAACACCTTCATCGACATTCAGAAAGCAGTCCTGCTCAGTACTTGCACATAGTGAGAAAATTCTTGCAGGACAATACATAGAAAAAATAGAAACCAGCCCACTCTTTTTGATGCATGAATCCGGGATGGGCTTGGAACCCGACTTTTGAATTGAAAAAATTGAATTTTGATAATAATAATAATTATTATTATAATATTACTTATATTATTATTAGATATATTTATTGCTGCAACAATAAAACTACAAAAATAATAAAATGAAAATAAATTACTGGGTAACTAAAGGCCTTGCAATTCCTGACATATGGTTACCCTGGTGCTATTTGGGCCCTAATCTTTATATATCTAAAATAATATAAGATACGTAAATAACTGATTCTTCTTCTTATTCAATTGCCGGACCCTTATTCGAGTGTTGGTGATGGTCAGTGAATACCTTCAAACCTATATTATATCAAGATGTATCTGGTTTCTTGAATCCTCTACACTAGACTATTATACTGGAGAATATGTTCTACGCAGTGGTTTTCAGTTGCCTCCTACGGAGTTGTGTCGTGTAGTGTATATGTCGAGTAAGGGGCTTTGTTCGCAGTCGACCCCAGGTGTAGACCTGGACTATATTTGTAGAAACAGAGTCGTTTTTTTATTATCCCAACGACTAAAGACACCTCGGGAAGGTACCGGACTAGGCATATTGAGCACTCTTTATTATATTAAAAAGTGCTGGCTACTTCCAGCCTCGAACCCGCGCCTCCCAGGTGGAAGGCCAGAACTCTTACCACTGAGCTTCCGAGGTGTTTAAGCAGCTGATTCAAAACATAAAAAACCAATATAAACAGATAAAATGATACATACATATATATGGTTAGAAGCGCTTAAACAGAAACGAAATTATTTGAAAATATTAGTAAAGGTTGAGGTATTTAGTGAGGAAGTTGCAATGCTGAATTTTAGAAATAATATTATTTGCTTATAATATTAGCATGAATATGTGACACCTTATATTAAGACCTTCTTTTAAAATTCTCATTACGATGCTGAGGAACTGTAAGAATAACCCTTCAAGGAAGGTATGTATTGTCAACCTCTGTCCGAAATTTTATTTTGTGATATAAACATGGACGAGATTTAAATTTAATAACTCTAAAGCAAATAAAAAGCTGTTGCATAAAGTTTGAACCTATTAAACATATTCAACTGGCCAGACCCAATAATAAAGGGAGTTAAATTATTATAGACTCTGCGCTCCTAATATCAGCCTCAGACACATATTTTATATTTTCTGATATATCCACCTCACATATATGCTATAACAATGGTTATAATGGGATAATACAGGATTATCACTTAGGGAGAAACAAGGTTCGAGATGTAACCCGCTTAGATCAGGTTTGAAACGCCAATTAAAAAAACTCTTTAAATGATTTTTGGGTAAGGGAGAGACGTCTATATTTTAGGTTATCCCATTTCTTCCTGTTTTGTATATATTTTAGTACCTAATGCAGTCTTTATGAAGCCCATTTTAAGCATTTAATACACTTAATGCAGCAAATTCTTCTTATTATTTTACTGTCGGCGTCTTTTGTTCAAGTTACTTATGCGATGTATTGTTTTGACTTGCGAATCTCGCTTTTAAAAACAAGTATAGTATAATGTTTTCATGGGTTCAGCACAACAAATGAAAATGACTTTTATTCAGAAAATGCCGACGTTTCGATCTTTATTTGTTCATTATCAAGGCATGAATGTTAAAAGTTTATACTAGTAAGGAATTATTATAGAAAAACATATAAAACAATAAAATTACGTTCTTCAAACAAAAACATAGCAACATATATACAGATCTATTCACAAATAAGTGATGACGATATTATCGTCTTGTTTCTGAATGTAAATCAACTGTTTTATGTGAGTTATGATAATAATGCATTACTGGTGTAAACATTCCTGACATAATATGTTCCTTGTTGCCTTTGCCGCGACAAAGTTCAAATAAAGGTCGAAACGTCGGCATTTTTAAAATAACAGGAGGTTTCATTTGTTGTGTTAAATCGACGCAAATAACCTATTGCTTCAAAGAATATACACTATACTGCTAAAAAAACATGATTATTTTATAAAAAAGCAGAGACTCTGGAGTTATTGATTTATTTGCAGGCCGAGATCCTTGTAGTAACTTTTGAAATAAACCAAGAGGAATATCTGGACCCTCTTTCTTTACTGGCGCAAATATAACGTGATCTGTTAAAACAATGTTTATAAATGGGTTATTTGTAAAAACAAAATTCTTATTAACGAAACGTAATTCAACTTCATATTAAAAGCATATAAAAAGCTTATCTAATTTTCTTTCGCCGATTCTCTAGACACACATTCAAGAGCTTCTAAACAATAAGAATTTCTGGTCCATTTCTCACTTCGATTCCTGTAATATGAGTTCAGCTGTAATAAATATGTTGGGGAAGAAAAATTATGCCTAGAAAGTTAAATTCAAGCACACTTTGCACGACTCGCAACCCATTTAGGGCAGTTAAGAAAAAATGTAGGGCCATTTAGGATACCCTCTAAGGCCATTTAGGGAACTTAACTTAACAAGTTGGGTGGGGGCAAATTTGTTAACGTAATACACGATATCAGTTTTTTAGGGGATATTATTATCCTAAATGAAGATAAAGTGGTTTATTCTTGCACACATTTTTGGTGAATAGGTCCTTGATTATAGCTAAAACAATTCGTGTTAAATTGATTATATGAGTTTTCTGATAATCGTTTTGCTTATAAACTGAAAAATATCTTTGTTGATTGAAATTTAGGGTAACATAATACAGGGAAAAAAACATTGACGTGTTTAGGATATCACCCTATTTTTAAAGATTATAGGTTGGTTTTTAGTACTTTGGCCATACTAAGCTTATTAAAAGAAAACTTTAGGCTTTAACTACAAATATCGTTCTGCAAACAAAAGTTTGCCATATTAGCCCTAGTTAACCAGTAATTAATTAGAGACAAGGATGAAGCATAGTAATTAAAGTTTACACTATAACGAAATAAACAGTCATTTCGTTATAATTAAATTTCATTTGGAAATGTATTCCTTTTCAATATTGGTAGTGCCATCTCTCGGGCAATCTGGTACGTGAAGTTTCCTAGTTTCGCGATATATCGATCGAAGGTAAGTTCCTGTAACCTACAGTACTTATGGGACTAGAATTGATGGTAAATAGATTTCTTTTACTGATATTTCCTTTACCGATCTTTGAAAGCTATTGATTTTGACAGGCCAAATTTACATTTTTTGACCCTGAAAAATGAAAGGACACCTGTTTTAGCCGTCATGCAGGTGAGTGGTTCTGTTTAATTTTAATTGCTTGACCTTCATTTGGTTTCTCGTTTTTAGTTTTTACTCATAAAAATGTAAGTAATCATCCATTAAATTTGCTTGATTTTTAATTTAAACAAGTTATCTTAATATGAGGAAGTGATAAATGCGAATATTTTTGTCATTTTTCGTAAATTTCATTGAAATATGAGTTCTGGTATTTAGATATCGTATAATCTCAAATGTTATTTTGATATTTTAATGTATTTTAAATCATATTATTTCCTCATAAATCATTCAAGTTTTGTTAAACCTACATTTTCATGTTCATTATATGCTGTTTATACATTCTTAAATTGAATATTGGATGTTGAAGCCATGTGTCTGAATTCTTTTAAAGACAATTAGGCATTTCCCAAATGTTGGAGGCTTGGCCTAGACATACAATGTAAATACAGCATAACTTGTAATTAACATTGGCAGGGTGTATACTATACGTTCAGAATTTGAGGGATGCAGGTGATTTTTTCTGTATTATTTCACTTACGTGAGATATAAAATCGAATATTGGGAGAATCTTACCTTCATTCTTTGATTGATATACATCGTGTTGGTTTTAATTTAATTTACTTAATTTAGAGAACACTCACTTGCAGTAAACGACTGTAGCAGATAGTCATTTATTGTACCTAAATTTGGGTGTTGTTGTTGGCCAAGGGCTATTATCTAACTTTTCTTTATCTTTATATAAATATTTTGTTTTATGTATGAGCAAATTGTCTCATAAGTCTTTTTATAAAAATTTGAATTTTTCACTTAGGAGGATTAGTTGAATCTTGTTTTTCAAATTTAAGTTTGTTTTGTAAAACACTACCTTATCTTTATCTATTGTCTTGTGGTCAAGTGATTTTCCAAGCCAATTTTGTAAAATTTTGATTTTGAAGGCTCGTTCACTTGGAAGCTCCTTCGAAATATTATCTTGTCTTAATATAGACTTGTCTTATTTACCTAAACTGTGACTTTCTTTGGATTTTACAAATAAAATTAATTTTATATCTCAATTTCGACTTTATCTATTTTGACTAAATTATCTTTCTGACAAATAAAAAAAGAGGAAACATCTGATTTGTATTAGATTTATTTTTTTTTATTTAAGGTGAACTGCTAAATTGACCCTTTATTTTATTTTTGGTTTTATTTTG
Organism: Kuschelorhynchus macadamiae; assembly: GCA_030620095.1. Lineage (NCBI taxonomy): Eukaryota > Metazoa > Arthropoda > Insecta > Coleoptera > Curculionidae > Kuschelorhynchus > Kuschelorhynchus macadamiae. Next base: position 528,277 of record JAUTXW010000780.1, on the reverse strand, counting down.
TTTATTTATGGATTCATGTTTCATTTAGTTATTTAAGTGATCAACTATTGGTCAATTTATAAATTAAATCACATTTTTAAATAAACAAATTTTAATAAATTAGACACGTTATTAGGATATTTTAATTTGAAGTTAAATTTGTCATAATTTCAATATTTTTTTCTTTTTGCTTATGTAAACATACGTTAATTTCATTTAAAGCAAAATTTCATTTCTTATTTTGTAACCGTCACAACTCTGGTAAATTAATCTACTTTTCCAATTTAACCTTTTTTTTTTAAAGTCGTTACTCTGGTCTAACACGTATCTGTATCCAACTTTACATGTACACTCTGGTACTGGCCTATGAAGTTACCAAAAACAAATTGAAAAGCTCTACAGATGAGTACTCCTCTTGGAAACCAGTGAAGTCCTACGATCTACACAAGGGCCTAATAGACTAAACAACTGACCCCACAGCCTACAGGTGAAGAGGTTCCAAGGAGACCATTGGAGGTTACGGTTCAGTAAAGTAGCTCAGCCCAAGACTTGTAAAGACCAGAAAATTACTTGAATTACAGTATAATATTTTTTCTTTAAAACAAAAATTTCTAATTAACTAATTGTTTATTTCAAAATATCAGTATTTTGTAAATAAATACTTGTTTTTAAATTTTCCTTTTTTATTTACTGTGAGATGACGCCATATAAATTTTGACCATTAAAATATAGGTACGAGACCCAAACTAGCCGAAGTTAATTCCTTAATCTTTGACCAAGTAAATCTTTGGTCTTCGCTCTCCAAGCCGAGTAACAAAAATATCACTTTGATGGGTTTTTTTTTGGTTACCACCCATGGCGTTTTTTTATCTTAAAAAGTCGATTGCTTAAAACCACTATATTATTATATTATAAGAAACCACAAAACATACTAAAATAAACTACATTTTGCTATAGGTAACATGTATCCCTTATAAAATATAAGAATCAAACTACCTCTGAATCCCCCTTACATTGAGGAAAGCCTTTACTTCGGTTTGGTGTTTGACACTGTTAACCTATTTATTTTTTTTTTATTATAATTACGTTTATTTGGTAAATAAAATTTGACCGGAACTATATGATAAGTCTATATAAAACTTGAGCAGGATCTGTGAAAAGTATTCTACTTTTTAATCTATATTCATTTTTATCGCCCTTAAAACCATTTTTTGGATATATTTGCAAATTTTTGCACCCAAGTGGATTTAAAATGTTCGGCTTGTAAATTTTTTTATCTTGACATGGCGTCGGGAATTTTTATTTATAGATGAAAAATGTGTGCATTTTTTACAACTTTGTTAATGCGAAATCTGCAAACTTGCAGATTAGATGAACAGCGAAAGGTGGTTAACACATTCTATAATCGGGACATCCTGGGAATAAAGGAGCGAATAAATTGAAAGTTCCTTGGTCTTTTAAGTTGGACAGTGACATGTGGGTCGACGCTCACATCTCCTGGCAGGAATGACTTACAAAGGCACAATAGATGATAATTCATTAGAGCAGAATTCGTGGTAGTATATATACAACAGAGATAGATAACCCACAATTTGATGATGCTCTAATGATGCAAGCTCCCTTGCGATGTTTGGAGTCAAGAATGTTAAAGACTGAAGGAGAGGCGGCTTCCAATATATGTGAACAATACTGAAGACTGATTTTGCGAAATGCAAAGGGTATAGAAGTTGGCCGAAGAAAAGTATTTTCAAGCTCGGAAAGTGAAAACCAATTATTTATTGCTACTGTGGCAACTGAGGTGTTGTGATCATGCCAGCGAAGATACTTCTGAGAAGTTATACCAACTAGGTTAAAAGGCTCGTTGGCTACAAGTATTTGATTATCCATGTCAATGGTATGGGAATTGGAAGATTATTTGTAGGATCGTAAACATGATTTGTCTTAGTGGCGTTAAACTAGAGAAGGATATTTGCTCCCCATTCTACGATTTTAATAAGGCCCTTGGTTAAGGATAAAGTCATTATTCTACGCCTATCATCAATTTCAGCCTCGAAAACAGGTTTGAAAAATTTTATGCTGTAGTGGAGTGCACTATCGTCGGCAAGGCTATGAATAAGATTGCGGGTAGGAGAAAGCAGATTAGTGAGGTGCAGGAGGAATAGGGTAGGTACCAACACTGAACCCTGTGGAACACCTGCGTTGATTTTATGAAACTCCCATGATTGGGCATCAATCACTAGAGAAATACTTCTGTTGGAAAGAAACCAAAGTATAAGGTTTTGGAGGAGACTATATGCAGGGAGTTTGTTAAGAAATGTGTCATGCCAAACTATAATAATAATAATTTGGACTTCATCGTGGAATTCGAAGAACTTATTCCAGTTTCAGGTTATGAAGGTTAGAAGATCTGCTATGGACTTTTGGTGGCTGAAGCCGAATTTCCTGTCGTAGATAAGTTTATGCCTTCCAAGTTTATTTAAAAGGTCAGTATTGTTAAACTTCTTTATTGCCTCATAATTATTGGAAGTAGGAATATGTGCCTGTAGTTAGAGGGAAACGTTTTGGATCCATTTTTGGCAACAGACTGTGCACTAGCGGATTTTCAGCTTTTAGGACAACATTCCCATATCATAGGACACCTGAAATAAACGGGTAAGGAAGGATAGGGCCAGTTTAAAAGCGCACTTTAGGACTATGACACCTATACCATCAGACCAGGGGACTTTTTGCTATCAACTGTTTTGAAAATCCGTCGTACTTTTTAACCCTTAAAGTAATTTCGTGCATATTGTAAGGCAAGCTGGTACTGATGGAAGTGAAGAGGCGGGATTAAAGTAGAATTTTTGGCGAATTATTTTACAAATTACTTTAGTCGTGGAGGCGATTTCACCACCAGAAGCTAAGGGTGAAGTGAAAAGGAGCTTTTGAAGAAGTTTTGATTAACATTTTTGACAAGCGGCAAGAAATAACTTTGCGTTCTAAGAGTTGTGTTTTTGGCATCGAAAATTACGCGATTCTAATGATTTCGTGCCTCATTTTTAGCCTGCAGATATTCTGAAGAAGGATTCTTAAGGAAATGGTTATTAATACGGATTTTCTCTAGTCTGGCATACAAACAATATGGCATAAAAGTATATCTAAATGAATCACATCCGAATATTGTGAAAAAAATTCGGAAGGATCGCTGGAAGAGAAACAAACATCATTCCAAGGGAAAGAAGAATAGAAATCCCGCAACTCTTCCTAAATTGGGGAAATTATAGTGACATATAATACCAGATGGCATAGATTCTAAAACTTCCTGTTGTATGGGGCAGAAACAGTAATTAGAATGGTGTTAGAAGAACTTTAGGGGGGTGGAAATGGTAGATCTTCTTTCTTGGAGTACTTACATTAAAGATTTTATAAGCCATTAGCGACGTTTTCGGAGGTGTGCTATATTTACCAAAACATATATAAAAATATGTAAACAATACTAAATAACTTTGCGCGGAGTTAAACAGGCCATACATTACCATTCGTGACAAAAAACAAGAGTGAGGGATGTTCCGAGAAAAGCAATTTTTTTTATATTTTGATAGCCTTTAATAATTTATGGCGTAAAGTTCTTATGAACTTACCAATACATGCGAACGGCAGCCAGTCATCCTTTCGGAGAGCTGTAGGTTGCAGGTCTCGGGTACACCTTTAGAAATTAAAATGGGCGCCACCTAATTGACTGTGACTCAATTAGGAAGAAATCTATATTGATATTTAAATGCAGACAAAATAAAGATTTGGAAGGTTTTTTTAATAAAACACTATATAAAGTGCAGACTGTCAAATTTTAATGATCACCTTGTTCTTGTGTTTTTTTAAGAGTTGTTTTATAAATTAAGTTTGAAACGTAAAATATTGTTTACATTTTACAATCTAAGTGCTGTTAAGAAATAAAAATAAATACGTGAAGAAAGTATTATGTCAAAATATAAAATATACCAAAGATGTGATATGATCATAAGTTATTAGCATTATACCATCAACCTGTGAACATCTGGCGAAATGTTATGACGCAAATATGTAAATATAAAAATTAAATTAAATAGCGCACAAGGAATCAAAAATTCATGAATTCAAGGAAAAAGTTATAAAAATAAAGTATTTCGCCAAGGGTGTTTTACAAAAAATAGGTTACTTACTTCCTTTCTGCTACCTTATATAAAATTTATAAACATAAAATTAAAAATTAATTCCTCATATTCTTATAGGAAGGAACTCCAAAACCATTGTAGAATTCTTGGTTTATGTGCCCCAAAAATTACACCATAAACTTGTTACTATATGTTGAAATCTTAACCTGAAACCCTACAAACGACTGTTTGTCTTAAAATAAAATCGACCCGGAATGTGAGAAAACAAGTTATTTAAAACAACACTATTTAGAGACATTGCCTTATTTCTAGTCATCTAGAGGGCTCCTTCGACGTCAACGGTCACCAACAAAGGGAATTTCTAGACATTTAGAAAGGTTTCTCGAGGACCGACAGCCAAAACAAAATTCAGGATGCCATTCTGTTTATAAAAGATAATTGCGAATTAGCACCTCCAAGCAGAGCCAATAGAAAGGGGAGAGAAAATCAACTCCAGAAAATTCCAAGAATTTTGACATTCCCCTCCATCATTCTTCCTCACTTCAGACTTATGCCAACCTAATGCCATAAAATAAAGTTATAATTAGAGCGGAGTCCACTGCCTGCGCCACTAGTACGAAAGAGTCAGAACCCGACAATATTCGGTGCACCCCGAATAGAGCTGGCGAATTGCCCCTGAGCAGAACCAAAATGACAGCTGAAATGAAAAAAACCAGACATTGTCAAAGCTGAGGTATGTAAGATGTAATTCTGAAAATGAAAAGTCTTGATATTTTAAAGGTTATATTTAACTGCAAAATTATAAGGTTTAATTTCGTTTCAGATTACTAATGGACTTAGAATAACGAAAAACCATCAGCAAAATGTCTGTTTAACATTCCATTCAAAGCAAATATAAAGAAAATCAGCTTGGATAAATGAAAACAAAAAGCTGTGTAAACTGGAACTTTCTAATAGTTCAAATGTTCTCAAAGTGTTAAATTGATATTTTACAAGAAAGAAGAGAGTAAATATGTTTATCATAATTCGTGTGAGTGAAATGGACTGAAAGAAAAAACCACAAAAAAACAGAATATTTTATTATAAATGAAAAAATTGTTATTTCCATTAATAAAGAAGGCCAGTATCTTATTAACTAAAACTGATTATATCTTTAAAATATGTCACTTCCAACAGTAACACCCTATTAGTATAGGTTCTATTAACTCTCGTTAAAAATTCAATTTTAAATATTAAAAGAAAAAAGTGTGTTAGTTTAAATTTTATTTTAGTAAAAGAAAGCTATTTTTACAGATAAAGGCTGACACTTAAATTTTAAACGTTGTGTTAGGCCACCATTTTGTTTCAGCACATTAGATTCGCATAAATTCGTATTTCCTCGTCTCTATCACACCTGATTTGTGTGAAAAAATTGAAGTTTAATAAGGAAGTAGTTTATTAGATCATTTTGTTCTGTCATATTAAATTCGTATTAAAATCTCACTAGATAATTTTTGCCACACATGATTTTTACACAAAACTTAAAGTCATTAGAAATAGTAGTGCTTTAACGAGCGGGCTTGAGTAATGGATTTGGAGTAACGTGATTGATAACCCGTGAGTAATGACTCTATTATTAACTGATACGAGTAATGAGTATTTTTACTTAACCAAAGCATATTGATAATATAGGCAGCATAGGTTATTCGTAGAAAAAACAATCTTGTTTGTTTATATTTCAGTTGTTTAAAAAGTTAAATTAAAAATTTACCGTGAACGAAGCGGGCTAACATAATTCGACTTCAATTTAAATGCAAACAAAAAGGTTATCTAATTTTCTTTCGACGATTCTCTAGGTGCACATTCAAGAGATTCCGGAAAATAAGAGTCTCTGGCCGATTTCTCGCTCGAATTCTTGTAATACGAGTGGAGGAATACTTCAGCCAAAAAAACGCTTTTAAGATGTAATAAATATGTTCAGAAAGAAAAAGTGTGCCTCGAAAAGTAAACTCAAGTACACTTCGCACAGCACAGACAGTTAAGAAAAAATGTGGGGCCATTTAGGGTGCCCTCTAGGGCCGTTTAGGGAACTTAACAAATTAGGTGGGGGCAAGTTTGTTAACGTTGTCCCGGATTGAAACTTTTGAGAGATATTATCATGTTAAATTAGGGTAATGTGGTTTATTCTTGAAAATGTATTTTTCAGCAAATATGTCGTTGAGTAGATCTAAAGATAATTTGTAACAAATTGATGATGTGAGTTTTCTGATATTCATTTTGTTTATAAACTAAAAAAAATTTGTTGATGATTAATTAAATGTTATTATTCATTACAAAATTCGAAGAATACATTTTTTAAGCGGCAAACTAATTGGAAACGTATTTCTGATCAATATTTTCTAATAATTTATATATTTTTGTCTCAATCGAGTACTTAGTATTTAGTTGGATTTCATAGGCTTTAATTACTTTTAAACACCTCCCAGGCATGGACTGTATTAGACGTCTATAAGTCTCTAGTGAAATACTGGTCTAAGGTCTCATAACCTCGAATACTTCGTCAAAATTTTGAAAAGTTCTTAAACCTAATTTTCTTTTAACTATCATCGAAAGATTTTCTATTGGGTTAAGATCTGGACTGCCAGATGGCCATTGTAAAACATTCACATAATTATCCTGAAGTAGAGCCAGACAGTCACCCTCCTAGCAGAGTGCTTTGGATCATTACCGTGTTGGAATTTCCAAAGTACTGATAAATTTTCTTCTGCATCACGTTTTCCAGTATGTTAATGTATTTGTTCTGATCCATACTACCAGTTCTTCTCTAAAGAGGGCCAATACCATTCCAAGAGAAGCAGCCCCATACCATGATACAACCACCACCAACTTTAACTGTTTTCATAGTGTAGCGCGGGTCAAATTCTTTATTTGGTGGACGCCAAACAAAACGTTTTCCATCAGAACCAAATTTATTTACCTTGGATTCATCTGACCATAGTGCTTCCATTGTTTGACGTTCCAAGGAAGATGATTTCTAGCAAATTCCAAACGGCTCCTTCGATTGACTTCAGAAAGATGAGACTTATTCCTTGGTACCCTGCCACAAAGTTGTGCCTCCTATAAAGTACGAACACTTCGAACACTCTTGGATTTTCAACAAAAAATTCTTTCCAACTATCGACTGCTGATTTGTGTGGGTCTGCCTTAGAAATGCGAACAATTCGACTATCTGTTTCTATACCCGTTTTTCTGGGACGCCGCTTCCTAGATTATTAATGATTTGTCGTTCACTTTCGTTACAACTTTTTCGCGAACCCATATTTGCAAAAATTGGAATGAAGAATATTAAATTATTAGCAGGAACGGAAGTCAACAAGCCACTAAAGCTCTATGGTAACGATTGTCAATTTTAAAATAAGCCTTCTTGTTAGAAAATATTGATTTTCAATTTTAAAATGGGCCTACTTGTTTAAAAATGTAGTGTTCCTCGAATTTTGTTATGAATACATTATTTTTTAAACTTAATAAGGTTGTTTAATGCGATAATAATAGATGTACACCCTAACAAAAGCAACAATGATTATAATATTCGAAATATCTTAAACAAATTTCTTACTAGCAACAGTTCAGATTTTCGTAAGGTATCGTTTCCGGCATAGTTCCGTTTATAGTTTGCAGTCATTGTATTATAGTTTGGTTTTTGCACTTTGGCCATGCTCTTAGGAGCCACTTTAACTGTCGTCAATTTACTAATGATTAGAAGAAAACTTATATATCGTTCTGCGAAGAGAAGTTTGCCATTTTAGCCTTAGATAAACAATAGTTAACTTTACACAAAGTTGAAGAGCATTAGGTATTTTTCAAGATCATCGGTGTGTCTAGTCGCGGTTAAAAATTTATTTCTCCAATTGATTTCAACTGACAAAATCAAATGTTATATAAGGATGAACTGTTTACGAATAATGAAAAAAATGAGAACTTTTGAACCGCTACAATATTATGTTAAAACTGTGAGAGATATTTATTGGCTTCAATGTTAATAAAAAAAATATATCTATAATTGACGCTCATTCGTATTTTTAAGAAAAAATGAAATCTAGAATAAAAGTAAATTTATCCATTTTCGAACATTTTTTGACCACTTTTTGACACATATTCTGCCGCATATAATTTTTTTTTAGCAAAATGGCTCTATACCGCCTTGCATTGATCATTTGTTTACATTACTTCAAAATTTAAAATGTTAAATCGTACTTATGTCTTTCTATTTGAACGTGAACCCTTTTGAACCCGTTTTTAACCAAATGTGAATTAAATTTCCTATACATAGCGTTTTTTTTAAGGTCGGATGTGCGGGCAGTTTTTTCTAATACGTAGATATCTTTTCATCTTATTTTTAACTTAACCAGACGTTGTCAGTGATTTTTCGTTTTTTGCGTGCAGTCCCTCAAACTTGTTTAAAAAATCAGTATAAACAAATTACTTATTGAATTGACCATAGGTTGGATTTCGGTATGATTCCACTACGGAGGCACACATTATCGGCTTATTTTGTACAAGAATTGAGTGAGCAAAATGTACACCTAACAAAAACTTTGAAACGACAATTTAAAAGCACTACTTTTTCAATTGACTTTTAATTTTGCGTAAAAATCAAATGCTGAGATTTTGCTTACCAAAATCGAATATGGACAAACAAAGTGCTCTAACCAACTAATATTTATTTCGTTTTAAATTTTGAACAATGAAGTGTGATATAGTGATGGGCAAATACAATCTTTATGCTAATCCAATACGGAGGAACAAAATGGTGTCCTGACAATACATTTACAATACAACTGTCAGCGCTAGGGTTTCCAATGACTTGGAGCACATGTAAATGTCAGGGAATTAAAATCGTGTCAGGAAATATACCTTCATGTGCCGAAGAAGTTTGAAAATTTAGCTGTCCAGTATCGAAAGTGACATTTGAAAGACGAGTTATCTGATTAAAATGGTTCGAACTCGTAGGAATGACATATTTTTAGATTTCTTAGAACCTTTGAAAATATCCCTATATGTAGCCTATATATATTTTTCGCCTACCCATTTTTAAAACCGCGAATGCTACTGACGTAAAACTTAAAGGAATAGAAACATATATAAAATAAGTCTTTTTGGCATACGATTAAATTGGTTCTAATATTTTCATCCTTGTTGAAAATTTATTAGAAAACTTAATCACCAAATAGACTTTTATGAAGAAATCATGGTTCTTGGGATTAGACCGTGTCAAAATGGAATCACTTTCCGACGTTTCGCCTTCGATTGCACGAAACATCTTCATCATCTTCTTGAGGAGGAAGCCTTAGAGTCACCTCCACTAAAACCAAAATCATGGTTCAGATATGTAGACGACACTATTGTAATATGGCCACATGATCCAGAAAACCTCCCTGGGTTTCTTGACAACATGCTAACATAAAATTTACAATGGAAATTAAATCAGAAGGCACGATTCCCTTTCTAGATGTTCTTGTACAAAGGGGATGGTTCCTTAGGACACCTTAGGACACTCTGTATATAGAAAACCAACGCATACGAACAGGTACTTAAATTCAAATTCCCATTATCATCCGGCACAAAAGCAATCAGTCATTTGGTTTACAGAACCCTCGCGATTTGTGACCAAAATTCTTTACAATCCGAAACAGAGAAACTGACTCAAGCTTTAAGAGGGAATGGATATTGCACTGATGATATTAGACGATCAATTAGAAAATATAATAATCCCACTCCACGAAATGATACTAATAAGGAATGACCAATAGGAAATGTAGTTCTTCCATTTATATTAGACATTATTTAGACAAGATTGCAAGGTTACTTCGTCGGTCCAACATACGTACAATCTTCAACACACACAAGAAAATTGGACAATGCTTGAGATCGCCAAAGGACATTATTCCTTTTCAATCGGAAGGAGTATATGCAATTCCTTGTTCCTGTGGTGATGTTTATATTGGAGAAACTGGACGATCCATATGGACTAGGCTTAAGGAACATGAACGATGTATCAGAAAGAAACAAATTGTACAATCTGCTGTATCTGAACACCAACATTCTACTGGGCATGTCATAAATGTTAAAGAAACCAAAGATCTTGCATCGGTTTCGGGACTCTAAAACGCAAAATTAGAGAATCTATTGAAATTTATAAGCTTCCTAACAATTTTAATAGAGATACGGGCGTCAGTCTACATCATACGTGGAAAATGATCCTTACACCTAGTCACGCCTTGGTGAACACAGGTCGACTATAAATAGCCGGCCTGGGTCTCTCCGAGCTCATTCAGTGTTCCGATCTCGTGGGTGAAGATCCCTCAAGATGCCTCGTGCAATCGAAGGCGAAACGTCGGAAAGTGATTCCATTTTGACACGGTCTAATCCCAAGAATCATGATTTCTTAATTGACCACAGCCGTGAAAGCTTTCGTTCTATGTTAGACTTTTATGATTCAATAAAAAAATTCAGATACAGTTTTAGGGATAAAAATAACAGGCAATACAAAAGATTTTATCAGAACTTTTTACCAGACCTACGAAGCTAACCTAGAAAGTAGTAGAAAGAAACCCTAAGAGACTGATAACACCACATTGCAAAAAAAAGAAAGAAATATTATCAGTAATAAAGTTACAGATAGTTGACTTGAGTAAAATATTAACTTAATCATTGGCCAAGTCGGGTTCAGTTTATATTATAATTTTTATATTATTCACTCTTACTAATTAACATCATTTAATAACTTCTGTAATAAAATTTGTATATTCCATGTTAACCCATACTAAAAAGTCTGATCAATTTTGGAAAATATATCAACTTCTATATTGTTGACACATTATAACTTTAGAGTTTATTTTTATTTTCATCTGCAATTATATTATATATTTTGTATATCTATTATAAATAGAAGCAATTTTCAAAAGGCGCTCGGATCGATAAGGATCTTATGTTCGTAAAGCGGTTTACTTTGACGTGAAATGATATTAAGATGACACAAGACGATGGCGAACATCCTTTTATTTCCACTTAGCGCTGCATTCCTTTATAAATAGACTGGGAGAAAAACACGCCACGTTTTCCAGGTAGAGTATGGTAAAAAGCCGCACCTAAATTTACGTAAGCAGTAAAAGACGATATTTTAAACACAAATTTTTTTAATTTATATAACTTAAATAGTATGTTCTTTGCTACAGAAATTTGTTCATATCCTTATTTAAATATCTAACCTTGAAAAATCGTTATTTGTTGAAAAGTCAATTTTTCTTGTGAAGTAAATATGTATAAGAAAAGACAATCAAAATCGTTCTTTAAAATACCTGTAACTTATATTTACTAAAATATATTATTCATTTCGGCGAGGTAACTCGACATCAATCAAAAAGAACAATTAGAATGTAAATCATAACAAACATTTAACAGAACGACTTTGACTGTATTTTCCAATATTAGTATATTATGAACGTAGAGAAAAAAAACAATTTTTTTTCACGTGTATGTTTAAAGTTCAAACAATCTACACTACTGAGTACCTTCAACTGTCATTACGCCACAAAACACTATTTTAAATAATATTCAAACATAAAAAAATCCTCTTAACCCAAGGAAAACCACGAAATAGAACTAAAGTTACATGAGTAATAAAAAAACCAAGAAAAAAGGTATCCATAGACAAGGTCTTCAAAACGTTGTCCATTAACTTAACGGCACATACGAATTCTGTTATGAAACTCTTATAAAATGTTTTCCATCTGTCTTGAAGTTATTTCATCTATCGCCCTTGTAATTCGAATGATAAGGTCCGCACGATTTTCTAATGGTTTTTTGTAGAGCTTTTGTTTAATGTAGCCCCAATATGAAAAATCTAACGGGGTGAGGTCAGGCGATCTCGCCGACCATCTGACTGGCCCATCTGTACCTATCCAATTGTCGCCGAAGTTTTCTCTCATATAGTTAGTCACTACTCTGGAATTGTGTGCAGGAGCCCCATCTTGCTGAAAATATACTTGATTGTAATAAACAATGGGTAAATTGTCCATAGAATCCTCTATTGTATTTTGGAGGAATTGCAAATAATGTTCTGCATCCAGTGGCTCATAAAAAAATGGGACCTACTCTCCAAACCAGATCTGAACACCAACTCTTTCTTGGAATGCTCCTTCCCTTTCCAAGTGCGGATTTATGGTAGCCAAGTACCTAGTGTTATAGCGGTTAAACATTCCCATATTGGTAAATCGGGATTCATCTGAAAAAAGAATTACTGTCCGGATATTGGGATGTCTTTGTTGCATATCAAAATACCAGCTACAAAATTCCAGTATTCTCTGATAATCCGCTTCATATAAGTGGTGATGGATTTAGTATTTGAATAATTTAAAGCCATGTTTACGTAAAATTTTTGGTGCACTTTCTCGGCCAATTCCAATTTCACTGCTTATTTGTCGTATTGATATAGTAGGATCGATTGCTATACAAGCCAGTGTATTAATTTCAGCGTCTTCACTAACTATGAAACTCTCGCCCGGCGGATTCCCTTCCAATTTTAAATACTTTTCCAACGAAAGAAAGTATGACTCTGATGGATATCGGCGATTCGGAAATCGCTGTACATATAATGCTCTGGCTTCTTTCCGATTTTTTTTAGTTTCTTCATATATCATTATCATATCAATCTGTTCTTCAGAAGTAAAATACATTTTCAATAATTAAAATTTAGAAGAAAATTTCGAAAAACGTAGTACTTATAATTACCGTTTTACTCTCAAAGACAACCATCTGCATATTATAAGAACGATGGCCCTAAACTTATGTGGTGTTTTAAAGCCGCCTTAGATCAGAAATTTAATATTTGTCATTTATCAGCCTAAGCATTAAAACGGTAATTGAACAGTTCAATTGGAAATATCTCGAAAAGTACTAGATGTAGGTATAGGGTATGATACACAAAAGTATTTAAAAATGGTTGAAGATTTAGAACTTGAGTAGGTTTATAGGTCGCCCCATTAAAATAATATGGCAAAATATCGTTTGAAAGTGATTTTTCACTACGTTTACGGGTAAACCGGAAGTATTCTAATTGTCATATTAGATGCAATGAGTTGCATAACAAACACTATTTACGGTATTAAATTGGAACTATCTTCATTTGTGATATGAAAGGGGAAGGGCTGTGTGCACATAGAGGTAAATAAATTGTGAAAATCTTCTCTTTGTATTTCGTGCAAATCAATTTATTAAAAACGTAGCAAAGCGCTTTCGGCGCTTGATTAATATTCAAAAAAAAAAACTTATATAACTATATAACTTTCCGATCCACATCTCCTTTACTCACTTATAGCAGTTTCAAAATTCATAATTTTGAAAATAAATAAATTTAATTTTCAATTCAAGATACAAATTCTCTTTCCTCGCCACTTTGTTTACATAACACACACTGAAAACATCTTTAGTTGTGAATAAGATAGAAATATGTATATATGTTTTAATTTGTTCGTCAATTTGTACAGAACCTCCACAAAACATTGATTGTTCTAATTCCTGTTTGACATTTCTCCTCTTTATTTAAACAATTTTAATGGAATAATAATACTTTTATTAAATTAAAATTAAATTTAAAAATTGTTTAAGTCATAATTCTATAAACAAGTTGGTTTCAACTCCGCTGAAGCCAACCCTGCTTCATCAATATGACCAACTTAAAATACTTGAGAAAAATTTTTTCCCTAATAGTTCCTTACTAGATTTGAATCTCTTGCAATTTATTTACAATAAATACAAATAATATAAAATATTTCCACGGCCTTCCAAATTCAATTTGATTAATTTTCTAATTATTTTGGTTAAAATTTGCTTCTTCATTGACACTTCTTTTCCTACAGGTTTAAATTTGAAATATATTGATAGGTTGCCAACCTCACAGGGCTAATTTTCCTTGTAGGTTTAACCTTCAAACTCTGTTATTTGAGACCACCACATTTCACCCTTAATTGGAACGAAATGATAATTTAGGTCGCTAAAAGGGGGGTAATCCCTTGTTTTATAAAAGTTTTAAATGTGATTTGTTATATATTTGACATGTAACTTACAATTTAAATGTTTACTGTTTTTAACTGTTTGTGGTATTTTATGGATTTATTTCCTGTGCACACTTGACTAAGTAAGTAGATCACTTATTGAATTATTATTACAGATTGCTTCTTAATACAAATTATCTTCATAATTACTCTTTTTTACATAATTCCTTTGTCCTTATTCAATTTCACTTCTACATTAGTAACTCTCTTCATAAAATACTTATCGAAAACTAAAGAAAGTGATTTCCTTCCTTTCAGGTGGCACTGATGATGGCGAAAGCCGAAAGCGCTTTGCTACGTTTTTAATAAATTGATTTGCCCGAAATACAAAGAAAAGATTTTCACGATTTATTTTCTTCATTTGTTTTTCCAAAAAATTATTCATTGAAATTTTTAAAGCTACATTCGCCATTTTCTCGAAAACTAACAGGAATTGACATAGGGCATGGTACGAGTTTTATGTTTAGAATTTAGAAATAAATCAAGATATAGTGTGTTCCATTTAAAATATTAATGTTGATAGCATTTCCGGTTAAACTGGAAACGGCAGTCGATTGTTTATACAGCGAAAATCTTCCTCATAAGTAACCATATATTACTGTAAAATTTCATGTTAATAGTACTTATCCTAAAAAAGTTACAGCTTTGTTAGTAATTTCGTGGTCTATAGTCTATAAAATATAATTTATGTCCTTTATCATTTTCTACGATAAAAAGTAGGTTTTATTCCAGGAAATAGAATTTTAATGAATATTTAATCTTAATCTTATCAGTCCGTCATTTTGTTACCTTTCCATCCCCATATGACCCTTGATTTTTGATTAACATTTGTTGAAGTCAATCGGATAAAATGTTTTTCGGGGTTCAAGGACCCTAAAACATAATCTCGGAGGGTAATTTTTTTCCACGTTAACAATGTTTTCTGCATATAGAATTAATTTAAGTACAGGTAATTTAATTTGTATACGCATTATTATTTTTGCAATATTTCTATTCAAATCTTATAAATGACTTTATTGTTCTTGTTATTTTATATGTATATGTTATTTCTGTATAGTAAGTTTATGAGAAATGAATAAAAGTGGATTTATCGATTTTGTTATATTATTTTTTTGAAATATTTTAGTAGTTTGCCATTTTGTGTCACCATATTATATTCACCAATATTTCACCAGTTTCTGCTTATATAGTATTTGACTTTTATAGTTCCATTGGAATTGTCTGCTTGGAAACCCAATTTGTTTGAATCTAGAACATCTATAAATATATTATAGAAGAAATCTTTAAATATTTTAAAAAACTACAGGAATAAAATATTAGCCCTGTAACGAAGTTACTAAATTTTTGGGAAATGTCCGCCGTATTTCTGTTATTATTCATTATTTACACAGGTTTTTTTCAGGAAATTAATCAGGAAAATACGCCCGTTGATTCTAAATTAAAGCACGTTGCGCAACGTGTAGAAAATCGCGAGAATTTTCTCGGGCAAAATATAAAATACCGCGCTAATCAACATAGTAAATCATCAGGCAATAATCTCGACGCGTCGCGTCCGATTTAAGCAGCGCGACCACCACCTCTAACCGGCGCGAACTTTTGGAGAATCTACAAATCGTTTAAAAGCACTTTCGCAGCGTGACTTCACCAGTTGGTGGAGTTAAACCGACTCGAAACCTAGCCATCTAGCACCAGAAAGGTAAGGTTACCACTCCTAGGACCAAATGGAGGGAACCGCTAGCGCCGTCTCTTCTAAGCAACCCCCACAGACGTCGCGACGCACTGCCATGCCGCCAGGATACTAGTAGGTATAAGGTATAGGATAGGTAATAATAGGTAGTATATTAATTAGCATACACACTCTCACACATCACACAAACTTTACTTACACAGACCAGTTGCTGGGTTTATTCTTTACAGGACTGGTTCTCCTATCTCTGGTTCGTCAGGCCAGTTGCTGGATTTATTGTTTACATGACTGGTTTTTCCTAACCTTAGATGGGTTTATTGTTTACAAGACCGGTCATCCTTCTTCTCCTCCTCCTCGGCTCAGTTGCTGGTTCTCGTTTACAGGACTGACTCTTCGTTATTCCTTGGACATAGACACACACATTCCCTGGACACAGACACATACATCTACAAGGCCAATGACACGGTCACGTGATGGGTGCCTATGTCGATTACCCTTGGTAAGTGATCTGGTAAGGTATCGCAATGTAAGTATCCCGCACTAAATAGTCTACCCTCGCACTCGCATTAATGAGTGGGAACTGGCGGTGGATCCCGTACAACAGCACTACCGTTATTCGGAGAGTCGCCCATTTTAACCGACCTTAATGCCCTAATATCTTCCCGACCGCCCACACTTTTGCCAGAACCATACATAGAAAAACTTCTTTGTTTTCTACATTGGTGTTTTATTTCTCTATTTTTCCCGTTCTCCTTTAGTGATATTGTCTCTGTCTTGCGCACTGACCTCTGGTTAACCGTCCCCACTATATAAAGGTACCCTTATGCGTTTGTGTATCCTTCAACACAGAAAACCAAAGGGTTGAGCCCAGATTCAGCCGTTGAATACTTTAAGTGATATAACCGATGTTTACCAAAGATATACTTTTCTATATCAAAATTGTCATCACAGAAACACACAACAAATATATAAAGAAGTAATATTGTATTAGGTGTCGCGCCTCCTCACATATACGTTTTACTAAGACACGAGGGAAGTAAAAACGGCATTTAGATTCGATGGGGCAATATTTCGTAGCAGGGACTTTTATCCGACAAAATTAACAACAACCACAATAATTAACACGCCTCATACTTTTCACAATAACCCTTTAAACTTTTTGCATATTCAGCAAGTATACGAGTACGTGGAATAAAATATGCACTGGTACAATGCTAAATTGAGGAGCATTTAACGAAAAACCGCTGAACATTTTTCCCCAGTCTGTGTCTCAAGTTCACGGAGCGATTTTCTTTGACGTGAAAATTACATTATAGTGAAACAAGGCGATGACAAACGTCGTTTTATTACCACTTATTGCTGCATTCCTTCATAAAGATGCTATGGAGGAAAATGCGCCGCGCTTCGATATGGTGAAGGTGAAGACTGAAAAAGAGCTGACAAAAGACTGAGAATTTGCTAAAGTTCAAAAAATCTTTCCAATATAGCTCATTATAAAGAATTAACCGACTATAAATCTATATCTGAAATGTGACTAAGGATATGGACAATATATACAAGTACAAATAATTTAGTTCGGCAGATGTACAAAATAGATTTGAGTTGTTATCTAAGCAAGATTTAGAGGAAACCTAAAAAAAAATAAAACTTAACACACAATAGTGTGGGGTACATTAAACATGCTAGACAACTGCACTGCAATACATATGGACATTAAAAATCGATCATAAAAGCTTTTAATTTACATCTAGTATAGCCTTATGTCCACGTTTAGAAGAAAGTAATGAGGTACTTTATTAATATACAAGGTGGTCCAGCAGTGCATTCAAGTCCAATAGCTTGGTTATTGGGAGAATTAGAAAAAAATGTTGTACGAAAGTTTTAGGGACTACTGAGCGCTTCAACCTAAAATTATTTTCGATTATACAGGGTTGAGGATAAGTTTGCCATAAACCAAACTTTCAATTTTTAATTGGAACGTTCTGTATTTTGTTTTATTATCAGATTCCTCCTTTTTCGTCCATTCACCCAATATAGGACTTGTAAGCACTTTTCGAAAATATCAGAGGTATATTTGACGCCCTGTATTTTTTTAATGTGTTAGCATAAAACATTTTAGCATGGTAAAAACTTCCAAATGTGGTGTTCTTTCAACTTCGGTTTTATTCTTTAGTATTCTTTAATAACGGTATACAGGGTAAATAAAAATCCTGTATGCAAATTTTCTCGATTAATTTAAATGGAACGCCCTGTATATTATTATAATTTCAGATTCCTCCCTTTTTGGCCATTCACCCAATATAGGGTTTGTGGGGCCTATACAAAGTCGTTCGAGATTTATGGCCTCTTTTCAAATATATTACAGGCACATTTGACATTTAGATTAGAGATGTGTCATTCGTTCATTTTTTGGCGATTCGGTCGGTCGGCGAATGATCTCCCAAGTGACCGAATCTTTTCAATCAATCATTCATTCTTTCGGTCACAGATAGATTCCAACCGGGACAAACACTATTTACTATTTATTTCTCTTTCAGTCAATTGAATGCCGTTGCGTGTCCGTTCTCCGTTCAGATATATTTATATTATGCAATCTAAAAACATTAGTTTGTAACGATTGGTAATGATTATTGTATAGACTTTCTGTCTCTGTTCTAATGACTTTACACATTATAATTTGGTCTTTTTCTTTAAGTAAAATGATTGTAATTGAATTTTGAATTAATGATAGTTAGGATTCTAACCTCCATAGCTGTGATATCGATATCGGACAGTATTGATCGAAATTGGTTTATATTTTAGTTGTGCGAATTTAAATACTTGTGTCACTGCATTTTCGGGTTGCTCTTATTAAATGCTTTAGTATGGGTTTCAACTTTTGAACTAATATTTTCAATACCTACTCGTTTAACAGTTTCTTCTTTTATGAATTCTTTTTGTGAATGTTGTGGTTAATTTGTTCAGCTTTTTAAAGAATAGGAATGCCCTTGCGTATATTCCTAGCATTATGTGTAAACTGTATTGGTGACGGTTTTATAGGTAACTGGACATTTTTCGTAACTTAAACTGTATATACATATTGAACATATTTTGGACTATGTCTGAGTTAAAAGGTAAACGAAGTGAAATTTGGAAACATTTCACTATTGTAGGAACTGGAAAAGCTAAGTGTAGCTATTGTAATAAAATATTAAGTTTTGGCTCAGGTGCAACAGGTAATCTTGGTAGGCATATAAAGTCTGTGCATAAAGCCGTTAGCATTCAAAAAGTACGTTATGGAAATTGTGGGCGATACAAAATATCTACAGAAGAAAAAGAAGAAGATGATCAACCTGAAGTTGTTCAAATGGATACAAATCCGGGTCCAAGCACATCATTCGCTTCCATGTCCACAGTACCTCAAAATGCGGTCGTCGATGTTCCTAAAATCTCAGCTCCACGCGCCGGATGTCAGGAAATGATCACAAATTTCATTCGCCGGCCAATACCTCTTGCCAAATCTAAACAGTTAGATGAACAGCTACTTAGGGTCATCGTAAAAGAATACCAGCCGTTTAAAGTAGTTGAAGACCCCGAGTTTAAAAAATTTGTGACTATGTTATGTCCTAGTTATCAGATGCCTGATAGAAAAACCATTTCAAACAGTTTAATTCCAAAAATGTACAATAGCACGAAAGAAACAATATTTAAACAACTATCAGTAGTTGACGCTCTTTGTCTAACAACGGATGGATGGACTTCCAATAACAATCAAAGTTTTATTTCCATCACAGCTCATTTTATTGATTATAATGATACAAAAAAGCAATTTCTTAATTCTTTTTTATTGGGTTGTATTCCATTTGATGAGCGGCATACTTCAAAAAATTTAGCCGAACTACTTCAAACGCAAGCTCAGGAATGGGGAATCTCAAATAAAATAGCATGTGTGGTATCTGACAACGCTGCTAACATAACTGCAGCTATGAGATCGACCCCCTGGAGATTTCTCCCATGCTTCGCACATTCCCTAAATTTAGTTTTACAATGTGGATTAGTAGAAATTAAAGAACAAGTTGATAAGGTGAAGGCTATTGTGCAATTTTTTAAACGGAGCTCAAGCGCTTTAGCAAAATTGAGAAGCATGCAAGTACGGATGGGGTTACCCGAATTAAAATTAAAGCAGGATGTAGTAACTAGGTGGAACTCCACCTATGATATGATATCAAGATTTATAGTTATCAAAAATGCTATTGTTGGTTTATTAGCAATTGATGAACCACAACTAAATACTCTGTTACCTTCCGATTGGACTATTTTGGAAGAATCTCTTGAAATATTAAAATTATTTTACGAAATTACTGAAGAAATCAGTGCCGAGAAATCAGTCACAGTTTCTAAAATAATTTTATTTGTTAATTCTATGACCATCCATTTAAATAAAATGTTAAATCGAGAAAATTCACCTAAAATCACAGCTTTACTTAAAAAACTACAAGAAGGGATAAAAGAGAGATTTAAAGATGCAGAAACGATGGAATTAACCACTCAATCAACTTTTCTTGATCCCAGGTTTAAAAAATATGGCTTCTCTTCTACCACTAAATATGAATCTACATTAAAAGGAATTAAATCAAAAATTGCATCTTTTAATTTGACTAATGAGACTGTTCCATTAGAAACTATGCCCTCTGTTAGCAGTGTTTGCACCCCTAGTGAAAATAAAAAAACTTCTATTTGGGACGAGTTTGACGATACTGTTAAAAATGTTTTAACTGTGCAAAATCCCGTTGCAGCAAGCATAATCGAGGTAGATAAATACCTTAACGAACCTCTCATCAGACGGACCGAAGATCCACTACGTTGGTGGGAAGAGAGAAAACTCTTATATCCTCGACTTTATAACCTAATGCGTCGAAGACTGTGCATAGTGGCAACATCAGTTCCGTGCGAACGCATTTTTTCCCATGCTGGTGTTACAGAAAAACGCAGTCGGCTTAAACCAGATAAAGCTTCGCAGGTTTTGTTTCTAAACCATAACCTCTAATATTTATTTTTTGAAATATATTGTTAATATAGGCAAATCCAAATACCCGAGTTATTTATTTCCTAAGCCTAAGACCAAAACTACCCTTTCTAAAATCCTAATTATATTTATCTTAATCTAAAAACTAAAATATATCCTTATCTGTACTACATGATAATATTTATGCCATGCCATTACTATAATTAAAAAACGGACTGTTGTTGAACTACTGATATAATTTTACATTTTTTTTCTACACTTGGTCATTTGCTTAAACCAGATAAAACACAAAAACGTATTATCACTCAATCAAAAAAAGGACTGTCGGTGGCCGACGTCGATCGCCTCACTACTCTTTTAGAATAACATAATTCCTACAACTCCAGTCGGTCGCTCGATCGCAGCACGCAGCGGAACAATTGGCTAAATTTGGGTGAATGATCGAGTCGGCCGGTAAAGCAGGATTCGATCATTCAATACTTTTTAGTGACCGAATCAGTAAGATCGAATCATTCACGAATGACACATCTCTAATTTAGAGTCCACCAATTTTGACTAGTTGTGCGAGTAAAATGAGGTTTCTCAGTAGCGTTATAATAAATATTAGGTCTTGATATTTCTATTTTTATGGAATGTTGCTTCACCAGTAAACACCACAAAAAAGTCAGCAAATCTTGCATCTCTTCGAGTTTGTTGTTGTGCCCAGTGACAAAAATCTTGTGGGCCTTATTTCACAAATGAAATTAAACTGTCAAAAATACAAATTTGAATTGTCAAGTAATGCTGGTGCTTGAGTTTTCTAATAAAAACTAAGTACAATTTCTGTTGTAATACGTAAATATGAATTTTAGTAGAGAATTTTTGAATTTAATTTTCAATTCAAGATACAAATTCTCTTTCCTCGCCACTTTGTTTACATAACACACACTGAAAACATCTTTAGTTGTGAATAAGACAGAAATATGTATATATGTTTTAATTTGTTCGCCAATTTGTACAGAACCTCCACAAAACATTGATTGTTCTAATTTCTGTTTGACATTTCTCCTCTTTATTTAAACAATTTTAATGGAATAATAATACTTTTATTAAATGAAAATTAAATTTAAAATTTGTTTGTCATAATTCTATAAACAAGTTGGTTTCAACTCCGCTGAAGCCAACCCTGCTTCATCAGTATGACCAACTTAAAATACTTGAGAAAAAGTTTTTCCCTAATAGTTCCTTACTAGATTTGAATCTCTTGCAATTTATTTACAATAAATATAAATAATATAAAATATTTCCACGGCCTTCCAAATTCAATTTGATTAATTTTCTAATTATTTTGGTTAAAATTTGCTTTTTCATTGACTCTTCTTTTCCTACAGGTTTAAATTTGAAATATATTGATAGGTTGCCAACCTCACAGGGCTAATTTTCCTTGTAGGTTTAACCTTCAAACTCTGTTATTTGAGACCACCACATTTCACCCTTAATTGGAACGAAATGATAATTTAGGTCTCTAAAAAGGGGGTAATCCCTAGTTTTATAAAAGTTTTAAATGTGATTTGTTATATATTTGACATGTAACTTACAATTTAAATGTTTACTGTTTTTAACTGTTTGTGGTACTTTATAGATTTATTTCCTGTGCACACTTGACTAAGTAAGTAGATTACTTATTGAATTATTATTACAGATTGCTTCTTAATACAAATTATCTTCATAATTACTCTTTTTTACATAATTCCTTTGTCCTTATTCAATTTCACTTCTACATTAGTAACTCTCTTCATAAAATACTTATCGAAAACTAAAGAAAGTGATTTCCTTCCTTTCAGGTGGCACTGATGATGGCGAAAGCCGAAAGTGCTTTGCTACGTTTTTAATAAATTGATTTGCACGAAATACAAAGAAAAGATTTTCACAATTTATTTTCTTCATTTGTTTTTCCAAAAAATTATTCATTGAAATTTTTAAAGCTACATTCGCCATTTTCTCGAAAACTAACAGGAATTGACATAGGGCATGGTACGAGTTTTATGTTTAGAATTTAGAAATAAATCAAGATATAGTGTGTTCCATTTAAAATATTAATGTTGATAGCATTTCCGGTTAAACTGGAAACGGCAGTCGATTGTTTATACAGCGAAAATCTTCCTCATAAGTAACCATATATTACTGTAAAATTTCATGTTAATAGTACTTATCCTAAAAAAGTTACAGCTTTGTTAGTAATTTCGTGGTCTATAGTCTATAAAATATAATTTATGTCCTTTATCATTTTCTACGATAAAAAGTAGGTTTTACTCCAGGAAATGGAATTTTAATGAATATTTAATCTTAATCTTATCAGTCCGTCATTTTGTTACCTTTCCATCCCCATATGACCCTTGATTTTTGATTAACATTTGTTGAAGTCAATCGGATAAAATGTTTTTCGGGGTTCAAGGACCCTAAAACATAATCTCGGAGGGTAATTTTTTTCCACGTTAACAATGTTTTCTGCATATAGAATTAATTTAAGTACAGGTAATTTAATTTGTATACGCATTATTATTTTTGCAATATTTCTATGCAAATCTTATAAATGACTTTATTGTTCTTGTTATTTTATATGTATATGTTATTTCTGTATAGTAAGTTTATGAGAAATGAATAAAAGTGGATTTATCGATTTTGTTATATTATTTTTTTGAAATATTTTAGTAGTTTGCCATTTTGTGTCACCATATTATATTCACCAATATTTCACCAGTTTCTGATTATATAGTATTTGACTTTAATAGTTCCATTGGAATTGTCTGCTTGGAAACCCAATTTGTTTGAATCTAGAACCTCTATAAATATATTATAGAAGAAATCTTTAAATATTCTAAAGAACTACAGGAATAAAATATTAGCCCTGTAACGAAGTTACTAAATTTTTGGGAAATGTCTGCCGTATTTCCGTTATTATTCATTATTTACACACGTTTTTTTCAGGAAATTAATCAGGAAAATACGCCTGTTGATTCTAAAATAAAACACGTTGCGCAACGTGTAGAAAATCGCGAGAATTTCCTCGGGCATAATATAAAATACCGCGCTAATCAACATGGTAAATCATCAGGCAATAATCTGGACGCGTCGCGTCCGATTTAAGCAGCGCGACCACCACCTCTAACCGGCGCGAACTTTTGGAGAATCGACAAATCGTTTAAAAGCACTTTCGCAGCGTAACTTCGCCAGTTGGTGGAGTTAAACCGACTCGAAACCTAGCGATCTAGCACCAGAAAGGTAAGGTTACCACTCCTAGGACCAAATGGAGGGAACCGCTAGCGCCGTCTCTTCTAAACAACCCCCACAGACGTCGCGACGCACTGCCATGCCGCCAGGATACTAGTAGGTATAAGGTATAGGATAGGTAATAATAGGTAGTATATTAATTAGGATAGGTCTCCTCTCTCACACATCACACAAACTTTACTTACACAGACCAGTTGCTGGGTTTATTCTGTATAGGACTGGTTCTCCTATCTCTGGTTCGTCAGGCCAGTTGCTGGATTTATTGTTTACATGACTGGTTTTTCCTTACCTTAGATGGGTTTATTGTTTACAAGACCGGTCATCCTTCTTCTCCTCCTCCTCGGCTCAGTTGCTGGTTCTCGTTTACAGGACTGACTCTTCGTT
The DNA here is from genome assembly GCA_030620095.1 of Kuschelorhynchus macadamiae. NCBI lineage: Eukaryota > Metazoa > Arthropoda > Insecta > Coleoptera > Curculionidae > Kuschelorhynchus > Kuschelorhynchus macadamiae. The sequence goes on along the minus strand of JAUTXW010000780.1, from coordinate 503,731 downwards.
ATTCCTTGGACACAGACACACACATCTACAAGGCCAATGACACGGTCACGTGAGGGTGCCTATGTCGATTACCCTTGGTAAGTGATCTGGTAAGGTATCGCAATGTAAGTATCTCGCACTAAATAGTCTACCCTCGCACTCGCATTAATGAGTGGGAACTGGCGGTGGATCCCGTACAACAGCACTACCGTTATCGGAGAGTCGCCCATTTTAACCGACCTTAATGCCCTAATATCTTCCCGACCGCCGACACTTCCGCCAGAACCATACATAGAAAAACTTCTTTGTTTTCTACATTGGTGTTTTATTTCTCTATTTTTCCCGTTTAACTTGATTAGTGATATTGTCTCTGTCTTGCGCACTGACCTCTGGTTAACCGTCCCCACTATATAAAGGTACCCTTATGCGTTTGTGTGTCCTTCAATACAGAAAACCAAAGGGTGGAGCCCAGATTCAGCCGTTGAATACTTTAAGTGATATAACCGATGTTTACCAAAGATATACTTTTCTATATCAAAATTGTCATCACAGTAACACACAACAAATATATAAAGAAGTAATATTGTATTAGGTGTCGCGTCTCCCCACATATACGTTTTACTAAGACACGAGGGTAGTAAAACGGCATTTAGATTCGATGGGGAAATATTTCGTAGCAGGGATTTTTACCCGTCAAAATTAACAACAACCACAATAATTACCACGCCTCATATTTTTCACAATAACTCTTTAAACTTTTTACATATTCAGCAAGTATGCGAGCACGTGGAAGAAAATAGGCACTGGTACAATGCTAATTTGAGGCGCATTTAACGAAAAACCGCTGAACATTTTTCCCCAGTCTGTGTCTCAAGTTCACGGAGCGATTTTCTTTGACGTGAAAATTACATTATAGTGAAACAAGGCGATGGCAAACGTCGTTTTATTACCACTTATTGCTGCATTCCTTCATAAAGATGCTATGGAGAAAAATGCGCCGCGCTTCGATATGGTGAAGGTGAAGACTGAAAAAGAGCTGACAAAAGACTTCTGAGAATTTGCTAAAGTTCAAGAAATCTTTCCAATATAGCTCATTATAAAGAATTAACCGACTATAAATCTATCTAATATTAGAAGAAAGTAATGAGGTACTTTATTAATATACAAGGTGGTCCAGCAGTGCATTCAAGTCCAATAGCTTGGTTATTGGGAGAATTAGAAAAAAATGTTGTACGCAAGTTTTAGGGACTACTGAGCGCTACAACCTAAAATTATTTTCGATTATACAGGGTTGAGGATAAGTTTGCCATAAACCAAACTTTCACTTTTTAATTGGAACGTTCTGTATTTTGTTTTGTTATCAGATTCCTCCTTTTTCATCCATTCACCCAATATAGGACTTGTAAGCCACTTTTCGAAAATATCAGAGGTATATTTGTCGCCCTGTATTTTTTAATGTGTTAGCATAAAACGTTTTAGCATGGTAAAAACTTCCAAATATGGTGTTCTTTCAACTTCGGTATTTTTCTTTAGTATTCTTTAATAACGGTATACAGGGTAAATAAAAATCCTGGATGCAAATTTACTCGATTAATTTAAATGGAACGCCCTGTATATTATTATATTTTCAGATTCCTCCCTTTTTTGGCCATTCAGCTAATATAGGGTTTGTGGGGCCTATACAAAGTCGTTCGAGATTTATGGCCTCTTTTGAAGTATAGTAGAGGTACATTTGACGTTAAGAGTCCACCTATTTTGACTAGTTGTGCGAGTAAAATGAGGTCTCTCAGTAGCGTTATAATGAAAATTAGGTCTTGATATTTCTATTTTTATGGAATGTTGCTTCACCAGTAAATAACACAAAAACGTCAGCAAATCTTGCATCTCTTTGAGTTTGTTATTGTGCCCAGTGACAAAAATCTAGTGGGCCTTATTTCACAAACGAAATTAAACTGTCAAAAATACAAATTTGAATTGTCAAGTAATACTAGTGCTTAAGTTTTCTAATAAAAACTAAGTACAATTTCTGTTGTAAGACACAAATATGAATTTTAGTAGAGAATTTTTGAAAAGAATTGTTTGAAAGGAAAACTGATCGAGCCAAACCTGTTTTAAATGAGGAGAACGAGCTCGGGGTAAACTTAAAAGTCATAGAACACCCACATATAGGCTCAAGAAGAAATGCAAGGAAAACAGATCTAAGTAAAACTGAATTCTAAAAAAAACACGTTTCACTCATATCACATGCAATTATTTTAAGGTCTGTATGAGTATAGATAGATTGTTGTCACTGGGCACAACAAATTAAGAGCCAAGATTTGCTAACTTTGTGTTATTTACTGACGATCCAACATTCCACAAAAATGTAAATGTCAATAGACATAATTCTCATTGCTACGCTTCTGAAAATCCTCACTATATGTGCACAACTAGTCAAATAGGTGGTTTCTTAAGTTCTGGGGTAGAATTGTTCGAATCCCTACTAACGTTCGTGATATGAAATATGGTTTATGCATGACGGTGCCCCAGTTCAGCATACGACTAACATTCATACATTTTTTAAAAAACAATTTTAAAACCACTGGAAGAGGATGATTGATTGTGTGACCACCTAGATCTCCTGACTTGACAAACATGAACTTCTTTCTTTGGCACTTTGTCAAAAATTTTATCTATCAAGCACCTTCTACTACAAAAGAAAATATGAAGGAAAAAATCCGAAGTGTATTTAATAATATTAATTTTAATTCATCAAAAGATATTAGCAAAATCGCTTAAATATTAGTGTCGAACAAAACGTTTTATACGATTTGTTACTTAGTATTGTTTTTTGATTGTTTTTTTTTCCTTGAAATTATTCTAGGGTGGACAACTTAACACCAAGTTTAAACTATAGTTCTTAACTCGCTGTTAGCTCTCCTAACTAGTTTAAAACAGGTTTGACTCGATCAGTTTTCGTGTATTCTACATTTCCCGTCTCATCAAACCGTTATCATAATCTTCCAAACGCGCTTCTTGTGTTTGTCTTCTATCAAGATACTTTTCGTGATATATTCTTATCGCTAACAAGCAATTTCTTTCACTTGGTCTTAACACTAAAACATATTGATAATTTCGTAATAACCACTAGTTTTTATTACTAGATCATTGTAACATTATCAATCAGCCTGCTTTAAGTGGCTATATTTTTTCTAGAGTACGAGGCAACTTCTGACAATCTAGACATTTCAGAGGTCACAGTATGATATTAAATTTGCGAAAGAAAAAGAAACGCACAATTAGAAAATTTGCCCAATTAATAGGTACTTAGTAGCGTCTTGCCCTTCAACAAAATATGGATTTGTTCATATTAAACCGTTTAAAAAAATTAAACATTTTTTGTTGCGGAGAGACTATTGCTATTATAATAAATAAATGTATATTCCAAACTCCTTAAATAGCGAATTAGAACGACGGCACAATAATATAGGATCAGGTCAGGACATAAAATCTAAAAATTTCTCCCTTGAAATTTTCTCGGACGCCTCCAAGACTGGTTGTGGGGCGTTTTGTAACGGTTATAGACGCCACGGTTTCTGGAATCATAACGAACAACAAAAACATATCAAATTTTAGAGATCAAAGCCGCCTATTTTGCTTTAAGATCACTTGCTAGGGACAAAGAAAACATCTCGATTTTATTAAGAATTGACAACCAGGCGGCTATATCTTGTATTAATCGAGGTGGGAGCGTTAAGTACTCATATTTAGATAATATTGTAGAGGCTCTTTGTCAGTGGGGTAAAAAAAAGGGTATTATAGTATTCGCTAGCTATGTTACCTCATCTGCTAATTTTGAGGCGGACAGCGAATCTAGATCTATCACATGCACATTATTGAATATGCGCTAAATGACAGTGTATATAATCAGATTATAAAAATATTTGGTTCTCCTGAAATTGATTGATTTGCAGCTAGAATTAACAAAAAATGCAATAAATTTGTATCATGGTTTCCAGACCCTGAGTCATGGGCGGTTGACGCGTTTATGTTAAGGTGGTCAGAATTTTCCTTTTACGCGTTCCCCCATTTTTCAATAATTACAAAAATCTTAGAAAAAATTGTTCAGGTAAATGGCTTAGGAATTGTGGTAGTACCCTATTGGCCTACACAGGCCTGGTATCTCCTATTCAATAAGCTATTATTAGAAAAACCTATTTATTTTAGATCAAACAAGTTTTTGGTTCTCTCTCCTTTCAGAAACTACCACCCATTACACAAGAAGATTTCCCTGGTAGCAGGGAAATTATTCGGCAGGCTTATATAAAAAAAGGAGTTCCAGCGACGGCAATAGAAGTAATCGTCTCATCTATAACAAAAGGAACGAATAAACAGTATACAGCTTGTTATAAAAGCGTCTGGCAATTTTGTGCTGACAATAACAGGGATCCCCGTGTTTATATTCTATAAACGGATCTGGCTTTTTTATCCGAAACTTAAAATAAAGGATTATCATTTTCTGTTATAAATTCCTCTAGGTCAACTCTTAGCTTAATCTTTAGCACTATAAGCTATAATGATTTAAAAGTAATTAATCGTTTTGTGAAGGGAGTGTCTAATATTCGACCGCCAGTGCCTAAATATAAATTTATTTGGAATCCGGACCTATTTTTAAAATATCTAGGTACACTATATCCTCTTGAAGCTCTAGATTTACAATACGCTACTTATAGACTAGTCACTCTTATGGCACTGACATCAACCAGCAGAGTTCAGACTCTTTCTATAATTAAAGTCTCAAACATATATATATATATATATATATATATATATATATATATATATATAATTGAGATTAAAAATACCAGATAGGATAAAAAGATCTACTGCAGGCAGGGTCCAACCACTACTTATTTTTCCATTTTTTAAGGCTAGACAAGAACTTTGCGTGGCGTCCACTATCGAGGATTACATTAAAAGAACGAAACCATTTCGCAATAGTGAAGAAAAATTAATACTAACCCACAAAAACCCTATCGTCCAGCATCATCACAGACAATAAGAAGATGGATTAAAAAGACGTTACACTTAGGTGGTGTAGACACGTCCATTTTTTCAGCCTATAGTGTACGCCACGCTACAACCTCGGCTGCATTTAATGCCGGTGTAAACATGGAAGTGAGTAAAAATACAGCAGGTTGGACTTGTACCTCGAACATTTTCTTTAGTTTTTATAATAGACCGGTAGAAGAGCCTCAGGATAAATTTGCTAGTGCAATTATTGCACTGAAATGAAAGATCTTTTTTTTCTGTTTCCAAATACATAATACAAGTTGACATTTGGTTTAGCCGTTTTCGAGTTATTTAAGTTTAAAAATAAATTTTCATTATAGACTGTAAAATTACTGGCTATAAAATATCAGCTTTTTGAGCAGTTGGCTATGGAAATAAACAATACAAACAAATGTTGTGTCAAATATCAAATTAGTGCATACCTAGGCATTATAATAAAACAACGAAGTAAAAATTATATAAACAATTTATTAACAATATATTTTACTGCAAAATACGCAGGTAAACCGAATAACACAAAACAAAATGTGCTGGGGCATCGTCATGTTGAAAAATTATGTTCATATACTGCCATAAAGGTAAGTTTTCTAGCATTTCCTGTAGATGAGTTTCCAAAAATTCTTGATATATTGGTCCAGTTAATGTTCCTTCAAAAAAATAGGGCCCTATTATCCTATTCTTCAGCAGGCCGCACCTCACATTAACTGTTCTCCTACCTTGAAATTGAACTTCCCTTGTGAATTAGGGATTTTCTTGTGCCCAGTGACGAAAATTTTGTCGATTTGGTAATCCACTAGTTGAAAAGCTTGACTCATCGGTCCATAATATATTTTTAAAAAAGTTTCTTTCGTATTTATTCTATTTAACATAAAGTTGCAGAAATTGATTCGTTGATTCTTATGCCTTTGAGTTAATTTTTGAACAGTATGATATTTACAGGGCCTAAATCCATATTTCTTAAAAACCTTCCTAATATATTCACGTGAAGTTCTTTTTACTCCGTAACGGGCCCGCATTTCCTTGGAAGTAGTTCGCAGTGACTGACTCGGATTTTCTACGTGATGCAAAAGAATATTTAAATCGTGATTTTCCGTATTATTGTTTAGTTCCCTCTTCTTTCTTTGCAAATCTGACGTTGTTCTAAATTTGGTGAAAATATTCTGTATTGTCGATCTTGAGGGAATCGGGCCATCGGGATGAATTGCCATGTAAGCACGTCGCGTTGCAGAAGCATTATAATTATTTTCAGCATACAAACAAACAATTTCTCGTTTTCCTGCCACAGAATAAACCATTTAAAAAAAATATATCAAAAAGAATTGATTTAGTTCTATTTACAGTGATTTAAATGTCAAAGTCAATTCAGAAACATTTGTTAAAATTGTTTATTTCCATAGCCAACTGCTCAAAAAGCTGTTATTTTATAGCCAGTAATTTTGCAGTCTATAATGAATATTGATTTTTAAAGTTAAATAACTGGAAAACGGCTAAACCAAATGCCAACTTGTATTATATATTTGGAATCAGAAAAAAAAAGATCTTTCATTTTAAGCATAAATTTATAGGGCATTCCATTAAAGAAATTTGTACTTTTTGTCGCACCTCGTATATATGAAAAGTTACTGGGAATTACAACGCAGATTAATAACGTAAAATAATCCTCTGTATGTCAGTATTTTTATTTTTTTTGTTCGACAAAAAATAAAAAAGTTACGGGGGGTGCCAGTTTATACGAAGTCACCCGGTACAGCCTTGTTAAAAATTATAGTATTTACATTTATTATTATAATTAATTATAACAATACAATACCAAAATAAAAAGAAAAAAATGCCTTTGACTCTGAACATCTACATAGTAATTATATTAAGGACAAGCGAAGGAAAATTTAAAGAATAATCGACTTACCTGTAGGAAGATTAATCATATATTTCCGAGCTTGTCCGAAGATATAATTACCCAACCCCCCTATACACTCCCAGATCGTAGGCAATTTTTTAGGCAAACAGTTCGTGCTGATGAGTAAGTTTAAACTACATAGTAATTATATTTTCGGACGAGCTCGGAAAATTATGATTAATCTTCCTTCAGCTAAGTCTATTAATCTTCAAATTATCCCTTTTTCACACTTGATGTTTGTGTAGAATTTCAAGTCAACTGGATAAGTAGTTTTTTTTGTACTGAATTTTTTGACATTTCATTAGGGGGATATATTGTTCTACCATAATGACTTCACATAAAAATTTTACCAGTTATCCTTATTCACACTTGCTTTTTGTGAAAAATTTTGGGTCTATTCGATTAATAGTTTCTTATTTATGATTTTTTAGACATTTTGAGAGGCCGCCCTTTTGTTTTTGGAATCTTACCAAAATAACTAGTTTTTGAGCTATATTTCGTACAGACAGACCGACGGAAAAAAAAAGCCCTAGATCTAGAGACCATAAAACGTAAATATAAGCAAAAATTAAAAGGGTAGTTTTTTCACGTTTACAATACTTTCCTGTTACGAACAAAATAAACATTGAAACTCTGAGCTTCTTTTAACTAGTTTAATAGTTAACAATGACATTTCATATTATGATTCATGTAAACTTAATTTACGAAATTAAGGGTACTATTATTATCAAGTGCATCGCCAAAGTCTCGACATAGATTCTATAGTTATCTAATTTGTCTGATCGACCATCGGCTTTCGGTAGGTGTTCGGAATTACTCCCACATCAATAAGTGTCGGTATCAGAGGAACAATCCTGAATAGTAAAGTGCAATTATGAAAGTTACTATGTAATATATATAAAACAATAAATACCATCTAAATATAACATAATTTTGAAAATAAAAAGGATATATATATCACAACGAAAACACAAAATAAGTTTATTATTAACAAGTCTCTTCAAGAAAAAAAAAACAGTAAAATGCGAAATTGAAGCATGTAGTTATTATGTTTTTTTTATTCCCTTTATAGAAGAAAATATTCATTATGAGTTTTATGATTTTACCTAATTCACTCCTAATAAATTCTTTCATTTATTAGGACAATGAAAAGTAACACAATGTATATATTATGCAATATACATATTACTAGATAATCACATGCTTCACTTTCTATGAAAAAAGGAGAAGTTGTAACGAGGAAAGTTCCGGGTAAAACCAACTTAAAGTTCGGGACACGAAAGAAAACCGAGCGGAGTCAATCAATTTAGGAAGGTCGGCCAAGAAATCTTTTTAAACCAGTGGTGTCCCGTCATTCTTTAAATAATATCGCACTCCTTTCTGACTATACGCACTTCAGATAATTAAAAAATGTAACTATGCTTAATGAACGTTTATCTATATTTGTGAAGATTTAATTTTCATTTTTCTTGATCGATTTACCTATAAATATATTTTTTCTTGAGTTCTGTTGTCATTCTGTTTTCTACGCATACTCATCCAAGAATCACCCCCCTTTAACATTAGCACGCAATTAGGAAACGCCCTCTAGTACTTCACAATGACGCCCACTGTATAAAGTAACATGACAGACGGAGACAAACGGTCACTTTCGGCATACCCGAATAGCCCAAAGTCGAACTGCTTAAGTTAAAATTTTGATAAATCTTATTCACTGGAATCAGTGCTGGCTCCTCTACTATAACTACATTGACGTGTTAATTTTGGAAAAATATGAGTTCTGTAGTTTTTCAAATATTAATTGCAATATTAGATATCTTTTGACACCCGGTATTGAATAGAAAATTAATTATTTTGAAGCAGTTTATTGACTGTTACATTATGAACAATTTTACAAAATGTATGAAAAAAACTAAGCCATTTTTGAGGTTGACGGCTGTTATTCTAATGGTTTGATTCCTTCTAAATCGTTGTCTTCCTCTGAAAATGATGAGGTTTCATCGTCACTACTTGAAGATCCCAGTATGATAACTAAATCATCAATAACCGTTTCAATTTTGCAATCTACTTCCCCGTATTTATCTTTAATAGAACGAACATGTTTAACATACGATTTCCAATTTTCAGCCGATATTGAGTCAATCGCTTCTAATGTTATTTTATTTAAATCTTTAATTGAAAGTTCACCGGTGTTGCGCTCTCGAATATACTTTTTTACTCCTGCCCATGCATGTTCAATAGGGTTGAGGTCGCACATGTTTGGAGGCAGCCTTAAAGGTGTATGACCGAGGTTAAGAAAAAGACCGTTAATTTTATACTTTTTTCTCTAGGTTTGTTGGCTGATATTACTTCATATAATTGATATTTTCTTTATGTTGGACCACATACAAGATTGGTCGATTTAAGCCACGATATCATATGAGCTTTTGTAGAGTATTTAATTGGCACTTTATCTTTTACGTGAGAATGATAAGATGCATTATCCATTACCACGACTGATTTGGGAAGAATGTTAGGTAGAAGCTTCTACGCAACCACTTTTCAAAATTATCTCTATTCATCTTTCCATGATAGTCTCCAGTTGTTAGTCCCGAGCGAAAAACTAAAGCAGCACCTGGAACAAATCCGGCTTCTGAACCAGCATGAACTATAATAAAGAGACTACTAGAGTGGATTCCCTGAACAACACCTGTAACACTTTCACTTTGACAGCATTTGTTCACTGTCATATCATTATCTACCCAGGTTTCGTCTAGATACACAATATTGCGTCCTTCTTGCCTATATTGCCTTACAGTTGATAGATATTTCACCCGCAAGTGAAAAATATCTGGTCTCTCAATGAGCAATTTTCGTTTATTTTGGCACTTGCGCCAAACAGAACCATTTGATCGTAAAAGCCGATTTAAGGTTTAATACCCGCACGGAAAATCTATTTTGTTCTTTACAGCACGAAGTAGGGGTTTGCTGGTCGGAACGTTTTTCAAGTTTATATAAAAATCCTCTATTATTCGTCAAATTACTTGAAAATCACCATCGTCAATTTTATCTTTGTATGATAATCGGGGCCTTTTTTTACCAGGAGATTTTAAAGGTGAAGTAGAACATGAGCGATCATTATGTTCTCTTTGAATTTTTCTTACACTACTTTCCGAAACACTAGTGTAAAATGCAGCGCGTTCTGTTCGATTTTGGATTGGAATAGTCAAACTATTATTTTCAGCTTCTCTAGTACAGGCCTCTATAAAGCTCGCAATAACTTCACGTGCACCGCTTCGAATTGTTTTTCCTCTTTTGCTTGCCATCGTTACTTCGAAATAATAATTCAAATTCAACGCAACGCATTTATAAGGAAATGAAAACAAATGCTCTAAATGTATAGGCGCCACTGTAAATAGCTAGAACCTTCTAGCGGCAAGTGCATGGATACTCTAGGCACATCCCAATTACAAGTGGACCAGTGCGAAATTTACTAAATCCTCGACTAATTTTCCGTACCGCTTAGCTGGCGCACTTTATAGGTGAAGCGGCAAACTAGTACAATAAATAAAATAGCATAAAATTTATTTGCGTACACAAATTCTACTTTTCCGCTTGCTTAAGACTATGAACCTTTATTTTAAGGACCGTCCGGTTTTCTTTCGTGTCCCGCACTTTACCGAATTTTGTATATATATATATATATATATATATATATATATATATTTTTTTTTTTTTTTTTTAAAATACTCGGTCTGGGCATTTTGGATTTTAATTGTTTTCCTATGTCAAGTTATGCTTATAAAACATCTTAAGTCAAATGTAGACTTTTTACGCTAATATTTTAAACATTATTTAATTCGCACCAATTTTGTTCCGCTATATTGGATTCGTACGCAGACTGGCTGATTTTTTTGTATTAGACTTAATTTTCGTAACAAAATCTGACCAGTCGTCCCTATATTGCACTTGATTTTTGTGCAAAATATTAAGTCAATTTTATTGGGGCGTCATGTTGTGCCACCACATTAGATTCTTACGAAAAATGTGCCAGTGTATCAGATTTATTTTTTTGTGTAAAATTTTAAGTCAGTTGAATAAGTAATCTTTGCAGAATGATTTTTAAACGTTCTAGTAGGTAGCCATTTTGTTTTGCCATTTTGGATCCTGACAAAATTGTTTTTTACACTGATTTTTTAAATATTGTATTAGGCCTAGGCGGCCCTTTAGTTCAGCTTTATATTTTTATAAAAATAATATATGACTATATATAACAAAAATTTGAAGTTTTTCAGGTAAATAATTTTTTAGCAATGCCTTCAACACACAGAGAGCAGAGAGGCCAACAGATAGACAGAACAACAGCAACCGAATGTAAAAATCCCTCTTACGAGGGAAGTTTTGGTTTGTGAAACATGAAACTTCGTCTTATTTAAGGTTCGGCGAGCACAAGTCGAGTATTAAAGCCCGCCTGAATCTCTTCGAGCTCATTCAGTGTTCAGATCTCGTGGAGTAAAAATCTCTGAAGATGCCTTGTGCAATCGAAAGCGAAACGTCGGATAGTAATTACAATTTGACACGGTCTAATCCCAAGAACCATGATTTCTTAATTGACCAAAGCCGTGAAAGCTTCGGTTCTATGTCTTGGTCTTATTTACTTTTTGTAGCATTGCATCGTGCAACGCTAAAAATATTTATATATTTTGTCGAAGCCAGTAAGTTAAAAAGCATCACAATCAACTCAAACCTATATATAGACATAGACAGTATGCCAAAAATTCTCGAGAAAATCCGACAATCATATACATTGATAGATGGTTTTTAGGAGATCGAAGGACAAGATAGCAAAATAAGTTGACCCAAAACATCGTGGAGACACGGAATTAATAAGAATATTTTATTCCACACCGACTCCATAAATTAAATTTTCAATGTGGGATAAAATATCATTTTTTACTTCTTAATGCTTTTCTCTGAAGTCGGTTCTATTTTTTATAAAAAAAAAATATTTCATCCATTTTTGTTCTTTTAGGTACACAGTTTTAAATTTTAAAGCCTAAACTTAGGTTACAATTTTGGAGATCACCGTATTAATATTATAAAAATTATCAAAATTTAAAAAAAAATTAGTAAAAACTACGTGCCATTAAAAACCCCTAAAACCATATGAAACACAATACTAAATATGCATTATTTTTTCCTGATGATATGGTGAATGTTATATACATTGGCTCAGATGCTCGCCTAAATAATTGAAAATGGTGATATTCCGCCATTTTTTACATTTGGTCAAACTATCGCGGAGTAATGGATGTATGTACTTACGTGAAAAAATACACAGGGTCAAACAGTTTTAACATTTTAAGTTAAGGACAGTATTAAAATTATTGTGGTTAGTTACACAGGACCAATTCTGAAACGAACACAGTAGTATAAAATACCTCAGTTATTTTGTATTTTTGGGATCCAAACGGGATTCTGAGTGACATGCCAGAATCAATAAATGCCATAAAATCCTGATGCATTGTAGAATAAATAAAACCTTGGACAAAGTTCAAGAACAATTTCAGTGATTCCACTATCATACCATGACATGAAAGATTGAGGTCGAAAATACGTCATGTCCTATATCATATATTTCGTAGTCCATTTAATCTGTTTACTACCAGAAATTATAGGAGTAGATTTTTACTTCCCTCATAAAAAGGAAGTATTGCAATCGTGAAAAAAAGTCACTCTCCGAGAATTTTTCAGATCTTCATGTCCTAGATGTCGGAAAACATGTTTTCTCAATTCCGTCGGTCTGTCTGTCTGTCTGTTCGCTGCGTAGCTAAAAAACTACTTACCCGATTGGCTTCAAATTTTGGCCAAAATTAAAAGTCAGAAAAGGATGACTTGGTAACATTTTCAAACTGTAAGAAAGCGTCCATATTCTCTAAGAGACCAAGTTTCAAATGACTAAACTAGAAATAAGACACAAAGTCTCGGTCTCAGTCAAAAAGTCAAAATACTAGGTATTGTAACATGTGACGTTATAGTTGTTTGATTTGTTCTTGTCATTTTAGTTAATGTCGAAGGTCTGATGATGCCTGAAAAGGTAAAACACGTGTAACCGCATTATACTCTTTTTGACTGAGACCGAGACTTTTTGTCTTATTTCTGGTTTAGTCACTTGGTAACATTTTGGTAAAAATCCAAAATGACAAAATGTAAATAAAATAAAATATTTATTTTAAAAAAACTGCTCATCCAATTTATCTCAAATTTTGCAAAAACATCTAGTATTATGTTGAAATCACCTTGTAATATTGTGGTACGAATCCAAGATGGCGGAACAAAATGGCGGCCAAAGAAAATGTTTATAATCATGAAAAGTAACCTTCTCAGATTTTATACATCATTACGTTTTAACGTACCTAGATGCCAAAAAATATGTTTTATGTTTTATATACATATATATATATATATATATATATATATATATATATATATATATATATTCCGTCGGTCCGTCTGTCGATCTGTATGTCTATCTGTCAATTCGCGACGTAGTTTAAACACTGGTGTATTATTTAGGATTAGGATACAGTAAAATTGTCGACGTTTTGTAACTTTATTGTTTCATTCTCAGGGCAGATTTTATATCCTGCGTGAAACCCATATTATTAGGCTTTACCTACTCCGTTGTATTATTTGGGGTTAGGAAATATCTGCAGACCAACAGAATAGGTAAAGACTGATAATACGGGTTTTAATTTAAGATGGCGAAACAAAACGGCTGCCAAATAAAATTTTTAAAAAATCAACGGAAAAAAAATCTTGTTCCCTTCACTTTAAATTTTTCCGAAAACTTAAATGTGAAAATGGGATAGACTGGAACGAATTAAACATGACAGCAAAGTAACCATATGTGTCAATGCAAAAACTATTTATTGAATTTATTTTAAATTATGCCCAGAAGTCAAACGTGGCATAGATTGCATTTATTGAAAGAAAATGGTAAAATATTGGTAGGAATCCAATATGATATAGCAAAATGGTGCCCAATCAAAATGAAAAGACAATATATATAACACATACATACTGTGACTATATCGTGCATCCGGAGGAAGAAGGTGACATCTCAAAATTTTGCTAAATTAAGGTTTTAACAGAAATCGATCATAAAAATATTATATTTTATTATGGAGAAAAAAGTTACAAGTAAGCTTTACTTATTACCCGATAGATGGCATGTTGTCGCTTTATTGAATTCCACGTTTACTCGCATCGCGTATTAATCAGATGGTGTTATTTCAGTATGTCTTAGCGTTGCATAGAGAGGACGTCGCAATTTGTCTTAAGAAAAGTGACATTTTGAGTTGGCTTCTGACAAAAGTGAGTTTCTGTTTAGAAAAAGTGATACATTTAGTAATATAATTTTCTTTATGCTAAGGTAAGTAATATTGTAATTCAATACGGTGAAAATCCGAAATGTTACTTTATTTATTAAACATTTTTGATTTAATAAAGTGATATGTCTTATTACAACCCTCTTTCCAATAATTTTTAAATAAATATTTGTGACATTTACCAATATTATTGTTTTCTTTATAGGCTAGCCAAATATTAAAGAACTACGCTCAGATTTTTTTTGTTTTGTAACTTGCTTTCCGATAATTTCTAAATAATTATGTGTACCATTTACAAAAATAACTTTATTTTTCACAAGCTCCCCATAAAAACGAACTATGTTCCTACATAATTGATTATTATTTTTTTGAGCCGGATGAGTATAAGAAGTTTTTGTGTTTTTAGATATACCAGAACATACAATGTCTTATAAAAAGAGGACGCTGGCAATCCTAAATAATGTGTTGGTTAATACCAGTGGTTCAAATGCTCCAAATTTTAGTAACCGTCAGAAGAAAATGTTTACAGGTACTATTTACCTATTAGAAGTTTTTTTTGTACAAACAAACAAAAAAGCTTTCAAATAAATAATTTCCCTTTCCCTCTTATTTTTTTAGACACCAAATCCCATGAGATTCAAGAAGATGCAAACGTCCTTCCGAATAACATTACTAATGTCTGCGATGAGGTGTATACTAATACAGAACCAAAAAGTCTGGTAGCGGAAGCTTTCATAAAGACAAATATTGTTGTTGATCGTCAGAAGACAGTGGTTGCAGGTAAAAATATATACAAAAAATATACATTTGATTTTCCCTTACAATATTTTGATTTTTTTAGGCAACGGTTCTTATAAGTTTGAAAACGTCTTTAATGGCATTTCTTGTAATATAGATAATGTCGCTAATCAGGTAAATACCAACAACCAACAGTCGATAGTTGAAGCTCCCATAATGAGAAGTATTGTTGATAATCAGGAAATAGTGATTTCGGGTAATAATAATAATAATTTCTAAATTCCTAAAATTAAAAGCACAAATAAGATATAGAGAGCGGTCAAGCTCAAGTCAAGTTCTTGAACGCCACCTATTAGAAGAACGCGGAACTCATGAACGCTTGACCGCTCTCTGTCTACACGGCCTCTAAATTACCAATTTAAAAATTATTTCTTTTTTTTTTAGAAAACAATGATCTTGAGCCTCAAGAGATTGCCATATGTGTCCCTAATAATGATTTTACTAGTGTAGGCACTGAGCCCAGTACTAAAATATTACACATTGCCCAACCGCAAAATGAAAGTCGAAGACGTTCAACATCAACAAGCTCATCATCCTCGTCTAGCACATCGTCATCATCCTCCAGTTCGACGTCGTCCAGTTCAACGTCCTCCAGAACGACGTCCTCATCTAAATTCGATCCTTACGGTAGCGATGATAGCGTGTGTGATCCGTCATATCAAGTAGAAGGTGAGTCGGATATTGAAGATGAAATGCATGTTGAGGAAACACCCCGAAAAAGGAAGGTAAAGAATCCAACTTCAGTTGGAAAAACCGCTAAGAAAAGAAAATTAAATCCCGAACTATGGCAAAAGAAAGTAAGCAAACAGTTAAGAAATGCAGGGAAAAAATACAATTATTTAAGCGTTATAAAAAAAAGGAGATGGAATCAAAGAAAAAATAAAAAAAGAACACCCCGCAAGATCACTTAAACCCCCATGTGATAATAAATGTTGGCTAAAATGTTTTGAAAAAATTCCACAAAATAAAAGGGTAAAAATCTTTGAAGATTACTGGGATTTACAGAGTGTGGAACAGAAAAGAGAGTTTATTTCTGCAAATCTGCAAAAAATTACGCCAAAATATAAATACAGTAATGTAGAAAACCCCCGGAAACCTAATAATGCATACCATTTTATTGTAGATAGCAAAAATGTAAGAGTCTGTAAAAATTTTTTTATCTCAACGCTAGACATCAATAACAAAGTGATTGAAACTGTGATCAAAAAACAAAAATTCTGCGACAGTGGAATTGTATTAGAAGTTGACAAACGTGGAAAGCACAAAAATCATTACAAAGTTGATAACAGTATTAAAAACGATATAAGGGATCACATACGGTCTATTCCTCGTATTGAAAGCCATTATTGCCGGTCTCATACAAAAAAGGAGTACATAGAAGGAAGTAAAACTATGGCAGATCTACATCGCGACTACCAAAATATATGCAAAGAACAAAAAAAAACAGCTGCAAACTATCTAATGTATTGCAAGATCTTCAATGAGGAGTTTAATATTGCATTCCACTTACCCAAAAAAGATCAGTGCGAATTGTGTTTGCAATACAAAAATTGTAGTGAAGAAGATAAGCAAGTTTTGCAGGAAAAGTATGAAACACACATAAGGGAGAAAGATTTAAGCAGAATGGAGAAAGATGGAGATAGAAATAATGAAGATCCATTTACAAAAGTTATCGTATATGACATGCAAGCAATACTACCATGTCCTGTAGGAGGAGCATCATCCTTCTATTACGTATCCAAACTGAATGTTTTCAACTTTACTTTGTACGACATAAAGAGTAAAGAAGGAACCTGTTATCTATGGCACGAAGGAGAAGCTCGTCGGGGAGCCAACGAAATTGGTAATTGCATATTGGATTTCTTGCAAAAAATGTGTGAGAATACTGATACCGGAGATGGACTAAAAATAATTTTTTACTCCGATAATTGCGCTGGGCAAAACAAAAACCAGTTTGTCCTTGCTTCTTACCTGTTTGCTATAAAGTTATTTAATATCAAGTCCATTGCACACAAGTTTTTGGTAACTGGACACTCCCAAAATGAAGGGGATAGTGTTCATGCAACTATAGACAGGGAAATTAAACGATATAAGAAATCAAATTCAATTTACGCTCCCGACCAGTATGCATGTATTATCCGTACGGCTAAAAAAACTGGCACCCCATATATTGTACATGAATTATGCCATCAAAATATAAAAGATTTAAAAGCACTTGCATCTGATTTGCAAATAACTTTCCCTAATAACTTTCGATTTTCTGACATTAAGGTTTTTAAATTACATAGGGATAATTTGGAAACATTGTACTATAAAACGTCATACGGTGAAGAATTCAGAGAAATTTCAATTACTATTAAAACTCGCAAAAACCAACAACAAAAGCAGAACAACATTAACCTTAAGCCAGCATACAAAACAAAAGTTGGTATATCAGATACCAAAAAGAACGGGCTGATAGATCTCATTAAAAAAAAGAAGTGTGTACCCTTATACTACCTAAGTTTTTTTGAAAATTTGTAGATGTTGTTTCTAGATTCTAGTTTCTAGTAATAAGTTTTAGATTATTAGGCAAAACTTTGTTTTGGTTATTTTAAAGTTAGCTTTGGGTAAGTTCTTCAGCTTCAGATATCTTTCAACAATCTGATATCTTTCAAGTTTTTATTGTTAAAATTGTCATCAGGGCAATTACCAGACTGCTAAAGTTATATGGCGTTGAAGAAATGTGCTGCTTATTTCAGCACCAGTTGCTTGTTTTTTTTTATAACTTGTTTAAAAAAGGCTGTGCCAAGGGTAATTTAAGCAATTATTTAGTTTTTTATTTCAGTCATTTTAGGAAATAATGCATTTTTGTTCCTTTGATTTTTGTAGATACCAGTAATAAATAAGTAGTAGTTACTTATCTGACAAATAGTTTTGAGTTTCAATAATGTACTAGATTTTAGTTTATTTATTTTGAAAAATACCTACTTAGTTGTTTTTTTTTTGTCATCAGTGACTTAGTTATCTGACAAAGATATAGAAGTATGATGCTTTTCCTACAGGACACTTTGCAAAATTGTTGTTTAGTTTAAATATTTTAGCAAATATTCGATTAATTCTTGGTTTTTTGATACCTAAAATAATAAATACCATTTTTCAAGTAAGTTTTTTAATATATAGTTGAGATTTAAGCATTTTTCTTAATAAAACTCTTTATTTGCCATAAAACTAGAGAAGTAACTTCGTCTTTTTTATATTCAAAAAGGTTACTTCTGTGAATTATTCTCTGATATGAAACAACAGCAAAAAGATATTTTGCGATTCAATAAAAGCATGAAATCTGTCATACCAGTCAAAAAAATTATTGGTCTAGCAGTGCTCGAAAAAAAAAATAGAATAAAATTAAAAAGACCGTAAACTTTAAACGCTTCTCCTGAAAATTGAGTGATTTTCAGATGTCACTCTCTTCTTCCAGGTGCACGATATATCGAACTAAATCGGGTCACACTTCACTATTGCTAACAAATGGAAAAAAATCATAAGGAGGGAAGTTCCGGGTAAAGGAAATTTACCGATTTTTTATCTATAAGCAGACCACGAAGGCAGAGAGCTTAAGTATTTGGTCCACGGTATCCAAGTCAAGAGAGGGAAAGTTTATGGATGCGGGATTTAAAGACTTGCAGAATATGTGAAGAGGGGAAGGTTTTGGCTGGTAACAAAATTCATAATCGGGATGCTTTGAAAATAAAGAAGGACATAAAGTAGATAATCCTTTGCCTTTGCAACTGGAGGGTAAAGGGACGCATGAGGGTCGTCGTGCCTTCCTAGAAGAAATTACTAAATAACGCAGAGTGGATGTTAAATTGCCAGATCAAGATCCATAGTAGTATCTGTATAAGAAATTGTAAATATCCTCATTGCGTTTGAAAATGTACTAATAGTTCGGAACTGTAGTCACGCCTAGTGCAAAAATAAAAATAAGTCACAGTTAACAAGGTAAAACTTGTGTGTTTTCGTTTATTTGTTAAAATGTACGATCAGTAACGGACGATTCCATTTAATCTTTATATATTGTATAGGATAAATTACTACGAACATAAGCACACATTTTCGGACGAAAGGGTGAGTATTTATAGACAGCTAAGAAATATAAACCTTGCAGAATAGGGGGAGTGCTGAACAGTGTTAAGATGTCACTTTGTGGATCTCATCCAGGCCATATATATATATATATATATATATATATATATATATATATATATATATATATATATATATATATATATATATATATATATATATATATATATATATATATATATATATATATATATATATATATATATATATATATAATAAATGACAGAAGCATTTGTTATTAAGGATCAGAAAGCTAGAAAGCTTTTTCATCTAATCAATATTGCATTGTATTGTAGAATGATGTATGAAGGTTATCTGTGAATTCTGTACTGAATACACTGGCCGACAAGATTTTTCTAACACAGGCCAGCTCATTATTTTCACAATGGGAATACCCTCTCAATAATAAAAAAATATTCGATAAACCCTAATACGTACCATTTTTTAATAGCCTAATTAGAACCTTTTATTTTGCCGGTAAACAATTTTATTGTGGAGCGGCTAAAATGGGTCCATTTTACAACGGAAAAATTACCTAGACTGGGTTATTTACAACATTAGACATAAAATAAACGTTAAACATCACTCTTCTGTCGAGTTTCGAATTGAGTGGTTCTCTGTGTATGGATAAGTAAGTGTATGTGAAGACGAGAATGTCGAGTCAAACGCGCCGAAGTTGCAAAATTTCTCCTGACAAATTTTGTTATATTTATGGAGAATTTCTGGTGAAATCACAAGCCAGGCCATTTTCCGAAAATGTAAAAAAAGCCTACTTTAAATATTTTGGTTTGTTAATTGGGGATCAAGATAAGCGTTGGGCTCCCCATGTGTGCTGTGTTAGTTGTTGTGTATCATTGGTGCAGTGGATGAAGGGAAAGAGAAGAAGTATGCCTTTTGCAGTTCCAATGGTATAGCGAGAACCCACCAATCATTCTTTCGATTGTTATTTTTGCCTTACAAAGACTGAAGGTTATTCCAAAAAGGGAAAGCACAATATAGAATATCCAAATTTGCAATTTGCTATACGACCTGTTCCTCATAATGCAGATTTGCCAGTGCCGATTGGGCCTTTAAATTGGCAAGCTATTCTATTTTATTTCTGATTTGGGAGATAATAGAGATAACGCATCATCAGGCAGCTCAGAAGAACAGTGCACCGATCCCACTTTTACCACAGGTCCCAGTTCCGGCGAACCACATTTGATTGTTCAAAGTGAATTAAATGATTTAGTATGTTATTTGGGGTTATCCAAGCAACAGTCAGAACTTCTGGGTTCCCCTCTTAAGGAATGGAACCTATTGGCTAAAGAAACAAAAATTACGACGATGTCAATTTTACGCGAAAGCTTACCAGGGAGGAACTCAGAGAGTGGAATTCATTTGTTAATGTAGTAAGGGGATTTTTAGGCAACAATATGGATGAAAATTATGAACAATTAGTTAATGAACTCTTAGATGCCTTTAAAGCGCTTGGTGCCAGAATGTCATTAAAAATTCGCTTCCTCCATTCCCATCTGTCATTTTTTCCTAGAAATTTGGGAGTTGTTAGTGACGAGCAGGGTGAAAGGTTTCACCAAAATATCAGAACAATGGAAATTCGGTACCAAGGACGATGGGATCCAGTCATGACGGGTGACTACTATTGGTTTTTGAAGAGAGAAGATAGGACACCTCATAAACGGAAAAAATAAAGTTTAATTAGTGTTTTAAGTTAATATTTTTCTCGTTTGCTTTTCTCTTAGATGTATGTAAACAGGGTTAAGAATTTTCTGAAATCATTTTTTCTATAGATATTAAGTATCGTAACATTCGATATGGTTCTACAACTCTAACAAGAAAATCCTACGTGCTACAACTTTCTATTTGTCATTTTCGTATTTGGATAGGTCCATTCTATTAGATTATGGTATTCGGATTTTTATTTTTATTTATAAACTTTAAAACACAGTCAGTGTGTGTTTTCACTTTTGCTAAATTAAAGAGGTTTATTTATTTTACAGCGGGTAATAGTAACTTTGTTTATGTTATTATAAAATACATTCGGTTCTCATAATATTTGACATGTAAATGAAAACTATCTATCTTGAAATTACGTAATATGTTGTGTTCATAGAAATTAATTTCAGGTAATTATCAGCAATTTTAGCCGCAGAAATGGAACATTATTGACACGTTGGATATATATAGTCCAACAGAGGTCGTCAATGATGTTGTTATGCCAGAATCGTTCTCTGGATAAATAGTAATATGGTAATTGCAAATTATCTGCCTCGATGGACCACTAATTCAAAAATAACTACAAATTTGCAACTTAGATTGAAAGCGGTAAACAATTCAATTATTTCTGATAAATGTACGTCGTTCTCATTGTAATTCGATCAGTGCCGTGCTCAGGGAAAAGCACGCTGAATCACATTACCCAAGGGCAAGCAGAGACTACGGATTTACGAAAAGAGAAAATTTAAATACTTAATCGACTACTTTGTGCAAAATTTCTTCAACGGTCGACTTCAGATAATAAAAGCTCTTCACTGTTAAAAAAAATAGTGATTTTACATAAAAAAAGTTGTAGACATGTTACAAACGTAATTTTACGTATTTTTACTTTTAAAACTTAAAAATACATTTCTAGAGGTAAAATTACAGTTGAAAATTCCGTTTTATTTACAGTAAAAACACAATTATTTTTACTTTCAAAACTGTAAAAATAAGCAAGTAATTGTAAAAATACATTTATAGAAGTAAAATTACAGTTGAAATTTCCATCATATTTATAGTAAAAATTCAATTATTGAAACCGTATTTTTGGGAGTACTATTTAAGTATATTTTTTGGTATTTCTAAATTTTGCACATAAAACAAAACCCTATTACAAGGAAAAATGCCACTTAAAAATTTTGTTTCTTTGAATACAATTAAGTTAGTTTTTAGTGAATAATAATTCTCACTCAAATCTATTATAAAAACTTATTAAAGACACTAGTAGTAGTAGTAGTAGTAGTAGTAGTAGTTAGGGGGAGGTCTAGAAACCTGACTGGTAGGCCTATAAGGCCCTTTCAGTCTACCCCAGCTCCTCCCTTAACCACCACCCGCCACCAGGTGTACATCCTTGAATCTGCCTGTCCTTACTATGTAAGTCTGTATATCCTTCATTGCAAGACCTTAACTTCGTCCCTATGCAAGACCGTAGTGCCGAAAATATCTCGTCGCAGTCTCCCTCGCGCTTCACATCTGCACAGGAAGTGAAGCAGAGTTTCCTCCTCTTCCTGACACTCCGTGCAGATAGAATCTTCCTCATTGCCTAACATAAAGAGGTGTCTTCTCAATCGACAGTGTCCCGTTACTATTGCTACAATGGAATTTAGAGCTTTCCTGTCTCGGGCTAGTAACCACTCTGTTCGGCTCTTATCGGGCTTCACAATGAAGTTTTTAGCCTGCCTCCCGACCCCGGACTGGCCCCATTCACGTTGAAGTTCATGTTGTGCCCATTCGTCGAGTGCTGTCCTTATCTGCTGCCTAGTGATGCCTAAAGCTGGTTCTGGTCCTACATACGGGCTGGTGGCCCGAGTCTAGCAAACTCATCTGCCCTCTCGTTGCCCTCAATCCCACAGTATCCTGGCACCCAAACCAATTTCACTCTTTTACGTCGCGCCAACTGCTCTAGCCTGTCACCACATTCCTGAACCAAAACTGATCCCGCCGTGGGTGAGTCGAGCGTCTTAAGTGCTGCTTGACTGTCTGAGCATATGACAATCTCTCCCTCTGCCCCCTCTATGACTTCCTTCCATTAAAGACACTAAATATATTACTGAAAATTTGTCTAGAATTTATGTAAAAATACCTGCTTTCTCAGGTAAAATGATGGAAAAGAACATTACTTTATATGTTATGATGAGATTTGCAAAACTAAAAATATTAAACCTTACGTTAAAGTCACGTTAACTTAAAATGTTATTAAAAATCTTATTCTCCATTCATTTTTTTAATGATAAATAGCGATCGGTGACGGCGTTATAACGTAAGCGTTTTTGTCCTATGGCTGAAGTTATTGCTAAAATAGGCAGGTATATGTTTGGTTTCAGTTCTAATTTTCCATTTGTAATAAATTTAAATAACAAATATGCCAAATATACTGCTTGAAAATGAAGATAGCTTTTAAACAAACATAAAAGAGCATGCTGTTAGCAACAAAAGTGGGTAGGTATGGTTTATTCGAAAAAAAAAAACACACAATTAGTTTTAAAAAATGTATTTTATGATATAAAACTAAACAAAGACAGATGATAACTAAAATTATTGAAATCAAGTTTTGTTATGGAAATCTTATAGTATAGTGAATAATGCATCTAATCTTATATTAAACACGTAACAATTTTCTAAATTCTTACCTAATTTTTACCCAAAATACTTCATCTTGTTTTACAGAATATATTGTTTTTTTACACTAAAACGGGCACTGAAACACTTTAAACCTAAAAATAGCCATGCACTGCCAAACAATTAATGAATAAGGATAGTAAAAATGTGAGGTTGGATGTTAAAATTTCTTCTTTTATTTTTCTCTTGCTTCTGACCAGCGTTACGTGCCACGTAGGGTAAAATTATGACAACTCATGAAACATACACCAACCTTTTAATAAAATTTGGATGCATAATGAATTTTCACGAATGGTTGGTAATTTCGCGAAGTACTTTCACAGATCTTTGGTAAATTCGTGAAGTAGATATACTTTAACATTATTAAAATGTTTTTTTACATGTAATAGTGTAAAAACACATTTTAATAGTAAAATATTGATAACAATTAAGTGAAATTTTAACTAAGGTAGAATAACAGAACCCATTTATTATTTTTACAGTTAAAATTATGTAATTTTAAACCAATTTTTAACGGTGTTAGTGACCACATTATGCTACAGTGATAAATACGTCATTAGTATCAGTTTAATATATCAAGAGATTAAAATATTAAATATAACTTATGTGCGAGAAAGAGCTTGTGGGCTGTAGTTTATAGGAAATTTAGTTTAATCTCAATTCTAATTATCAAAAACGTAAAAAAAATACGAAGGTGACAATTTCTTAATAAAAATGGCCTACCTTATGGTTGCTCGATGTCTCAAACTTTCTTCTGGATGGATTCACTCCCCTGCACTTTTAAAGTACTGTTTAAGTTTACATGGGGGTTATATTTAATATTAGCCGGCTAAAAAAAGGGGGTTTTAATGCACTTTCCCATGTGTTCTCTTAGTCGAGTTAGTATCGAGAGAGTGCTCAGCTAATTTTTTTTGGAAGGCTTCCTTCGCTACTTCCGAGGTCATGCGCGCAGTGCACATTTCTTCCTGGCCATATGGGGAGATTGTCACATGACGCGCAAAAATATTATACCGGGAGTTCGGTTAAACTTATCAATAATTTCAGTTTGCTTATAAAACGTGAAATATTTATTAATTAATTTAAAGTAAATAAAATAGATTAAATTACCCCAAAAAAAAGTAATTTCGATCAGACGGAACAACTTATAATTTCTTTAAAAAATATTTTTAAAAGTATTTAAAGTCAATTCAATTTTTATTATCAATCTGACCGAGTAATAGGTAGTGTGTTAAACTAAAATATGCAAACAATTATTTATGCTTCGTTTCTCAAAAAAGAAAAATTACAAAAGATCACTCAAGCAATTCAGTTTTTAGCAAAAATTAAAATAAAATTCTATGAAGTTGCCTGTTACTTGATGGAAATTCATAATTCTACGTAAAAAAAAAACACGAAAATTCGATTTCCACTACTGTATTTTAAAAAATACTATGACAATATTGTTTCGTTACACAGTAACTTCTTCAGATAGAATGTAATATTCAAACTAATATTTAGCGTATATATATATATATATATATATATATATATATATATATATATATATATATATATATATATACAAAAAACCAAGTACCTAAGTGTAATAAAATTTAAAATGGCTGTAGAAAGAAGTACTGCTAATATAATCTTCCGCTATAAAAACAAATGTTGAGCGGTTTGTCTGTAAGAGTACATAGGTTAATAATAAATAGGTACAGTTATAAATTTAAGTTTGTTGTTTTGAATTTAAATATATGTATCTAATATTTTAATCTTTTTCAACCTATCACAAAAAAAAACAAAACATCTACTTGTAGTGTCATTCCATATTTCTGTCCTTTGTATTTACAATTTAAAATTTATAAACAAAATTATGTATTTTAGCCTGATTGTGGTGGTAAACGACCGCCGAAACCTTGCTGAATAAAAAGAAATCGTAATAAAAGAAAAGTATAGCACGTTGTTTTGGTCTGATTTATTGGAAACCCTTTGATACATGAATTTTGATTTCATTGAATACTAATTGCATTTTAAATATTTCCGTATTTGATTATATCATAACAGTTGCTTTCATTTGGCCCAATAATGTATATCACACCTGTTTAATTAAAAAAATTCTTACGTGAACCGAAACCCATTCATTTTTAACTTTTCGTTAAACATTATATGTCCTTAGTTGATGAATAAATTGGACTTAGCTCATGCTAATTATTATATTCATCAAACTAACACATTCATGGTCATATCGAGCAGGAAAAATAGGTTGAACATCCAATCAGATATGATACATAAACTCGTATTTAGAAACTTAGTCGAGAACGTGTGATATTTTTAAAGCCGACCTTCGGGAAAATATCTAGTTCGGAGTTGGGAAAGTTTTAATTGAATTATTGGTTTTGTATAGTACAATAGTCATATAATAAGATTAACATTATCATGTATTTGCCGCGGTTGGTAACAACGTGCGTATGGTATATAATTATTATCTGAGCTAAAATTCCGTATAGGGATTAGTGGGAGCGTGTTTGGTTCGGGAAAATTTGTAATAGGTCAGCTTGGATGTATCGACTAAAACTAGAACCGAACCCATATTAGTATTTTTACATCCCATGTAAAAGTGAAGTATTGTAATCGTAAAAAACCCTCCCAGGTTATTACACATCCTCACGTTTTAAGGTCCCTAGAGGTCAAAAAACATGTTTTCAAATTTCCGCTTTTCTCTCGGTCTGTCTCTTCGTGGCAATGCTACGCTTACTGAGTGGTGCCTGCTGTTTAGTTCTGTAATCTCTAGTTTGAACGAGATAGCGTAGTTGTATGTTTCTACTTTGAATACGCGTATAGGAATTTTTTGAACTTTTGAATTTCTTTTAGATGACTCTTATTATTGTAGTTTTTAACTATTTACTGTTATTATGTTTTGTTAAATTTTCTTATTTAAAATCGAATCTATGGCAAAAAAATTGTCTGTCGGCCTGTTAATTTACACGATAACTTTCGAAAGGATTGAGCTATCGGTTGGTACACAGTAAGTGGTCCATAAGAGAACGGTTCCTATCATTTTTGGACAAAATCGGCTGAAGGGAAGAGGTTGAAACGGGGGGTTAATTGGTAAAAAATAGTTGTGGGTCTTTGAGTATATAGATTTTAATAATAAACCCACTTTCATACTTCTGTAGAAAGTAAAGAGATAGGCTAGAAAGAAAAAAGAGATGAAAACTAAGTTGTTGAAAAAATCGAGTAATATGTCGTTTTATGGATTCCCGGAGATTTATATAGCCTAAAATAGTCCAATACAACCAATATAAAATCAAACATTCTGTCACATTTTTAGTTAAATAAATTAATTTCTTATATTTCGAATGTGTTATTATTTTCTCTAATTTCCTGTATTGATATACGAGCAATATATTAATTTACTGTGAGATTATATGCCTCGATATCGTATTGGTGCAGATTATTTTTACCTAAACAAATAATAACTTCATACAGGCATTGATGCGGATTGTCTATGAACTCTTTCTAAAGGCTACAGCACACAATACGAATATTTTCGTATTCTTTCGCATCTGTATTAGGTTAATTTGTAGCAAAGCTACAAAACTACTATACCGATTAACTAAAATTTTGATCAAAACTTAAGGGTCATATAAAGATGACACCGTAGAACTTATTGGGTCACCATTATGTTCCGTCATCTTGAATTTAATATAAATTTAATAATATTTGTAATAATTTCGTAAAATTCCCACATATCGGAACAAAATGGCAGCTCAATAAAAGAATCAGTAAATTTCCTTTACCCGGAACTTTCCTCGTTTTAAATCTTTCCTCCTTTTAGAAATAGCGAAATATAACCCAATCTAGTTACTATCATTTAATGCTCCCAACGAAAGCCAGGAGTCACAGTGTAATTCAATGCCGGTCGTGGTGTTAGCCAGAGTAGTTGTTTTTGTGATTCCATTTTGTGCCTTTGCTCTACACGGGGCTTGCTAGTCTATGGTGGCCTGATGAGCTCTCTAAGTCCGCTAAACTATCAAAAATCCACCTTTACGAATTCAATCAATGATTGGGAAAAATACAAGAAAGCAAGGAATCACGTAGTTAGCACAATAAGAAAAGAGACGTTATTAATTATAGAAACAAAATTGCCAGTAATAAGGTTACTAGCAGGAAGATGTGTGACAACTTTGAAACCATTAGTCCAGAAACCAATAAAACCTTTGACTGAAATTATATTTTATGTTGGAAAAGAAGTAAATTCTTCAAAAATTGTTAAAAAATTAAACACTTTCTTTATAAAAAGTATTGAAGATAGAGTAAAGTCAATAGACAAGTGAAATGAAGAGCTTGGAAAATTACTTATATGCACCAAAACATCTTAACTACATTTTTTGAAATATCTTCAAAACCGTTAAAAATCAAAATTTCAAATTTAAATTGTAATGAAAATTATAGTAAGATACTTACTTACAAATTTTCATTTACAAAATTAAAAATTATTTATTAATATAAAATTTAAAACAATTTATTTTTTAAAATTTTAAAATACCTAATTATCAAAGAAGACAAAGGTATTATTCAATTTAATAACTTGCCTGTATATATTAAAACGAAAGGTTCATTTAAAAAATTTAAAGAGAAGTTATGAGAGTATTTATTTCAAAACCAGTTTTAAATTTTAAAAATTAGATTAAAGGTCATTTAAAAATTATTTTTTATTGGCGACATTATATCAGTGGCGGCTCGCGAGTGAAAAAGTAAGTAAAGTGCAAATGAAGCAAGAAAATATCACAATAATTTTTTTTCCAGAAATTTTTTTATTTGGAGGGGATAGAATATTTTTTTACGACTTACCTAAATTTTGTATACTAAATCAATTCTCCTATCCTTCATAGCAGCAAATTTATTTATAACATCCTCATAAAATGGATGAGTTACCCTAATCTCCTACAGAAATTCCTTTTGAATTGAAATATTGCCAAGAGAAATAAGTCTTTCTTGAGATATTGCATTTTTTAAATAAGTTTTTTTGAAGCAAGAAAAACTTCTTTTCGCTGAAGCACTTGTCGACGGTATTGTCAAAATAAGGGAAACCAATTTATATGCTTCATTAAAAATATATTTATTTTTATTAATTTTCTTCACTTGCTCTTGCAGCGATATATTCCAATTACTCTCATTGGCATAAAATAAGACCAAGATATGCAAAAATGAATGTCAAGCGATTTTTTTTGAAGAACGTCAAATAGTATGTCCGTGATTGAGAAAATGTCGTTAAACACTAATGCCAGAAACGTGAATTCAAAATTGTTCATCTCACCTAAAAATCCTTTCGCAAGGGGGATTGATTTTTCATCAGATTTGTCACAGTTTGTAATAAATTCAAAAACGTCTTTTAATTTATTCCAGTCTTGAGCAATTACATTTACTAACTTCGAATTTGAAGTTTTAACAACACCATAAATAAATATAACACAAAACAGTCAAGTTAACTGCAAAGGAACTCACCGGTTGCAGCGAAATCCGCGAAAATAAAAGTAAACAACCACCGCAAACTGAACGACACGTGGGTGTAGTGTACTGCGCCTGCAATTCACCGAGAGCGTTGTATGGCTCTGGGCTCGACGTCATCACGTACGCGTTGTCATGGCAAGATAGTAGGAAAATCGTAAACCAAACATAGCACCTCCAGCAAAGTCAAAGCGGTTTGCGCCACTGTTATAGTTATAATAAAGTTCGATTGAAAGTTTTAAAAAGACATGTCGCCAACGGTCAAGTAAAATATTTATTCAAGATGTACAGTTTCTTTTTTTACCAATTAGGTGAATAAATGAATGTAAAAACTAAAATTTTAAAAGATATGTAATAAATATAGTTAGATGTTTGCTTGTTTATTTTTCCTGGTGAAGTAGCACTTCACCTGAATAGCCGCCACTGCTTTATATGTCCATATTTCACGATTACAGTAACTATAGCTCATGTAAATTACAGTGTAAATATTGATGTTTTAGTAAATTTATCCATTTCTTCTGTGGCTAATTTAATATATACATGTTCATGCATTTTTTTATTAAACTGCAGCTAGGTCCTCTTTATATCAAGCATGGAAAATACGCCGAACATCCAGTCAGATATGATACATTAGCTCGTATTCAGAAACTTTGTCGTACACGTGTAACTACTATTTTTAAATCCGACATTTTCGCAGATATCTAGTTTGCAGTTTCGAAAAGTTCTAGCTTAATTTCGAATCTTATTAATCTAAGCAACTAGAGTTTTATTTGAATTATAGGCGCTATTTAATACAATTACTATTAGATTCGATTAATATTATGAGCTTGTTTAATCCGGAAAATTTGTAGTAGCTTAACTCGAAGCCCGTTTCTGGATATCCGCGTTCATCAGCTAAAGGCTCAGATAATTTAAGAAATAGCCAAACTTTGAACACAATGCAAACCATGTAACATTACGAAATCCTTCATCAACTAAGGAGAGTAGAAAACTATAGCGAGGCAGGAGTGACGACACATCCGCAAAGAAATTAAAATACAAATAAACTATATTGTAGACTAAGGAACACTGGGCTAACTTAAGCACTCTAAAATGAAGTAAAAAAACAGTAAAACGAGCAGCAATACGTGACAAGCATATTCTAGGCAGGCCACATACATTTTTTAAGGCAACCGAAACAGTCGCAGAGTCGAGAAGTTTACACGACCTGTACCGAATAACCAAGAGGTTGACCAAAGCGGAAAAAAGATCATTACAACAGAAAGGCAAATTACTAGACATATAACTACCCTCTCGGCGTAAAAACAACCCTAAAAATTTTCTACTAGCAACTCTAGAACGACAAATAACGATAATATCAACCCACTCACCAAACTGAGACGAAATAAAAAATAAAACGAAAGCATTTAAAACAACAAATCTGCAAGTCTCGACATCGTCCCAGCCGAGATTTTAAACCTATGCCTAAACGAGGCCACAGGCTAAAGCACGCCATAACTACAGCCTGGACTCACGAGGAGATACGTATGCGACGAGTATTACCCAAAAAAGGAGACCTGAGCGAATATAGAAGCTAGGGGGTATCACGTTTTTTAACGCTCTAAACAAGGTCATTATATACTTCAGAGTAATTAGTGCCGTCGAACGGAATATTAAACAACAAGCGGGCTTTAAACCCGAACGATCTTGCATAATCCAAGATAACACCCTACGAATCATAGTGAAATAACCCAACAAGTTTAGATGTTGCCATCGAGAAGAAGAGGGCAACTGTTTAGATCACTCTGTCTAGTTTTTGTCGAATTTGAACGGGCTCGCAAGACGCTGAAAAACTTTGCTATCTGGCAGGCGCTGAGGAAATGTAGGGTGCAACAACGTATGAACAACAACGCAGACTGTATAGAAAGAATATATATATATATATATATATATATATATATATATATATATATATATATATATATATATATATATATATATATATATATATATATATATATATATATATATATATATATATATATATATATATATATATATATATATATATATATATATATATATATATATATATATATATATATATATATATATATATATATATATATATATATATATATATATATATATATATATATATATATATATATATATATATATCCTTCAGTCGATAGGTTCAATGGTTTTTGATAAAATTTTACCAGTTTATTCCTAGGATACATTTGGGGTAAATTGGATTAGTAGTTCTTTAGTAATATATTTTTAACATTTTGATAAGGACCCATTTTGTTTCGTCATATTGGATGTTCACAAAAATAATACCATATTACTCTTAATTTTTGACCAAAATTTGAAGTCAACCGGATAGGTAGTTTTTTAGCTATGCTGCAAACAGACAGACAGACCGACGGATTTGGGAATTTCAACATCCCTGAAACGTGAAGATCTGAAAAAATCATGAAGAGTGACATCTATACGATTAGAATACTTTCCTCTTCCAAGGAAAGTCGAAGGAACCGCAAAATATGTATATCACCTCCTTTGTGATTTTAAACCCGCTACCCGAATTTCTGACTGCGCGTCTAACATAATAATCTCAGGCCAATCAGCATTTTACCGACGTTTTCGAAATTACTGGAAAAAGTAATGGAAATGCAATTGCAAAAGCATTTGAATATTAACAATATTCTTCCAACTACTCAGTCTGGTTTTAGGTCGGGGCATGGCTGTGTTACAGCATTGTCAGAAACCACAGATAATATTTTTAGCGCTATAGATAAAAGCAAGCTGACAGTTTTGATATTGCTGGACTACACCAAAGCCTTTGACACTCTGAGCCATGAAATTCTTAACTCAATTCTAAATTTCGTTGGATTGTCACCGACAGCCCGCTGTCTGGTTGCTGACTACCTCCAAAATAGAGTACAGGCTGTGAAATGCGCTGGGCTTACATCTAATTTTTTAGAAATTTCGAGAGGAGTTCCACAAGGCTCTATCCTGGGCCCTCTTCTCTTTTCTGTGTACGTTTCCAATTTTCCTTCAGTGTTTCTCTCTTGTGCCCAGCATTATTATGCCGACGACACTCAAATATATATGACATTTAATTTTCAAGAAAGTCAGCAGGCGGTGTCTGCAATAAACTATGATTTGGAAAACTTATATGCGTTCTCCAACAAACATTGTTTGCAGTTAAATTCGGCAAAATCGGGCGTGATGGTTTTCGGTAGGGAGATGGATAGGACAAATTTTGTGGCATCCTTTAAAGACAAAATTGTAATTACAGACAAACCTATCACATTTTATGAACATTATAAAAATCTTGGCCTCATTATGGACCTGCGATTTTCTCAGCACATTAGTAAATGCTTACAAAAAAGTTACATTAATTTAAAATTAATATATCAACACAGAGCTGTATTAAATAGAAAAACTAAATCTATGCTTTGTGAATTGTTGGTCCTATCCCATCTTAATTTTTGTGACACCGTATATGATTCCTGTCTAAAAAGCACAGATATAAGAAGAATACACATACAGACTTCAAAATAGTTGTTTGCGCCTGATTTACGGCATAAGAAAGTACGACCATATTAGCCACACTTTTAACCTCAACAATTGGCTTAATATGAAAAAAAGGAGGCAACTTCATTCTGCAACGCTTTTCTATTTCATTTTAACAAATAAAATACCTTCTTACTTATATAATAAAATTCGATATCAAACGGATATTCATAACTTGAATGTTCGATTTAAAGGTACACTAACCCCTCCTCGCCACTCAACAGAAATGTATAAGAGATCATTTTCGTATCAAATTGCAAATGTAATGAATAAGCTCACTAATAATTTCAAAAATATGAAGTCCAAAGCTGCATTTAAACAATATGTGTTTAAAAAGCTATTTGTTTATTGTCATAAGGCAGAGTACAAATAGGTAACAGATATCAAAAACTGTTCTATTCAACAAATATTTATTAAACATTGTTAACAAAGTGTGATAACATAGATAAATGGTGGTACTAAACAAAATAAAAGTTGGTAGGTTTATTCACCAATAAAAAATACATATATATCAGTTGACCTAAAAATGAAATTAAAAATCTCTTTTTCTTGCTTGTTTATTGGCAAATTCATTAATTATATCTTTTATATCGATATTTTTGGCGTCTTCATTCTCTATTGATAGTAAAGCAAGACCACTTAATCGACCTTGGCCTCTAGTAGACCTAAGGTAGTTTTTTATAAGATGCAACTTATTAAACGATCTTTCAACAGTAGCGGTTGTTACAGGCAACGTAAAAAATAATAGAAACATAAGGTAAACTTCACTTAAGTCGCTCTCAAGTATACCATACTTACTTTAAACTATATTAAAATATTCTTTAACTGTTAAATCTTCTTTAGGGTCAGTCTTACAAATATCTACTAAATTAATGTATTACAATATTAACTTATTTAAATCAAATATTTCAGGATACTTATTACAAATGACCGTACATTTATTTCTAATGCATGTTTCGTCGCAACTAAATTAAGCTGGTTCTCCATGGACTGCACAATTTGGAGAAAAGTCAACAAGATTCACAATAGGCAGCATCTAGTACAGTTGAATAGTACAGCCAAGGACGATTGACAGGGCCATATTTTGTAGTGGAACAATAATAACTTTCACTAAAACTGCGATAATGTTGGTTCAAGTCCTTGGGAAATGGACCTTTAGGTCTGTTGGGTGCAAGAGTATAATAATCTCTTTATCTTCGTCAGTAAGAGTTTTGCCCAAGTAAAATCTAAGATCGCTAGATACACTAGTATTACTATTAAAAGAGCCTGAAGTGCTAGGAATGGAACTGCTGACAACTTCATCAACAGTCTCCAGTACAAGGTAAAAGTTCTTTAGAGGGGGAGCAAGTAACAAATGTTGATTCACTTGTTTCGGAAATATCGACATTTTCTTGTCCTTGTACAAAAAAATGAGAAGCAGAAACTTTAAACAAATTGTCTATTTTGGCATGTTTTTTTAATTTTTCTTCTTTTTGTAATTTTAATTTTCCTTTATGTGCCCCAGACTGATATGTTCGCTTATCTTCCATTTCTAATATTTTTGAGCGGTTTATTCTGCAGTCTGCTGAGTCTGCAAAGAAAAGAATACGCAACCATTTCTAAATACAATAGACAGTTGTGGTCTTTTAGGAAATAAGGGCGGGTTTACCCTGCGACGTAATAGACAAAAGTACATTTACACAAATAAAAAAATAACCCGACTGCCAATTCTTGTAAGAGGGTTTGTTACAATATAGAAACATGTATTGCAATGACACTGGGCCGTTTTAAAGGGCAATAAAAGAGCATTGTGGACTTATTGTAATAGGTAAAAAGACAGCAGACATGGTAGGTACTTAAACCATATAAAGCTTTAGTTTATCTCTAATAATTCGTACTAATCACTTGTATTAAAATAACTTCCGAATGGCAAATATGTGGCGTCAATGGTGTGAACGGAGTGTTTTATCCCGACATTTCTTCCCATTGCAAAAATAGAAAAAATTATTTGTGGATGAAGAAAAAAATGTATTTAACACTTACCGAATGTGGAGTTATGAACAAATAAAAAGTTTTACAAGAGACCTCTATTTTGACGAAAGTACCATTATCAACTGTTTGAAAAATTGTAAACAATCCTATTGTAAAGAGAAAAATAAGAAATGATAGCGGTACCTTCTTAAGCTAGATCACAAAATTTATGGACTTTACGAAGAACAAAATGTGCACACATTGGATAATTTACTACAAAAACTTGAAAAAGATGAAACTGGAATAAATGTTGTCGAGCTACAAAAATTCAATAAAAACAAATTATAACGGAATCCAGGAGGCTTCAGGAGTGGCGCCTGGATTTCATGACCCAAATTAAAGAGTACCCAAATAGAAATAGTTCAATTATTTATTTGGATGAGACATGGTATGACACTTACTATACTCCTTCAAAAGCTTGGGTTGATTTCAGCGATAAATATAAAACGAAAGCTCGTTCAAGCCGAGATAAGAGAATTACTATTTTGCATGCATGATCTAAAGATTTATGGGTTCCAAATGCTCTCCCTTTGTCAGCGAAAAATATTAAAGCTTCTTGTGTGATTAACATGAGGATAAAACGTCAGAATTATTCGAAGATTGTTTCAGACCTAAGTTGGTTCCAAATATCCCCACAAATAACTTTGTTGTGATAGACAACGCTAGTTACCATAGTAGGCAGTTAAATAAAGTTCCATGCCGGAGCGACACAAAAAGCCAAAATTCAAGACTACATGTATTGTGTGATAATAATAAAGATTACACAAAAAGGCATTAATTGAAGTGCCAAAGTATTTTAATATAAGATTATGTATGCGACGGTTATTCAGAAAGTCTAAGGCAATAGGTATTCAGACTTCCACCATGTCATTGCATATTTAATCCAATCGAGCATATATGGCACGAAATAAAATCCAGAATTGGTCGGAATAATATTTCACCTACTTTAAATACCAGTATATTAAATCTCATCGAAAGTGTGGTATTAAAAATTCCTGTAAGGAGTTGGGAAAATTGTGTGTTATATGTACAAAAATTAGAACAGTCCTATATTCATATTTCTAGTAAAATAGAACAGCTAATTATTAACGTAGATAATAATAATAACTATAGTGATAGTGATTTCAATGGTGAATAATGAGTAAACTGTAACAAATTTATATAATAGTAATAACATATTTTGATTTCATTTTAAACACAAGATAATTATTCATATACGAAACTTGGACCTGTTTCAACAACCTTCAAAATTCAGGATACTTAATCCCAAATTATGTTATTATACTAATAGGATGTTCCAAAAAAAGGGCCCAACATATTGTCCTTATAAATTGCGTTGCGCTACTGTATTAGTTTAGATTACCATATATCTTTATATAGCTATTTGCTTATGTCAGCATTATTATTCATTTTGTTTAATATTTGTCAGTACCTCTTATCAGCTCTTAGCTTAACAACTGCGATACAGAGTGTTGTGTTAGTATAACTTTAAGGGAATTATACAAATATGGCTACGAGTTATATAGTTAATGTTTCTAGGCTGAACGAACGGTAAAACTATAGTGATTGGTAGAGAACTTTTTGATGTTAGGGGGACTATCCAAATGTTTATCGGCATCTACCTAAGTTGCAACCAAAAATTCAACAACAACAGTTGAGTTATGGAACAAGTTAAAAGCTTTGTTTGATGATAATGGTTTTGCTAGGAAGATAAACCTGTTAAGAAGCTTGAATTCTACCTACATCATTTTGTTAACCAAGTGATTGAAACTGGTCAGAAGTTACGATGTACAGGATTAGACATAGATGATGAATGGATCGGATCATTGTTGTTGGCTAGACTACAAGATAAATATTCCAATGATTACCGAACATTCCATGGACGTGGGGGTGGAAACTAGTTATTTTGGAAGTACATTTGCCAGTACAGTTACAAGTGTAAGCAGTTGAAACATTACCAAAATAAGTGTCCAAATTCAGATAAACACGAAGATCACCAAAAACCATCAAACCCGTTTGGTGCTGTATTTTTTAAAGGGTCAGTTAGTAATCTGGACTAGTATGTGGACTCTGGCGCAAGTGTACACTTGACGGCAAATAAGGAATTGCTAATACAGGTAAACCAGATACTGAAGAAATAATAGCAGCAAATAAGACGTTAGTGCCTGTGAAATGTTCAGGTGATACGATGTTAACAACTTCACTTGGTCAAGAAAGTTACGACATTAAAGTGAAGAATGTCTTATGTGTTCCGAAGTTAACAACAAGTTTATTGTCTGCGAATCAATTAATAAAAAATGGCAATTCTGTCAAATTACCATAAAGCGTTGTAAGATTTTTAACAAACAAAAGGAGTTAATAGATACAGCTAACTTAAATGTAAATACAAGCTAAACGTTTTAAACTCTGAGGATGAAAGATCCCTAAAAAACAGCGGAATATTTAACCACAGTACAAGCCCAATACCTTATCAAATAGAATATCTGAGTGCATGAATAGGTCAGTTATAGAAAAATCTAGCAGTTTGCTGTTTAATACCAACTTGACAAAGATGTTTTGGGCCGAGGCCGTCAATACTGTCGATAAAATATATTTTTGCTATCAGGGTTATAACGTGTACGATCCAAGCAAAAATAATGTTTTTACAAGCAGAGATGTTACTATAATAGACGAAATGAAAACTGCAGTAGGCACCAGGGTAGATAGTTAAAAAAAACATTGAAATAGAACAAAGGGAAAACGAAGTGTCAGTTTCAGTACGAAACATAAAAGAAAATCAACGAATACCTGAAACTGAAAAAGATGTTCTTTAGCTCAGGAAAAGTTTGGGAGTATACTTAGAGCAATGACACAAGTAATGACAATAATAGCGATGAAGCTTCACAGCAGTTTCCAAAGCAAAGACTATTTGAATCCTGTGTAAATTTTTTTTTTTCTAGAAGGTTATCCAGTTACAGTAAAAAGTGCGTTGTTCAGACTGGACAAAGAAAAATGCACACATGCTATGGAGGAAGAATTACAGTGATTCGATGACAACCAAGCATGGGAGCTAGTTGATGTTCCCACGCAAAATACTATTGTGCCTTGTAAATAAGTGTTCAAAAAGAAATTTGATAGTAAAAATAAAATTCGCTATAGAGCTAGGTTAGTGGCTAAAGGATTTACCCGAAAGTCACGTATATACTCCAATGAAACTTTTTACCCGTTGTACGTCGTTCTACTTTAATATTATTGGTAGCCTTATCAGTAAATTTGGGTGTCTAACTACAGCTTTTTTGAATGTTTTTTCAGCAAAAGTGTTTATGATGTTACTTGAGGAGTAAAAAAAAAATCTAACGCTAATGATAAGTTTTAAAGAGTAAATAGGTCAATTTATGGTTTTAAGCAATCTGCTAGGGCATGGTATACTAGAGTAGATATGTTTAGCTATTTACTGATGTCAGCATTATTGTCTATTTTATTTAATATTTGCGAATACCTCTTAGAAGAAATAAAAATTCAGTCTGTATTGAAAATTCAACAAGTTCCTTTTATTTCAAGTGCCTCGTGTCACTTTCTTATATATCTAAATGTACTATAAATATTAAGCATTCGGACGAGTCGAAAAAACCGGCAAATAAATTATTTGATTGTCAGTCGCACACTTCCCTGTTCCTTTAAACTTTGCCGCCCAAGATCTATTCGTCACACTTTATCCTAACTCTGCTAAAAGATAGTAGTTTCCATTAACTAGATCGTCTATTCTAAGTAAAATCGGTTTTTGATTCCATTTATAGCTAGCAGGAAATATACACAGAATATTCAATCAGATATGATACAATAGCTCATATTCAGAAACTTTGTCGAGGGCGTGGGGTGTTTTTAAAACCGACATTCGGGGAAATATCTATTTTGAAGTTTTCGAAAGTTCTAGCTTGCTAACGAATTTTACTAATTAAAGCCGAACTATATCCCTAATTGAATTATTGGTTCTCTATAATACAATAGCCATTTGATCCGATTAATAATGTCATGTATTTACACTGGTCGTTTACAACGTGCGTGGTATGGAATTAATGTCTGAGCTAAAATTCCATTTAGGGAATATGTATTATTGGGAGCGAGTTTGGTCCGGGAAAATTTGTAATAGGTTAGCTTGGATTTATTAACCAAAACTATGGTCACAATTAAATCGAAACCATATGCATGTTTTTACGAGCTTTTGTTTAAGTCTACTTGTCTGCCTGTTTGGTCTCTTTTCTTTATTAAATATTTGTATGTAATATACTTTTAGCTTATATTCTAAATACTATAAGGTTTATAACATATATTATAATAAAGAAAAAAAAACTTGTTAAATATGAGTATTATTTTTCGTTTTTCGTTTCAGGTATTTAATTCCTGCTCATTGCACTAGCATCTAGTCGTTAAAGTATTTTATTAAGTCTTTCCGTTTCTTGTATACCAAGTTTACTATCAAAGGTGTTTCTCGTTGATAGTTCATTAGCAGTATATGGAGAACGATTTTCTTGAATTGTTTCAAATTTTGTGTGCGTTAACACTCAAGGATAGGCAAAATTTTTTATTTAAAAAAATTCAAAAATCACTACTACCAAAAACGGATTCTAGAAGATATACTGCAGATTAGATGGCTAAAATGAAAAAAAAACACTACTCTGTGTCAGATTTTTGATATCAAGTCAACGTTTCGCTCATTGTGTTGAGCTGTGTGATGACTTTATTTAGGCTTATTTGATCTCTAAAAGAAATTTTTTTTATTAAAAAAAAACACTGGAAAAATATACACAAAGACGTACACATTATAATACATACTCATTATTATTATATTTAAAAACTATAAAATTGTCATTATTCAGAATATTAAATCTTAAATATATTTATCTTATTATTTATATTTTTTAATTTTTTTAATTTAAAAAAATTAAATAAAGTATTTATAGTAAATTTGTATTATTTCCTTCTAAATAGCTGAAAATTTATTAGAAAAAAATATAAATTTAGGTTGCTACTATCGAGAAGAAAAGATGTGTTTCTATATATATATATATATATATATATATATATATATATATATATATATATATGTTAAATCACTTTCTTGCGAAATTACTTTTTTAAAAAATTATTTTATTACTTGAAAAATACAAATTAAAATATATACATTTGAACTTGCAAAATTACAGCGTGACGTTTAACAAATGAGAAGCTAGACTGAACTTAACAGTATACAAAGAAAATAACTATTTATATGTTTCGTTATGCTGACTCAGTGGGAACTGTTTACTTCTTTCTTGAACACTTGGGTCAGGACGTGGGTTCTGCTGATGAAGCTTTCTTGGTATAGACTTGTTTTCGTAAACAAGTGGCACCTGCTGATATATGATACTTTTGTTATTGGGATAAGCTCGGCTTCTGAATACTGCGTTGGCGGGTGATATCTGATAGTCTGGGAACCAAGGTTGGCATAACTTGTATGATGAACTAGCTGGTGAGAATAGATATAACAACTCCCCCATCAAGATGAAAGTTGATGCGTGGAAGCAACTTTCAAGCTGAATGTTTGTTCAGGTTAAGTTCTATTTCTTCAGATTCTTCTGTTGGTTCACCAACACGTATATTTGGTCGCCTTTTTGGAAATATTCTTCTCCATTGTACGAAATTTGTTCTGGACCTTGGTGGAGAAGGTGGGTAGTCATCACTATTGGCATTGACAATTCCAATACTGAGGTTTTTAGGTTTTCTTCTATAACATTTACAAAATATATACAGGATAATTAGACTGATGATCAGAGTTATGGTCAGGATCGTAAACCAACCGATATGTTTCTTTACGAATGGTTGATTGATTAGTCTGTCCAACTGATCAGAATATTCATTTAATTTATGTTGAGCTATATTTAAATTTTCTGTATCAATGTGGTGTAACTGAAGAGGCTTCAAGTCTGGTATGTGAATCTTTTCAGGGTAATGACTGCAGCAATCAAATGGAATTTGGATTGGAACGTTGCTGTAGGTAACATTGTCATAGGTATTTACAAATTTCTTCGCTAGAACTTTGGTGCTGCCAATAAATGCACTACACTCTGGTTGGAGTTTGATTATGGCGTTGGTACTGATTGTTTGGGTAACAACGTCTCTGGAACCACATTTAATGGTCACAGGTAAAGGGTCTGCAACGGCAACT
Organism: Kuschelorhynchus macadamiae; assembly: GCA_030620095.1. Lineage (NCBI taxonomy): Eukaryota > Metazoa > Arthropoda > Insecta > Coleoptera > Curculionidae > Kuschelorhynchus > Kuschelorhynchus macadamiae. The sequence goes on along the minus strand of JAUTXW010000780.1, from coordinate 462,888 downwards.
AACCAGGAGTTTTGGTTAAGTTCTTGCACATGATAGTCTTTGGCTAGGATAACTGAAACTTGGCACGTTCTTGGAAGGCGATTGATTAATCGTAGTAACTGGGCTTCACAAACAGCATCACTGTCTATTGGATATGGCAGGATGTTGGAACATATTAGTGTTCGGCTGCTCAAAGATTTGCATGATTCCAAGTTGCGAATTGTGATGTATAATAATGAATCATCGTTTCGCGCAATTAAATTATTTGTTATTGAAAGAATGTGGTGAAGGCCTGTTCGATTATCCAAAATTGGTATTGGATATAAGTGAAAGAGAATATATTTTTCTGGATCTACTAATGGGATTTCGAGAACAAAAATTACTTTTGAATCATATTGATATGCCTTTAGTTCTATGATTTCGAGATATTGAGCCACACTTGAAGGGTGAATTAGCAAAGGTAAATTATTTCTCTGCAATGATTGAGATATGTGCTTTAGTGATTCTATTAGGTCAAAAGGTGTAATAATCGAACTGTGTAAAATTCGTAAACGGGCGAAAACAATTGAATTTATAATATCATTCAAGGAATTTTCAAGAAATGAATAGCTTTCCATTAATAGTTCGCAAATATTTAATATTTCTATTTGAGAGGAATAATATTTCAGATCGTCAGAAATATCCAGTATTGATTTTCGTATTTCTATTATGTCATTATTGAATGTTTCTTCGTCAATTTTAAGTTTCTGAATAGTTGAATTAAATTCTTTTATTACTGAGGTAGTTACTGAAATTTGATTTTTAAGAAGATTTTCGATTTGATATTCATCATGTGTTATTTTTTCTATACAGTCATTAAAATATTCGCCATCGGAAGCATCTAAGTTTCCTGTAATTGCTTTCCAAAATGTTCCTATACCATTAAAAATTCCACGTTTTTCTCTAAAAATATATTTTTTAGTATCTGCCATTATTTCTGTATATTTTTGATTTACAGCTCCTGATATTTGTCTAAGGAGACTAATATGTGTTAGTACTTCAGATTTAAATGCTTTCATTCGTGGTACGTCTTCATTAATATTATTAATAAGGTTTTCTAAAATTCTATCATTATTTACAATTGTATCCTTAATTGGTTCTAAATCTTTATATACAAGTAATGTCCATTTATCATTAGATATTCTTATTTTTGCTTCTTCATGAAAGAAGACTCCTATCGTGTTGTTAATTGGACTTATGGAGTATTGGGACTGGACGACTGATGACAGTCCGAGGATGGTCCTGGAAGAGAAATTTGCTCGTAGTATGGTTTTAATCTATCAAAATTTATTTTAGATTTTTGTTTAGAATTGGGATTTAATAAAAGGGCTGAGTTTTGATAAATTTCGAGAATTTCGAAAGGGCCATTAAATTTGTTTTGAGCCTTATCTTTAATTTGGGATTCACGTACATATACTTTTTCACCTATTTTATAATCATAAGGATGTTTGGCAACATGTTGATCGAAACGTTCTTTTGCTTTTTCTTTTTGTTGTTTCGTTTTATTACGAGCAGATTTATAAAGGAATTGCATACGATTGTTTAAATCACGTATGTATTTTGATATGAGGTTTTTCTCATTATATAGGGTTTCAGGGGGTCTAGAAGAAGTATGTCCGAAAATTAGTTCAAAGGGCGTAAAACCGTGGGTTTTATTTTTCGTGTTATTGTAACAAATAACAGCATACGGAAGTACGTTGAACGGATGTTCATGTGGGTTTTCGGTTTGATTAGCTCTTATCATTTCGCTAAGTGTAGCGTGAAATCTTTCTAAAGAGCCGTTTGATTGGGGATGACCTACACTTGAAAATGTTATTTTTATGTCGTATAGTTCACATAGGTCTTTCATTAATGTATTATTAAATTCACGGCCATAATCACAATGGATTCGTAGTGGGGTACCATAATGTTGGAAAAATAAAATAATAGTATTAACGATAGTTTTTGCCGTTTTATCTTCAATTGGATAAGCTTGGGTAAATTTAGTAAGTTCGTCTCGTATTGTCAAAGCATAGTTTTTAGATGGATATTCAAATATATCAATATTTATTCGTTCAAATGGTGTTTTCGGTGTTTCTGTTAGCACTAAAGGGTTGCTTAAATTTTTTCGGCATATTTTAATTTTTTGACATGTTTCACAACTTTTTATAAAGTTTTCTACATCTTTAATCATTTTGGGCCAATTATATTTTTCTTTGATGCGTCTTAAAGTTTCATTAATTCCGCGGTGTAAATTACTTTTGCCTAAATGGTATTGTTCCAATATAATTGGTATTTGGTCTTTATCTGGGATGGTTACAATATTTTGACAAATACATATTTTAATATCTTTGTCTGCAAAGATAAAAGAAAATATTTCAAGAATAGGAAGGTCTATTTTATTTTCGAGAAAATATGTTGACAAAAGGTCAAATTCGTTTTGTCCTGTATAAATAATATAGAAAAGATGTTGGACTATATTTTCTGGGTCGAGTAACAAAGGAATTATGTAATATTTCCGATTTTTGACTGTTTTACTAGAGAAAATATTTAGTCTTTGCATTGAAAAATCTGCATTTTCTTCAAAAATGTCTTCTAATATTTCATGTTGTAATTCTCCTAAATTCTTTTGTTGAAAAAAGGTTATTATGTTTTTATGTGATTTATTTAGAAGTTGTTCATTTGAAGTTTCAATTTTTGAATAATCAATTAAAGATTTTGTTTCGTACATATTAGCAAATGTGTTGTAATCTTCGGTTATTTTTTCATCATCGAAATTTAAATTTGAGTTATTAGAATTTTCGTCATCGTCTTGATTTGTCGCAAAAATAGAAAGTTTTGATTGGAATTTTGCGCATTGATTAAAATGATTAATTTTAATTCTTGATAATGCGTCTGCGTTTTTATTAATCTTACCGGGTTTGTAAATTATTTCATACTCATATTCTTCGAGTTTAAGTCTCCAGCGTGCGAGTCTACTACCTGGGTCTTTAATTGAAAAAAGCCAAGTAAGAGGGCGGTGGTCTGTAATTAGTTTAAATTTTCTGCCAAAAAGATACGGGCGAAAATGTTTTACTGCCAATACAATTGCAAGGAGTTCACGTTCAATAGTTGAATAATTTGTTTCGGCTTTACATAAGGTTCTAGATGCATAGCCAATTGGTAAATCTTTTCCTACAGGTCCTTGTGATAACACAGCGCCTATTGCAAAAGCACTAGCATCTGTGGTTAAAAGAAATGGTTCGTTAAAATTTGGGTATATAAGAATTGGGTCAGAAATTAGCAATTTTTTCAGTTCATCAAAAGATTCTTTGCAATCAGAATCAAAGTCAAATTTTATTTCTTTTTTGAGTAGACGAGTAAGTGGTTTAGAAATTTTCGCAAAATTAGGAATGAATCGTCGATAATAGCCTGCTAAGCCAAGGAAAGATTTTATATCCTTAGGATTTTTTGGTTGGGGAAAATTTTGGATACACTCAATTTTTGTTGGATTCGTTTTGACTCCGTCTTTAGTTATTACGTGTCCAAGATATGCTACTTCTTTGCGTAAAAATTCGCATTTGTCTGGTTGTATTTTAAGATTAGCTTTTCTTAGTCTTTTGAAAACTTCGCGTAATCGTTGGATATGTTCATCAATTGTAGCGGAATAGACTATAATATCGTCCATATAGACAAGACATCGTTCATTTAAGATTCCTAAAAGAATATTGTCCATTACACGTTGGAATGTAGATGGGGCATTCTTTAGTCCGAAGGGCATTCGTTTAAATTCATAATGACCGTTTTCTACTGAGAACGCTGTTTTTGAAATATCTTTGGGATCTATCTCTATCTGATGGAAACCAGAAGCGAGATCAAGAGTCGTGAAATATTGACACTGTCCAAGTTGGTCAAGTAAATCTGAGATATTAGGAAGTGGATATTTATCATTAACAGTGGATTCGTTCAGTTTTCTATAATCTATTACGATTCTCCATTTTTGTTTATTACTAGAGTCGATTTTTTTCGGTACAACCCAAACGGGAGATGACCAGGGAGAAATTGATGGTCTAATTATACCTTGTTGTAACATATTGTTTACTTGCGTTTTAACCTCTTGTTTATGTATTTGGGGATATCTATAAGATTTAGTAAAAATGGGTTTTGTATTATTCGTGTCTATCTTATGTTTAATTTCACTTGTGAAGGAAAGGTTGTCACCTTCTAGATAAAAAATGTCTTCAAAATTGACACAAAGATTTGTGATTAATTCTTTTTCTTCTTCGTTTAAATGGTCAAGTCTAAGCTGGGATCTAATAGTCGGGATTCTATTTAAAGTTTGAAATTCGGAAGATTCGGGAAAATTGAAATTAAGAAGTGTGTGTATCGAAAATGGTTCTATTTCGATATTTGAGAAATCAATTGTTTTTGGAATTGCATTCGCATTGATAATTGTTGTCAAAAATTCACCGTTTTGATTGACATGGACAAGGGCATTAGGGATATGTACTTTTTCTATTTCTTTTCGGTATAAAATAGCATCAGTATTGATTAGATGACATTTTAATTTAAAAACTTGTTCCGTTCTACCTTGTATAGTTATTTTATTTTTATTTGCCTCGTATGTTTCGAGTTTTGTTGAAGAATAATTGTCTTCAACTTTATACAATGGTAGTGTTTTAAAATTGGTAATAAGTTGTTTATTTTTTAAATCGATTGTACATTCGTAGTGTTCTAGGAAGTCAAGACCTAGAATTCCGTCAAAATCAATGTCTAAATTATAAATATAGACTTTGTGAGGGTCACCGTTGTTAAAATTTATCAAAGTTGATTCAGTTATTAAAAGTTTTTGTTCGGTAATGCCTTGAATTGTTGCATTTTCGGGGAAACGATTTGGAAAGTTCCTTACTGTATTTTCTTTGAAAATTGAAATACCTGCACCAGAATCTATGAGTAGTTTGAAAGTATTTGTTGCGTCTTTGATATAGTAAAGATTTTTAGGATTTATCGCAAGAAAAGGATTTAAAGAAATCGTTGTTCGGGGAAATTGAGTGAGGGATTCATATCGTCTAGCGTGAGAGTTTCTATTTGGGCTTGTATTTGATCTATTTCTTGATTGGGTGGATGGTTTTGATCTGGGGATAAAGGAAAATTTTGATTTTCCTCGATTGGAAAATTTTGATCGTTTTCGATTGATTCGTTAAAGTTTAAATTGGGATCTGGATTCTCATAAAAATTGTCGTATTCATTTTCGAATAAAGTAGAGGTGTCTTCATAAGAAAAGTATGAGGGATCTTGGTAATCTTGTTGATAATCTTGTTGATAGTCTTGATAATAGTCATTAAAATATTTTTCTTGATTATTATCTGTGCTAACTAAGTGAGCTTTAAAATTGGGATTTTTGTGAATTACTGAGGGTCGAGAATAATTAGAATTCGGTTGACGTTGGAAATTATTTTGATTTGATTGATTATTTATCATATTTGGGGTTTGCGTATTTGGGCTTCTTTGTTGTTGCATGTTTGGTCTTTGTGACTGAAGAGAATTTGTTTGCGGGGCAAACTGGGGTCGCTGAAAATTTGAGCTTTGGGAAAAATTGGGACGTGGTTGTCCGTTATTGGCATGGCATTGATTTGCTGAATGACCAGTACGTCCGCATTTAAAACATTTTTGTGTTTGAAAGTTTGTTTTTTTCAAAGATTGGTTGAATGGCTTTGGTGGGTTCGGTTTTGAAACTTTTTGAGATTCAAAATAAGACAATTGAAGTTCACGTCGAATACGTATTTGAGCTTCAAGAAGATCTCTTGGGTTACTGGCACGAATTATGTGTCCAATACGGGGTTCAAGACCAGTTAAGAGGGTACTCAGAGACATGGATTCGATTAGAGTTATTTGAGCTTGTTTTTGTTGTGGGGTGAGATTAGACTTTTGTATATTAGCGTGCATTTTTGCATTTAGCACTTGAAGTCGGTTGAGAAAGGTTAAAGGACTTTCATTTGGTAATTGTTTAATACGTTGTAAGTCTTGTATTAAAGAAGACAAGTCTCGCGTATCTCCAAAGTGAGAATTTAAAAGTTGTTTTATTTCTAAATAAGAAATAGGGTTGCGAGAGCTTATTAGCTGCGCTGCTCTTGCACGTAATTTATTTTTTATGTGGATTACTAATAAATCTTTTTGATCGCGTGTAGACATATTGTAAGCACAATCACAAGCATTGAGAAATGTTTGGAGAAAAATTTGATCACCATCGTATTCAGGAATTATTGAAAATATTTCAGATATTTTATATGGTTCAATTTCGGGTGTCTCAGGGACATTTTGTATTTCGTTATCAGTCATGGTTGCTCAATATATCAATATATCAAAATAAAATAATATAGGCACACAATATTATCAAATATAGGCACACAATATTATATAAAGGATACGAACTTAAAATTAAGAATTTAGGTTGATTGGCAGTACGTAAAGTAGTACACAAATCAACGTAAATTAAAGCAATACTAAAATCTACAAAATTCAAGTGGTTTTGTTTTGTTTGTCTGAAATTTGATTAACTGTATAATCAAAATTTGAAATTAAAATATTCTTTTGTATTTTTGAAACTTGTTTTTGAATTCAGTTTTTCGTTAACTAAATATCAAAATTGAAAAATCGAACAATTTCCTTAAATTTGAATAAAAAAAATTCAATATTTTGGAAAATTGAAAAATATAAAAAAATTAATAACGAGATGATTCAGTCTTACGTTACTAGTAGAAACATCAGACTTCGTCGTGTTCTCTGCAGCAAATTCTACCAGGGGTTTCACTAGGTGTTCCTAATCCGTAGATTGACTGCGAGTTGGTGACGTCGGGTCGTGATTTTCTCTGCTTTTCTTGAGTTTCAGTACTTCTTGTATTTTTCTTGGTTTTCACAGGTTCTTCTGAACAATGGATTGGGATCCTCCGTCGACAGTGAGAGTGCACAAGGGCTTCGTGTTCTGTTAGACGTTTTCAGATCCTACCGACTGCGCCAGTTTGTTAAATCACTTTCTTGCGAAATTACTTTTTAAAAAATTATTTTATTACTTGAAAAATACAAATTAAAATATATACATTTGAACTTGCAAAATTACAGCGTGACGTTTAACAAATGAGAAGCTAGACTGAACTTAACAGTATACAAAGAAAATAACTATTTATATGTTTCGTTATGCTGACTCAGTGGGAACTGTTTACTTCTTTCTTGAACACTTGGGTCAGGACGTGGGTTCTGCTGATGAAGCTTTCTTGGTATAGACTTGTTTTCGTAAACAAGTGGCACCTGCTGATATATGATACTTTTGTTATTGGGATAAGCTCGGCTTCTGAATACTGCGTTGGCGGGTGATATCTGATAGTCTGGGAACCAAGGTTGGCATAACTTGTATGATGAACTAGCTGGTGAGAATAGATATAACATATATATATATATATATATATATATATATATCTGTAAATATATGTATATATATACCTATATATATTTATAAATACCTCTATATATATATATATGTACATACATATATATATATATATATATATATATATATATATATATATAAATAATATATATATATATATATATATATATATATATATATATATATATATATATATATATATATATATATATATATATATATATATATATATATATATATATATATATATATATATATATATATATATATATATATATATATATATATATATATATATATATATATATATATGTTGATTTTTACTCCCTCACGGATGGAAAGATAAAATGTGTTTTCATTCCGGGTGTACATCCGTTCACTACTGTCGTTCTGAAAAGAACAGTTTTGCTGACGTTTCGCCAAAATCACACTTGGCATTTTCGAAGCTTTCTTTCTCGCGTCCGAATAGAGTCTCTATTCGGACGCGAGAAAGAAAGCTTCGAAAATGCCAAATGTGATTTTGGCGAAACGTTTCTTATATCGCGTCCGAATAAATATATATATATATATATATATATATATATATATATATATATATATATATATATATATATATATATATATATATATATATATATATATATATATATATATATATATATATATATATATATATATATATATATATATATATATATATATATATATATATATATATATATATTATATATATATATGTATATATATATATATATATATATATATATATATATATATATATATATATATATATATATATATATATATATATATATATATATATATATATATATATATATATATATATATATATATATATATATATATATATATATATATATATATATATAAATATAGGTATATATACACCTATATATATTTGTATATATATCTATATATATATATATATATATATATATATATATATATATATATATATATATATATATGAGCTCTAATAAGAGCAAAATCGCGATCGTCGTTTGACTAAAATGGATCTTTGTGTCTGCTGTGTGCTGTTCCAAACAAGGATCATGACGTTGGTGTACGTGAAATGAAAACATACTATCATATATACATTTATATGTATATATATATATATATATATATATATATATATATATATATATATAGTTTCGCAAATATTTTTCTTGAACCTTCAAATATAGGGATGCGTGTTCATAAAATTAAGACGATTTTTAATTATTTGTCATATTTAATTCAATTTGACGTAAATCAAAAGGTCAATAACACCAATTAACATTTAAGCAAAATAAAATACACATAGCACATTGTCATTTTGTCAAACAAATTCAAACACAGAGCATCTATTGCAGACTAACTGAAATATATAGTGTAGGAATTCATTTTTATCATAATACTTTTTTAGTTGTTACCGGAGAGTTTTTATTATTTAAATATTTATTTATTTTAAACAGATTTGGGGAATTTAGATGATGTTGAAAAAAGTTTGTTTACTAAATTAACATCTTTTTTGTCATTAATGGCATTTTTATTTTTCCCGATTTCAATAGATTCATATATCTCTCTTTTCCGTTTATGAGATTCCGTTTTTAAAATTCTTACCAATTGAATTTATGGTTGGTTTGATTTTCGTGTTTAGTGAGCGCTGTGGGGTTTCCCTTGTCGTATTTATGTGAATTTAGCCTTGATTTTAAATACTGAGTAGTTTGACCAATGTAAACTCCACAGCAGTCACTGCATGGGATCTCATACACAACCTTGCTTCTTTTTAAAGTGGGTGTTTTGCTTTTTAGAACGCTGAAATTTTTATTAAATAAATTAAAACCTTTATGAGCCACATTTATGTTATATTTGGCAAATAAATGCTTCATCTGTTCGGACAAACCTTGTACATATGGTAATGTTAAAAAATTGCTTTTAATATTTTTTTTGGAAATTATATTTGTTTTATTATAAAATTTATGTATTCTCTGCTTAAAATTTTTTTTAATTAAATGTTCAGGATAACTATTTTCTAGGAGCGCATGTTTGGCTCTATTTATCGAATTTTCCCGATATTCAACATCTGACAGTTGAATTGCTCTATCAGCTAAAGCAATGATAACAGATTTTTTTTGGGAGAAGGGATGCTGAGCTTTATAATTTGTGTACCTTGATGACCAGGTTTTTCTAATGTACCATTCTGTTCTGATTGTATTATTTCTGGGTAAAGTGACATCTAAGAAGTTTATTTCATTGTTTTGTTCGATTTCGATGGTAAATTGGAGTTTTACGTGATAATTATTAAAGGTGTTTAATATATAGTCAGCTTCATTTTGGGGATTGCACAAATACAATCATCAACGTAGCGATAAAAAAATGGCATTTCAAATTTTAATTGGGGAATTATAGTTTCCTCAAGGTCATCCAAAACTAGTTGGGCTATTGCACTTGAGATACTCGAACCCATGGCACAACCATCAATTTGTTGAAAAAAATTATTATTGTAAAGAAAATACGTTGAATTTAGGGTTAGTTCAACTAAACACGAAAATCAAACCAACCATAAATTCAATTTTTCCAAGGTAAGAATTTTAAAAACGGAATCTCGTAAACAAAAAAGAGAGATATATGAATCTATTGAAATCGGGAAAAATAAAAATGCCATTAATGACAAAAAAGATGTTAATTTAGTAAAAAAAATTTTTTTCAACAACATCTATGTTCCCCAAATCTGTTTAAAATAAATAAATATTTAAATAATAAAAACTCTCCGATAACCACTAAAAAAGTATTATGATAGGAATGAATTCCTACACTCTATATTTCAGTTAGTCTGCAATAGATGTTTGATGTTTGTATTTGTTTGACAAAATGACAATGTGCTATGTGTATTTTATTTTGCTTAAATGTTAATTGGTCTTATTGACCTTTTGATTTACGTCTCATGGTTAGATAATTTTTGATTTTTTAAAATCTTAGTTTATTTTTTGTAATATGTTTTAGGAAAAATAAAATAAAAACATTTTTGAAAAAGACATGGAACTACCTGTCGAAACGTCAAATTGAATTAAATATGACAACTAATTAAAAAATTGTTTTAATTTTATGAACACGCATCGCAAGAAAAGAAGTACCATATATATATATATATATATATATATATATATATATATATATATATATATATATATATATATATATATATATATATATATATATATATATATATATATATATATATATATATATATATATATATATATATATATATATATATGAAAATGAACCAAATATGTAACCATATCATATTAACCTGTATTCAAAATTTTTTTTTGTCGTAGACATGAATATTTTTACGCTTGATGCAGGCGAAATAGTTTGCTGTTGCGAAAAGTTTTGGGCTTAGTTTAAAATTTTATTAATTAAACAGGATTTCAGCATCAACGGAACTATTGTCGTATCTTACAATAGCAATATGATCTAATCGATATTATCTTGTATTTGCAGTGGCTATTTATATCGTTCATAACATAGAATTATTGCCCAAGTTAAATTCTATTTAGGGAATATGCATTATTGGAAACGTGTCGTTGTTGTAGCAATAATAATTCCAATTTTGGCTTCCGACATGAATGAAAACCTTCTTGTTGGGTATGTACAAATGTGCAAAGCTACAAAAAAAGGAACACATTTTTACTTATTATAAAGTAGAGCACTACACAGGTTGATTGTCTATATTTACAGTTACGCAAACAAGAAGAGAAAAGGAGAAGGAACACAATCTAGGAAAAATAATAGTCACATACTGTATATTTCGTAATAAAAAAATCATGAACACATGTTAATTAATAGTGCTACTATTTATTGATTTCCTCTCTTTGAGTTTTGGACTAGCAAAGATCAATAAAGTAATTTGACACACGTCAGTAGTGGACTAAATTCTCCTTTTTTACTTTCGTAACTCAAATTTTCAAAATTGTTTGAGTCGAAGCGATCCACCTGTTATGGTAGATGGCTACAAAACGTCACAAATAGTGTTCCAATCTTAAACCACATTTTTCAGATGGGGGCTTGTCAAAGTTAATATAAAACCTGTTGGTATAGTAGTTATTTCTTTTAAATTATTAACGTGGTACAGAAAGTAGGGTAACAAGACAATATATGCCAACAAGTTGGCATTGGTTAAAAACAACTGATTATTTTTAATAACGCATTATGTTGTAAAAAGTCAGTCTGACATCAGCTGATAATTAAAACGATTTCATTCACCTGTTGGTTTGATTGAGCAAAGTTTGGTATTGTACTAAAGAGGTCTAGTTGACGTCCCTTTACAAAAAAAAATTGGAAATATTTTCATTTATACGGTGGAAACCGTAATTTCCTTAAAACGGTATTAATTTTTAATGGGCGCTTTCCTGACCGCCTGATATGTTGGAAGTATCTTCGTAAACTAGTCCAGAAATTTGTTACGACCGGTAATGTTAATAATGTAGAAAACTCTGGGCGACCTCCTGTTTCAGAAAACCAACAGATTGTAATTATTGATGATATTTAGATAAACCGTCAACAGTGAACTTTCAAATTGCAGACATGTGTGATAGTTTGATATTGTAATACGGATACCGAAACGGCATAAATTTCATCTCTATAAAATTAAATGTTGCAATAATTAAATAAAGATGATCCCGACAGACGTTGTCTAATTTTGTGAACTACTGAAAGAAAAGTTTTACTTTTATTTTATTTTATTTTATTTTTTTTATGTTATGTACATTTTTGAAATTATATGTGTTGTTTATCTCGGTCGCTTAGAATTTTATTTCGAAGGCCTTAGTGCATGAGTTCAAATAATTTAAACAATTAAGTATGTGGGGGCCAGGTCTAGAGTGGCCAAAGAGGATGAGCAGAAAATAGAAAAGGAAACGATAGACACTAAAATACAAACTATGACAAAACCTTTCAAGATAATTTTCACTGCAGCCTCCTTATGCTTTTTTTTATCTCAGAGGAGAGATGTAAATAAAAGAAAGAAAATCTAATGCATGAAAATATATTATAAATTATAATTAAATATCACAGTAGTTTAAATAAAGTTTAACAGAGGAACAATCAAAAGGTAATATTAAAATCACCAAATATGAGGTAAAAGAATAAATATATAACTTATAAAAATAATGTGCTAAATAAAGTGATATTAATTGCATATAAAAAAAAACATTTACGCTGCGGTATCACACTAACATCTAGGTCTGCCCCTTCCAGCAAACTATAGATCTCTCGTGAATTCAATAAAAAATATATGATATGTACCTGCTAGAATATCAAGCTTTAAATATGCATATGAAACCAAGTAATTTGGATAAATAAAGGAGAAAATATGTGACATATATAATATAATAATAATAAATGACTTTTACTTTAAAAAGGTACCTAAATACAATATCTTAATGAAAAGAACATTGGAATGCCAAAGCCGGGCGCAGTCTAGCTTAAAGCTACTCAACTGAACCCTACATTGACATGTTAAACAATTTTAAATAACATTAAATTGCAACGTGCGAATTAAAATTAAATTATAAATTCTATTTAGAGATACCATATCAACACAGGCCAAGCTAAATTTATGGCAAGTTAATATTTATACGTTGTGAAGCCAGTAGTGCTTTTTTATATTTGAATTTATAGGTAATCACATTTAGATGAAGAAATGCTGGTGGAAGTGAACTGTAATATTTAACGGAGTTATATGAAAAACCAAGCTGAAACACAGCACTGTGATGCTGAGGCATAGCTAAAAATCGAGTTCTTCTAACGCCTGTCATGGATATCCCGACAAAGTATCAGTCGTTCACGAATTGAGAGAGGGGCAGCAGGTTCATTAGTAGTCTTAATTAAGAAAGTGCAAAAATTCAGATGCCTACGAGCCTTCGTTTTCAGGCACTTGATATCTCTATATAGGTGGAAAATATGGTCAAATTTTCTTAGATCATAGACAAACCGAAGACAAGAATTTTAGACTTTTTGTAGTCGAGACCGACTCTCCTGGTCCAAACAAAACCCGTAAACAAAATCACAATAATTAATATTCGATAACACTAAAGACACAAATTTTTTTCTCAAATCTCGACTTAAAACATACCTGTTATTATATAATATTTTAAAAGAGATGAAAGCTATTTAAAAGATTTTTTTTAAATATTCTTTAAATCTAAGTTGAGTGACCAACAAAACGCCTAATCTTTTGTCAAATTCGATATAACGAAGAACTTCAACTTTAACAAATCATAACTAATACTATCTTGAGCCGCCAAATAATCTTTGGAATCAAAACAATAATATATTTGGGTATCATTGGCAAATACCTGAACTTTACAGTGTGTGAGTGATGAAAGAATATCAGACGCATAAATCAGAAAAAGTAAGAGACCCAGAATAGACTGTTGCCGTACTCTCGACAGGTTAGAGTATCTATCACTCAAAAATATAGATTCAGATCTGTTTGTCAGGTATGATTTTATGAGTGAGAAAGACCACTCCATGATATTTCAATTTAGAAACTAGAAGTTCATGATTAACTGTATCGAATGCCTTTGAAAAGTCTAAAAGTACTAAAATACTAATATTTTTCTTATCACATGCCCGCACAACATCATCCAGTACATTTCCAAAGCTACTGAAGTACCAAAGTTCTTTCTAAATCTGCATTGTGTAGGAGGAATTATGTTATCGGTAGTAAAATAGCTATACATGTGGACAAAAAGAATTTTCTCAAATATTTTATATGACAAGCAAAAGGTATTTACATAAACTGCAAATAATTAAATCATTTAAATTATTAGAATTTAAATTAAACAAAAATAATTAGTCCAATGAGTGAGAATAGAGATGATGTTACCCTTAATTAAGTTTCTTATTTTGTAATTAGACTGGAATTGTAATATTAAATTACTAGGATAAAGGATGGAAATTTAAATAAACTACAAATGGATAATTATCCGAAGAATCAAATGAGAGAATGTTATTTTAAATATAGTTTAATGTAATCAGTTAAAGTTTGCAGAATTGTTACATCACCTAGATTTAAAAAAAGAAAATGAATTTTATTAAAACCTCAATTATGAGATATAAAAATATATCGTTGGAAAATATATACTTATTATTATTAGCAGAAAATCACAGAAAATTTTGGAAGGGACTGCAAAATGAAAAGTCACTTAAACAAATAAGACACGACGACATGGGTACCCAGTATACAATAACAATACACTCAAGGTTAGCACGACATCACTAACAAAGCAACCACTTTTAAACTCAAACAAAGTAAGGTAGTTACCTTTAAACCTGGTGTTAAGTTGGAATCCCTAACTAAAGACTTTTCTCAGTGCTTCACATCAGATGTGGGTCTATAAGCTCAACCAAAAAAATATACGTAGTCCTCAAGACAAGTATATTGCAACGGAGACCACAAAACAGCACACGCCAGCGAGGAGATCCTCAAATGCCTCGTTCCAACTACGCCACGGTACCCCAACCAGAATCTATGGTGATGTTCAGCTACCTAATGCTAACTGATTTGCCTAAGCGGTTCTGCCAATTGTGCTCACAATAAAACCCTTGATGTTAAATATGCTTCTTGTTGTGAAGTAAAATGAGTTTCCTGCAGTGGAATAAAAGCCTGAAAAGATACGGAGAAATGCCTTTAGTATTTCAAAATACGAGAGTTCTAACCACACTACACCACAACTTCTTACGTTCTGGATGCGCGTTTTGCTAACCAAGTTAGCATCATCATCAGATAAAATAAAGAGTTTATTCCACCACAGGTTGCAGTGTCAGGGCCTTTAGTATTACCAATCTAACACTTCATTATACTTCTGTAGATAGATAGTAAGAGGGATATTTTTGTTGAGTCCAAAGCTTACAAAGACTTTGAATATCACAAAAAAAATAAATTTGATATATCCTGTTCCGGTAAATGGAACCAACTCATCGGTTACTTTCGATGACATAAACCCACAATAGACATTCAAAAAGTCATTTTGTAACCCCGAAAAGTCTTAAAACATGCCCTGTTGCTACAAAACACGACCACCGATCAGACTAAACAAAATAAACTGCCTTAACCTCGGATTTTGACAAAAGACCTGAAATAGTTTGAAGCAAACAGTGCATGGGAGTATAAAGGGTTGCCTAAATTCAGTAAAATTCGTGAGGTGCCGTCAGTGATCTCAGATTTTAACATTAGTGATCTATCGTAATATATATTTGTGTTTTTATATGACTGTCTTGAAAGAGGCCAACTGTTTGTTATTTTATGCAAGTATATAGAAAATAATTCTGAATTTAATCGTTGTAACAGTCATTTTCAAAATGATTGTTACACCGACATCTCCCCTACGTACACAGTATTTGTTTTAGAGTCGAATGTACCTTTTCTTTCAAATAGTCATGTATACGTGGATATATTTCGAGAACCCATAGACAATATCCTAAAAAGGCAAATGTGTGTAGATGTATTGGGGAATCACACTGTAGGGCCCCGTTTTTATGTGAAAAATTTACAGGAAACCTGTAATTAAACAGGTTAGAAAATACAGTTCTACCTTATCTTTAAAATACTGGAAGAAAATCTTCATTTATTTGGCATAGAACCAGTTTTCCAGCAGGATCTTGAGCCTCTCTTTTTAGTAGATACGTAAGGCAATACTTGAACACTGCTTAGCTCGAACTTTGGATTAGTCAGCTTCGTCCAACCGATTAGCCAGCCAGGTCGCATGATTTAACACCATTAGACTTTTTTTGGGGCTACCTAAAACAAAAATATATTTAACCCAGCCTTACAATACACCATTTGATAGGTTTTTAAATTCCCTAATTATTATCCAAATTTTGTATTTTTTGCCGATTCGATTCAAAATGGCTGCTAATTAAATTGAGAGTAAAAAGCCTGCTCTCCACTCTTTTATTTTCCAAATCGTTCAAATTATCCAAATGAAATTTGCAGGGATTTTATAAAGCATAAAATAATCTTTTTTAAATAAAAAAGAAATGTCATATTTTTAATATGGCGGATAAGGCGGGATTTTAAATACAGATTTATTTATATTTATAGATAGAGAATTTAAAGACCTTTCAAAGAGTGTATCGAAATTTCCCATTCCATTCAACAAACGCATAAGGATTCGCTCTTCTAGAAACTTCATATGACAGGCTAGGATCAAGATGATGAACAATCTCAACATCTTCTATACTGGTTGTGATTACTTAATATCCTTACCATAAAAGGATTTGCATTAAAATTCTATCCCTATTTCATAAATGATTTTTGTAGAAAATTTTAAGTCAATTGTATAAATAGTATTGAGCTTTAAACAGTTCATTAGGCGTCCATTTTGTTCAACTATATTAGATTTTTACCAATCGGTCCCAATATGACTCTATTCTATTTTTAGTTCGAAAAAGAACAGATCATAATTACATACTTACTTAAATACGTTATTTATTAAGTTCAACTACAGCAATGTAATATCCAATAATAGTCTTTATATAATGTATAGCTTCGCTTAATTCAAACACCTTTATTAATCCACAGAAAAAGCATTCACGTTTATAAATGCTCTGTAATTAGTTGGCGGCAAGACCAAAATGAGAAAACGTATTTTCTACATTAATCTTAGAGATCCGAAGATTAAATTTCAATAAAACAAAGTACCCTTCCACCGAAGAATTCCTGAAATGTATTTTATTGGAGATTCAGCCATAATTTCCTATAATAAACTGTATTGGTTTCACTGGGTAAAGAAGACAGATTACACAGGGTAACAAAATGAAAACAAAAATTTGGTGCCGGAATCTGATTTTAGATGTTTTTAATGTGCTGATTCCAAAAATGCCACCAGATTTTTTCTATCGGCTCTAGTTTTTGAGATACAGGTTACAGGTTAACTGATATTTTTTTTCTGATAAAGGACAACAAATAAAGAGATAAATATGTACTTAATCGTCAAAATAGAAATTTCCCAGAATCTAATTAACCAAATGGATACCTGGAATTGTCCCTGACGCAATGTTCCTATACTAGGAACTAGTCTATACACGGTTCTTAATTTATGGTATACCTGTAATTGCCTATGATCCGATCCTTTTATACCTGCTTGGCTGTACTCGATTTAGTATATTACTGAGTTTTCCCAAGTAAAGTTGTGCTATCGTTTTGTGTAAATTTTGGTCGTTTTGTAGTATCAAGACACTAAACTGAAGCAATGGTATCCACATGCAGACGTACCTGTGTAAATCATCCCGATGTTTTTTGTTATGTGTGTGGTGAATACACTTTGAAATACTTTGTGAAAAGAGCTTATCTTGCCTATTTTGGCGTTCATTTAGGAGATCAAGATAAATCTTGGGCCCCACATTTCATATGTAAAACATGTGTTGAACACTTGCGACAGTGGACAACTGGAAAGAGGAAGTGCCTAAAGTTTGGTGTACCAATGGTTTTTGAGAGAACCGCGAAACCATCATGATGACTGCTATTTCTGTCTCGTTAATATTAAAGGCATAAATAGTAACAATAGTCACAAATGGGCATATCCTGATCTAGATTCTGCAAGAAGGCCTGTAACGCATTAGGAAGAAATACCCGTTCCATCATTCAGCAGTCTACCCGAACAGACAGAAAATGATACAGAAACATCAACGTCTGACGAAGATTTAGCAACTCCGCAGTGTTTCAATCAAGAAGAACTAAACGATCTTATAAGAGACCTGAATCTTTCAAAGGAATCCGCTGAATTACTTGCATCCAGATTAAAAGAAAAAAATCTACTTTGTCCAGGTACTAATATTACATTTTATCGTAAAAGAGATAAGGATGTGCTGCCTTTTTTCTCGCAAGAAAATGACTTGGTATTCTGTAATCATATAAAAGGGCTCTTAGAAAAAATAGGTTTGCCTGAATACACTCCAGATGATTGGCGCCTTTCTATTGACAGTTCAAAAGTAGTTTAAAATGTGTTCTTTTACATAACGGTAACAAATATGGCTCAATTCCTATTGGTCATTCAACTACCATGAAGGAAGAATATGAAACAATTCATTAGTTTTGAGAAAAATTAAATACAAAGAAAAGTGGGCAATTTGTGTTGATTTAAAAATGGTTAACTTCCTCCTTGGACAGCAGAGTGGTTATACAAAATATCCTTGTTTTTTGTGCCTTTGGGACAGCAGAGCTAAAAATGAGCACTGGGTTAACAAAAACTGGCCTTCAAGAGATGTCATTATTCAAGGAAAACAAAACGTGATCAACGAACCTTTGGTTTCAAGAGAAAAAATCTTACTTCCGATCTTGCATATCAAGCTAGGCCTAATGAAGCAATTTGTAAAAGCTTTAAATCGAGATGGAAATTGTTTTGGGTATTTGTCACGTAAATTTCCTGGCATTAGCACGGAAAAACTAAAAGCTGGTATATTTGACGATCCTCAAATAAGGCAACTTGTTAAAGATCCACAATTCACCACATCAATGAACGAGACTGAATCTAACGCTTGGTGTTCATTCGTTCAAGTAGTACAAAATTTTCTTGGCAATCATAAAGCAGAGAATTACGTAGAATTAGTGGAAACTATGCTTTCAAATTTTAATTTTCTCGGCTGTAACATGAGTATAAAAGTTCACTACCTCCACAGCTACCTAGATCGTTTTCCGGAAAACTTAGGTGATTGTAGTGAAGAACTATGGAAGATCGTTATCAAGGACGATGGGATAGCCACACGATGGCAGCCTACTGCTGGAGCCCTCAGCGAGACTGCTGTAGTAAACTCCGTTCTAGAAAGTCGTATAAAAGAAAATTTTTATGTGATTAGTGACTAATGTAATTATGTAAATTAAGTTTTTGCAATAAATACTTAAATCCATGTGTTTTTTTAACTGGCAGTAGTAACATTATATATTATAACAGTTATAACGTAAAATATATACACAATTTTTTTTTTAAACAAGATCTGATAGACAAAATCTGAGAACTTTTTTACATTCTGCATCCAAAAATTACCCAGGAACAGTTAAAAAATCGCAGGCACCAAAATGTGTGTTGGCCTGTGTTATAGTCCGAATAGAAAATGCATTATTAACTTCTGATTTCAGATCAGGCATGTCCAGTTATTTTTGAAAGAAACAATTTGTTAAAATGCGTTGCCATAAGAAGACAGTTATTTTATATCATCAGCATTCAAAAAGGCCATAATTTACAAAACCACTGGCGTCGAGGGATGAACTAAAAAATGCAAAGATAACTTAAAGATATAGTCAAAAGCAGTGTTATCGTGCGGGTCATACGATTTATCAACGACAAACTTTTTAAGTGTGTTTTTCTTTTATTACGTGTAACCATATCCTCCGCATAAAATTCGGAAGATGAATTAGATAGACCTATGATATTTTCATATGAAAAAAGAGGATAAACATATAAATACCAGCAGTTGCAAAAATCTTTGAGCGATGTCACTTCAAAGTCAGATTGACAAGTCAGTGACAAAATGAGTAATAGAAAACAATTTTCGGGTTTTTTGCGTCCACAAGAAATACACGGAAAATGTTAATAAAGTGGTATTTTTAGACGAGACTTGGATATTTTCTAATGGAAGTGGTTCGAAATCTTGGCAGGACGAGTCTGTAACTTTTTTTAATGGCAAAATCTATTAAAAAACCAACAATATATGCCGTAGATGAAATATTACAGGAAAATGGACATGAGGTTTTACGACTGCCGCCATACCATTGCCAGCTTAACGCAATAGAATTAATATGGGCTGGGGCAAAATCATATTATGAAAAACACGTGAACTATGGTCTTACATCAGATGAAGTGCAAATTGTTTACTTATTGAGTACTGGAAGAAATCTGTGGAACATACGGAGAAATTAATATGGGATTGGTGGAATCGAGAACGAGTTCTGTAGATGTCGAAATAGCACCAATGATCATTGAGCCATTTGAGGACGACTCAGAAGATAGGACTTTTTAAGTGATGATGATATTTTTAGTCTATAATATTAAAAAGTTTCTGAAGGATTATATTAGTCTTTGACGTGTATAAATCATAAATTGCATTATGAATATCCATTTTTGCATTGTAACTTAAGTATTTTGCCTTTGGATTTTTTCGTGTACATTTCTTAATCTTCTTCAGAAGTAAATTATGTTTTTTTTTTCATGCACAAGTTTCTGTAAATTCATTATACCGATTCTCACAGCTTTTGCCACTGGCTCCTGGATATTAGCCAGTGAATTTTAATTTAAACACTTTTTTATTAGATTTGACACCATTTTTTTGCTTACTTTTTTAATGCATTTGTAATTTTGTAGGTAATAAATAAATAATTGTAGAATAATTGTTCCAATTTTAAAGCGTGTTAGTAAGTAAATTTTTGTATTAATTATAAGACAAAATTTGTTATATAAAAATCCAGAAACTCGGGGCTAACGAAAAATGTAGGCTATATATATATATATATATATATATATATATATATATATATATATATATATATATATATATATGTATTTTTCGCATGCACGGCCTTTAATTTTAGACTGAAATTTGAAGAAATCGAATAAGTAGTTTTTTAGCTATGTCACGAACAGACATACCTACAGGCAGACGAAATTAAGAAAACATGTAGGGACCCTTAAACGTAAAGATCTGAAAAAATCTCACCAGAAAAGTAATAACTAATTATCTCGTGTTTTTAACAAAAGTGTATAATATTTTTGCAAAATAAAAATTTTTTGTTATCACAATACAAAAAAAAACAAGTTTTCTTTGCACAGGGGTAGCCCGCATTTAAATAAATGACACTGTATAAGTGGATATATTTTTAGGTCAAGCGGGGCTCATAATTTTTGGTGATTGATAAAAAAAATCTCACTTTCATTAAGTGGCTGTATAAACAGAACATATCCTGATTGTTCCACTGATTTGAACCGCCTTCCGACTTTATTAGTGCGCTTGCCATTTTGTGTATTTTTGTTTTTGTCAACCAAAAAATTTTAACCAAATACATATTTAGTGAATTTTCTTATTTAGTCCCTCGGCATCTAATATATAAAATAATATTAAGTGGCTATCTTATATTTGTAAATAGCCCATCGAGATTTAATAGCTCGATAAAAGAATCACACAACATTTTGGTATTCACTGTGTTTTATGATTTGATTCATAATGTTGGTGACCTTTAGACACGCACGATAAGACCGCATTCGACTATAGCGAGAGTATATATTGGATATACTTAACAATCGTAACTAAGGTAACTTTAAACGTATTACTGTCAGCTTGTTTACACTTCGAAATCTGAATTACAACTGAATCAAAATGTTGCCTTGTGGCGCGCTTATATAGCCTATAGAAAAGAATGGAATGATCCAGAAAATTCTAGGATAATCTAAATACTACAAGCTGAAAACAATTAAGCCTAACAGAACATTCGAGACGGATTCTTGACACTATCATAGTCGTTACCTGGATAAAATTTAAGGTAAGTCTACTTCATTTAAATAACAAATAATAAATAAATTCACATAAAACTTAACAAACCTATGACTAGTGCTAAATTCGCAAAAATATTTCCCGTATACCCAAAACTAACGAGCTTAAACGCAGCGAGTGCGATAGTAACAGCCATCAATTGTACTAGGTAAAGAAGGTGTACAGTATGACCAAATAACCCTTTAAAAGAAAATATTTCGGTTTTTTCTAATTTTTGCCGGCCAAATAGAATTTTTGTATTGTCCCTAGATGCCAACAAAAATGTTTTATCAATTCCGTCGGTCCGTCTGTCGGTCTGACTATCAGTTCGCGACACAGCTTAAAAACTACTTATTCAATTGACTTTAAATTGTGGTAAAACATTAAGGTCATATGAGAATGATCTGGTAATGTTTTGGAAAAAATCTAATAAGGCGAAACAAAATTATTATTAAAAAAATACTCCAAATATCACAAATTTTGCATCTTAATACTAGATGGTAGTTAATATTGGTAATATTTTGATTTTTATTTTTTCGAATAAACTGGTATTTATTATATTTTGGTACCAATCCAAGATGGCGGAACAAAATGGCGGCATAATAAAATACTTATAAACTCAGCCAGGATCAAGTATTTGATTGATTGATTTCAAATTGTGTGAAAAAATCACCCTCTCAGGTTTTACATATAGTCGAATGCGGTCTTATCGTGCGGGTCCAAAGGTCACCAACATTATAAATCAAATCAGAAACCACAGTGCATACCAAAATGTTGTGCGATTCTTTTATCGAGCTATTAAATCTCGATCGGCTATTTACAAATATACAGGGAGAAAGAAAATAGTTTTTTTTATTATATTATGCAATATTATTAAGATAGCCACTTAATATTATTTTATATATTAAATGCCGAGGGACTAAATAAGAAAATTCGCTAAATATATATTTGGTTACATTTTTTTGGTTGGCAAAAACAAAATACACAAAATGGCAAGCGCCTTAAAAAAGTCGGAAGGCGGTTCGAATCAGTGGAACAATCAGATATATTCTGTTTATACAGCTACTTAATGAAAATGAGATTTTTTTATCAATCACCAAAAATTATGAGCCCCGCTTGACCTAAAAATCTAACCACTTATACAATGTCATTTATTTAAATGCGGGCCACTCCTGTGCAAAGAAAACTTGTTTTTTCGTATTGCGATAACAAAAAAAATTTATTTTGCAAAAATATTATACACTTTTATTAAAAATACAAGATAATTAGTTATTTTTTCCCTCGTGAGATTTTTCCAGATCTTTACGTTTAAGGGTCCCGAGTTCCGGCATAGCTAAAAAACTACTTATCCGATTTCTTCAAATTTCAGTCTAAAATTAAGGGCCATGCATGCGAAAAACACAGGCTATATTATATATATGTATATATATATATATATATATATATATATATATATATATATATATATATATATATATATATATATATATATATATATATATATATATATATATATATATATATATATATATATATATATATATATATATATATATATATATATATATATATATATATATATATATATATATATATATATATATATATATATATATATATATATATATATATATATATATATATATATATATATATATATATATATATATATATATATATATATATATATATATATATATATATATATATATATATATATATATATATATATATATATATATATATATATATATATATATATATATATATATATATATATATATATATATATATATATATATTTATATATATATATTTTATTTTTCGTTAGCCCCGAGTTTCTGGAAAAGCGATTTTACCGATTTTTATATATCAAATTTTGTCTTATAATTAATAAAAAAATGTATTTATTTTAAGCACGCTTTAAAATTGGAACGAGTATTCTATAACTATTTATTTATTGCCTACAAAATTACAAATGTAATTAAAAAAGTAAAATTCACTGGCTAATATCCAGGAGCCAGTTGCAAAAGCTCTGAGAATCGGTATAAGGAATGTACAGAAACTTGTGCATAAAAAGAAAACATAATTTACTTCCGAAGAAGATTAAGAAATGAACAGGAAAAAGTCCGAAAACAAAAGACTTAAGTTACAATGCAAAAATGGATATTCATAATGCAATTTATGATTTATACACGTCAAAGACTAATATAATCCTTCAGAAACTTTTTAATATTATAGACTAAAAAATATCATCATCACTTAAAAAGTCCTCATCTTCGATTCCACCAATCCCACATTAATTTCTCCGTATGTTCCACATATTTCTTCCAGTACTCTGGCGTAATATAATGTAATGAATCTTGCCAAACAATTTGCACTTCATTTGATGTGAGACCATTGTTCAAGTGTTTTTCGTAATATGATTTTGCCCCAGCCCATATTAATTCTATTGCGCTCAACTGGCAATGGTATGGCGGCAGTCGTAAAACTTCATGTCTATTTTCCCGTAATATTTCATCTACGGCATCTATTGTTGGTTTTTTAATAGATTTTGCCATTAAAAGAAGTTCTAGTTTCAGCATATTGGGTAAAGGATTTTGTTTTTGTTTTATTAGCCAGTCATACATATCACTTTTCTTCCAGGATGAAGTAGGTTGTTTATTAAAGATTCTTGAGTGATAAGATGCATGTTCCAGAATGATTAAAGATGGAGCATCTAAATTTGGAATTAGTTGTTCTTTTAAGCACTGTTCAAACAGTTCACAGTTCACATTATCATGGTAGTCCATACTTTTGGATTGTTGAAGAAAACAGTAGACTTGAACCTGGCAGAAATCCAGTTGAAGAACCTGCATGCAAAATGATGAACCCTTTTCCCGACCCACATCCCTTTTTTCTCTTGACACTTTTTATAGACTCGTCCTGCCAAGATTTCGAACCACTTCCATTAGAAAATATCCAAGTCCAGTCTAAAAATACCACTTTTCTAAATTTTTAATTAACATTTTCCGTGTATTTCTTTAAAAACTGGATACGCTGACTTGCTATATGTGACAACTCGCATAAAAATGTTCGATTACAGTCCTTTTTATATCGAAAACCCAACATTTTTATTAATTTTGACAACAATTTTAGTCCAATTTCCAATATGCCTCCATTTTTTAAAGCTTCTTTTAAAACTTGAAAGGTTATATTAGTTTTTGATGTCTATAAATCGTAAATTGAATTACGAACATCCATTTTTACATTGTCACTTAAGTCGTCTGTCATTGGCTTTTTCGTGTACATTTCTTAATCTTCTTCGGTAGTAAATTATGCTTTTTTCATGCACAATTTTCTGCACAGTCCTTATACCGATTACAAGGGGTTTTGCTACTGTCTGCTGGAAATTGGCCAGTGAATTTTCATTTTCGTAATATTTTATTAGATTTAATACCATTTTTTTCGCTTGTGGATGCAAAAAACCCGAAAATTGTTTTCTATTACTCATTTTGTCACTGACTTGTCAATCTGACTTTGAAGTGACATCGCTCAGAGATTTTTGCAACTGCTGGTATATTTTTTCATATGAAAATATCATAGGGCTATCTAATTCATCTTCCGGATTTTATGCGGAAGATAAGATTACACGTAATAAAAGAAAAACAAACTTAAAAAGTTTGTCGTTGATAAATCGTATGACCCGTACGATAACACTGCTTTTGACTATATCTTCACATTTTAGCATCCATAGATGTCAAAATATATGTTTTGTCAATTCCGTCAGTCCGTCTGTCGATCTGTTTAGATTGACTTCAAATTTTAGTGAAAAATTAAGGGTCATATGGGGATGCACTGGTAATATTTTGGTAAAAATCCAATATGAACAATGTTAAAAAAATATTACTAAAAAACTAAATATCCAATTTACCTTAAATTTTGGACAAAAATCAAATGTTATATAGAAGTGAACTGGTTACATCTTGCTATGAATCCAAGATAGCCAAACAAAATAGCGGCCTAATAAAATATTTAAAAAGTTAGCCTGAAAATACTGATTATTAAATTAATTTCAATTGTTGGAAAAAAATTAAGTGTGACATAGAGATAAACTGGTAAAGTTGTGTTAGGAATTTAAGGTGGCGAAATAAAATGGCAGCCAAATAATTTTTTTCAAAACTCAACGTAAGAAGGTCTTGTTCAATTAACTTTAAATTTTCTAGAAAAAATAAATGTGAAAATAGGATAAACTGGTACGAATTCAGCATGACGTAAAAATATTGCGGTTTATATCAATGTAAAAACTATTTATTGAATTTATTTTAAATTAAGCCCAAACATCAAGTTTGGCATAGGTAGAAACTGGTAAGATATTGGTAGGAATCCAATATGATGGAACAAAATGGCGCCCAGTGAAAATGTTTGAAAAGACAGTATACGTAACACATATATACTGTGACTATGTACTGAAATAAATTAGATCATAGCTCACTATTCCTAACAAATTGAAAAAAATCATAACGAGAGAAGTGCCGGATAAAGGAAATTTGCTAATTTTTTATTTTGTGCTAATATTGATCGAGCATTATTTCAAGAATAATGTTTATTGAAAAACTGTAGACTTTTCGACATTTTGTTACAAAAATTATTTTTCAACGTTTTTTTATTTAAGGACGCGTTTTCCAAGGTCAAGGTTCGCTAGACTAACGAGCAGTATCTTTTCTACTTTCCACAGTGCACATAATATGTGATTTATCTGCCCTAGTAGAATAAAAAAATTGAGTTTACTCCGATATCCTCGTAGAGAAAATTAAAATGCTAAATGAGCCATTTTGTTCTGCATGTAGTAATTAACATTTTGTCAAAGGGGTAAAATGAGAGGTTAGAAGAAAATTCCAAATATATACAAAATTGATATTATAGTATACAGGGGGTCTCAAGTACAAATATTTACACAAAATGAACCTCATAGAACCTAAACGACATATTTGTTAAAATACATTGTAAGATTTTTGTTATCGACCTGCCTTATTTCAGCGTTAGGATAAAATAGATAAAAGAGTTAGCGTTTATAGTGATAATCAAGTAAAACACTGTTCAATATCTAAATGTCACATTCCGATTGTCGATCACATATCTATTTTCAGTCTAAAATGGTGAAAAAAACTTATAAATCGCAATATATTTATATATGAACGTTTGTTGCATATATATCAAAACAGGAACGATTAAAAATTTTGAGTTACACTTTCTTACTTAGAAAATTGATTTTTTTCAAAACTTATATTTTAATGTCAATTTCTGATATTCCCGCTCATTAAATGTTAATCAGCAATATCGTTAGAGTAAACCCTAGCAATTTCGCTTAAAATGACGGGTTGGATTTTCTTACTGTTAGCTTTATGCCGTTATTAAAGGACGATATGGGCATCAATTAACGCCATCTGCTTCTCGATCGTATTCAAATCCTTGAAATATGGGTAATTAGCAGAGCTAATGTCTAGAAATTAAACGTGAAACTACGCCACAAGTGACAAGATGCACGTGACATAAAAATTTGAATTATTGCAACTTCATTCATCATATTTGAATATCTTTTCAACATGTATGTGTGTTTATATGTGTATAACTGTGTATGTCGGCGTTTTGATCTGCAGCTATTGAACGGAGTAGAATAGGATCTTTACCATGTTGTAAAGCAATTATCGTTGTTTTGGTACCGAGAACAGCTCGCTAAGTTCCAGGTGTCATGCGCAAAAACGTGATTGGCTGACAAACAATAAATTTTTGTATGGAATGTGCAAAACAAAACGGATTTTAGAAAAAACACTGAAATGTAAAAAATGGCGTTTTGAAACTATCTTAAAAATTTGATTTATGAAGTTGGAGTTAAACAGTAATACTAGATATTTCGTGAGGTATTAGACCAATCAATAACTCTAGCATAAATTGTATTTTACGATGTGTTGAATTTACGTGAGTTAGAAGTATATCATAAATAGATTGGCCACGACTGGTGATAGTGAGGATCCCCATTGGAGCATCGTCTATTTGTTTGTACATTTGCCCGTTAAATGAGAAATAAGTATTTTTAAGACAATGCTCTGAGAGTTGTATTATATGGGCCGAAAAATCCTCGTTCATAGCAATCTTGTCCAGTGCTTCGTCGACGGAAATGCTAGTATACAACGATTTAACATCTAGGCTTGCTATGATATCGTATTTTTCAAGAATGACGTCTCGTATAATTCGGGTAAAATGCTCTGAATTTTTTACATATGAGTCAGCTTTCTCTACAGTCGGTTGCATAATATCCGCAAGATATTTTTCTAGTTTTTATAAAGGCGAATTAACAGCACTAACAATAGGGCTGATGGCTACCCCTGGTTTGTGTATTTTTGGTAAACCGTAGATCAAAATACAAGAGTTCTAACCACACTACACCACAACTTGTTACGTTCTGGACGCGCGTTTCGCTAACCAAGTTAACATCATCAGCAGATGATATAAACTATTTATATATAAATTCTTGTTTATTTTCGGAAAATCTAGAAGTGAAAAAAGATACATAATATGCTGTTAAAAAAACTCATTTTTACCAATATTAATAATCTAAAATCAAATTCCTATTTTCTATGTATAAACTACAAATTTTACAGTAGTGAGTCACAATTTGGAAGCACCTGAAATTTTGTAGAGAATCTCAAAAACAAGTTTTTCATTCTCTAAAATTACTATCATTCCAGCCAAAGTAATTTTGTGATAATGACCTAAAAATCTATATCAGCTCTTTATAACATTATAATTTTGCTGGGACGACATCAACTTTAAAATTTTAAACGGGACAACCGGTATTTTTGTCAATCATTTGATTCCTTGTTACGAATAAACATAAATTACCAATTTAAACTATAGTCGACTTTTGCGTAGTTTCCGAATTAATTAAGGTTACGTGTGATTTTTTTTAAACTGGAGCTGTTTTTCAAATCACTGTAAAAATTCCAAAAATCTAAAATTGGGCATTTGCATAGCAATTTCCAGCACCAATGCATATACGCAATACAAAATTGTTCACAGCTATAGACACTGGATATTCTACGAAATCAATATTGCAAAAAAGTGAAAAAGTCATTTGTTTTTTAAATAGAACACTCTCTTTCTTGGGGATAGTGTTCACAATCATTGATGTTGGATAATTTTATTTTTTGAAAAGGTTCATCATCAGTTATCTAAAACAAAATAAAGTGACTGCCCTAGTGGTTCAGTGTTATGCGTTATAATTTTTAATTCTAAAATTCTGTGAGGATACATATATACACACTTTAAAGGTTTGAAATAGTAATCTTTTTTGGCTTACCTTAGTCTATTTAATTAATTATTATTTCAAACCTTTAAAGTTTGTATAAATGTATCCTCACAGAATTATAGAATTAAAAATTATAATGGATAATACTGAACTCCTAGGGCAGTCACTTTATTTTATTTTAGATAACTGATGAGGGCCATAAAATGCTGCATACTCAAAAAAATACTATAGGAGGCCAAGGAATGGATAATATAACTATTTGCTTTAAATTTGACAGTTTTTCAAATTATTTGTGTTTTAGTGGTTGTTTTTTTTTATCGAAATCATTTAAATTTAAAATAATTAGACTTTAGAAACATGCAATTTAATTTAAGAATATAGGTATAGTAACGTTGAGATTCCAGGGCCACCTCGATCTGATACCCATAGATTATTTTTTATGGGGCACACTTAAAGATAGAGTGCATAAAAATCGAAACAATCATTGTGTAAATTAATTAAAACAAAAATTCGTGAAGAAATTATTAGACTTAATAATTGTGACGCCGTCCGAAACGCTGTGCCCAACATTCAAGTGCGATATATACTGTATATAGCAGAAAACGGACAGTACGTGGAAAATCAATTATATAGGCATTTGTTTCAAATTTTTTTTTGTCTTCCTATTTCCATGTAATCTTTTGTTATGTTATCTGTGGTTATCAAGGCCGCCGCCAGGAAAAAATGTAGGGGGGGTCAAAAAGTAAAAATGAATGTCACAAGGATGGCTCCCAAAACAAGGTAATTTTTTTGCGACACCACGCCTTAATTTGACCAAAAAAAATCACACATTGGGCAGAATTTGAACCATTAGAATTTAAAGCTCTCCCAGTCCAGTAAAAGCTCCAGTGTCTAACATTAAAATAAAAACACAATAGCAATTTCACAACTTTTATTTCTAAATCATACAAAAACGTTATTCGCTAAATAAAAACTGCAACCTCCTTCGGTCCTGACCAAATTTATTTAAAACTTTGTTTATAAAACTTTCTTTATTTTTAAGGACTTTTTGCCTATGTACACTTAACAAACATAACCTAGACAATCTATCTTCTGATAAGGTTGATCGTAACCATGTTTTAACACGTCGCAGTGTGCTAAACGATCTTTCAATGCTAACACTAGTTGGTGGTAAGGCTAAAAATATATTTATAGCCTTTTTAATTGATGGGAAGAAATGTACGTCGTGCATTAGAATATCGCGAAATTCTACATTTTCTTCAACTGTCTTTGTTTTCCAAAGTTCCACCCATGTTTCAATTTCTTCTGAAAAATTGTCAAGATCATATTTCTGGGAAATTTCATCCTTTTTAAGTACCAGTTCTGTACCTAATTTTCTGGGATGAATTTCTGAAAGCAAAAATGCAGTGCTGGCGTTGTCAGAGAATCTGATTGAAATGGACTGTATAATAGAATCCAAATAAGGGATGAAAAGGGAAAGTTTATAATATTCTTCAGGTCCATTTGATGAATAGTTAGCTCTCTGTGTTTGTCTAGATGCTATTCGTGGTATTTTAATTTCTAATTTAAATGTATTGGCGTAATCTACACATTTGTCATATATTTCACGAAACCACTTATCAGGATCATTTCTGTGTGACTGAAATAATCGAAGAAGATCGTCTAGATGTCTTTTAACTGAAAGTAGGTCTATGTCTTTAGATTGCAATATATTACAAATTGGTTCCAATTTACTCGAATATTTTGCCATAATAAATAGGCAAACAATAAATTTTGACGCTGATACGCACGTCAAAAGCTGATTGGATTTTGTTCTTGTTTGCAGATTAAAATTCGGACTAAAAGCTAGTGTCTCAAGAGCATTCGTAATTTCTTTTAAGTTTGAAGCAAAAATTCTTATGGATTTATATTTAGCTGACCATCGTGTTTCACAAAATAATGGTAAATTAGGGACGTACTTTCTTCTTAAAGGGCTATCTCGGAAAAAGTTTATAATTTCTTTAATTGTTGCAGCTGTATTTTGAATATCTTGTATTTTATTTAAGTCTATTATTACTAAATTTAATTTATGGGAAGCACAATGAAAAAATGTGGCTTTTGGATATTTGTCCCTAATTATTTTTTGTACGCCATTCTCATGCCCTGCCATAGTGGAACACCCGTCAAATCCCAAACCAACTAGATTTTCCATATTCAAATTATTTTCTAAACAATAATTTAAAATTGTATTTGCAATCCCTTCAGCATTTAAAGTCCTTAGCTCACAAAATCCCAAAAAATCTTCTCTTACACAGTTTGTTTTGTTTACAAATCTAATACCGAGAGAAAGTTGTTCTATACCGGCTATATCAGCACTCTCATCAGCCATAATGGAAAAACCATCACTGGAATTAATCTCCTCTACGATATCCTGCCTAATTAGTGTTCCACAAATAGAGATTAATTCATTTTGGGTTTGATGTGACGTGTATTTTGCATTTTTATTTGAATTAGTTAAATGCTCACTTAATATATGATCCCCACTTTCCACTCTAAAATCTAGAAGATCTTCAAAGTTACCTTTCATCGTACCACGTAAAGGTAAATCATGTGTGCCACAAAAAATTATAGTTGAAATAATTGGAAACAGTTTTTTCCGATTCGACTCTATCAACTCCCGTTCTGCATTACTAATTTGTTCAATCACAGGGATAACTTGGCCCTCGATAGATTTAATAAAATTCTGAGCTTTAATTGTTGATTGCTTATGCCAATCAGAAGAACTATGCGCTTTTGCAGAAGCCATGAAATCATTATATTTTATAAAAGGCTTCACTATAAACCCTCCTTGTATGCCTCTGTTTACTACAGGTCGAAAAATAACACAATATTTACATAAGGCCCCTTTTAACCTAGGCGAATATGCCAGCCAATCAAACTGTTGAAACCATTCATATCTAAAGGCACTTTTGCCTTCCTTTGAGTCACCTTTAAAATTATATTGAATGCCTGGCTTAAAAGGATTCTTAATCACTTCAAATCTAGTATTGTCTGATAGTGGCTGTTGCAAGTTAATAAAATTGCCCAAGTCTAATTTATGATATGAAATATCAAGCTCATTATTAGGAACAGGAACATCCTCAATCGATACAGTTTCTAAAAAAGAAATTTAACCTAAATAAGAAACTAAAATTCCGACTATGCTTTTTGTAATAATTTTACCTAAACCTTTTTTATTAGTAGTACACGATTTTAAATTGAAAGTATCACCTCACCTTTATTAGAAGCCTCACCACCTAATTCGGGCAAACCATAACCAATACGACTATTACTACTACTAGCAATACCATCACCATTACTACTAATTTTAGATTTCTCATTTTTGTCAGTTTTGGATTTAAAAAATTTTCTAATATCCATTTTCAACAAAAATCTAGAAAGAATAAGAATTAAAATAAAAGTAATATTTTACTTATTTTGAATTATTGACCGATATAGCCCTAGCACATGCATTTCTGGCGCGTTAATCATGTTTACAGAACAGAAAAAACATATTTTATTTATAAGATTACTTACCAGTTTCGAATTGATTCTCTATGGAACTACACACACAATAACGAAAAATTACAGACTGCACAATTTAAATGTCTAATAAAAAAACAAGCGCTTGATTAAACATAAGAAAACCAACACGTTAAAACCAGTTAAAACAGTTCCAAGTTTACGTCAGGAGCAGCAACCAGGGAAACAGCAAATATCTTGGTCTTGGTTATGAGACCCGCGGACTGCGGCACCACCCGTATTAATTTGTGGGACTTTTCGCATTGCTATGCTTTATTTTAACGTTTACTTCTAAATTAATTTGAATTAATTAAATTTAGTGTCAATTTTGGATTCCTAGGCAATATTGTATTATAGAATTTGGAATTACCTTGTTTTTTATAAATACCCAGGGGGGGTCGACGGACTCCCCCTGACCCCCCCTGCCGGCGGCCTTGGTGGTTATATGTTATTTATTTGTTACTCAAGAAGTTTGTTAAAACTAATAATAGTTTTCAATAATCGAATTAAATTTTAAATTAAGCAATAAATAAATATACAATAAAATTAAGACTATAGTTACGCAAATAGAAATATTATCCATTCCATGGCCTCCTACCGTTTTTTTTGAGTATGCAACATGTTCAAGAAATAACTGAGATTTTAATATATATATATATATGAAAAAAAGGGTAATTTTATGATCATTTGCCTAAATAAAAAACATAGTGGGTATTCTATTTAAAAAAACGACTTTTTTCACTTTAAAAAGGTTCAAGATTGTATTTCGTATATGCATCAATGCTTTATAATCTGGAAATTACCACCCAAACGCCCAATTTCAGATTTTTTGCTATTTTGAATAGCTCCAGTTTTCAAAAAATCACACATAACCTTAATTATCTCGGAAACTACCTCTTAAATGGATTATAGATTCAATTAGTAATTTATGTTTATTTTTAACAGGAAATCAAATAATGGGCAAAAATATAGGGTGTCCCATTTAAAAGTTTATACTTGATGTCATTCCAACAAAATTGAGACACACTGTATACATGGAAACATTAAATTTAAAAGAACCTACGGATTACTGGATACTATACTGGGTATTTTTATGTAAAACACGGTATACGTATGCAAAGTTAGCGTTATTGTTACTAACGCCTACTACTCTACCAAAAAAAAACACTCACTCTTGACGGAT
The DNA here is from genome assembly GCA_030620095.1 of Kuschelorhynchus macadamiae. NCBI lineage: Eukaryota > Metazoa > Arthropoda > Insecta > Coleoptera > Curculionidae > Kuschelorhynchus > Kuschelorhynchus macadamiae. The sequence continues at coordinate 428,922 of JAUTXW010000780.1, read as the reverse complement.
CTTAAAATAAATTAACTGTCAACACAAATGTAGTATTTCACATAATTAAGTATCTTTCTTTAACGGTTCGCAGAGCCCCTAATTCTACAATATACTAGATTGTGTGCGATGACGGTTACAAAATGGCCCATTTCGAACAATTATTTTCAGAATTGGCTAATAAAGAGGCTAATTAAGTTGGCAAAGAAAATATAAACTTTTCCTGGTGATTTCGTCGGTTTATAGCGCAAATAAACTAGAGGCAGAGCGTGGAAAGTGAAATACGTGTGAGCTGTTTGATACCGTCGGCTTTATAATAAAACTTTACGATGCAAATTTAATTTTAGAGAGATAGAGATGTCCTTATACAAGCACCTAATTTTATTAAACGTTTGATAGATTAGCCTTGATATCCATTTCAAGGAAAACCTTCTGTTGCTGTCTTAGCAACGTCGTATTTATTGCAGATTACAGGTACTTAACATAGCAGACAACTTTTTTAGATCTGCTCGTTTTTTCGAATTTCAGTTTCATTTAAACTCACTTGTATTATTATCAAAATAATCTTCCCAACATTTTCTTCTCGAGATCCACATGAGTAGTATTTTGAGAACCACCATAACCATAAAGTAAGAAACAAAGGAGAGATCCCAATTCATTCATAAATCACGTTTGGGGCGTACACCAATATGGTTTACCCACTTTCACTATTTACATTCTATCAACAAATGTTTATAATAAAACAAGAGGAGAGGATGACCCATGTCCAAGCACGTTGTGATGTCTTGACAACTGCCAGTGGCGGCGCTACTTCCTGCATAAGAAAATATCGTTAACCGTGAAAAAATCAAGGTCAACATTTGAAAGCTAAAAATGGCGGCGCTGTAGCAGGGTTATCGAGCGGTTATTTATTATATTTAAAATTATTTATTTATTTTATTTATTTACTTGAAGCTTAGCGGGCAACCCTGTCACAATACTGAAATTAACTAATATATGATAAGTAAAATCAAAGGTACTCTGTAGGCTTCTTCGTAAATTATAATTTATAGTATTACGAAATATAATTGTTAGTACAAATTGAATTAGACATCTTATCTCACCAATTCTGCGGCCTTATAAACTCGAACAACAGCAAACTACAACAACAGTGGTATCTTCTTCTTGAATATCTATTTATTTTAACTAGCAGGTGGTTTATTTAAATAAAAGATTTGGTTTTTAAAAACATCTTAAAAATCTATTAACAAAAATAGAGTAAGTGAAATGCTGTACAAAAATAATACTTAAACCTAATAACAAAAAAAAAGTATTTAAATCTAGAAAATGAGGGAATTATCTTAAAATCCCCAACCTTAGTACAAAAGAAAATAAGAATCTTTAAATAACCCGTAAATTTAACTTTTGAAAACCAGTTACTCCCCAAATAAATCAAAGAATGAAAATAAAATATCTTTGAAAATCCCTCAACTTTAATATCCCACTGTATACGTAAAGTCCCATAAACCCCCACAAAATAAGAATTTAAGATCAACTATAAGAATCAAAACTCTTACACAGACTAACTTTTAGACTTCCAGTAAAATACAAAGTTAGCTCAGCTATAACTAGATCCACCCCTTAGACCAATCCCCTTTTTGATTTTATTAGTCAGGACGAAACGAATAAAGCTGTGAAAGGTGAAGCTTAAGTTCCTACTCTAAACTTTAAGTTCGGAACTTCCTCTTAGAAACACGAGGTGTCACCCATGACAAAAGTGAACAAATAGATTAAAATAATATTCCCTTCAATTCTTAGTCCTAAGATTATGTATAAAATTTATTATATAAGCCTATACTAACTTATCCACATTATGGGTCCGAAAAGTCATGGTGAAAAAAAGGCACGAAAAACTCTTTCAGTTTATCTTTTCTGAAGGGAAAATTATGCCCCAAAAACACGGCTTTTCGGTAATGTTCCTATTACAAAGTACTCTATTGTATTTTCAACATAGTAAATTGACCATTTATTATCATTGCATCGAACCAAATAAAATGTTTCAATTAATATTTGCAAAAAGTTAAACTAAACGGGCCAAAGAAAGATTACCATGAAACAGGGAACATATGGGATCATAAACCCTCGAAAAGGAAGGCATAAATTGTAACCTTTTAAGAAAGCTTATCCATAAATCTGTCTATACTCTAAAATATAGCATTTGAGATATATTATACTTTATTTAGGGTTTAAAATTCTCAAAACTAATATTAGACAAATTTACTTATACTTCTTGTCAAATAATCAAGCCTGTTTAAGCGTGAACATGAGAACCAACAGTTTTAGTAAAATATTGCTTGAATTATATTTAGAATACATAAAAATATATACTCTATACCGTTGTTATAATCTATTCTGTTACAGCGCCAACAAATCAGATTAATTTTAGCGTTTTTCAGATTTGACTAAAATTCGGCATTTGGAGGTATTTGATATATACAGATACATATAACATATATTTTAAGTTTACTTTAAAAATTCTAATTTTAACATTTTTGCAAAATCGATTAAAAATTGGCATCTGGAGGTACTAAGAAACGACATCATATATTTTTAACATTTAAAAATTCAAAACGGCGGTGCCAACATGGCACACGAATTTTATCAGTGGTGCAGATTTTACCAAAAATGTGCATCTAGGAGTATTTAAGATTGGACATTATACATTTTCAGTAAATATTTAAAAATTCAAAATAGCAATGCCAACATTTGTAGGCTTTTTCATCTGTTATCTTCTAAGAATATCAGAAATTTTTAAAAATTGTTAAAAAGTAAAATCTAAATTGTTTTATTGAGGCACCTCGTATATTATTGTTACTTCAATTTTGATAGGTGACCAGTTTGGTTTGGGAGCATTTTTTGTGCACATTATATATGCTCTAATAAAAACTGCTGGCAAAGTCAAACTTTAAATTTCATGTGGGAGACTTTATGGTGATAGTGTGTATAACATTTTGTCTAAAATTTTAATTATTTCAAGTGCATTTTTAATAAGGAGTTCTAAACATAATAGAAATTCAACTTCAGATTCTACAGTACACAAAAAAAAAGTTAAGATTTGAAGGAAAAATTCGAATTGTGTTCCATAATGTGTCATTTTGTACAATATAATAAATATTCATATATAGTAATCTAGTAATAGATATATAATACTTTCCACCATTTTGCTCCACCATATTCGACTCGTACCAATATTTTACCACTTTCTATTTATTCCCACTTAATTTAAGTTTAAGGATTTAAAGTAAATTGAATATGTGAATTTTTAAGACCTTAATTTTTTTCCGTCATGCAGAATTCGCACCAGTTAATCCCTATATCACAAGATTTTTTACGTTGATTTTTTTATACATTTTATTTGATCACCATCTTCAATTCGTAACCACAATTTTATCAAGTTATCTTTATACCACATGTATAGCTTACAAAAAATTTCAAATTAATTTTCTTGGCTAATTTTTTTAAATATTTTATTAGGTAGACATTTTGTTTCACTATTCTGTTTTGCTATATTGGATTTTTAGCAAAATGTTACCAGATTATCCCCATATGACCCTTTATTTTTTACCAAAATTTGAAGTCGATCGGGTAACTAGTTTCTTAGCTATACCGCGAACAGTGAGACAGAACGGAATTGAGAAAATATATTTTTTGTCATCTAGCGGCCCTGAAACATAAAGATCTGAAAAAATCTCTGAGTGTGATTTTTTCACGAGTACAATACTTCCCTTTTACCAGGGAAGTAAAAATAAAAAAAATACTGACAGAGAAGTCTATAAATTTATCAAACTAGTGCCTTTTTAAAACAATTATAAAACTCCAAAAAGCTATTATTTAGTAATTAAGTTAAGGTATTTAAAAAATCTTTCATGGGAAAACGGAATGTAAATACTCTGGATAAAAACGAAATAATTTATGTAAATCCATGACATATTTAAAAAACGATCAATCGTCAAAATAATATTGATATATTTTGTTTGTAATACTAAAATTTCAATTACAACTGTGTGGAATATTAAGCTTTGTCCCAATGCTGATTGTGCCGGTTAGTAGTTTATATTATTATATTATCAAAACATGAATTCCGTAAAATATCGGGGTAAATGCACTAAAACCATTGCATTCAAAGTTTTGAAATATTTTCATAATATGCTAACAATTTTCTAGGTTTTCGGCTATTTTTGGGAGAGATCGGTCATTAGAATTTCCCACGATCTCAATGAGAGGTACAGTTCTATTCATAGAAAAGTGGTACACTAATTTATACTTAAATACGATTCTCGGTGCCACCAGTATAATTTCAAAATGACTTTAGTTGTCAAGTTGACAAAGTCATAATAATCTTTTTCGAGATATTTTTTTACATGTGTGTTCAGCTATTCGTAGTTGAAAAAGTTCAGATAATTATCAGAATAGAAGAAGGTTGGATTATTCGTGCCCTAGCAGAGCGACACGGGAAAAATAAACCATTTTAAAAATCAAAAAACGATGGGGTTTAGAGGGAATATTAGAAAGGAAAGTAGGTTCAGGATGTAACAAGGTTTTCAACGCAGAACAGAATGCGGTCCTCATAGGACACCTAGGACAAAATCCTTTTGCAGTCTCTAGGGATGCTGTGATTGCCACAGGGTTTCCTGGATCGCAGCTCACGGCCAGTAGGAGGATTAGCAATTCAGAATTAAAAAACCGAATGGCCGCAAAAAAATGTTGCTGACGGAAGAGCGGAAACAGGAAGGCTAATCATTGCCTTGAACTATGTATACTTTCAGCCACAATTTTGGAACAGGATCGTGTTTACCGATGAAAATACTTTGCTATCCACCTATAATAGTCAAATTCGTGCATACCGGCCAGACAACAGAGGATTTGAGGCTTAGCTTTCAAAACTGGACGTTTTTCCGTTAATATACGGGGTTGGATTAGTGTTCATAGATTAGGCGTATGTTATAGCATAGAAAGCAGGTTTAATGCAAAATATTATGCACATATTTTGAAACACAAGCTTCCATCAATCGCCCAATTATATTCAAATGACTTACTTATTTACCAACATGATAATTTCCCTGTTGCCAATGAGACAGTGGTTTCAGACTAATAATGTCGAAGTATTGCCTTGGCCTTCTTACAGTCCGGATATGAAGTCAATAGACAACATTTGGGGATTGATGAAACAATCCATCCGTGCTAGAAAGAACTTGATCCCAACATTGTGGCACATATAATTAACTCAATTCCCAACAATCAAGTAATCCAGAAAGAAGGCGCTATGACAAAATATTAATTTTTTTTGTCTTGTTGATTGTTCTTGCTTATTTTAGTATTTTTCTTATTCATGTTAAATTTTGTTCTTATAAATCTCGCTATATGTATTTCGTCATTGCGCCTTCAAAATGCGACAAGTGCATATTTTGTGCAATTCAAAGTGTATATTCGGATTAATGACTTTAAGCCGGATGTTTCGTCAAAAGCGGCATGTGATATTCTTACTAGTTTTAGTTTCACGTTAGTTTTATTAAAAAGCGACACGTACAGAATCCTAAATATGCGCCTTCAAAACACGTCAAGTGTATAGATGCACATAGCGCATTTAATGGCGCATTAGTTTAAGTCTTTATTTACATGTCGCTTTTTGTAACATAACAACAGGTCAGTTCGTGTTGATATTGGGCACGAAAGTATAAAGCTCAAAAGTTTTTTCGTGGAAAATAGTGGCGAATACCCAGTAATAATAGTTTTATACAGTGTTTTAATTTTTCCAGATCCCTGGACTCTTCTTCTAAGGTCTGGTACTTATCTAAGCTATTATTAATTGTAACAACCCTTAACTACAATCTTTGGTGCATATATTTTTACTACTACTTACTCATTAAAGTTAAGAAACAAACGTAGTTTATTTATTATGTACCCGGTATAGTCTTTAATTTTATTATTCCTCAAATATATCAAATCTATTGTTGTTACCATTTGTAAATACAGGGTACCCTTAACAGCAAAAAATACTGCTATCATGCATCATGATGTGAATGTCACCTATCAAAAAACTATGCCCAATTTACATTATAATGTTTTGACATGACCTTGAATGTAGCAGTATTTTTTGCTGTTAAGGGTACTATATGGGTTGATCAATTTTCTTAACTCCAAGGACGTAGATCGTAGAAAGAAAAAATTACAGATAAGCTACATAATTTAAACTTTGAGCGGGGTTGTGATATCACAGTAAGTCTTGTAAATAACCAGGGTATTTTTGTATTACATTTTCTGTAACGGAGAATACAAGAACAAGAAAAATATTGCTTTTAGCACAAAATATGACACAAAATAACCATGAAAATCTCCTAATGAACCCTACTGAAAAAAGTATACTAACACGGATAATATTAATATTAGTGTGCTTCCCCGTGATAACATTAGTAACGCAAATAATACTATTGTCCAATCCAATGTTGAACAGGCGCATAATGTTGAAACCCTATTTCCAAATGATACATTATTTGAAGAAAATATTATTATTGAAACATTTAACATTCAAGAACTTCCAACTCCTATAACTATCTTTACGCCTCTTAATGATACTATAGCCATAAATCTAGATAACTCTATATTATCAATTCCTCTTGATGACTCCACGCCCAAACCCGTCGAAAACGTCATATTTGTACCTTTTGAAAACCCTCTTGTTCTTGAAGACTTTCAAAACAATAAAGACCTTACACAAAAAGACATTAGCATTAACTTGAACGAAAAACAAAATCAGGCTACAGTAGATAACGTGAATAGTGAAGAAGAAATACAATCAGATGTGGAAGATGATGATAAAGATAAAAGTTATAGGGAAAGTGAAAACGATGAAGAAAGTAGTGAAGATGGTCCATCTAGTAGCAGTAATTTAGAAAATTATGTTGAAGGCAGAAAAGAAGAAGCAACCGCAGGAAATTCAAGACAATTAAACAAAACTCAAAGGGTGCTTGGGAAAAGGTACCGTGGGTATAAACATGACCGATGTCCCCGAATAATGAAACCAAAAACGTGTATTTATACCTTAACTGTTGCAAAATCGAAAAGATCATGTATGTGCGAAAAAATAAGCGAAGATACAAGAAAATCTATTTTTCAACACTTTTGATCAATGGAGACTTGGGATTCTAAGAAGTCCTACTTAAAAGGTTTGGTTGAGTTTACAACTCCAAAAAGAAGGCGGAAGAATACAAACTTAGATCATCTAAAAAAACACCACGTGTATGATTGCTTCTTACCAACATCGGAAGGTAGTAAAGTTAGAGTGTGTAGAAGCTTCTTTTTGGACACTTTAGATATCAAGAAGGATTCTTTATCCAGATGGATACAACAAAGTAATCCTACGGCCTACAAAGATTTAAATCCTGATGGTGATTTGAATACTCACAAACGAAAATGCGAGGATACAAAACAAGCTTAAATTAAAAAGAAACTTAAATCCGATTCCGTTGCTGAATGGCTAAACCTTTTATCAAAAGTAGAAAGTCATTATTGTAGGCCTTCAATTTCTCGTACTTATGTAGAGTCTACATTCAATTCAGTAAATCATATGCATACTGTTGATAAAGAATGGTGTCAAGAAACTGGTAAAGGTACTGTAGAGAGGAAGAAATTTTGTGAAATTCTGAAAAGAGAAAAAGTTTCCATTTTTAAACCAAGAAAAGACCAGTGCGACACTTGTGTTTCATTTAAAGAAGGGAATTTACCAGAACAAGACTATAACGAACACATTATAAAGAAGGAAGAAGCTCATCAGGCAAAGCAAGAGGCCATCGCTAATCTATCCAATAAAATATTGGTAGTTCCCATGGACGTACAAAGCATCTTACTTTGTCCCAAGCTCTTAGTTTCAAAGCAATATTATTCCCAAAAGCTCCAAGTACACAACTTCACTCTTTATATTTCCAATAATAAAGATGTTCATCTTTATGTATGGAGTGAAGAAAACGGAACTGTAACATCAAACGAATTTACGAGCTGCATAATGGACTTTATCAAAAAGCATTATTTACAGTTCAAAAAAATTATTCTAATTTCAGATGGTTGTGCATACCAAAATAAAAATCGGATTTTAGCAAGCGCTTTATCAGATTTTACAAAAAAAACTTCCGTAGAAATTGAACAAATCATATTAGAAAAGGGACATACTATGATGGAGGTTGATAGTGTGCATTCAACTTTAGAACAACTTTTTCGTCCTCCCATATACACACCCTCCCACTATGTTGATAGAATGGGACAGGCACGAAAAAAACAACCATACATTATAAATCACGTTGATTATTCAATTTTTAAAAATTATGAAGCATTACCCAATAATTTTACTTCCATCCGTCCGGATAAAAAAAGCGGCGATCGAACTGTGGCCCATATCAGAGGGATGAGATATGTGAACGGGGACACATTTTATTAATTAAATCATTCTAATGAGTGGAAAACCCTACCACAAAGAAGACTAAGACTAAATGAAATGGAGCCTACAAATCTTTACCTTGAACCAAGGAAAATTGAGAAAAAAAAGATTCAAAGTTTAAAGGCATTGAAGATCTACATGCACAAAGATTACCAACTTTACTATGATCACTTAAAATCAGAGTAGAATTTTGTATAACTAACCTATCTTTTCCATCAAACTTCTAATTACTACCATATTTTCTATTATTTCCTGTTCTTAAATAAAGCGTTATTATACTTACCTGCTTTTTTGTAAGGGGGCCCATACATTATCAAACAAATTGCGCAACACAGGCTGCCAATATATGGCTCTATTTAATGCATTGCGCAATTGTTTGATAGATTTCAAACATGTTTGAATTTTGTTGCGCATCGCTTTGTGCTTCATAAGAAGAAATAAAAAAATACTTCATGCATCAAATAAACATCCCTAAGTCGCAAACGGACATTTCGAAATAACTACGCCTACTTTTTTTGTAATTTAATACAATTTCAATGTCTATTCATTTTCTTCTGTTCCTATTCATCGTTATATAATTTAAGGTAAAAAATAGCTATGTGGGCTAAAGGCGCATCCAAAATCAGCTATGTGCACTTTATAATAAACAATAATTTAATATTATGTTATTTTTGTTTTTTTTTTTTGATACAATATGCATTAAAATGGTCAACTAGGTAATATATAATGCTAAATTAAGTAAATGGTTAGTATTCCATAACTTTTAAGAAAAATATACAGTTTTTGGCCTCTCCTGAACAATTTAATAAAAAGTACATGTCGCATTTTAAAGGCGTAAGTAACGACGATTTATTTCCTCATCCCGAATCAGGGCCGTTCTTATGGATGTGAACGTTGTGCGTGCACAAAGGCGAACGATTCTTGGGGCGGCCAAAATACGATAAAATTGTGATTCATGACATTTGTGAATTAAATATTTTTGTCGTTTGTTAAATTAACTAATGAATTTTAAGTGGTTTGTTTTTTAAAAGTAAGTTTATTTCAACGTAAAAAACAACGAAAATTCGATTTCTACTACTGTATTTTAAAAAATACCATGACACTATTGTTTCGTTACATAGTAACTTCTTCAGATAGAATGTAATATTCAAACTAAGGCTATGGTCAGAGTGGCACCGTTTTCGGCCGAATTATTTTTCGGGCGTATACGGCAAACACGATCGGCCGTTGGCTATGGTCAGAGTAGCCCCGAAATTCGGAAATATGTGGTGGTTTGTTTTCTATATTCAGTCAAATGTACATATTTATAATATTATAGTTGTATATATACTTACATGTGAATAATGGTCTGCCAATTGTTATTAACGGTAGAGACAAGTACTGCATTGAAAGTGTTATTATTAAAAAGAAGAAAAAAATATTATATAAACGACATTTATCGCTGCAGGAAAAGTCTCGGTGAATATCATACCCTTTTTCCTCAATTGCTGGAACAGCCAGGAAAGTTTTTCGAATATTTGAGAATGTCCAAAGAAACGTTCTACTACATATTGAACGTCATTCGAATTAATATTGAAAAGCAGTCAAATTTTCGTGACTTGTTGTTACACTCAGGTAGGTTCAGATTTAACTTATACTTTAGTAGTATTATAGTAAAATCTAATATGTAATTTCCTAGATATTTAGTATTGCAAATGGCACATCACGATTTTTAGTATAATTTTTTGACCACTAATTCACTTGATTTACTTATATAAAGTATATATAACTTATTTAAAAACTGTATAGCTCGTGCAGACAGATTGGAGCACTGTAAAAATACCATGTAGCAGTCGGTTATTGGGAATTGAAATTAGACCTGTTTTTGATAAAGACGTACAGGTCGACAAATCTAGCTTGATCCCTGATGTTGAACGAAAAACAAGATATAGAGATCTGATATGGCCGAAACAGATAAAGATAGCCAGCTGATTTCACGTATCAAGCTATATTTGTCAACCTGTACTTGGGGGATATGCATACGTATAAATAGGTAAACGTAATGAAAGTTATTTATTCTTCACCAGAATAGAAAAAGTAGAAAACAAAATGTCAAAATCACTGATTCTACTGCCGGAAATGTACAAATTCATTAAGTTCGGTGGTCATAGTGTTATTTGATGTTTGTAGTTCATGATATCGCTGCTGTTGGTAACCTGTCAATGATGTCGATGGTGACAAATGTGTTTCATCGGTATAGTTGGCGCATTACCTTTCTGGAATGACGTCACGCTGGTTTCAAATAACGTATTTCTTATATTATTTATATTTCAGCGATGATTCCTAACCTAAACGTATGCAGTGATGTAGATAGGAGGGGTGCGTTCAGCACTGGCTAAAGCGAATTTAAAATTGGCATTTTCTGTACAGAAAGCGCTGCAACTTGTCGAAAATGGCTGGCAAAAAATTAACACTCTCATCACCATAAAAAAACCCTCATTTTGCACACTTAATACAAAAATAACTATTATAACTTCAAAAACTAAAATTATTTTGCAAATAAGACTTTACTAATATAAATTCTTTCATCTTAGTCTTATTCTTTGTTTGCAATGTAATAAATTGACGCCAGTTACCCATTTTCATCAAAATTATTTTAATTCCCAATTACAGACAATACTGAAAAAATATTAAGAAAAGGGGAATAACGAACGATGAATCCTTTACCTCCAGAATGTTTCAAAAACAAAAAGAGGTAAAAACAAAAATCACAGATTACTTAAAGAACAAAATAAGAAATATGACCTATTGCGTGTATGCTAAAAATGAATATGTTACAATGCAGACTTTGCTTTAAAAACTAAAAGAGAGAAATTAATGTATAACTAACTAACTTTAAAAATAAAAACTACTCCCCTTCACTGTCTTCAGAATCAGAACTAAATTCTTCATCGTCACTGCTGTCTTCGTCGGTACTAATTACAAGTGGCGCAATGTCTGAAGCATCACATATCTGTATTGTCTTCCAAGCTTCTTGGATTACCCTTTCTGTGTGGCTGACATAATTTTTCCAATGCTCTGAAGATACTTCATTTATCGCTTTTTCCCACATGGCCAAAACTTCCGATGGTGTTCCCTTCAGACTAGCAATGTATTGGTCGTATTTCCTCTTACACTAAGACCATACCATTTCAATAGCATTAAATTGACAATGGTATGGAGGAAGTCTTAGTATTTTGTGGCCCAAAGGTTTCACATATTCGTCAAGGTAGAATGTTTTTTCAATGTTACAATTTTTTTCTACAATGCTCCATATTTCATCCTTCATGGCCCTCTCTGGGAAGTCAATGTTCTTTTCTTTTAACCATCCAATCAATCTCTGCTTTGTCCATGATTTTCTTGGAATATCCTCTAAAAGGCCGGAATGATAGCTTGCGTTGTCCATCACTATCAAACTTTTTGGAGGAAGATTTGGTACCAGCTGATTTTTAAACCAATTTTCAAAATTTTGCTTGTTCATATTGTCATGATAATCTCCGCTTTTTAGTCCACTTTTAAATATTAAACTGGCCCCCTTAATAAAACCTTCCTTTGATCCAGCGTGAACTACAATATATCGATGACCTTCACTAGCTTTTTTAGAACTTGTAGACATAGTGTTATCCTGCCAGCTGTTTCTAAACGAACCTTTACTAAAAATCCAAGTCTCATCAATAAATACGGTGGTATAAGCATCTTGTCCTAGATTTTGATTTTTGACATATTCCCTCAAGAAATTGATTCTCTTGTGGACGATGTGGGGCAAATCCATCAGGTATTTTCTATTATTTGATTTCTTCCACTTAAAACCAATACTTTTTACTTATTTTCTTAGCGAGGTGATGGAAAAATTAAAATATTCATTTATCTCTTTTAGTTTTTTAAGCAAAGTCTGCATTGTAACATATTCATTTTTCGCATACATGCAGTAGATCGTATCTCTTATTTTGTTCTTTAAGTAATCTGTAATTTTTGTTTTTACCTCTTTTTGCTTTTGAGACATTCTGGAGGTAAAGGATTCATCGCTCGTTATTCCTCTTTTCTTAATATTTATGATTGTTGTATGGCTAAGTTTTGTTGCATTTGAAGCTCGTTCAATTATATTATCAGTTTGCGGAAGGATTCCATTTTTAGCTTGCTCTTTTTCCAATTGAAAAAAAGCCAAGATATTCAAAACTATTAGCTGTGATTGCTGATTATATCTTCGCGGCATCTTGCAAAAGTTTAAAAAGAATCACAACAAATCAATGTCAATTTTGACGAATATATTCTGAAAGACACATAACCAAAACCGGCATTGACTGTTGTAAAGAAACGACAATGAGTTTTTTCAAAATGTTTTTGTCACTGTCAGTTAACATAAATCAAACAAAAATAACCAAAAATGACGTCATTCCAGAAAGGTAATGCGCCAACTATATTACGGTGTTCATTAAAACTCTAGTTCGTTGCAGTTGAAGGACTTGGCATTGCGGTACTGCATGTCGAAACTGAAGAAGTTGGTCCTCTCTGCTGTTTTTCCTCAATTATAACCTGCTGTAATTTAATACGGGTATATAATTTACGTTCCTCTGGTATGGCTCGTAAATGTGGAAGCAAGCTCATTAGAAAAAAGTAGTCTTCATCTGCATCTATGTGTCTCTTCTGCTGAGAACTGATTCCCTCCAAATGAGCAATTTTTGTTTTTTCTTTTGTTTTTTGGCCTTGTTCTCTTTAGAGCTGCAAACGTTGAACTGGCATGACTTTTGTGTATTAACGATCTTTGTAAACTCCCTGGAATGTCCTGTTTGGTTTTGTAAGATTCTGATTCTGATTTTGTACTTCAGAAGCGGTGGCAGATTTTAGATCTGCATCTGATTCTGAATCACACTGTCAATTGTTGGCGTGTCTGGAAGACTGTGTATATTCCATCGAGTTTGTTTCCGAAATGTTCCCAACCAGAGACCTTGAGGAAAATGTATCATTAACAAATTTCAAAAGTTCAAAAAATTTCTATTTTGCCATTTATTTTTCACTGCGTCACCTGAAATTAAAAATAAAAATAATTAATGGCCATAATAAAAAACAATACATGTGTGCTGTTTAAATTAACATGCTATTCAATTTTTTTTTTCAGATTTCTTTCAACGGGAATTGGGTTCAGATCACTAGCATTTTCTTTTATAGTGAGTCATAATACAATAGCAGTTATTGTTTATGAAACGTGCGAAACTATTTGGAAAGTCTTTTATCAACAACATATTCCCGAACCCAAAACTGATGATTTCTACAGAATTGCATACTTTTTTGAATATTTATGGAATTTTCCAAACTGTGTTGGGTGTATAGATGGCAAACACATACGAATAAAATGTCCCCCAAAATCTGGATCACTGTTCTATAATTATAAGAAATACTTTTTAATTCATCTTCAGGGAATCGCTGATACCAATTGTAAATTCATTACTGTAGATATAGGGGCTTATGGAAGACAGAGCGACAGTGGCGTATTTAGTCAAACCAACATATATCACCGTTTGGAAACAAATTCATTTAATTTACCACCGAATAGGGAACTAAATGATACACATATTAGTGCACCATTTGTTTTGTTGAGAGACCAAGGATATCCGCTGAAAGAATATTTGATGAGACCGTACCCTACTGACAATATCAACAATGTTGAAAACGAAAAAGAAATATTTAATTATCGCTTCAGCAGAGCAAGGCGCACTCTTTCTTTCAAATACTAAGCTTATTATTTCTCGCAGTCCACCATTATCGTACAATAAATAAAGCAAATCACTAGTATAAAGTCTTCAAACTCATTTATATATATCAAATACATTTGAATCGGTCCGACGTCGAATGTATTCGGCCGAACTCATCGGCTGTACTATGACTACGATAATACAATACAATGAAATTAAAAGATATCGATGAATTCGGCCGTATACGCCCGAAAAATAATTCGGCCGAAAACGGTGCCACTCTAACCATAGCCTGACATCTAGCATATATATATATATATATATATATATATATATATATATATATATATATATACATATATACACTCCGCCAAGAAAGTATCGCATCACTCGAAAAAACGGAAATATTTTTATTTTATCTTCAAACATCGACTGGTATTTCTTGATCTAAAAGATTAAAATTCCATTAACGCAAGTAAAAAAGGTACGCTTTGTGTTCAAAAAAGGCATATAAACATCTTTATCTACATTCATTGCATTTAGTGTCTTGTAAGTCGATATTTTGTTTCGTTCAAAACTACGCTATTTATTTTGTCTAAGTGAATTTTGAGAATCCTATTGAATATGGAAGGTCGTGCGAACGTAAACTTAAATTTGCCAAGAGATCTAGTGGTTAGAATTATTTCTTTAGTTGAGGATGGGCGGAGTCAGCGATATGTCGCTGCCTTAGTTGGAGTCAACCAGTCGACAGTATCTCGAGTTGTTGCTAGGTACCATGAAACAGGAGGGTATGAGAGACGACCAGTACCAGGCCGGCCGCAAGCAATTACGCCAGTGGACCGTCGATTTTTGACTCTCCAAGCGCTACGTCGAAGACATGTTACTGCAACACAACTCCAGCAAGAGTTAGTTGCAACTCGAAATGTGCGGGTATCTTCGGAAACTGTTAGAGAAATCTTAAGACAGTCTGGAATAAGAGCTAGAGTGGCTGCCACTGCCCCTCGTCTCACCAGGGACCACCGTGTAGCACGATTAGAATTTGCAAGGGAACATGTTGAGTGGAACATTGATGACTGGGGCAACGTACTCTTTACAGATGAGTCAAGATTTTGCTTATACACATCAGATCGCCGAATACCTGTGTATAGACGAGATGGGGAGCGCTACGCCCAATTTAACATAAGACCTTCAACCAATTTCGGTGGAGGGTCCATTATGCTTTGGGGAGGAATATCTTTGAGGGGTCACACAGAATTGGTACTGCTTGACGGGGGTTCCATCACTGCTGATAGGTATATAAGAGACATTTTGGAGCCACATGTTGTCCCTTATATGCCATTTATCGGTGACAATGCTATCCTAATGCATGATAATGCACGTCCCCATGTAGCTAGGATAGTTACTGAATACCTTCAGGAGGTAAATATCAGAGTTTTGGACTGGCCCGCGTGCAGTCCAGACTTAAACCCAATTGAACATGTTTGGGACTATCTGTACAGAAGGGTTAGAGCTGGAAACATCCCTGCAACCGATCTCCAACATCTCCAACAACTCTTAACTGCAGAATGGGAGAATCTGGACCACGGGTATTTGGAGGCCTTGATTGGGAGCATGCCAGAACGTTGTCGGGATGTTATAAGAGCCAGAGGAGGCAATACAAGATTCTAAAATGATATTTTGTTATGTTAAATGGTTTTTTCTTTCGTAATGTTAAATTTCGAATTTTCCTTAATTTACATTTAGTTCAAAAATCTAAAAATTAGAAGTTGTTTTATGTTCTTTATTACATTTTTTCACAAAAATAGATTGAAATATTTCTAAAAAATGGATATCTACCGAAAAAAAAAAATTAGTTTCTTTTTAATGTTAAGAAATTGTAGTGATGCGATACTTTCTTGGCGGAGTGTATATATATATATATATATATATATATATATATATATATATGTACATATACAGGGTGTCCCACGGCGAACTGCGGCGATCGATTTCTCAGAAAATAGGTTTTAGAAAAATTTGAAATTTTGGCAGCTAACTGAAGTTGATGGGGGCAATTCGCGCAAAATATTTTCAAGATGGCGGCACTTCCGGTTATAATGAAAGTAGACGTCAACTTTCTTATTTTAAATGAAACACTCTGTATATAATCGAATTTTTGGATTTCTCGAAACATTCTAGGTATATTTAATGTATAATATCTTATACCTAAGTTCAACTGTTTTTGAGGTATTTTGAATTTTATGTAAAAAATGACGTGTGCAGGTCTAGACAAAACTATAAATATCTGCTTATCGAAGTCTCTATTATTTATTTGCGGTTAGCTTCCTTGTGTAAAAGGGTACACTTTAGTGGCCTGTGCTGATATTTTTATAATAAATAAATATATTAAAAGTTACTTTTTTCAAATAGAAACCCCCAATTTTTATAATTTTATCTTATTTAACACTTAAAATAACGGTGACTTTGTATAAAGTTGTCTATTCCAAAAATTTGTAGTTTTTGAGTTATTGACGATTTAACATTTTTTATTCTAATAATATCATACGGCTTCTAAGTTTTCTTGTTGGTAGGCCATGACGGGGAGGCCTGGCGAGAACAAAACCGATTGGTTACTAAAGAAACGTAATATTTGTTGTCGTTTGACAATTACCTACTAAAATATTATTTATTAATTATAGTAATTATAATAATTATTAAACTAATAATCACGCCGGGGCGATTAAATTACACACACGAGGATTATTTGAATTTGTTTATTATCTATGGGGAATCTAACAGAGTTTTAACAAGAACATGCCAGATATTTGCTGATAGATATCCAGATAAACAGAAACCGTCACCGAACAGCCTTAAATTTTTCCAAAGCCTATTTTCTGAGAAATCGATCGCCGCAGTTCGTTGTGGGACACCCTGTATGTATGTATATGTATATATATATATATATATATATATATATATATATATATATATATATATATATATATATATATAATATATATATATATATATATATATATATATATATATATATATATATATATATATATATATATATATATATATATATATATATATATATATATATATACATAAACCAAGTATCTAAGTATAATAAAATGACAAATGGCTATAGACATAGTCGCTATAAAAACATTGTCCTTATAGCGGACGATTATATTAACAGTACTTCTTTCTTTTTTATTTAGACTTTATTGTAAACCTGTAAACAATGGCGCCTGATATGTCTGATTGCGGCAATGTTTATAGGGACTATCTCTATAGCCATCTGTAATTTTATTATACTTAGGTACTTGATTTTTTGTATACAGGGTGTCCCAGAATTAATGGTACACAGCAACACTGCAGGGTTCTTTGGGCAAAAATATTGCGATTTAACCATACTTAGTCCAAAAGTTAACATTACCCAAGATACAAGGTGTCCAAGTTGTAATTTTAATTTAGTTTTTTCTTCACAATTTAAGAGCAGGGTGACTGAACTGCATGACACTGGGAATTGAGGGTTTTTTTTAAGCGAGAATCTCAAATCTGTGCTTAGTTCTGATACTGCTTGTAGAGGGCATTAAATCTATTTAAAATAACGTAACTTTTTTGTGTCACAGTGTATTGGCCTAAATGTTAAAGATTATGTATTTTCCCCTTCTACGCAAAAAAGTATAATTTGTAAATGTCTCTCAGAATGGCCGTTTGCATGATATTTGCGTATAAATTAATCAGTACACCTTTTCAAATTTCAAAATTTAAAATTTTTATTAAAAATGTTTTTGAAATAATAATTATTGAAATGGAAAATTTATAGAAAATAAAAATATTTTTATTGAAATTGGCTGCAACCATAATAACAATGAACAGAATGGTGGCCTAGTGAAATGTTAAAAAACTTACTGCTAAAAAACTAGTTAACAATTTACCTAAAATTTTGCACAAAATTCCAGTGTTACTTAGGAATGAACCTCTAACATTTTGGTATGAATCTAAGATAGCAAAAAGAAAATGGCGGGCTAATGAATTACTTAAAAATCATCCAGCAGAACTACTTATTATTTTACTTTCTAATTTTGTGCAAGCAATAAGTGGGATATAGCTATAAACTCGTGATATTGTTACAAATTTAAAAAGGAGTTGTTTTTTGACACAAAAAAGTTACGTTATTTTAAATAGATGCACCGTAAGTGGCCCCTCTCCAAGCAGCATCAGTATCATCAGTAAATAGTATGTATTTTTTTAGTATGAAATTTTCGGGTACAACGGTCTTATAAAAAGAACAACATTACCATAAACTGATTCAAAGAAATGGTCGAGATAAAAAAAGAAAAAAATACAGTAAAAGATCGGAAAGGCATTGACAATCTCAGCCAAATATATCACAGTCTAATTTAATTCAATTGTTATAAACTATTTCCATCAATTATCAATACATATTGTATACTGTCAGACTCACACAAATACTTTTAAAACAACCCTTATCCACCAATTGTGTCTACAATGTAAATATAATCAAAACAATTAAATAACATCTTTCTCAAGGTATGTACTGTACTATTTTGACTAAATGTTTTTAATAATTTTAATGCGTGCCATTATACCTAATTTTTTATTTTTTAACTTGCGTATATACAATTTTTGTATTTAATCTTTAGATGTGCAGAAATAAATATTTTGAAAAAGCCTAAAATGGACAGGCGAAACGTCAATTAAAGTTTTTTCTTTCAATCCACGAACCTAATCTCAAGAAAGTACTTGATATTTATAAATTGTAAGGTTCAAGAAGAGAAATGTATATATATATATATATATATATATATATATATATATATATATATATATATGTTGATTTTTACTCCTTCACGGATGGAAAAATACAATGTGTTTTTATTCCGGGTGTACATCCGTTCACTACTGTCGTTCTGAAAAGAACAGTTTTGCTGACGTTTCGCCAAAATCACATTTGGCATTTTCGAAGCTTTCTTTCTCGCGTCCGAATAGAGACTGAAGTGTTGGTGACTGCGACGCTTCCTTTTATACCCCCACTCGGGGCCGAAGGTTATATATGCGCAGGCGTTGGTCGTTATTTATGTTTTCTGGATGGTGCTGTTGCTGTTGAGCTAATTGCGCTTGAGTTTTTACGATTTTAGATTTGTCTATTATTGTCTTCCATACTATTGGTAGTTTTAATGATTCGTCCCTTTTATTCAAATCACCTTGCTTTTCAATTTCTATGGCTTCTCGGATTATTCTGGTCTTATAATGTTCTATATTGGCAATCTCCCTACACCCATCGAAATTTATTTTATGGCCGGTTTCATGATGATGCAGGAATAAAGCTGAGGTTGTTTGTTTATTTCTGATGCTGAGTTTATGCTCTTTGCTTTTATGAATTTATATATATATATATATATATATATATATATATATATATATATACGCTAAATGTTAGTTTGAATATTACATTCTATCTGAAGAAGTTACTGTTTAACAATATTGTCATAGTATTTTTTAAAATACAGTGGTGGAAATCGAATTTTCGTGTTTCTTTTTACGTTGAATTATGAATTTCCATCAAGTAACAGCCAACTCCATAGAATTTAGTAAGTTTATTTATTAGTCAAACCTATATTTTCTTAATTTTTGATTCATGAAAAAGTTTGGGTTGTTATTCTTCTAGAATCAAAATTTAAAAATATTTATTGATTGATTTAGCTAAACCTATATAATACATAAAAAAAAATTCTATTTTTAAAATCGTTTATTTTTGGCATGGACGTTTGTTTGTGATATAGGTGAATGATAAAAGATTTTTTGAAATTTCCCCTAAAGAGATAAACTATGTTTTTACTTTTTTTACAATACCTTTTGAATTAAATTAGATTTTAGGGCAGTTAATGGCTTACAAAAATAATATTTGAAAACCCGACTTCTGGATTTTTCGAAATTTTCCATTTAATAAGATAAAAAATTGTGAAATGTGTTTTTATTTTTTTACACTATGTTTTCATTTAAATGAGGACGATTTCTTCATTAAAGGATTTAATCCTAATAGTTATTTACCTAACAAGTGCGGAAAATGGTACTTTTCCGCACGCGATAGCAGTCAAGCCGTCAAGAGCGGAAAAGACATTTTCCGCATGTGTTAGGTACAAAATTTTTCCTACGATCGATTTAGTCCTCAGATAAACGTCAATTAGGATTGACTCCAATAATAATATATTATGTACTGTAATTACAGAAAATATTGAGCGTCTTACACAAAAAATACATCCTTTGCAAGTATCTCATCTTATTGAGTGTTTTAGATAAGATATTCATTAATTTAACCAATCGCGTGGAAAAGTAACTTTTCAGTACTAGTAGTCCTGAAAAGTTAGTTTTCTGCAAGATTTTTTTCGTTTGGAGAAGTGTTACAGATAAATCGTGCGGAAAAGTTTCCTTTTCGCACGATTGTAGGAAAAATAAATTACCTAGAAATTATATATATTCAACTAAATGTGATCTTAAAACAACTCCTTTGCCAATGGCTTTTAAAATAATTATTTAGAAACAATTTCCGTAATATTCGAAATTCCGCCTTTAAGGGCGTAAAAAATAATTTATTTTTTTTACAATCTCTTTGTAATAAATGAGTTTTTTTAAACGACTCCTTCGTCCACAGCTTTCAAAAAATATTGATTTAAAATCAGTTTCTGAATTTTTTGAAATTTTGTCTTTAACTAGATCAAATGTATTTTTGCCTTTTAACAATATTTCTTTAAATACATTTTAAAGAAGGTTTTAAGATACTCTCGTCAATGACTTAATAATCAATCATTAAGGCGTAAAACCATGTTAAATAGTAATTTAATTTTTCTACAATATCTAATCAACTAAATGAGATTTTAAAACGATTCTTTCGAAATTCTACCCTGAAAGGGTTAAAATTCATTATTTCAATAGAGAATGTTATTTGTAAAAAGTCCATTTAAATCTCATTGATGAATTTGCAAGGTTAGGAAAATATTCCTTTAATATTTTATGTTATCATTACATTACATTTTTATTAATTATTGTTTTAAGTGTTACAGTTGTGTTTGTGATTTATTCATATATAACTTAAAATTGAATAAAATATAGTACACGTAGTACAAAATATATATTTTTGTATTTTCTTAAAAAACGGTATTTTAAATATTGGCACAAAGGCGGCCGGACCCGTAGGAAAGGCCCTGGCACCAATATTTTGAATGTTTGGCATATTATAACTTCTAGCAACTGACAACTTAAAAAAACGTCAGGTGCAAAAGCCGGTTGCAAGTTGCAAATGTGATGAAAACAAGTCATAAGACTTATACAACTTTTCTCTGAATAGAACAGTATGTACAATCTCCCTTGCGAAATCATTCGTCGAAAATGGACAATCCATTAAAAAAAATGTTTTTGGCAAACATAAAACTTCCACATATGTGTCAATGGTTTTCTAAAGGTGAATATTATAAGCAAAAATATGATACATTGGGCATGTTTTGTCGTTTTTTTTTTAAATATCGATGGTTTACTAAAATTTAGCATTTACACGTTAAGAAAAAACTGATTCGTCCCCTTTAGTAGAAAAAAGAAAATAAATTTGCTAACTAAACTTAAATAAGAAAAACTAATCAGCTTATGTTTCCGTAAGTTATACTGATTTTAAAGTTAATGTTCTTATTTCTTCGTGAACTTGTATTATTTTTCTATTTATACCTATAAACAAATAAAAATCATAGATAAAACCAATATAAGATCTACGTACTTCTGAAAAGTTCATAATAATGGACAAAAAATTAAAACGTATAAACTTAACTCATTCACCACTCTTTCCTTATTCTAATAAATGATACAAATTAGCAACTGTTTGTTGCCTCCAATGGTACATACATATATTGACGAAATTAATTTGTTAAATTGTAATTTAAATATTCTTACTCCATTCCTTTCGTGTTTTTAATTTCACCTCACTGTTAAAACATTTATTACAGTTAATATAATATCAATCAACAGTTCTCTTAATTAACGTGAATAAAAGAATACCCTTGTTTTGCTTCAAGACAGACATTTAACTTTGTCTCTCTTTGCTTTATGCAATTTTCTTTTCTTAACACTTTGCCTATATCAGGACCAAGGAAAAAAAGTCACTCGTTCTAATTGATATTTCACTTATAATTGATAACACAAATTATTTTGCCTTCATTTGGCTAAAAAACAACCACTTGAATTAGCTTCCACTGGAATCTTAATGTAGACATCTAAACTAAATAATTAGGGCACAAATGTAAGACATAATTTTGTTTTCTATTGCATTTCGACTCATGCAATCTATATAAATATTACGCTAAATTAAAAAGAGCATCATACCACCTTAACCCTATAGTAATCCATGATATAATAAACGGAAGGTATGATATCTAGACGGTCTCAATTGCGTCCGGTTCGTGCAGTGACGTCATTGCGTGCGTAGATTCTTAAATTGGTTATAGAGATGCAGGTCGTTTCTAGCGTTTAGACATTATATCACCATATAATATCCTTCCATTAATTTTACGTACGAAAAGGAGAACAATGGACAATTACCTTTTCTCGACACGTTAGTTATTAGAAATAACGATAAATTAGAATTCTGATATTTATAGGAAATTTACTAATACGGATAGGTATATAACATCCGACTCATTTCATTGCCGTCAACACAAAATGGCAGCATTCCATTTCTTAACTTACAGGTTAGTCAATTTTCCATTAAGTAAAGAACGTTTTAACAATGAAATGAATCGGATTAAAATTATAGCTAAAAGTAATGGATATAATGATAATTTTGTACATAAATTAGTAAATAGACATAAGCATAAGAAAATGTTAAAAGATGCCACTACTCTTCAAACACCTGAGGCTTCCAATAAATTCATAGTAATCCCATATGATCCCAGATATACGAGAGGTCTAGAAAAAGTATTTAAAGACGTAGGTTTTAGAGTAGCCTACAAACCGGAGGACAGTTTGAAAAATATCCTTGGAAACCCCAAAGACAAAGTCGACTTGAGGGAGGTGAGTGGCATCTATGAAATTAGCTGTAATGACTGCGATCTAAAATATGTTGGGCAAACTAAACGCTCCATAAACATTCGTTTAAACGAACACATGGCACATTTAAGATACGGAAGAACAGAAAAGTCAAGCGTTGCCCAACATGCTTTGGAAAAAAACCACCGAATAGGAATAAATAATCTTAAGTTGATTAAAAATGTATCTAATAATAGATTATTGGATACATTTGAGAGTATAGAAATAGTTAAATGTGGTATAAAAGCACTAAATAAAGACAGATGACCTATTCCCTATAGTCCCCTCTATTGTTTACTTGACAACAGTGCAGTCGGGTGTAACCAAGTGTGACCACATTTACCTATAAATAGTCTCGGTTAGGATAAATTACTTTAGTTTATATCATCTGCTGATGATGCTAACTTGGTTAGTGAAACGCGCGTCCAGAACGTAACAAGTTGTGGTGTAGTGTGGTTAGAACTCTTCTATTTTGATCTATCTTCCACCACAGGTTCTAGTGTTAGGAATTATATCACCATTTTTGTCAATTAAAAATGTTTTTCTAATGAAACATTGACATATAACTCACTAAAATAAAAAAACTTCTGACATGGTAGTTATATATTTATTTAATAAAAATACAAAAAACACGCTAAAGAAAGACCTAGTGTTGTATAAAATCCGGCAGAATTTAATTTTATACTGTTATTTTGTTATTCATGTTTATATTTAGTTATATTTAAAACTAAAAAAGCTGTATCTGTGTTTTTTGATAAGTACAGGGACGTAACTAAGTCTTATTTGAGGGGAGGAGGTCTGATTAAAAAAAATGCAATGATACAAACAAATAAAATTTAAATGAAATATAGCCTTATTCTAGTTAAAAAAGTATTTTTCATTAAAAATGACGACTATTTCGTCAAGATTTACATAGTTGCCTTTTTTGATATAGATTAATGACATAGTCATCTTTAACAAAATGCCTTGAGCAGATCCGCTCCAAATTTGTATTAAGTTTTGTTTTGCATTTACACAAACGCGTCCATTATTTTTCTTTAGGGAAAGCCTGATTATCCCGTCACACCCGAGCACAGCATACCTCATATTTATTGTTGTTTAATTAACTAAATACCAAAAAGAACAGAGAAATCCGGAAACACTGTTAAACATCAGCTGAAAATGCACTGAAATCATATGGCCGAAGGTCAATGACAGCCGGTGTTAATCACGCGATGACGTAGCAGAGCCAGGCGGGAATGCGCGATATCACACCTTCGGTTTGTTATAGCATGATAGTCATGATATAATAAACGGAAGGTGTGATATCTAGATGGTCTCAATTGCGTCCGGTTAGCGCAGTGACGTCATTGCGTGCGTAGATTTTTAAATTCCTTATGGAGATGCGTGTCGTTTCTAGCGTTTAGACATTATATTACCATTTTTTTTTTCAATTAAAAATGTTTTCCTAATGAAACATTGACATATAATTTACTAAAATAAAAAAATTATGACATGGTAGTTATATATTTATTTAATAAAAATACAAAAAACACGCTAAAGAAAGACCTAGGGTTGTATAAAATCCGACAGTATTTAATTTTATACTGTTATTATGTTATTCATGTTTATATTTAGTTAAATTTAAAACTAAAAAATGCTATAATATCTATATTCTTTGACAAGTACAGGGACGTAACTAAGTCCTATTTGAGGGGAGGAGGTCTAATTAAAAAAAATGCAAGTATGAGAGGGAATAAAACAACACACACTAAACAAGTTTAACCTTTATGCCCACAAGCTGCCGTTTGTTCCTATATTATATGTAATTATATAAACAAATAAAATATAGCTTTATTCTAGTTAAAAAACTGTTTTTTATTAAAAATGACGACTATTTCGTCCAGATTTACATTGTTGCCTTTTTTAATATAGATTAATGACATAATCATCTTTAACATCTTTTTTTTTTCTTTAGGAAAAGCCTGATTGTTCCGTCACACCCGAACACAGCACACCTCATATTTATTGTTGTTTAATTAACTAAATACAAAAAAGGACACAGAAATCCGCAAACACTTTTAAACACCAACTGAAAATGCTCTGAAATCATATGGCCGAAGGTCAATGACAGCCGGCGTTAATCACGCGATGACGTAGCAGAGCTAAGTGGGAATGCGCAATATCATACCTTCCTATAGTAATCAGTGAATTTCAGTCTGTATTGAATATTTGAATGTTTACTTGTAAATCGTCTAGCTTCCTTTTACCCCACCCCGCTATAAATTTAACACATCCAGTCAGGGCCAAGAGATCTTGCTCGAGAATCGTAAACCATACAGGATAGTTACTTCTCATAAGCGTAACGTTCGCCAGTTTCTCGCCGACCGCAAAGGATAATGACCGGGTACGTAACGTACTCCGTCCCTCTCAGTCTAGCGATTTAGGATTAAGTTTCATTGCTCTGTAATAGCAATTCGTCTTTTAAGCATTGTTTTTTTAATATTCTTTAGTTTTTACAAGTGGTAGGTAATAAGTCACGCCAGTTTGAAAAAGTGTGGTTGGTGCATAGTGAAACGGAATTAGCCAACGAAATAACTAAAACGTCTTTTATAATTGATATATTTACTTCTACATAACAAAAAGCAATGTCTGGGAATATATGTGCTGTGTACAATTGCAAAAATAGCTACAAAAATCACTCGCAAGGTGCAAGTTTTCATAGGATTCCGAAATCAATTATTATGAAGAAACAGTGGGTACACCGGTGCAATAGAAAAATGTTAGCTATAGATATACTTGGATTCTTTATTATTATTTTTTTATTAATTTTTCAGGCAAGTTGTGTTTTCTTTTAACATATAGCAGGAACTTTTAATTTTAATTTTTGCTCTGGATTGTTGCTTTTTTATTAGTGCAAATTTCAACTTTGTTAATTAACGCAAAAAATATTTATAAAGGTATTAGAAGCCTCTGTAGTTATTGTGTTTTTTTTCCGTTTTCGTTGTAAAAGTGGTTATATTCAGGTATTTTTTATAATCTCTAGAACACATTATTTTTTAATTTTGAAAAAAAATATGTTTGAAAATAATGACAATTATAAAATCGTAATACCATGTTTTTACTTTTCTATTTGAGAAGTACTTTACCTATTTGTTTTTTAAATTAATATATTCAGATACCTAAATTAGGGAAAAGTGCTTAATTTTATTTAACGATTTGGGACATCCTGTCATGTCATAAAAGAACATAATATAAAAACATTTCATAAATTAACAAGGCACTTGTAATAATATATTTTTGTCTTGACATAATGTTTAAATTATTTCCTAATCATTTATTTTTATGTCCAAATATAAAATGTCTTAATATTTTGAGGAGCAATTGACCACTGCTGCCGAAATTCATAGGATAATGTTGCTCTATTAGTTTAATATAAAATGTATCGAAATGCATTGCATCAAAAACCAAAATAACAGCATCAAAAGGCTACGGGGACGTCACTGCAGCAACACTCGCTCGCGTTAAACTGACGGAAATAAATCGCTGATGTAACTATCCTGTGTGGTTTACGATTGTTGAGTCTTGCTAAAATGTTATGTGACACCGAAAAAGATGCAATTATCAGCGAGAAATATGTCGGCCGAGCTCCTTATTACGCAGTCTACCCTACTGTGTCTATAGAAATATTGGCGATTTGAAGATGGAATACTGAAAGCAAATAAAAAGATTTTTTCTCTTTATTTGCTTTCTCTATTAGGCGGTTTTCCTTTAGCTAACTTTTGCCTATAGAACTTTGTGGTTCTGAAATGGCAGCAAAAAATTATTCTAGGAACGTGAATGTTGGCGGCTTTGCTTTGTTGCATTGATAAAAATAACGTTGGGTGTTTAATGAATCGTAGCCGGTTAAGAAAGGCGTTAGGAATATATTTTAATGTTTGAGACAATTAGGGAAATTTAGGAGAAAATTAGCATTTGCATTTTCGTGTTGCTGTTACGCCCCCTAGAGGCCAACCTTCGAACTTGAAAATAATTTACGGCGATTTCTCTTGGCCGATTTGCGTATACATATTTTGTTACTTAAGTTCTGTCAATAACGGTACCCGAGCTACAGCCGACGTTCTCTATTATTGGACCAACCTGTACATATAATTTCATTAAATACTCGAGTTATTTTATGATGTTTGGAAGCAATTTTTCCAAGCACCTATAAAAGTACTAAACTATAGAATTTTGATAAAAATCCATTATGGCGGGACAAAATGGCCGCCTAGTTTAATGTTAAAAAATATCATTAAAAAATTAGTGAGGGCAATTAAAGAGAAATGGTAACGATTAACTCAACAATTAATTTTATCCACGCCTTTACCAAATAAACTAGAAACTAGGGGAGGGCCTACTAAAATCAAGATTGCTTGTAACTGTTGTGATTTTTATTTGTTATGATGTTTTTTAATTTATTTAAATTAATAAAAACGTTTGCCAGTGTGCACTGTATTATTGAGTCGACCAGCATAAACTAATTATTGATATTCTTAACAAGCCTCTTTTTTCTTGTGATAATAGAAAAAATTATCATTATCACAAAAACAGAACTTGTGTTATACCCTGTATATTCGACAAGTTCTTTTTTAGCAACCGTCACATTCCAAGAGGCATATTCTTGAAAGTGCATTCAATTTTGTAAAGTGATAGTAGAGATCATGAATATCGAATTTTGTTGGTAATAAGGGTTGGATACGGAGAAGTAAAAAAAATGTAAAACGCTTAAGAACTTAAGAATTGTTAAGTTTTGATGTCAAATCAAGGGTCGCTGTCAGAGTCTAAAAAAAACTATAGATATTCGAAAGTTAAACAAATATTAAAAAACCACAAAATGAAGATTTTGATATCAAAATATTTTCCTGTTATTGAAAAAAGATCTTATTAATCTCGCAATTAAAATGCGGTTTATTATTCATACATATATGTAAATTATCATCTTTTTATGACATAAACAAAGTGTATTATTAACAAAGCTTAATAGTAAATAAGATTTTTATCAGTCCGTCATCATCGCGATCTCTATTATGATGTGGGTGATTTTAAAATGTTTTCTTGTAAATTGTAAGTAATTCTAAACATGTGGAGTTGGAAGTAGCTTACATTACTCATGAACAAAAACAAGATTTGTTATTTTATTTCAGCACAAATACGTCATCTGATTTCAAAATAATAGGATGCTACATCACGTGCGTATTCGTTGAATCAGATTCTAGCAGGTTTGTAATACATTTTTTTTGCATGTTTTTCGATTTTTAAGCCATTATAAGTATAAAAATGTGTGATTGAAAGCTGATATTTTTCTTTTTTTTTAATTTAAAATATTTTTTGCTTTTATATATATGATTTATACAGGGTGTTTCCTAACTACGGTATGTAACTCCAGGACGTGATTCCTTAGATTATTTTAAGAAAAAAAGTTCGTATGAACATGTATTCGGAGTTGTCTGGATTCTGAGATACGAGGTGTTAAAGTTTTTTATAAACATCATAAATATCCTTAAGCCGATTTGGGTGAAATTTGGCAGTGTCATTTTTAGTACGAAGGCGCTAATTCAGCCCTAACTAGATTGAAGTTATTAAGTCCAGTGGCTTCTCAAGGGGCACAGCAACCATTATTATTAGGAAAAAAAAGTACGCCACAGACTCTTTTTGCAGTTTTTATAGTTTTTTCAGTTAAATACAACTTTTTTGTCTCTTGTGTTTTGTTCGTATCTAGTCTCGTTTTCGAGAAAAAAAAATAAAAATGGCATTAAACCCCTTTAAAAATTATCCATGTAGAACATTAAAAAAATAAACAATTTTGACCTTAAAGTAGATCAACAAAATGACTACCATCTGATAAAATACACGATTCTTCATTGATTGCCTTACACGTTCAAAAATTCGTGGAGGTATTGTCGATTATTCGATTTCTCAAGTCGTTTACATCTAGTACAGGAGTTTTATAAACCAGAGCCTTCAGATGACCCCGTAAATAGAAATCTAGAGGATTTATTTCAGGACTACGAACTGGCCAATTCTGAAGTCCTGCAGGTCCGATCCAGCGATTAGTGTAAGTAATGTCGAGATGCTGACGAGCAAGGTCACTAGAATTAGCTGGGGCCCCGTCGCACAGTGATTCCACAGGTACTTTTAGCTGGACAGAAGTAATTTTTTTTTAATATGCAAAATTATTTAATATAACTAAAATAGTAAAGAACAATACCCAGCCAACTTAAATCATTACAAAAAAAAATATATAAAATAATCTTTACTAGTACTAGTTGTTGCGTGCTTGAGTGTGTCCCGGTAAAAAGTTAATGAATTTTTGGAAAATGGATGTGATTTTGCCAGGTGTTTACTTAAATTTTTTACATATAGCGTGCTCTGCAATATTTTTTTTTCTTCTGATAGCTTTCTTGTGTACACATGCAAAATGATACCTATTTTTTTAAATTGAAAAATGGGAAGGCTTGCGCTTTCAAGTTATCAAAAGTTATTAAATATGATTAGTTAAAAAACGTTTCTTGGTATCTTTGCTAAGGTATGATGTTCGATTTGCTTGCCTCTTTTTGCCTTTTAATGAGTATTCACCTCTTTTTTAGAGAGACGCGTATCCATTAAACGAGCTGTTTTGTTTAATGTGCTGAAACAAGGCGATAAATTCCAACCTACAACATCACAGTCGCAAGCGAAATTAATGCATTTCGTAAAAGAACATATTAAAGATAAAGACATCAATGATGAAGATTTAAAAAATATACAGGGTAAGCTAAAAAGGTTCTCTATTCTGCTTCTGAAAAAATGGAAAGAAAGCCGAAGATTTTTATCAGATTTTGTTGCAAAAAATGAAGAATGGCTTGAAGGAGAACTAAACTTTTCGACAATTAAAAAGCCTGGTCGGCCAAAAATAGCATTTTCCCAAGCGAGTAATCGTACCCAGAGGCGCAGAGTGGAAAATTTAGTAAAAAAAAACCAGTCAAAATGAACTTTATGGCCACTGAAATGAAGCTTCGATCAGACGGACAAACGTAGCAAGTGTCTTTCACGAAATAGCGTATTCTCCAAACAGAGCTGCACAACTCAAAAAAACGATGAAAAATAGTGAGAAGCAAAACCACTCTTATACCCCTGATGAAGCTTTAGCGTTGTTTATTTCTTTAAAATTGACACGTCACCAATACATCGGATTAAGAGCATCAGCAAAAAAGAAAGGGCTTAGTAATCTTTATCCAAGCTACCACAAAATTATTGAATCTAAAAAAAGTTGCTATCCTTCTCAGAAACATATATCCATAACAGAAAAATCTGCCGAAATTAATTTACAGAGTCTATTAAACCACACAAATGAACGGATCAGTGCAGTTCAGAGAGATGTGTTTTTGTCAACTTTTGATTGCTCTGCCGAAAATAGCCTAAAAGAGTTGCAAATGGTTTCAAGTGGGGGGCAGATGGTAGTGGAAGTTACAAGAATTATAAGCAACGATTTGAATCAAAAAAATCGGACGACTTGAGTATCTTTGCAACCTGTGTGGTACCTTTACAGCTCTACTATCAATCAAAATCTGAGAAAAAAATAATTTGGCAAAATCCGAGAACATTTTCAACCCGTTTCTGTAGGCCAGTGAAATTACAGTTTGTGAAAGAAACAGATTCGCTTATTAAAGAAGAATTTGCCCATATGGACGAACAAATCAAAAATCTCTTACCAACCAAAATTGTTATCGAGAAAGCAAGCTTCTCCGTCAAACATCAGTTACATAAAACTATGGTTGACGGAAAGGTTTGTAACTCATTGATGGATAACTCGTCCCAAAAGTGTTGTATTTGTAAGGCGGGTCCTAAAGAGTTTAATGATATTCCTAGTTTGGTATCACGTAAATTGAGTACGGAAGCGATTAGTTTAGGATTGTCAACATTACATGCATACATTAGGTCTTTTGAACTTCTGCTGCACGTAGCATATCGTTTGGACTTTAAAACTTGGCGAGTCCAAAAAGAAAATAAAAATTTATTCGAAACGAAAAAAAAACAGATTATTTCCGGATTTCGGGAAAAAACAGGACTTTTAGTAGATATGCCTAAATCAGGCTTTGGAAATACAAACGATGGCAACACTGCTCGTCGCTTTTTCCGAGATCCGAAAATGTCTGCCAGCATTACAGGTATAGACGAGAACTTAATTTACCGATTTAGTGTTATTCTTTCTACGTTAAATTGTAATTATAATATCGATTCGAAAAAGTTCCATGAGTATGCAATGGAAACAGCTGATTTATATATAAAATTATATGAGTATGTGAGGTATCCTATGGCTCCGAGTTTACACAAAATCCTTATTCATAGCAAAGAAGTTCTTGATCTATTTATGCTACCTATTGGACAAATGTCCGAGGACGCCCAAGAAGCTCGTCATAAAGAAATCCGTTATTAACGAGAACATAACACTCGTAAAATTTCGCGAATCAGTACGCATCAAGACCTCTTAAATATTCTGTTAATATCCTCGGATCCATTAATATCCAGTATTAGAACTTTGCCACCCAGACAAAAAGGTATTATCAATAGAGATGTGATAAATTTGCTTAAGCCACCTGACAAAAATGTAGGTTATGACAGCGGCAACGATGCTTCTGACGACTCAGATTCCCAGTTTTAATTTTTTTTAAGTATCTATTTTTATAGTAGTATTATTATTGTATAGTATATTTTTAAGAATTTGACTTAAACGAATTAAAAACAAAACTAAATTAAAAAAAAAACTGTTAAGTGTTAATTAAAATAGTATTTAGATTAGATTTTATCCGTTTTTTGTTCAGCGTTACTTTTTAAAGATGTTTATTTTTATTAGTATGAAAATTATGTTATAATACCTATAATCAGTAATTCTCATCCTAATACATTCATAATAAAAAAGTAAAGTATTGGCAAATTTTTAAATTTCGAAATATCCGGGGTGGGAAGTTTCTAAATGAATACGCTGTATAAACTCGCTCATAGCTGACTAAAAAGTTATAATAACACTTGTATGTATAGTGTAGTACTTGGACTTTTTAAATTTTTACATCGCGACAAGTGTTAAAATACACTCTTAGTAATTTTTGATACACCCTGTATTATAATAATTTTATGCAGTTAACTAATTTAAGTCAATAAAATCTATAAAATGTATTAATTTACGCTCAGTTTAGCTTCTTTTACTTTAGTTGCAAAGGTCAAGAATAAAATTATGGACCGATTCTGAATCACCCTGTATATAGGATTTATATCTTAATTTCTTATCGAAAATATACCCCGCGTTAATTGCAGAAATGCTTTAAAATAACATGTAAAAATAAATTTATCCAATGAGTTAGCTAACTAACAGCAAAAAAAACAGAAGCAAGAATTACAATCTGAATCACTGTGCGTCGTGCATAAACCACATATTCGCTTTAGATGTAGGGATAAATCTTCTAACAAATTGGGTAGATTTTCTCGCAATAAGTCTGTATAAGATTCACCTGCTAATCTTGCTGTTAAAGAGAAATGGGCCAATTAGGTAGTCATCAATAATTCCTACCCATACGTTCAGTGAAAGTTGTTGCTGAAAATGACTTTCTCTAATAACGTGGGGATTTTCGTCGGCCCGAAAATGGTTGTTATGATAATTAAAAATAGCATCTTGTAAAAAATTTGCCTCGTCCGGAAATAAAATCTTTGGTAAAAAATTGTTATTGTCTGCCACCGTATAAAGCAACCACCAAAACATTAAATCAGGGTGAAAATCCTGAGGATGTAAAGCTTAAAAGACCTGTATTTTTATTAAAACTACTAAGTTTCACTTAATCTTGCAAATATCATTCTAAATATTTTAACACATGGAGTTACTCTGCTAGGATATCTGTCTTGGTAAATTCTCCGTGCTTCTTCCAAATTTCCATTTGCTAATACATAAATAAAGTGCATGTCAGTCATCTCAGAATTACTAAAATTATTCATAATGGAATCACTTGCTAATTGACAATTTTTAAATTTACTGATATGATAGTGACAGTACTATCTCTGTGTGCCGATACCAGCAATTAAACTCTCCCAGGTAGGTGTAAAAACATTCAGAGTGGTTTAAATTTATCTTTCGAGGCATTAAGGGTTCGTGGCGTACTTTTTTTCCTCAATATTGATAGTTGCGGTGCCCCTTGGGACATCACTGGATCCAATAACTTCAATCTAGCTAGGACAAACTTAGCGCCTTCGTACTACAAATAACACTGCCAAGTTTCAACCAAACCGGCTTAAGGATATTTATGATATTTATAAAATACCGATTTTAATTTAACTTTAACACCCTGCATCTCAGAATCGAGAAAACTCCGGACACATGTTCATTTTTTTTATGACCTAAGGAATCACCTCCTGGAGTTACGTACTGTAGTTAGGATACACCCTGTATTTTTGATATAAACGTTGACCCTAAACAATTTTTTTTTCTTAATTAATTATT
This sequence comes from Kuschelorhynchus macadamiae, assembly GCA_030620095.1. Lineage (NCBI taxonomy): Eukaryota > Metazoa > Arthropoda > Insecta > Coleoptera > Curculionidae > Kuschelorhynchus > Kuschelorhynchus macadamiae. The sequence goes on along the minus strand of JAUTXW010000780.1, from coordinate 395,198 downwards.
TTGCTTGTTGATAAGTATTTGTTTATTGATAAGAACACGATACTTTAATAAGAATGACAAACGTTTACAATTAGATATCAGAATGATATTCTCTTAAATTTGTTTAAATTTTTGCACTACAATTTTGAAAGGTTTTACTTAAATGTGACTCTTAAAATTATTTTTGGATATAATTTAGGATAAAACCTAAAGCGTTATTATTCAAAGGAAGAAGCTGTTCTAAATATACAAGGTGGCCAAATAAGCCTGAAGGTGCTGTATCTCGGAAACTACTCATTGTAGAGATTTGCAGTAAAAAATTGTATAACTAAAGTGGCCGAAAGAAAATTCTGAAAATGATTTTCCAGTTTCTAAGATGGCCGCTAGGAGGCGTATCCGCCATCTTGAATCTAAAAAAGTTGTGTTTCCGAGAATAAATTTCAAAACATACCAATATAAGTTACAGATGTTTACTTATAAAGATATTTGAATACGGGGGGTATTCAAATATCTTAAACACTTGACAATAATTTCCAGGTTTTTCTTTTGGCCGCTTTAGTTATAATTTTTTTACCTCAAATCTCCACAGTTAGTAGTTTCTGAGATAACCTGCACACCCTGTATCAAAGTGGACAAAAATATTTTTCGAAAAAAACCAAAAAAAAAAACATATTCTCCAGCAAGAACCAGGATGCGGCTGGCCAACTCCTAAAACAAACTGCAAATGATATTTTAAAATATTCACTTGAACTTATTTCGTTACCACATTTAAACATGTAATAATATATTAACCATCATTAGTCATGACTTAAGTAAATATCTAAATAAAATTAATTTAAAAATAAGTACTATCATTTTATAATAATAATAATTAATATCTGTAAAATGGTAGTATTCAATTGAGAAAAATTCCAGGGATACGGCCACATGAAGACTGGCCGGTGTTGGGTGATATAAGCCGCGACGAACGTTATAGCTGAGGTTATAGCATGGGGATGTATGCGAACGTTCTACGTACCGCGTGAATTACTATATGAAGTCTAGCATGTTGAGATGAAGGAATCGGCTGGCCGAGCCACCGTCCATAATAAATACATTAGAATATCTGTGGACGGTGGCCCGCGGGCAGCTGTGAACGGCGTTTTGTATGTTAGTCAAGCAATGATAATAGAGATAACTATCTATTTTGCAATGTGCGCAGGAAATAATAAACTACATTTTGATTTTGTGCGTTTTTAGGATGTTTGCAAAATTATTTTTGAAAAATATTTACTCTTTTAAAAAGAGAATTTTTCCCTGTATATTTTCTGGTACATATGCATATTATTGCATTACTTTTATCGAAGTGGGTCATACCTTTGGGTTAAGCAGATACTTAACATAAATAAAAGTTTATATAAAATCGTTCTGTCTAATGATTTCCACAGAAAATATAGAAGGATGGGCTTAAAAGGTCTACCCAGCAACAAAGGTATAATGAAAATGAATTCATCCATCAGCTGTCTATGCAGTTAAGGTCGATGCCCTCCAGAAGTGATATCTAGCAATCTGCATTCCCGACTCTACATTTAAATCAACATTACAAGAAAGGCTTACCTCCATATTCTATCCAATTATAAACAACAGATCAGAGTAAATATTAAATTGAATTAGAAATATATTTTAAACATGAAAATATAAGAAATTAATATATCTTTGACGGTAGTAGATTGCACCTATGAACCAATGGGATCACTGTTCTACTTATTTATCCATAAAATTCAAAATTCTATTAAGACAAAAGTTATATGAGAAATTATTACCGGCAATTTCTGAAATTCAAAATTATTTAGATAATTACTGTTAAAAAATAAAGAGAAATTAGCATTCTAAATTCAATGGGGCCATCTATGAATCGATAGAACGTTCGCTAACTTTGATATGATACTCTATGACGAATACTGAAATTTTAATTTGAAACAGGTATTTCTGATTGGTCAATGAAACGTGAGTAATGGAACATTACTATCGATTTTTTTACTTATGTAGCCTATTAGTAATTTTAATATTTTTTTTTTGTAAACATTTTTGTATCTATCTTTTATCTCAACAATGTTGAAAGACTGCGTGTTATGTTAATTATATTAAGGACATTAAACGGAAAGCTTCGCTACTGAATAAATTCAGTGATAAAAACTCGTGGAGCAAAGATCCCTGAAGATGCTTTATGTGATGGAAGACGAAACGTCAGGTAATAATTTCAGTTTGACTTCAACAACAGAGGTAATTTCAGTCAGACTTGTTGGCCAAGGGGTCAATAATTTAAATGAAAATGCTATATATAGCGTAAACTACCTTTTTGTTCCACAATACATTTAATTTTAATATGTTTATTTCTTTTATTTGCGTTCTTATGTTGTTTTAGAGTAAAACTCCAGCTTAAACCTTTTCGAATCGGAAATTAAGTATTGTAAAACATTTGACGCATTTACATTATGCTAATAATTAATAGTTTATTAACAATTATAATTCGTTTTTACGCAGATTCCACTATCATATACACTTGTTAAAGCACATTCATGATACACGTTGTTTGATTATAAGTGGAAATCACACAACATAGCACTGTGGCCGTATTTCAAAATTTACGGGGACAAAAGTTTTCAAATAGGACAATGATAAGAGTTTACATAAACATACTAATTTTATTAACAATATAAAAAGTGAAACATGTTTGATCTTTAATCTGAAATTAGAATTTAATGCATAAAAAGTTTTTGAATTTGTATTTATGAGATATCTATAGTTCCTTCGTGAATATGATATGATTAATACATTATTAGTTTAAAAAGGTTGGTAGATAAGTAGGTTGTATACATATATATCAACGTAAAACGTCTCGATTAAAAAAAATTCTACTTTTCTTAAAAAAGTTAAAAATCTGAAATAATTTTACAATACCTTAAAGAATAGCATATATATATATATATATATATATATATATATATATATATATATATATATATATATAGCAGATATACTATTTCGTAAGTAGGTCTTTATTCGCTTTAAGCACGAAAAATCTCTTTCGGCCTGTACACTTGTTAAGGGGATTGTCCAAATTAATGTCGCAAGTCGATACACTTCACAAAATACTGAAATTAATTCTAAACTATTAATTTGTTTAAGGAGTTCTTGAATATTAACTTTATAAAATTATTCATCTCGGTAAATTATGCTTAGCTCATTTTTGAGGCGGTCTTTGTCAAAGATTTTTGGATACGTTTTTTCTAACGAATTTAATAGACTAATAGGGAATTCTGTGGCAAAGTCTTTGTATTTTGATGTATTAAGAAGTTTCACAAATTCCAATTTGTGTAAATCTTCATGTTGTGTGTTAATTTGAAAAATTATACAGTCTAAAATTTCATAAAACAGATCTTTATATTTTTCTATTAAATCTGATTCGCTCATGCTACGGGTTTGTCTACTACATGGCAATCCGGTAAGTGATTTTGTTTTTTCAAAAATAGATTTAAGGGAATTTTCAGCGCTCAGCTCATTTAATCGTTTGACGGCAATGTTCAATTGTGAAATGCTGAGATCAATTTCTAGGTTACTTAACTGAAAAACTTGAAACAGGATATCAGTAACAAAAAAAATTTCTTTAAATGCAAAAGTTAAAAAAGCAAGAGGTCTTTTAGATACCCCTTGGCCATGTGTATAGTATCTGAGTCTAATTCTGGATTTTCAATCATGTCCTGAAAAACTAAGGTTAGTCCTTGACAATTATTTGCAACAAAAATTAGAATTGTTGATCAAGAATACCACCTTGTATCACTTGCTTGCGGAACTCGTTTTTTTATTATTTTGTTCAATATAGATGTGCTTTTGAACGATTTATGGAAAAAAGCAGGCAAACTTTTCAAAGTTGCGAAAAAGATTTTGCTTTCCTTAATATAATTTGAACCCTGTTGTAAAATTAAACTGAGACGATGAGCAGCACAATGAGTGTACATTGCTTGTGGGGCATCTGATCTTATTCGTGTTTGTAGACCGCTCAATTCTCCAGCCATAACCGCATTTCCATCATAACATTGTGCTACTAATTTCCATTTAAAATTTAAAGGTTCCAAGATTCTTACAATTAAGTTATAGAGTGCATTAGCTGTAGAATCCTCACTTATATCAAAAAAGCCTAAAAAACGTTCTTTTATTCCGGCTAATTTATTTACATACCTAACAGTTACACAACATTGGGCTTTTGCAACTATATCCGTCGTATCATCTACAATTAATGAGAAAAATGTAGCCTCCGATATTTCTTGTTTAATAAAGTCTCTCATATGTTCGTCAATACAAAATATTAATTCATTTTGAAGAGTTTTCGATTGTCCCGTAAATACACTTTTCTCTTCTAAATGCTTTACAAGTTCGGTGTTACGTTTAATTAAACAATTAAAAACTTCCTTAAAATTCCCTCTGTTAAAAGAAGATTCGTAATGCCCCCTAAAAGCCAGTTCTTCTTTTCCCAGTAATATAGTCGTATCTATAAGGTATGTCAAAAGCAAGCGGTTTTTCCTAATATCTTCATTGTACAATAATTTAGATAAACGAGCATTTTCGATTAGTGCATCTTTAATTGTAGTCATATTTTGAGACAAACGTACAAAAGCTAAGGTATTTTGAATATGGTCTTTAGACCCTCATGCATTTTAACCGCTCTAGAAAAATTTTTAAAATCAACGTATCCATCAGGAATCCATACTGTTTTTTTTCCAGTATTAAGCAAGGCCAACAATATAAACGCTGCTTAAAAACACTTCCACAAATCCAAGTGTGTGTTTGATACCATGACGTTTGAAATGATCGTTTATATTGTCGACCGTCTTTTTTATCACTACTTAAGGTACTTATCTTCAGCACGGGTCTATCTCAGCGAAGAATTTCTTTTTTCTCATCCTCGGGACGCCTGGAAAATGCCGTTGTCAATAATGACATAACGATATCGTGGACTGGATTCATAGTTCACACGTTTCGTTTATTTTAAATTTTAATCACTAATTCATATAAACTACTCTATCAGTCTATCTACTCAATAAATAAACTAACGCAACGTCAAAAATACTTTAGATAGAGTAACACTCGACACAGACTAAACGCGCGACATTCACGAAATAATACTATAATACAAACACCAAATTATTGCTGAATAATCTCAATATCCACCCACTTCCCGCTCAATCTCAAACCGTTACCGCTAACAGTCAAATACGAATACCCCACACGCCCACGCAAATATCATTGTCATTTACCGATAAATAATAATTATTTCCATTTAAGTATATTCAATCTGTGCTAACGTTAAATGGCAACGTCTCAATCATTAAGCGAATTTTTCATCGCCTCAAATGCAATAAAAAGAGATGGAATGAATCTACATATGCAACACAACCCTTTTCCCTCTTTCTCAGACTTATTCGCATCGCCGCGTATAGGTAAAGTCGAATAAAAAAGTAATGGTATTGCAGTTATTGGACATTGTACTATTGGTTAGTAAAGTGTTTATTTATGATTTACGCATATTTGATGACATTTTCATAGTGTTTGAGACAAATTTCAGAGAATAATGTATCAACTTGGAAAGAATTAATTTTGAAAATAAAAATGTATATTTATAAGAAAGCGAGTGAGGCGGCGCCTCAGTTGCCTCATCTGACGAGCCGCCACTGGATGAAGAGTACCTTCCTATCCAAAGAACTCGAAGAGGACAGGTGAATTGTTTAGTAGAGTCCCATAGTTCCAACAAATTTGCACATAAAATCGGTATATTTCGTTTACCCGGAACTTCTTTCGTTATAAATTATTACTTTTATTAGGAAGAGTGAAGTGTGATCAAATTTAGTTCAGTGCATAGTCATAGTATATAATATGTGTTACATAATATTGTCTCTTCATTTTTATTGGCCTCCATTTTGTTCCATCATATTGGATTCCTACCATTATGTTTACCATTTCCGTTCTACCTATGGCACATTTGACTTTTGGGCATAATTTAAAATAAATTCAACAAATATCCCATTTTCACATTTAATTTTTCAGCAAAATTTAAAATCAATTGAACAAGAATTTTTTACATCGATTTTTTTAAAAATTGTCATTGGCCGTCATTTCGTTTCACCATCTTAAAGTGAAACCCGTATTATCAGTCTTTACCTACCTCATTAGTCCGGAGATATCCCAGATATTAAGTTTCTAAATGGTCTTAATTAATTTATTGTTATGTTACAGTGGTATATTATTTGGGGTAGTAGAAAAGCATAAACCCTTTTTTAAACTGTCGACATTTCGCCAATCTATTGTTGCATCTTCAGGACACGCAGATATTTCCTAACTCCAAATAATACATAACAAAACATCGTTAACGAAAACCATTTAGAAATTTAATATATGGGAAATATCTGCGAACCAACGGAGTAGATAAAGACTGATAATATAGGTATAACGCATATAAAATTTATATATGTGTCCTGAGGATGCAAAATAAAGTCCACATTTTAAAAAAACTTTTTTTTACTGGATTCTAACTTCAAATAATATAGCACTCTAACATTAAAACAAGAGGGTCGTTAACCATTTAGAAACATAATATCTGGGAGATATCTGCTGTGGACTAACGTAGCAGGTGAAGACTGATAATATAAGTTTTATCCAGTTTATATACTCCATATATATGTATACATGTATCCTGAGGGTGCAACAATAAAGTAGCGAAACGTCGACAACTTAAAAAAAGACATTTTTTTTTACTGGATCCTAAGGCTAAATAATACACCATTCTAACATAAAATCAAGAGGATCGTTAACGAAAACTATTTAGAAACTTAATATCTGGGAAATATCTGCGGTCCAACGTAGTAGGTAAAGACTGAAATTACGGGTTTCATGCAGGATATAGAACCGATATATTGTATGTGTCCTGAGGATGCAACAATCGAGTTTCGAATCGTCAACAATTTAGAAAAAGTCTTTTGTTTTTTACTGGATCCTAACCCCAAATAATACACCACTTTAACATAACAACAAGAGGATCGTTAACGAAAATCATTTAGAAATATATGCGGAACCACTGAGTAGGCAAAGATTCATAGTATGGGGTTCATGAAGGATATAGGATCTATGTGTCTTGAGGATGCAACAATTAAGTTGCGAAACGTCCACAATTTAAAAAAATACTTGTTTTTTTTACTGGATCTTAACCCTAAGCAATACACCACTGTTAGAAAAATTTTATAACCTTGTTCAGGAATATTGGATTTTTACCAAAATATTATCAGGCCATCCCCATATCACTCTTAGTTTTTGTTCAAAATTTGAAGTTAATCGGGTAGGTAGTATTTAAGCTATGTCGCGAACTGACAGACAGACCGACGGAATTGATAAAACATGTTTTTTTGGCATCTAGAGACGCCAGAAAGATATGTAAATCCTGAAATGGTGATTTTCTTCACGAATACAAACATTTTATTTGGCTGCAATTTTATTCTGCCATTTTGAATTAGTAACACAGTTTTACTAGTTGAGCCCTATACCACAATTAGTTATGGCACACAATTTGAAATGAATCCTTAAGTAGTTTTTTCAGGCTGAATTTTAAAATATTTCATTATACTGCCATTTTGTTCCACCATCTTGGATTCGTACCAAAATTTTGCTAGTTGATTTCAACAAAATACTTGATGTTTATGCACAATTTGAAATAAATTGGATAAGCAGTTTTTTCATAATAACCTTTTTATTGTTTCACGAAGCCGCCATTTTGTTTCGCCATTTTTTATTTTTACCAAAATATTACCAGGTCATACCCGCTTAATTTTTGATAAAAATTTGAAGTAATCGGGTAAGTAATCTTTAAGTTATGCCGCGAACTGACAGACAGACAGATAAACATACCAACAGACGGATCGACGGAATTGATAAAACATATTTTTTTGGCATCTAAGGACGCTAAAACGTAAAGGGATGTAAAACCTGAGAGAGTGATTTTTTCACGATTGTAAATATTTTATTTGAATTAGTACCAGAATTTTACTAGTTGATCCCTATACCACAATTAGTTATGACACACAATTTGAAATCAAACCATAAAGCAGTTATTCAGGCTGAATTTGTATATATTTCTTAAGCTTCCATTTTGTTCGGCCGTCTTGGAGTCGAGTGAGTCGTTTTTTGATAACAGTTTTTTTAAGACTTCGCTAGGGCGCCATTTTGTTTCGCTATATTGGATTTTTGCCAAAATATTACCAGGTCTTCCCCATGACCCTTAATTTTTGACGAAAATTGGAAACAAATCGGGTAAGTAGTCTTTAAGCTATTCCGCGAACTGACAGACAGACAGACGAACCGACGGAGTTTATAAAACATATTTTTTGCCATCTAGTGTCTCTAAAACGTAAAGATGTGGAAAATCTGAGAGAGTTTCATCTAGTGACCCCGAAACGTCAAGATCTGAAAAAATCTCGGAGAGTGATTTTTTACGATTATTATACTTCTCTTTTACGAAGGAAGTAAAAAGGCAAAGAAATACAACTATAGCTACATATAAACCTACAATAAATAGCAAAATATAACAATGCGGATACATAAAATAATGTATAAATCCCCTAATTTTGCCAAAAGGCCATTTAAGCAAACAATCTTGTAGGGGTGTAAGAATTTTCGAGAACATAACACAAAAAATGTCCCGTTTAGCAACAAATTTAGATCTATTACAAAATGTACTTTTCCAACCCAAATCTTATAATGGAAAATGGCTTGTAAGAAAAGCAAAGGTCCCTAAAATTTCTGAGCTTAATTTCATTTATTAGTACCAGTGACTGAAATACAAACCATAATATTGATAAGGGCATACACAATAACTGTAACAATGCTAAGCGAACTTATAATCTCATCATGATGATGATAAAGTACTAAATTTAACAATTATTTAATTATATGATAATTTGTTGAATTCGCTTTAATCCTAATGATACATTTAGTTATTGTTTAACGTCGAAAAATTACTTGAATTGTAAAAAATGCTCATATCAATGTTAAATATTCCCATATTTTTTAATCATAATCTACGAGCAGACCAGGAAGGCCGAAGACCTAAGTACCAAGTACCATTTTTGCCTTAAATGGAGAGAGGGAATGATTATTGATGTAGGATTTAAAGAATTGCAAATAAAGGAAGATGGAAAGGTATTTACTAGTAACACAATCCATAATCGGGACAATCTGTAAATAAAGGAGCGAACACTGAGAGGTTTTTTGTCTTTACAGTTGTACGGTGAAGGAATGTATATGGGTCGACGCTCGTGTCTCCCTGGCAGCTAATTCATCAGAACAGAATCCGTGGTAGTACGATAGATTTCTCCCAATTCGACGATACTCTAGTGATCCAAGCTTTCTTGTGATATTTAAATCATTAATCGGACAGAGTCAAAGATATTAAAGATTGAAGGAGAGGTTGCTCCCCATATGTGCGAGCAATACTTAAATCAGGGCCTCAGCAGCAGGGCAAAGCAGTTGGTAGTAGAAGATGATATCATTTAATGCCAAGAGAAATAAAAAACAATTTTGTCCCCTTAAAAATCGCAAATCAGCCACTGTGTAGGTATACTACAAATGTTGCTATCGGCTTTCAAATAACAAGAACAATGTATACAACAGAGTGTACTAGTAACGAACATTATGTTACCTTTAACAGAATTAGTACACCAAATATTTAAACGACTTAAAAACAATAAACATCTGATAAAAACGGATTCGCGATGTTTTATTAATGATAGCGCACATTAGTTGTGTAATTAACTCGGCTAGAGAAAGAATTACAAAAGTGTTTCGGTTTTCTAAATACGTCGCGTAGCGGTTTTGACTGTCGCTTTTTATTATTTTTTTAACAAGTGATGGTAATTCCAAAAGTAAGTCAATTTTATTTAACTATATTAAAAAAAAGTTAATTGGTAATTAAGAATCCGAGGTTCTTGGTTTCAAACCGTGTCAAATTGGAATTACAATCCGACGTCTGTCGTACGTCAATGTCTAGTTTTAGAAGAGGACTAAGTGAACTCCCTGAATTTTTAATATGTGATGGCCCTTGTGTTTTTACTTCCCTCGTAAAAGGGAAAATTCGTAATCGTGAAAAAATCACCCTTTTTCAGATCTTCACGTTTCAGGGTCCCTAGATGCCGAAAATATGTTTTCTCAATTCCGTCGGTCTGTCTGTCTGTTTTCTGTCTCACTGTTCGCGGCATAGCTAAAAAACTACTTACCCGATTGATTTCAAACTTTGATCAAACATTAAGGGTCACATGGTGATGACCTGGTAACATTTTGGTAAAAATTCAAAATGGCGAAACAAAATAGCGACCTAGTGAAATGTTAAACAAATTATTATTAAAAAACTATTTTTCCAGTGTATCTCAAATTTTGCACCGACATTAAGTATTATGTTTCTAAATGATTTTCGTTACAGATCCTCTTGGTATTATGTTTTATCCAGAAATTTTTTTTTTTTTTAAATTGCTGACGTTTCGCAACTTTATTGTTGTATCCTCAGGACAAACTAAGTTTGACTTTTGGTGTCAAATAAATTATTAAAACTAGGAGAAACATAGGTATCGATTAAATAGTTTCACACAAAATATCAGGCAGAAACCCATACAAATATTAATCCAACTGCTTGGTCATTCACAGAAAGGAAGACCAGGCAGTTGGATTAAAATTTGTATGGGTTTCCGACTAATATTTTGTGTGAAACAATTTAATCAATACTTATGGTTCTCCTACCTTTGATCATTTATTGGACATCAAAAGTTAAACTTAATTTGTCCTGGGAATACAACAATAAAGTTGCGAAACGTCGGCAATTAAAAAAAAGCTTTTTTTTTACTGGATATTAACTCCAAATAATATACCAATCTAACATTATGTTGGAATCAATTGGTAAGATTTTGGTACGAATCCAAGATGGCGGAACAAAATGGCGGTTTAATAAAATATTTAAAAAATCAGTCTGTAAAAACTGCTTAACGGATTGATTTCAAATTGTGTGCCGTAACTAATTGTGGTAGAAGGATCAATTAGTAAAATTGTGGTATCAATCCAAGATGGTGGAACAAAATAGCGGTTTAATGAAATATTTAAAAAATCAGTCTGTAAAAACTGCTTAACGGATTGATTTGAAATTGTGTGCTATAACTAATTGTGGTAGAGAGATCAATTAGTAAAATTGTGGTATCAGTCCAAGATGGCGGAACAAAATGGCGGTTTAATAAAATATTTAAAAATCAGTCTGTAAAAACTGCTTAACGGATTAATTGTGGTAGAGGGATGAATTAGTAAAATTGTGGTATCAATGCAAGATGGCGGAACAAAATGGCGGTTTAATAAAATATTTAAAAAATCAGTCTGTAAAAACTGCTTAACGGATTGATTTTAAACTGTGTGCTATAATTAATTGTGGAAGAGGGATCAATTAGTAAAATTGTGGTATCAATTCAAGATGGCCGAACAAAATGGCATACAAATAAAATGTTTGTACTCGTGAAAAATCACCCTCTTAGGTTTTTGCATATCTTCAGGTTTTAGCGTCCCCAGATGCCAAAAAATATGTTTTATTAATTCCCTCGTGTCTGTCTATCTGTCAGATCGGGGCATAGCTTAGGAACTAAGCTTTTGGGAGAAAAGTAACTATTAGCATAAACAAAAGGAAATTTTTTTAGACAAAAAATGCTGTTTAAAGCTCTCTTCACTATTACTTGGATATTGTTATGTAAAATATCTACTTATTTTTTTGTAATAAAATCCAATGTCAAAATTTTGTAATAAATCTCTTAAATATTGAAAAAGACAACGAAACTAAAATTGACAACATATTTCAGCTGGTTAAAATTCAAATCAACTCTGTTATGTTCATTTCTAGCGCTGCTTGTGAAAGGTCGTTTTCTTCTTTGAGGAGACATAAGCCATACCTCAGAAATATCACTACTGATGAGAGGCTTTCGTACAGCCAGTTTCTACTAAATTAGCATTTGTATATGTTATTTTTTTATTTTTTTTTAGTTCATTAAAAAATAAGTAAACAGATATCCATTATGCTTTTAAAATGGATACTGGCAATACGGGGTTTAATTTACCTCAGTAATATTTAGAAAACTAGAAATAAGTACACTTGCAAGTTGTGGCCTCCAGTGCCCCTCCAGTATCAAAAACCTGGATACGGCGCTGTCTCCCAAATTTGTACCAGTAACCACTCCAAGTAACATTTTAACATATTTTATTAAATAAATTCACTAAAGCACCAACCTAAATATAATATAAAAATACCAGCTTTTTATGTATGTTGATAAGCTACTTCAAAAAAAAATTAAAAACTATTATTTTTTGGAAGAAAATTTGATTCTGTAATCGATTATTTATTTTTTTATTAAATAACAAAATTTATTAAAAAATCGATTTAGAATTTTTAAATGTTTTTGTATAAAAAAATATTTTAAGGGAAAGTTAAAGCATTCGATATTAACTACCTGTTACTAACTTAAATTAAGTGCATTCCTGAAAGGTAAATTAATTTCTAGTCGAAATGTTGAAAAATATGCAGGGCGTCCAATTTAAAGGGCGGGACAGGAAAAAAACCGGGCGGTAATTAAAATAAAAGTTCATAGTCTTAAGCAAGCGGAAAAGTATAATACGTGTACATTTTATGTTATTTTATTTGTTGTAATAGTTTACCGCGTCACCTATAAAGTGCGCCAGCTAAGCGGTACAGAAAATTAATCGAGGATTTAGTAAATTTCGCACTGGTGGTCCACTTGTAATTGGGATGTGCCTAGAGTCTCCATGCACTTGCCGCTAGAGGGTTCTAGCTATTTCCAGTGGCGCCTATACATTTCGAGCAATTGTTATCATTTCTATATAGATGCATTGCGTTGGCAACGATGGCAAGCAAAAGAGGAAAAACAATTCGAAGCGGTGGACGTGAAGTTATTGCGAGCGTTATAGAGGCCTGTACTAGAGAAGCTGAAAATAATAGTTTGACTATTCCAATTCAAAATTGAACAGAATGCGCTGCATTTTACACTGGTGTTTCGGAAATTAGTGTAAGAAAAATTCAAAGAGAACATAATGATCTCTCATGTTCTACTTCACCTTTAAAATCTCCTGGTAAAAAAAGACCTCGATTATCATACAAAGATAAATTGACAATGGTGATTTTCAAGTAATTCGACGAGCAATAGAGGATTTTCATATAAACTTGAAGAAGGTTCCGACTTGCAAACCCCTACTTCGTGCTATAAAGAACAAAATAGATTTTCCGTACGGGTATAAAGGCTTAATAATGATATCACGGTGAACAAATGCTGGCAAAGTGAAAGTGTTACAGGTGTTGTTCAGGGAATCCGCTCTAGTAGTCGCTTTGTTATAGCTCATGCTGGTTCAGAAGCCGGATTTGTTTCATGTGCTGCTTTAGTTTTTCGCTCGGGACTAACAACTGGAGACTATCATGGACAGATGAATAGAGATAATTTTGAAAAGTGGTTGCTCGAGAAGCTTCTACCTAACATTCCTCCCAAATCAGTCATGGTAATAGATAATGCGTCTTATCATTCTCATGTAGAATATAAAGTGCCAACTAAATACTCTACAAAAGCTCATATGATATCGTGGCTTAAATCGAACAATCTTGTATGTGATCCAACATGGAGAAAATATCAATTATATGAAGTAATATCAGCCAACAAGCCTAGAGAAAAAAAGTATAAAATTGACGGTCTTTTACGTAACCGCGGTCATACACCTTTAAGGCTGCCTCCATACATGTGCGACCTCAACCCTATTGAATTTGCATGGGCAGGAGTAAAAGAATATATTCGAGAGCACAACACCGGTGAACTTTCAATTAAAGATTTAAATAAAATCACATTAGAAGCGATTGACTCAATATCGGCTGAAAATTGGGAATCGTATGTTAAACATGTTCGTTCTATTGAAGGTAAATACTGGGAAGTAGATGGCAAAATTGAAACGGTTATTAATGATTTAGTTATCACACTGGGATCTTCAAGTAGTGACGACGAAACTTCATCATTTTCAGAGGAAGACAACGATTTAGAAGGAATCGAACTATTAGAATCATAGCCGTAAACCTCAAAAATGGCTTACTTTTTTTTTTCATATATTTTGTAAAATTGTTCATAAAGTAGCTGTCAATAAACTGCTTTAAAATAATAAATTTTCTACTCAATACCGGGTGTCAAAAAATATCTAATATTGCAATTAATATTTGAAAAGCTACAGAACTCATATTTTTCCAAAATTAACACATCAATGTAGTTATAGTAGGGGAGCCAGCACTGATTCCAGTGAACAAGATTTATCAAAATTTTAACTTATGCAGTTCGACTTTCGGCTATTTGGGTATGCCAAAAATGACCGTTCGTCACCGTCTGTCATATTACTTTATACAGGGGGGGTCATTGTGAAGTTCTATACAGGGTGTTTCCTAATTGCGTGCTAATGTTAAAGGGTGTGAAATTTGATACACGTCTTTTATGCATCATAAGGTAATTTTTATTAACAATCAATTTTTGAAATTTCTGCCAGTGGCGTGCATATGTAATGAACCTGGGTAAAACCGTATGCTCCTTAATGCATAGAAGACGTGTATCAAATTTCATGCAGTTATCTACAACAACATCATGAAACAAACTTTACCATCCTGTATCTTAAAAGTTAAGACTTTTAGAACATAAAAACACTTCCTTTAACATCAGCACGCAATTAGGAAACGCCCTGTATAGTACTTCACAATGACGGCCCCTGTATAAAGTAATATGACAAACGGAGACAGAGGGCCACTTTTGGCATACCCGAGTAGCCCAAAGTCGAACTGCATAAATTAATATTTTGATAAATCTCGTTCACTGGATCTGTTGCTGGCTGCCCTTGTAAAATTTGGACTCGTAAATGGTGTATCACTATACTGGGTGGTCCAATAATAGTGGACGTAGGCAGTATTTCGAGAACCGTTAATGACAGAACTCAAGAAAAAATATATTTATAGGTAAATCGATCAAGAAATATCAAAATTAAATCATTTTAAAATTCGAAAGTTCGCCGTTTTTGCAACACAAGAGATATAGAAGTGCAGTACACGAAAGAAAACAGACAAATATAGATTAAGATTCATTAAGCATAGTTACATTTTTTAATTATCTGAAGTGCGTAGTCAAAAAGGAGTGTCATATTATTTAAAGAATGACGGGACACCACTGGTTTAAAGAGATTTTTTGGCCGACCTTTCTAAACCGATTGACTCCGCCCGGTTTTCTTTCGTGTCCCGAATTTTAAAAACCCAACTTTAAGTCATACCTTCGAAATTATAAAAGACATTTTATAGCATTGTTTACTCTACTGAATTGTACGTACAAATTTAAAAACTTATAAACAAAGTATTCATAAATTAAAGATTTTAAATAATGCTTTCTGTGTTAAAACCTGTAACCTTGATCTGTTGGGGTAATCAATTTTTTAACTTCCTTTGACATCAAAAATTAAATTTTATAGAAGTTAATCAAGTATGCCGACACATGTTTTTATACAATTATTATTCATTTAATTTAAACAGTAGCGGCATAACCATTATTTACTTTTTAAAAACGTATATTTTTAGAATACTCTATTGTTCTTCGAATTTTCGTATAATATGTGATAAAAGATTAATCATTGCATTTTTACAAAGAAAAACATTGCATTTGAAATAACAGCCATTCAAACATTTTAGTGTAGAGCAAATCAGACAAATTATCGTTTCTACAAAAAAAAGTTTAGTGAAAAGATATGACTTGTTCGTTTAGCGGAACCAATCAATGATGTATTTACTAGTAACATAAGAATATACAGGGTGTTTTTAATTGATGGCTAAAAATGAAGGACGTAATTTTCTGCCTTACTTATGGGATTAAAAGTATATATAAATGTGTCGGCAAGGCCTTCGTTTTTGAGATACAGGGTGTCAAAATTTTTATTTTTTTTGGGTTTCTTTTCATGGACCTCGTACACTTCTTAAGATAAATCATCCAAATTTTACACACTATGCTATAAGCAACACCTACAATATGGTTCTAATACATTTTACAGAATTTTACTGACTGTTACTTTTTCCTGGTTGCGACCCCTTTTACTTTAACTTCTTGGTTTGTTACTTTAATCTGATATTTTGAATCGTTTGGCCGTTAGTTAGCAAATTGCTAAGGTTCTAAACATTTAAAATTGTATGTTATTTTCTTCTGTTTTTATTTCGATTGTTAAAGGATATATTTTTGTGGTTCCTTTTAGTACTAAATTTAAAATTGTCAATGTAAAAGGAAAATTAAACTTTAACATCCTGTATCTCAAAAACTAAACTTCTCGAACACATATTTATAATTTAGTGGTGTAAAATGCATTATAGCCATTTTGTAGATATTGCTGGAAGTATAGTGTGTGACAAATTTGAATGATTTTTCTTTGGAGATGTACGAGGCCCATGAAAAAAAGAATAAGAATTAAAACATTTTTAGATTTTTTCCCATTTAAAGAGAATGACATTTGCATACTTATTGAAAATGATGATAGGTTACAATATTAAAAAACAGTCGTATTAAAAATAGTAGAATGAAAATTTTAGAAAACAGAGTATGCGATAAAATTATCTGATAGCATTGTTCTTTGTCCTTTACGATTTAAGTAAATAAATGTATATAACCCAAATATTTAAAAGAAACTTATATAATAATGTTAGTGTAAATAAAGTGACTTGAACGACCACTAATTCGTACGAGCAAGCAGTGTCGATGAATCAACGTAGTTTTTCAATAAAATGTCTGTCAAAATCATCGCTACAATGCCATTTTTTTTTTCGATACGCGAATTCATTATTGGCCCTCTTTTCAACACTAGTTGGTTTTTTTCGTCTACAAAGTTGGCAATGCTAAGTCATGGCCACCTCAAATTTAAAACCGCTTATGTCTCAAAATTGGAAAACAAAAATGGTACGCATGTAATTGCCACTTCTGGCACGCATTGTCACCACCTTGATATTTTGATGGAATATTTTCGATTGTTATGAAAGTTTGTTGCTGGCAATTTCACGAATGACATTTTTCAACAAAGCCACGAGCTGTAAAGTGCTCTGGATCTAGTAGTAGATAAGATTTAATTGACAGACTGAACAGTCAGTTTTAGTAACTCTTGCTCGTTAACACCATGTTTCGCAAGTATTAATACTGCAGAAGAGCGATGGGAATGGTTAGTTATCTTATTATTTTTTGTATCAGGGCCAGTTCTCTCTGCCGAAGTTTTTCTACGGGATGTTTTTGAACCAAGCAACACTTTTTCAATTAGGATTTAGAGTCAAGAAAAGTCTGTCAGTGTTTATATTATCACTCCGCTTAGACAAAAGTTTCTGTAATAGCCTTACTGGACAAAAATCAACGTTACTTTTATTTCGAATTAGCCTACTAGCACAGCTTTTCGATCCATCTTGATTTGTTTCAGCAAATAGAGAATTATACTCTCTTCTTTCGGTAAAGTTCCCCTCGAAATTAATCTCATGGTCACACAGTGGGCTCCGGAATAACAATTTTGGTCAAAAAGATAAAAAATATTGTTTGTTCAAAATAAACTTTAGAATGTGATAAAATGCACTAGTATAAGACACAAACGCTATTTGGTGTGAAAAGAAACACCATCAAAAAATTATACAGGGTGGAGGAAAAGACTGGAAGGTTTATTTCTAATTTGCATGTATGAGTATTTTAGGAATGGGCGTTAAAACATGTGTGTGGCCTAAGAATTTGCAAAAAAGGGTAGGACCATAGAAAATTAACTAAATGACACCCCCCCCCCTCCGATTGTAACGCCAAAATATTCTTTTGTTTGATTTAAATTTTTTACAGTAAAAAATAGGCCACAAAAATTAGTTAAACTCTATTAAGCAAGTAAAATAATGATTAACAAAAAAAATTTAGTTGAACTTATTAAGTAAGTAAGATAATTATTAACAATACTATTCCTCTTCGGAATCGGATGATTCACTTTGTGCCAATGATGAACTATCGTCCTTAAGCAGATGCAAAGCTTCAGAAAAAAAAATATGTTTATTTTTCTTGGGTAAACTTCTTAATCCAGATATAAATGGATCAGAAGAGATTAGGAATCTGTTTAAGAGATCTTGGTTGGTATCAATTCTGGACGTTTTTCTGGAAAAATGCTCTCTGTAGTGCTTAAGATCTTTGTTACGTGATTCCTGCGCTTCTTCTGATAAGATCCCTATAGGAAGTATTGCCGCCGAAATTATTGATGCACCATGAATTAAGACTTTATGCACGCTGCTCGGCATATAGTAAAATGGATATTTATTTACCAGCAAATTAGCAGTTTCTTCCGCATATTCCTGAAATTTACTTATCGCAAAACCTGATGACATGACTTGTAATATACAAGAGCAACGTCTGATGCATTCTTCGTCTAGTTCTAATATCTTGGAGGTAACTAATGGATCAACAAAAAATCTTCTACTGGTATTGCCATCATTACTTGTTCCACTTCCACCTGCTTTTCCTTTATCGATAATCAAACCCATTTCGGTTCTAAATTTAAGCTGAATATTTTTCTTTCTTTCTTTTACACTGTTCTTTTCCTCTTGCGATCTACCCTGCCATTTTTTGATATCTAGTCTGTAAGCCAGATGTAAAAAATATTCCATGAAGCGTATCCACGCATGGAGAGTCGATAATCCATAATCAAGGGCCTCGTTGTTAATTGGTCTAGTTTTTACATTTTGTATATTGTTCATTATTTTAGGTGTTGCTTCACAGATGTTACAGGCTTGGCTTGAAGATGTCTCTGTCATAACACTACAGATCTTCCCGTCAATCATCGTCATTTTCATTTGTGTTTGATAGATAAAAATTGACCGTTATGATTCATCTCTGTAGGTTTTAGTTCATCAATTTCTTTTTTACAGAGGCTGCTTCTTGTAATGTGAAAGCAGTAGTTTCTTTCTGAAAATAAAAGTGAAGTGGCCTACAATACCTCGTTGACGATGGTCTAGGGTTCTGCCAATAAATTATTTTTTGAGTCTGATCGATTTTTGAGTAAGAAAATAATTGCAAAGGTACAAGTGAAGTTAAAAAAATATTTGAATCTGAAGCATTTTTAGTTTCAATAAACTGCTTGTATTCACTGTGACCTGTGCTACCGTCACACCCCCATTTTGTGATTAAAATTGAGTCAAGAGGTCCAGATGTATTTTCGAAAACTTCTGATTGAGATAAAATAATTCGGGAAACAGTATGGTCCAAAAGCCCTTGTAACTTAATTTTTGCAGATAACTCTGTTACCAAAATGTTATCAGGAGATGGATAACAGCATAATTTTGCCTGCAAAATTTTTTTGTATGAAGGATAAACATCAAAGTTTCTTTCTTTTCCTTCTCTTCTGATGGTTAAATAGTCACTTTTTGATAACTTAGTCTCAATAATCAAGCTAAGTGCTTCTTCACTTGTGTATGGTATAATTGGCTTTGATTTCTGTATATTCCAATTGCTTATTATTTTTGAGGCTCTAGTAGGAGAGGTTTCGAGACTCTCTTTAAGCAGTTTGACTTCATCTCTTTTTCCGTCTTTTTTTAAACTTAGCTTTGTTGCCCCAATTAACTGATTTTGCTCGCAACTTGTTGCTAATTCCTTAATTTTTCTTCTTCTAGTTCTTTCACTACTCGAGGAAAATGACTTTTCGGGTCTTCCCAGCAAGTTTGTTGGCGTTTGCATGTTATCCATTTGCGGGAATAGAAAAACAGTACTATTTATCCATTTAGCGTTTTGTTTTAAAAACCTACTCTTCGTACGATTACTTTTTTTCCACCTTTTGGATAGCTGGTCGCAAATTTCATTAATTTTTCTTTTTGTAGACTCTTCAAACTTGGGGCTTTTGATATTCACTATATTTAAGATCTCGCGGCATACTTGCAGATTTTTATCTTTACGATTACCGTTTTTATCAATCCAGAAATTAAACACATCTATTCTTTTAAGATTCATGTTTTCACTTGCTCTGGATTACTCTGTAATAGAAGAATTCAGTTAGCAAATGAAAAATGTAAGATTTTTTTTTATTTATTTTTC
Source organism: Kuschelorhynchus macadamiae (assembly GCA_030620095.1). NCBI lineage: Eukaryota > Metazoa > Arthropoda > Insecta > Coleoptera > Curculionidae > Kuschelorhynchus > Kuschelorhynchus macadamiae. The sequence goes on along the minus strand of JAUTXW010000780.1, from coordinate 375,027 downwards.
TCATTAAGGTATCTATTTCTAGTCTCATGAACAGTTTTAATCCAGATTTTATTCAAACAAGAGTTTTGCAGTTTTCAAAACATCTCTCTTTAATTTGCAAACATCCTGTATATCTAAAAATGCTTAACCCTAGGAAAACTTCACCTAATAGACTTTGGTTTGCATCGTACCTTCTCAATAAAACAAGAAACTTTCGTTTCTAGTATAGGTATAAGTAAAAAATCCATAATGTTATTTTTATTATTTTTTTTTAAATACAACATACATCAAAAAATTAAAAATTTTGCCTGGAGGCGAATTGGGGCAAAAGTTTTTAAAATATTTTTTTTTCAGACACCACTGTATCTAAACCGAATAAACTGGAAAAACGGAGAATGACAGAAAGCAATATTTCAATGTAAGAAAGTGTTTTTAAAAAAATAATAATACATCTTGCGCATGTAAGCAGTAAATAAGCTCTGCGGCTACATACCAAATTAAATTTTAACAAAAAAAAACGTTTTTAAATTTTACTTACCTTTCTCTAATTAATCCGTATAGTTAACAAACTGTAGGCACTGTAACTACTTTCTACAAAACAATTCAAAATCAGATAAAAAAATCTTTTAAAAATACATTTTATTCAAGTTTCAAACACCTTGACATCAAACTTCTGACTGACAGCATACAGTGCAACTTTTGTTTATGCATTTATTTTTCTAGGTTACTAGATTGTTTGCTTTAGAAAAATGCTTACTGGAAGGATATTATAAATAGTTTATTTTAAATCAGTTATGACCAAAATTATGATGCGAGAATCCACAGTGGGTCAGCTCAAAAACAAAAATATGGAAGAATTTTCTCTGCAAATCATCGGGACAGTTTTCATCCTAGAGAGAAGTCACAACATAAATATCTTGGATAGTTAAAGCCTTCGCCTACTCTTTCTTTTACCTAAGCTCTCTTGTAATACTATTCGCATTACGCGCATGAAAAGTTTTTTTAAAACGTATGTCTTTTAACAGATCAAAGGATATTTTGAATTCGTTAAAATATTTCCTGGATCATCTTCGCAGTGGTATTCCATATTGATTTTACGCAATTTTTTTTGTAGTCTTTCTAGTTTTTTATTTTTTATATTGAAACCCCAGTCTTCTACGATGCCGGCAATTTTAGTTATAGGACTAGAGGAAAACAATTCTTTCTGCCGTTTTTTACAAAAATCTATAATCTGATGCCAAACTCACTTTACTGTGTTGATAGGAATAGATTTTTGAATAAAATTTTGTATTTGTTTTACTGGGGCTTGCCTAAAACGTGTTATACATGAACATCGTTTTTCTAATGGAAATAGATTGACAACTACTTGATAGGTTAAATAATAACAGTTTTAAAAATGCGAACTATGGAAATAAAATTTTACCAATTTAAAAACTGTGTTGGAATGACTTGTTAGAGTTGCTGATTAGTTCAAAAGGCTGATAACATTTTGATGTCACCTATTTATTCGATTTAAAACAAATAAATTCTCGAAAATGCTTTACTCTTATTGGCTTGAAATTAAAATAGTGAAATAGTCAACAGTCAATATGTCTTTTAAAGATAATGCTTTTTTTAATGTATTATAAAATACTCGTTTCATAAGACATTTAAGCTCACTCGCTGTTTAGAAAACGAGCCGCTGGCAAAATGTATTAAATAAAGCTGGTTCTATAAAATTATGCCTTATGAAACTAATGTTTAATATGATATTTTCGATGATCGTTACATTAAGGACACTTTATTTCAGGATATCCTTGGACGTAAAATCCCTGTTTACGAAAAAATAAATAAAATAAAGTCAACATCGTTAAATAATATGCCATTAGGCTAGTCGCCTACACGACGATAACAGCACGATTTACGGCATACGATTTTCTCTACCGTTTTCACCGATTACTCGTACTCACGTTGTGCATATCGCTCAAGTTAAGTTTATGCTATGCTTTAGGCCCGGTACTCATTATTCGGTCCGATTTGTTCATTTGATTCGTCCATTCATATAAATGAACGGATTGGCGAATCAATTAATTCACGAGTAGTTCATCCACACTACTCATCAATTTGATTTAATAGGTTTGCATGAATTTCGTGCGTTTCAATGTTTGAAAATACATAAAAAACAATAATTTGATTCGGTCGAATGGTTCGCCGAGGTCAAAGCCTACTTGATTACCCACCCAAAAGACGAAATCGCTGCGCAACGAATCAAACGGATAAATCGGAACCTCCACATCATGCGGACGAATAAACGAATGTCGAAAAGTTGGCTGTTTGTTTGTTTTCCACGTAAGAGCTAGTAAACGACAAATTCAACATTTTTGCAGAAGCTCTTCTGTCTTGCAAGCGAAAATGTAGGAGTTTATCTAGGAAAATGTTCAAAATATGGATATCTCGGAGATTAAGGAGGAAATTTCACGCACACACGGAAATTATTGAGACGGCAAACAAACTCTTCTCATGTTACTTGGTCCTCCCTATTCCTAGAGAAAAACGATGGTAGAATGGTATATTGCACAACAAGTGTTGAAACATGCACATTTCATATAAATATGAATTGTGCTTTTTCACGTATTTCACACTTTACTTTTTCTACGATTGCTTAGGAAACTGTTTGAAAATTAAATTAATAATAAATTATAATGCATATAAGCCGCATAGCATCCCTGCGTTGAACATTTTTCTTTCCTCAAAAGAATAAAGAAGGTGAAATTTTAATATCTTTTGATATAAGCTCATTGTTTCCTAGTGTACCCATACCACTAGCTTTAGAGTACCTAAAGGAACTACTTGAAATCAATAATTTGAAAAAAGGAATTATTTAAATTTTTTTTCAGTTCAACAATAAATATTATAAACAACTTGAGGGAACTGCGATGGGCAATTGCTTATCTCCGTTCCTTGCAAATTTGTTTATGGGTAGTTTAGAAACCCAGTTCAAAAACGAACTTAAGTATTTCACAAGGGTGTGGTATAGATACGTAGACGATATATTTGCTATTTTTGATACTAAAACAGAAAATTTGGACACTTTCTTAGAAACATTAAACAATAAATATCCTTCTATTAATTTTACGTACGAAAAGGAGAACAATGAGCAATTATCTTTTCTCGACACGTTAGTTACCTATTAGAAATAACGATAAATTAGAATTTGATATTTATAGGAAATTTACTAATACTGATAGGTATATAACATCCGACTCATTTCATTGCCGTCAACACAAAATGGCAGCATTTCATTTCTTAACTCACAGATTAGTCAATTTTCTATTAAGTAAAGAACGTTTTAACAATGAGATGAATCGGATTAAAAATATAGCTAAAAGTAATGGATATAATTTTGTACATAAATTAGTAAATAGACATAAGCATAAGAAAATGTTAAAAAATGCCACTTCTCTTCAAACACCTGAGGCTTCCAATAAGTTCATAGTAATCCCATATGATCCTAGATATACGAGAGGTCTAGAAAAAGTATTTACAAATGTAGGTTTTAGAGTAGCCTACAAAACGGAGAGTAGTTTGAAAAATTTCCTTGGAAACGCTAAAGACAAAGTCGACTTGAAGGAGAGGAGTGGCATCTATGAAATTACCTGTAAAATATGTTGGGCAAACTAAGCGCTCCATAAACATTCGTTTTAAAGAACACATGGCACATTTAAGATACGGATGAACAGAAAAGTCAAGTGTTGCCCAACATGCTTTAGAAAACAATCACCAAAAATAAATAATCTTAAGTTGATTAAAAATGTACCTAATAATAGATTATTGGATGCATTTGAGAGTATAGAATTAGTTAAATGTGGTAAGAAAGCACTAAATAAAGACAGAGGGCCTATTCCCTATAGTCCGCTCTATTATTTACTTGACAACGGTGCAGTCGGGCGCAACCAAGTGTAACCACATTTACCTATAAATAGTCTCGGTTAGGATAATTTACTTTAGTTTATATCATCTGCTGATGATGCTAACTTGGTTAGCGAAACGCGCGTCCAGAACGTAACAAGTTGTGGTGTAGTGTGGTTAAAACTCTTGTATTTTAACCTCATAATGTGACCTTACACTGTGCAAAATATTATTTCTCACAGTCTATCGTGGCGCCACATTATAGCTGCTAGCTGAAAAAGTCATGAGGTATAACTAAATTGCTGGAACTTCGACGTACACCAAGGAAATTCTTACTGGAAATTCAAAATTAAATTTTTTTCAATACGGATAGATATTTTAAGCTGCGGTTTTCAACTTTTATTTGATCAACATCCACAGTATGCAGCCCGATAAGAGCAGCCCCACGATACCACAGAAACCGTCTTATACAGGGGTTATATAAGACCCTGTCATTATTTTTTAAGTTTCTTCGACCAGAATTCTTCCTATAGAAGTTTTCCCTTTCTTTTCGTGAAACCAAAATAATCTAAAGTTAGGTACGAAAAAACGATTTTACCGATTTTGAAATTTTTTCTTCTTTTCCAACGTACGGGGTTTTTTCGAAAAATTGAACTTTTAAAATAATCTGCTGAACAAAGCTCACTTGTGGTAATCAAAGGTGTATCTATCAGATTATGAACAAGGTTGGCACCCTTAAATCTTCGGATATGAACCTTGTATGCAGGGTTTAGCAAAAACTAAGTTAAATAGGGATTTGCTGGGTATGGTTTTTTCTATCAATCTTGAATTCGATGTTGCTTCTAACCAGTTTTAGTAATAATGGACATTTTTTACCGAAGCAGTTTTTTTACATTTGAAATTTGCTCTAGTTCTTTCTAATATGGACGGTTGCAGAAAGCTCAATTAGAGTTTAGAATGTTTAACGGAATGTCAAATTTGACAGCGAGTTCCTAGATTTCTATAACTAGCTTGTCAAATCCGAAAGCTCGATTAAATATTCTAAACAGCAATTACGTTTTGTGCAAGCGGCTGATTGTCTTTAATTTAAAACAGTTTAAAAAAAAATAAAAATCACCTTTTATCATTGATATAATTCTCTTTTTCCTAAAAAAATACAGTTTCACATGTTATTTTTGTTAATACAGACTTACTTAAACTGTTTACACATAATTTTGAGTTAATTGAGAATATGTCCCAATAATACAGTAGGTAACAAAGGCCTGGATTACTACCTACCTTGCTGAGCAGAAATTCAACATTATTAAAGTTTAGAAGCGGTAGAGTTTTTGGTGCACCCTGTATACAATATTCATGGTGGAATACTCAAGGATGCCAACCCTGTTCATAATCTGATTGCCATAAGTAGGCTTTGTTCAGCAGACCATTTTTAAAAAATCAATTAACCCTGTGTGTCGAAAAGGGAGAAAAAATTTCAAAATCGCTGGAAATTGTTTTTTTGTACCTAGTTCTAGATTATTTTGGTTGTACGAAGAAAAAAAGAAATCTTTCACAGTACGAGTTCTGGTCGAATAAAAAAATTAAATTTAAATTTAAATTTTAATTAAATTTAAATGGAAGAATCTCAGTTATTTTTGAAATTAGAAATAATATTCCAAACAAAAGCTGCTTGATTCGATCAGCTTTTTCATATGACGACATATTTTAATATATACAGGGTACCTCAAATAAGCGAGGCAAGTACCAACTTTGTTTTTCTAAATATAATACACCACATCATAATATTGATGTTTGAAGTCTGATTTACTCCTTGACTCATTTTTATTTTGTGGTAATATACTACAAAATATTTACGAAATGAGATGAAACATTTTACATAATTTTTAAATTTTGTTTACTAAACTTGGAAATAACACGGAACTAATTCAAAATTATAATCATTCATATACAAGAATACGAATAAAACCTATAATTTATAGCTTAAATGAAATGCTCTGCATGTTCTCCATTAACCTCGTCACATTTATCGTAAATTACTTTTAGCCGTTCCAGTGCATTTGTAATTGCTTCGTACTCATTTCGTTTAAATTTCAAACAGTTTTTCTCTGACTTTCTACAATTATTAATCTCCTGTATCTTTCAAATAGCCCCACAGGAAAGTATCCATGGGTATTAGATCTAGGCTGTTCGCGGGCCAACTGATTGTTCCGTATCTCCCATCCTCACTTGATAATTATTTTTAAAAAAGTCTCTTACTTTCACAATATTATGGGGTGGTGCTCCCTCTGGTTGCCAAATTACATTTTGTATTTTGCTGAGATTCAAGTGGTACTTCATCGATAAAGTTCTGAATCTGATTTTCCAAAAGTTTCAAATATTTTAACCCATTTAAGTTGCCACGGATAAAAACTGGACTTAACATCCTATGCCTCAAAAAACCGCACCAAATTTTTATTGGGGATCATTCCTGGAAAGTATTTGACTCGCCAGCTTGTGGATTTTCATAAGGTCAAATGTGATCTATACAATTTTATTGAAATAATCTGAATCATCTGCTATTTTATGAAGACAGTCGGAATTCTTCCTTCGTTTGCACAAAATAACACGTATCGGTACTCTGATGAGTCTAAACACCTAGAGACGAAATGCGTGCCCTTACAATGAATGTGTGAGGTTTCGTATAAGTTCTGACTTAACGATTCCTGCATAGGCGGGTTGGTTGTTTCTGCCTCCCTTTTTGGGAGTAACAGAAAATTAAAAAAAAAATCTATTAGGTCATTCAACTGGTGGGTTGATGTTTTGCCATCACTCTGGATGAAGTTTTGGGATTTTTACCGCTCAACAACAGTGGGTTGTGGTTTGAAGTGGCACTGCGTTATCAATCAAGTCGGCTGGTAGACTGAGGAATAAGAGCGAAGGTAAAAACATATGATGGTAAAAACCAACAACCGTTTAAGATCTATTGATCTCTCCGTGGACCAAAGACCTGTAAAAGGGTAGAAGGTTCCAGAACGTAAGTTGGCCTTTCTAGGTCTGAGTAACTTAAAAGTTGGTACCATTGGGGCAATGGCAAAAGATTAGACCCCAGTCTTGAACCTTCATGGAAACATTGGTAAACTCATTGTTGCCAACGGTGTATGTCCGCCTGTCGTCATTCACGGCAGAGACACAAGTAGTTGTGATAGTGGCTGTTGAAATTAGCCCCATAACTGGGAAAGACAAAACATGTGTCATCCCATTGTATTATCAGTGGACATATCCACAAAATACTTCATACTAATTTGCTCTTATAATTTGAATAAATTGATGTCTCTTTCTTTTTTGTGGCCATTCAATTGCTGAACTGACCAAATTCTATAATCGTGGTATCCGTTTTGCTTGTAGGTTCTTTGAACTGCTCCATCACTAACTCTCTTGTTTCGTGGTCCATATGGTATATCTTTGGCACAGTCTCTGATTGAATTTCTTGAAAACAAAGTAATATATTAAAACCTTTGCTTCATTTCTTTAATTCGTCCTTTTCTTAATTCTTAGAGACACTGGCTCTTGCAACAATTTCTTCTTATAATTTATAGTTGGTACAGATGGTATTATTATTAAAATTAAGATCGACCAATTTGGATCTTTCAACAATCGAATAGATCATTTTTTAAGTATTAACACAAAATAAAACTGAGTCGAGGAGTAAATCAGACATCAACATCATGACATTCGGTTAATAAACTTTTGTAGGACGGTTATAGAGCGGTTATTTGTAATATTTAAAATTATTTATTTATCTGAGACATAGCGGGCAACTCTATCACATTGCTGAAATTAACTAAAATATGATAAGTAAATTCAAAGGTACTCTGTAGGCTTCTTCGTAAATTATAATTTACGATGTTATCAAATATGTTAGTACAAATTTAATTAAACATCGTATCTCACCATTTCAGCGGTCACTTATATCTCGAACAACAGCAAACTGCAACCACGATGGTATCTTCTTGTTGAATATATATTTTAACTAGCAGGTGGTTTATTTAAATAAAAGATTTGGTTTTTAAAAACAACTTAACTATTAACAAAAGTAAATGCTCAACTTTAATAACCCACTGTATACGCTAATGCCCCATAACCCACCACAAAAGAAGACTTTGAAATCAACTGTAATAAACAGAACTCTGACACAGACTAACTCTTGTTTTGGAAATCAAAAAATTGGTCGACACTTAAATTGACAAGAACTGCCTGTTACAGTTAGATTTGTCATATATGTCTGTCAGTACATATGGTAGTAAAATTCAGTAAAATAAATCTTCGCTTGACACTTTTTCATTTTTTTAGTATTATATCATTTGTGATATTTAAGTCATTTTAATCTAATTTATAATTAAAAACACACTTTTATACTATATTCAGTCTTATATTTAACATTGTTACCTAAGTTACAGAATTAACACTAGTTTCAGAAATTTCTTGTCACAAATAGCCGGAAGGAAAAGTACAAAATTAGAACCTTATGTGAATTTACTTTATTTTTGATAGAGTCAATGTAATATACTTTCATATTGTACTGTATTATCATATAATTACTGTTTTATATATAAAATTCACTTTAAGCTATTCCAACTAATAGGAATTAACATTTTTAATATGCTGTGACTTGAAGACTGAGTCAACAATCATATAAGACAAACATATGAAGGTAAAATCTAAGTGACATATGTTTCTGATAAGATAATCTAACAGAACATTCAAAAATCTACTTGTATATAGTTTTTTTGCGTTAATATTCTAAGATTCTATTTGTTTATATCAGTTAGTTCAGATGAATTTTGTTGTTTACATGTCAAATAGCATATCACATTTCGTTTGGAAATTTCACAAGCATGTAAATTTAAACACAAATGTTCTTTAATAACTTGGTTCACTATTTTGAATTAATTAGTAAGGTAAATTTGTTCATTATTATATATTTCGAAATCTATAAAGATTTTCTTTGTTATTGTTTATCAGTTGTCAGATTTTTACACGGGGTTATGATAGGTCAGTTCAAAACCACATGCTTTCAATCGATAGAATAATGCAGTCGAAATAAGCATAGAAATGGAAGTATTGTCTCTCTCTTTTTCTTTCTTATTATAAGTCCTCGATTTGACGTATCGGTTATTCTTTGGTTGGACAAAATACAGGGTAGCTTGGATTAGTTGAGGAGTAATAATATATTTTCATCTCTTTCCAATACTCATGAATATAAAGGCTATTTTTGTTATAAACCGAACTGGAATTTGATAAGTTAATATTTAGTTTAGGGGATTTATTCTACCAACATTATTTTGTTGATACTGAGAAAAGTTGTTTTTTTCAAATAATGTTTTGGAATGTAGAAAAGGATATGTAGATTTGCCATGTTTGGTAATATTGTATGATGGAAGCCATTTTGTGTACGTGAGAATGGCTAAGGAAAAGATCTTTCTTTTTAGCAACAAGTCCCATAAACGACGGAAGTTTCGGATGTTCTGAATTATTTTTTTTTTCATTGGTAACTAAATTCCATCCCAAATGGAAGATTAAAAGGATCCGATTTGGCGAAGTAAAGTTGAATATTATGGTTTAGTAAATTTTGGGTTTCAACTTTACGGCCTACATGGAAATTTGGTTTTAATGATTTGCACGTGCCACTAACATCGGTCGTCTTAACACTGGTGCTCATCAAGAAATTTTTTTTGGTACCCTCGTAACTACAATGGGGGTTTTTGTATCAGGTTGAACCTTTGAAGTTCATTTGGGATCATTTTGGAACTTTAAAGACAAACCATTAGCAAGGATTTGGTATGGTTTCCTAACTGCTAGTTATTTATGGAATTTGGAACTTTTCTTTTGATGGAATAGACATGATGTCTTGGATACCTAGTGTTATTCACATCAACCAGTTTAACGTTTACTAGTTTATAGTTGACAAACTCACTATTTTGGTACTCTGAAGGAACAAATATAGTCTTAAGTATGTACTTTACATATTACTACTTCTGTTAATTAAACTATGTATGCATATTAATTTAATTACTGGTGTCACCTTGTCTAGTATATAGCATACTGTGCAGAATTTCTGTGAAACGCAGCCGGCTTCGTAGCGCTACCTAATTACTGCAGTTTTATTGGTAATATCTAAGACATTAAAATCTATGTAATAGACATTTTATAGATATTTATTGTGCTGCCACTCAGCGTGTGGCTAATCAAAATTTATTTTTTTTAAATACCTTAACCATTAACGTTTGTAACGTAATTATTTGTTTTAACTAGAATTAAACTTCAATCATTTAAGGAGGGGAAAGAAACTTATTGGGATTCTAAACTGATTATTTGATCTAATTCTTGTTTATATTGTGTGATCCAAATGTTAAAGTCCAAATTAATCTGGAGTAGTATAGATAAAGAATAAGCTTCTGGGTTTTGTATTTACGTACCCCAAATCCAATAATTTAGTTGGGATTTCAGTTAGTGTAACTTTACAATAAATTTAAACTCTTGTTAGGGAAAACTTAATTCCTTCACTTCTTGTTGGGATGCTATTAAGCTCCATGGTGGATGGAATTGAGTTAACAAACATTATTTTTTCTTTGTTCAGTACATTTTCTTTTTTTTTTCTTGGGGCTAAGTCACCGAATATTGTGAATTAACAATAAAAGTCATTTGTTTCCAATGTGTTGGTTTTCAATTGATCAAGATAAGTCTTTACCTATTGATAGTGGTTAGATTCAATGCAATTACTCTTTTTTTTCGCAGTTTTATTTAACTTAAATTAAAACTTGGTGGCTCTCAACTTAAATATTACACCTAAAGTATTAGATTGTGATATGGAAGTATAGGTAGAGTAACGAGAAAGAAGAATCCGAACCTACCTGACTAGCGCTAGTAATAGTCATCATTAAGAGATAATACTGGGTCGATATTAGGTAAGTTTATTGCGTCTGGTAACTAACATATCTTACTAATTTACTGCCTTCCATCATATAGTCGAAATAAGCATAGAAATGGAAGTATTGTTCATTTCAATTGGGCATCCTTTAAAGGTAGAAATGTTAGATGCCTCTGGTTGATTGAAATGCAATTCAAAGAAAAACCCTCTCAGCCAGTTTTTTCTGAAGACAAACAACGCTTTCCAAAAAAACATGGAATTTTTGAAACGCCTTCTATTATAAAATAGTCTATTGTATTTTTAACATAGTAAGTTGACAGTGTATTATAATTAAATCTAACCAAATAAAATGTTTTAATTATTATTAGCTTTAACTTAAATGAAAGCTTCCTACGCCACAGGTCTATATGGTACTATGAACTCTCGAAAGGGAAGCATAGAGGACAACACTTGGGAAGGTTTATCCAAACGTAAATCTGTCTACACAATCTAGCAGATAGCGTTTAAGATAAATGATATTTATTATTTTGTTTAGATTTTAAAAACTACTAATATTAGCTAGCTTTACTTTAATGATTTCTTTGAAATACTCATGTTTAGCATTTGTCATGAAAAAAAAAATTAAGAATATATATACTCTGTTCTATTGGTATAGTCTATCCCGTTACACTTTTATCTCTAGGTAGAAAAGGTAAATAGGTAAGCAATTATATTCCAAAATAGTAGTATTTTTATATATAGTATACTATACAACAAATATGTAGAAATCAATATAAAATTTAAAAACATTAAAAAATATGGTATATTCAGAAAAAAAGCACAAACCAAAACCGAGTCAGAGAGTAAATCAGACTTCAAACATCAACATCATGATAATCGAATAATAAATTTTTACCTCCAAGTACAATGGGTAAATAGGTAAGCAAACAGATTCGAAAAATAGTAGTATTTTTATACATAATACATTATAAATCAAATATGCAGAAATTAATATAAAACTTAAAAACATTAAAAAATATTGTATTTTCAAAAAATAGTTGGTACTTACCTTGCTTCTTTGGGACACACTGTATACAATAAAATATAAGTATATAAAAAAGCAGATCGAATCAAACCGTTTTTTTTGGAACATTTTTTTTTCAAAATTAACAGATGTATCCATTTAAAAAGTTATCTGGATGAACCTGTACTTAAATATTAAGTAACTTTTCTTTCGCTCATCGGATTACGCCTCGTAAAAAAACTGCTTAAAGTATTTGGTACATAAATTATTATTCTTCATACATATTATCAATACGTACTCTTTTTGACGCCAAAATATATAACACAGGTTATTTTTGTTTCAGATAACTGCTGTAAAAGTTCAGGACTGCAAACTTCGCAATTTGGAAAGATGTGCAAAAAAGAATGGAGTTCCAGGATTTACTTTAGTGGAAGACATTTAACAAGCAAGCCGTTCTTGTACGAACTTTATTACAATCTACGAAGTGGTGCTTTTAGGTTATAACATTCGTGAGGCGTTTTCGGTAGTGTAGAGCGACAATCTTCTTATTCGCGTGTGCAAGTGAGTTAAAACGGTTAATTTATAATTGTTTACATTTAAAATTGGAGAAAACTGCGGTTCAAAAAAAAATTAACTCTACAGAGTTATATTTTTCTTTCGAATAAGCGACGAAGTTACATAAAATGAATAATTATCAGTGGTTTGGTCAGAACTGGCAACAAGACTCTGTGCCTATGGATCATGAAGTGTCGAATCCAAATTTTGTTGGAATGGTGACAAATATTAGTATGCTTGAGGAGTACGTGCATTTCAAGTAAGTTATATAGTGTGACCAATAAAGTCCGCACATTTTTAATAATCGACTTAAGTAAAATTTGAGTCGACAAAAAATTTCTTTTCGATAAAGTCACATGGTGTATCATAAAATGGCCGAAAACTGCACTTTTTCTGAAAATTTTGAAAAATTTTAGTGAAAAAAGTTGCTCCTTTTTACTTCCCTCGAAAAAGGGAAGTATTGTAACTGTGAAAAAATTACCTTCCGAGATTTTTTCAGACCTTTTCAAGGTTCCTAGATACCGAAAAACATGTTTACAGAATTTCGTCGGTCTGTCTGTTTGTCTCTCGGTCTGTCGGTCTATCTGTTAGAGACATGGCTAAAAAAACCTCTTACCCGATTGACTTCCAATTTTGGTAAAAAATTAAGGGTCAGATGGAAATTACTGGTAACATTTTGCGAAAATTCCAATACGGCGAAACAAAATGACGTCCTAATGAAATGTTAAAACAATTATTACTAAAAAACTACTTACCCAATGTATGTCAAATTTTGTACAAAAGTCAAGTACTATGCAGGAATCAGCTGGTAAAATTTTGGTACGAATCCAAGATGGAGGAACAAAATAGCACCTGATTAAAATATTTAAAAATTCAGCCTGAAAAACTACTTAATAGACCGATTTTAAATTGTGTACCATAACTAATTGTGGTCTAGAAACGAACTAGTACTGTGGTATCAATTTAAGATGGCTGCCAAATAAAATATTTTGTAATCGTGAAAAAATCACCCTTTAGTTTTAGCGATCTTAAATTTTTTTATCAATTCCGTCGGCACGTCTGTCAGTTCGCGGGATAGTTTAAAAACTACTTATCATAGTGATGTCAAATTTTAGTCAAAAATTAAGGGTCATTTTATGTGGATGACATGGTAATATTTTAAAAATCCAATATGCCGGAACAAAATAGTGAAACGTTAAAAAAATTGTTACTAAAAAAACGAATTATCCAATTCCCTTAATTTTTGCACAAAAATGAATATAAGATAGCAGTACAAAATGGCGGTTTAATAAAACAGTGGCGGCTCGCGGGTGAAAAAGTAAGTGAAGTGCAAATGAAGCAAGAAAATATAGCAATAATTTGTTTTCCACAATTTTTGTATATGTGAAGGAGCAGAATATTTTTTTACGACTTACCTAAATTTTGTATACTAATTCAATTCTCCTATCTTTCATAGCAGCAAATTTATTTATGACATCCTCATAAAATGGATGAGTTTCCCTAATCTCCTCCAGAAATTCCTTTTGAATTGAAATATTGCCAAGAAAGACTTACTTTCTTGAGATATTGTATTGCTTAAATAAGTTTTTACATATTTGAAGCAAGAAAAACTTCTTTCGACTGAAGCACTTGTCGACGGTATTGTCAAAATAAGGGAAAGCAATTTATATGCTTCGGTAAAAATATATTTATTTTTATTAATTTTTTTCACTTGCTCTTGCAGCGATATATTCCAATTACTCTCATTGGCAAAAATAAGACCAAGTTCATTTTTAAGTCGCTAACTTTTTGAAAATATTTCCCCATATAACTGTAAGAAATTTTCAAAATGACCAGTCGGAAAATTTAATATTCGGAAAATTTAGCAGAACCTGCCAAACATGAAAATGTAAGTTTTTCACAGTCTTGAAATCTTAGTGTCATTTCCATTAAAATATGGTCCAATATTTCATAAAAAAGGGTTCTATACTTAGCCCTAATTTCTTCAGGTGAAACCTGAGCAAGCTCACGTTTGTAATGATTTATTTCTGTAATAGAATTTGCTTTATCAACATGGTATTAAAAAAATGTTCATTTCTTTTTTTACAGAGCGCCTCACGACAGCGTTTTATATAGGATATGCAAAAATTAATGTCAAGCGATTCAAATAGTATGTCCGTGATTGAGAAAATGTCATTAAACACTAATGCCAGAAACGCAAATTCAAAATCGTTCATCTCTCCTAAAAATCATTTCGCAAGGCGGATTGATTTTTCATCATGTTTGTCACAATTTGTAACAAATTCAAAGACGTCTTTTAATTTATTTCAGTCTTGAACAATCACATTTACTAACTTTGAATTTGAAGTTGTAACAACGCCTTGAATAAATATAACACAAAACAGTCAAGTTAACTGCAAAGGAACTCACCGGTTGCAGCGAAATCCGCGAAAATAAAAGTAAACAACCACCGCAAACTGAACGACACGTGGGTATAGTGTACTGCGCCTGCAATTCACCGAGAGCGTTGTATGGCGCTGGGCTCGACGTCATCGGGTACGCGTTGTCGTGGCAACATAGTAGGAAAATCGTAAACTAAACATAGCACCTTCAGGAAAGTCAAAGCGGTTTGCGCCATTGTTATAGTTGTTATAATAAAGTTCGATTGAAAGTTTTAAAAGGACATGCCGCCAACGGTCAAGTAAAATATTTATTCGAGATGTACAGTTTATTTTTTACCAATTAGGTGAATAAATGAATGTAAAAACTAAAATTTTAAGAGATTTATAATAAATATAGTTAGTTGTTTGCTTGTTTATTTTTCCTGGTGAAGTAGCATTTCACCTACTTCATCTGAATAGCCGCCATTGCAATAAAATATTTAAAAAAACGGCCTGAAAAAAACTACTCATTAGATTAATTTCAAATGTTGTGCAAGCATCAAGTGCAATATAGTGATAAATAAAATTGTGGTACGAATTCAAAATGGCCGAACAAAATGGCGACAAAATAAAATGTTTGTAATCGTGAAAAAAATATCCCTCTCAGGTTTTACATATCTTCACGTTTTAGCGTCGCTAGATGCCAAAAAAGATGTTTTATTAATTCTGTCGGTCTGTTTGTCTGAATTGACTGCAAATTTGATTAAAAATTAAGAGTCACATAGAGATAATCTGGAAATATTTTGGTAAAAAATCTAGTATGGCCTAGTGAAATGTTAAAACATTATTATTAAAAACTACTTATCCAATGTATCTCAAATTTTGCACCAACATCAAAGAATTATGTTGGACTCAACTGGTAAAATGTTGGTCGGAATCCAAGATTACGGTATGAAATGGCGGATTAATAAAATGTTTAAAAATTTGGTCCAAAAAATTCAAGATGGCGGAAGAAAATGGCGGAAAAAAAAAGTGTTTGTAAGTGTGAAAAAAATATTCCTCTCAGATTTTGCATATCTTCACGTTTTAGCGTCCCTAGATGCCAAAATATGTTTTCTTAATTCCGTCGGAGCGTCTTACCCGATTGACTTTAAATTTTGAAAAAATTAAGGGTCATATGGGGATGACCTGTAATATTTTCGTAAAAGTCCAATATGGCGGAGCAATGTTAAAAAAATTGTTAGGATGGTATATTATTTGGGGTTAGGATAGAGTAAAAACCTGTTTAAATTGTCGACCTTTCGCATCTTTATTATTGCACCCTCAGGACACATATATAGATTTTATATCCTGCATGAATCCCATGTTACCTAGTCTACCAAGTATTATATAGGAATGAACTGGTAACATTTTGATATCAATCCAAGATAGCAACATAAAATAGCGTCCTAATAAAATATTTAAAAAACCAGCCTGAAAATATTATTAATTAAATTAATTTCATTTTTTGTTCAAAAATTAAGTGTGATATAGAGATAAATCGGTAATCTAGTGGTACGAATTTAAGATGGCGGCCAGATAAAATTTTTAAAAAATCAACGTAAAAAATTCTTGTTCAATTTTGCAGAAAAATTAAACGTGAAAACATGACGTGACAAAAGTGCAGTATTTGTCAATAGGTAGATAAAAACTGGTAAAATATTGGTAGGAATCTAATAGGATGGAACAAAACGGCGCTTAATAAAAATGTTTGAGAAGTATATGTAAGGTATATTTACTGTGACTATGTATTGAACCTAATAGAGCCACCCTTCACTATTCCTAACAAATGGAAAAAATCATACAAGGGGTAAAGGAAATTTACTGATTTTTTATTCAAAGCTTTGTTACAAGTCTTAAATTTATTTTCATAGCAACGATACAAGTAGGGAAACGTTGTAATTATTGGTAGGTTTTTTTGGATTTCTTGGGTATTTCTCACAGATATTTTATTAAATAACATAATTGTACTTATTCAGTCCAATTTCGGTGATGTTTATTAGTACACGAAGTCTAGTTAAGTGGCGATATAGTTATGTGATTGTTTATGTATTGTTATTTACTTCCTACGCTCGTAGGGAATGGTAGTTTTTTGCATTTATTGAAAAAAGTAAAATTTAACAGGTAAAATAAATCACGTTGTTAACTTTTTTACTGTAATGTTATGTTATATTTCAAGTTAAAACTTTGTGCAAATTCAATTTGATGCGAGCTATACTGGTCACACTGTAGAATGCTAATACCATCGCTTTAAATATAAATTGTTAAAATTGTTTTCTAATTTCGCTTTTACGTATTTGTAGATATCGGCATCTCTAGAATGGGGTTCATCACATAATATATATTTAAATACAAAATTTTACCGGCCGCGTAATCCAGGAATTACAAAGTACAAATACGTGACAAATACCTTTCTGAAATTTAACTGGAAATCCGAAAAGTTACCCAATAAAATATTTAAAACTACAAAGTGGTTCTTCCACTTTGTAGTTTTAAATAACTAAATAAATAAATAAATAAACGAAGAGGTTTTTCTATTTGATTGATTATACTATCCTCTTTGGTTGAAGAATATTTTATTTTACTTTAATTTTCACAGAAAGTTAGTAAAAATATAATTTGCTAGAAATATTACAGGATCACTACATAAAGTTATGCCGGTGGCGTGATGGAACTTAGAATCTGATGAGAATCATTCAAAAAAGAGCTGTCCTATTTGTAGGAAACCTCGGAAACTGCAAAAATATAATTTTCGTATTTTCCAATACATAACTTTGTAGATATACATTTTAGAAAAAAAACAATAATTGTGAATTGGTTCGCTATATCCTTTACAATTTACAGTTGGTTTAAAATTAGGACCTGAAATAATTTCGTTGCAAATAGTCGTATAACTACAAAAAAATCGGTAAATTTTCTTTACACGGAACTTCCCTCGTTATGAATGTTCCCTTTTCTTAGAGCTACTGAAGTGTGACTCAACACATATTCATTTGGTAACACATGTACAGGGTGGCCCACATAAGATGACCCACTACCTTATCTCATAATCTGTACGAGATAGGGAAAAAAAGTTTTATACAAAAGTTTCTTGGGTTTATCTAAATTTTTTAAATATTGTATTTTTATATATACAGGGTGTGTCATTTTGCGTTGACAGATGTCAACTTTGTTATTTTAAATGGAACACCCTGTATATTATTATGGATTTGAATAGCTCTCTTAGAGACGATTTCAACAAGATGGGTCTACGAGGCACCGTTTCGGAGATATTTACGATCATCTTCAATTTTTGAAATACTTTCAACTTGTTGTATCTCTGGTATTTATCAACTTTTTTGTTTCATTTTTGTGCAGGAAAAAAAATAATTTTATGCTTTATTGGACGTGTAGGTAAAAATATTGAAATTGAAAAAAAATGTTACAGTGTTGTCACGTTTTGCGTACCATCAGTTTTCTCAAGATTTTTAAATGCAACCCCCTATATTTTATAACGGATTTAAATAGAGCATCGAAAGACGATTTCAACGATATATTATAACATAGGTTTACAAGTCACGGTTCCCGAGTTTTGGGGATTTTCTTCAGGAATCAATTTTAATATTAAACAATTTTTACTAAACATAACATAAACTATTAAACATGACATAACAAGAACAGAGACAAAAAAATAAACATTACTTAAATTAAATTTTCTATATAACCACCTTCCTGTGCTATACATGTTGTATAAATAATGTCTAATTTTTTTATTGCCCTACGAACTGATCCACTCTCATTGATCAAATGGATCTCTTCCATTATTCTCCCACTTAAATCGTCTACGTTATTAACTTTATTCTTATACACTTTGTCTTTAATATTTCCCCATAAAAAAAAATCTAGTGGAGTTAAATCGGGACTCCGAGCTGGCCAGGGTATTGACCCAAATCTGCCAATCCACATTGGAAATCTTTCATTTAACCATTCAATTACAGGTCTTACGGTATGGTACGGCGCACTGTCTTGTTGAAATACAAGACCATCTTTAATTTCATCCGGTAATTCATTAATAAGAGGTTGTATTTCATTTCGCAACAAACTGTGGTATCTCTGTCCGTTAAGAGTCCTATCATAAAAAACCGGCCCAATCACTCGGTCCTTTATTATTCCGCACCAAACATATACACTTTGATGTCCCTGCTTTCTGATGGCTTTGATTTTATGTTGATTTTGCCTTGACCAGTAGTGGCAGTTCTTTCGGTTAAATATTCCCGCGGTGTTGAAAATTGCTTCGTCAGTGAAAAGAATTTTGTCAAAAACCGGTTGATCAAAGTGGCGGTCCATCATATCCATGCAAAAAGTAGCTCTGTTGTCAAAATCAGCTATGGATAGCTCTTGTACCGGAGTGAATTTGAAAGGATGGTAATCGTTGATATTAAGTGTTCTCTGAATACTTGCTCGGCTAATTTGCGGTATGTCCCGTGCGGCATCCCTTTGGGAATTTTCATTGCTTTCCTCAAAATATAAAAGAACATCAAGTTGATTTTCTTCTGTAAGAACTGTCCTAGGCCGGTTTCTTTTATTGTTTATCACAAGGCCATTTTCCAGATCTCGTGTAATTCTTACGAAGATTTTCTTACTTGGAATTCTGCTATTTGGATACAGTCTTCTATACTCCCTTAACGCTAGTGCGGGACTCTTATCGTTTCTAATGAAGCACTCATATAAATTTAAACGTTGTTGAATAGTGTAGTTCGACATAATTATTTCTTAAATTTACTAATTTAATCAAGAAATGCAACCAAGCTGTCAAATTTCATGCAAATAATATTTCGTTTGTTTCCATGGTTTTGAAGCACAGCCTACTTAAAATTGTTGATAGGGTTGTGGAAAGGTTGGTAAATAATTGTGAGAGAAAAAACACGAAGCCAATACTTAGCTTGATGACGTTTATTACTCGACTGACTTTCAGACGCTCTATATAAAAACGAAACAACAAAAATGATTAGTAAGCAAAGACATTTTGCGGCACCATTATCGACACAGTCGCCTTGGCCGTCTGTTTCGGTAATCGCTAATCATAACATTGATAAGGCTTATTTAGTATATGGAAAGGAGACATAAAGAACTATTTTTAAATAGATTCACACTATTTTAACAAAAATACACATTATGTATTTAACTGATTTTTAGAGAGTTTTACGTTTGATCTGGAAAACGGCGTGGTAATAATTATTCAAAGCAATTAGAAAATCTAATTTAGATATTCTTTAGCATATAATATTAATTTTGTTGTCTTCGTTCATGTCATGTCACGTTTAATAGTTTATATTATGTTTTAGTAAAAATTGTTTAATATTAAAATTGATTCCTGAAGAAAATCCCCAAAACTCGGGAACCGTGACTTGTAAACCTATGTTATAATATATCGTTGAAATCGTCTTTCGATGCTCTATTTAAATCCGTTATAAAATATAGGGGGTTGCATTTAAAAATCTTGAGAAAACTGATGGTACGCAAAACGTGACAACACTGTAACATTTTTTTTCAATTTCAATATTTTTACCTACACGTCCAATTAAGCATAAAATTATGTTTTTTCCTGCACAAAAATGAAACAAAAAAATTGATAAATACCAGAGATACAACAAGTTGAAAGTATGTCAAAAATTGAAGATGATCGTAAATATCTCCGAAATGGTGCCTCGTAGACCCATCTTATATACATCGTTGAAATCGTCTCTAAGAGAGCTATTCAAATCCATAATAATATACAGGGTGTTCCATTTAAAATAACAAAGTTGACATCTGTCAACGCAAAATGACACACCCTATATATATACAAATATAATATTTAAAAAATCTAGATAAACCTAAGAAACTTTTGTATAAAACTTTTTTCCCTATCTCGTACAGATTCTGAGATAAGGTAGTGGTTCATCTTATGTGGGCCACCCTGTACATATACTGTCTTTTCAAACATTTTATTGGGCGCCAATTCTTTC
This sequence comes from Kuschelorhynchus macadamiae, assembly GCA_030620095.1. Lineage (NCBI taxonomy): Eukaryota > Metazoa > Arthropoda > Insecta > Coleoptera > Curculionidae > Kuschelorhynchus > Kuschelorhynchus macadamiae. The sequence goes on along the minus strand of JAUTXW010000780.1, from coordinate 354,309 downwards.
GACCATATTGGATTCGTACCAATATTTTATCAGTTTCTACCTACGTCACACTTGTATCTTAGACATAATTTAAAACAAATTGATTACCTAGTTATGTTATACACATTTTTTTTTAAAAACTGCTATTTTATTCCGTCATGTTGAATTCGTTGCTAATTGAATAAAAAAATTTGTTTGCATTGATTTTTTAAACGTTTTATTTCGTCGCCATTTTGTTTCTTCATTTAGAATTCGACTACAATTTTACTAGTTTATCTGTATATCACACTTAAAGCTTGCATAAAATTTGAAGTTAATCTAATAAGTAGCTGTTCAGGTTGCATTTTTAACTATTTCATTACGCTGTCATCTTGGATTTATACCAAAATGTTACCAATTCATTTCTAGGTGACACTTTTAGAGATAATTGTTTTATCATTTTACCATTTCGGCTTATTGGATTTTCACACCAAAATGCTCTCAGGCCATCCCCATAAAACCTTTAATTTTTGAACCAAATTTGAAATGAATCGGTTAGTAATTAAGTAAAGGACAGACAGACAGACCGAAGCAATTGATAAAACATGCTTTTGGGCATGTAGAAATGCTAAAATTTGAAGATATGTAAAACCTTGGAGAGGCATTTTGTTATGAGTACCAACATTATATGTGGTCGCCATTTTGTTCCGCCATCTTAAATTCATACCACAATTTTACCAGTTTATCTATATATCACACAGAGTTTGAAATCAATCTACTAAGTATTTTTTTCAGACTGATTTTTTTAGTATTTCGATTTTACCAAAATTTTAGCAGTTAATTTCTACATAATACAAATTTTCAGGTACATTAGTTATGTAGTTTTTTTTAGTAATATTTTTTTTTCACTCGGCCGCCATTTTCTTCCGCCAACTTGAATTTGTACCACAGTTTTACCAGTTTATCTTTATATTAAACTTAATTGTAGTTTTTTCAGGCTGATTTTTTTTAATAATTTATAAGCCTTCATTTTCTTTTGTCCTTCTGGATTTGTACAAAAATTTTACTAGTTGATTTCTACGGAATACTTGATTTTGGGCAAAATTTCAGGTAAATTAGTTAAGTAGTTTTTTAGAAATAATGTTTTAACATTGCCATATTATGTTTTAATGTTTCAATACACTAGTTTTTTGGCGTTTTTTAGGACAGTAAAACGTGAAGATCTGTAAAATTGTAGGAGGGTAATTTTTACACAATTACAATACTTCCGAGGGAAATAAAAAGCTCTCACCTAACAAGCTGGAAATCGTTTAATGTGGCTAGTTATTTGGATTTCAGTATTTTGAAGTATTAAAAAACTAAAATCTGAAACCCGATCAAAATTGGTCTGATATTTTTGTTATGGTTATATAAATATTATAAATATACTTCTACGAAGCAGTTTTAAACGGGTTCTCGGAAAGACAGTTCATGCAAAAATAGTATATTCAAACAATAGTTTCAGAAAACATGGTTTCATAACACGTGCCCTAGGTAAAAGCGAGTGGAATAATTGTCTTATAAATAATAAATAAGCATTATCTTTAAAAAAAATATTTACTACATTTTTAAGTTGGTGACAATGTAAGCTTAAATGACATTTACCTGCTCGTTCATTTTCGTTTTTCAATGACGTGCCTGGTTTCAAATTTGACATGTCCTTGACTCAGCACTCCAAGTTTGTAAATAAAAAAAAATGTCGAAAAAAATAGAAATTATGACATTACTTTGCGTATCGAAAAGATGTGTTTATGATTGAAAAAAGAACGTTTAATTTCGTTATATAAGACCTGAGATATTGACTGTCAATTCTGACAAGGTTAGAGGTAAAACTATTTACTATGTAATAATAAAACTGAGTTTGTTAGGTTTCTTCAACAAATTTTCATGTGCTCTCTCACAAGTATCATGACACGTGAACTTCAGGCAAAAAACTCCATGTATATTACCAAGCCCACCGTATGAGTGGGAAAATCGAAGGGGTGGGTATGAATGGCAGAACATGATATGGAGGGTCCAAAGCGAGCGCGCGCTTTATCATGCATTTACTACATATAATTATAAGTGGGGACAAGCGTCTGAAAAATGTGTTACCAACCAGCAAGTTTAATCTGAGTTAGTCTGGCTAGGCCTGGGTTCGAAGCCTAGGTGGGTGTACGACCACAACTGCAGGCGATTTTAGTGGTTAAAAATCCAGCGGGGAAGAGTGTAAAAAAAATTCACTTTCCACGCTACGCTGATAACCAGGCCGGGGGGAACCGGATATTTCCGTGGTAGTAAATTCTCACCCCCCGCCATTACATACCCACCCTCTCAGGTGGAGAGGATATAACGTTAATAGTTTAAATAATAAACGCATTTTAATTAACAATCATTTGATATGTATTCCGTTTTATTTCATTTTTTATTTCTTCATCGAAATATTTAATAACATTTTTCTATCTCTATTTATTCTTTGTAGTGTTTTCACAAAAACTTTTTTTTTCATAAAACCTTTCAAATTAACTCGATTATATATTAATTTTTTTGGCTTCATTTTCGAAATTTATAATAATTATATATTTTCATTTTGATTAATTCAATATCTATAGTTTATTTAAAAATATAACTTTTATTAGAAAATCGTGCAATATATATATATATATATATATATATATATATATATATATATATATATATATATATATATATATACAGGGTGTTCGATTCCTCAGAAAGTAGGCTTTAGAAAAATTTGAAATTTCTTCCTTTTTTTAAATGGAACATCCTATATATAATCGAATTTTTGGAATCCTCGAAACATTCTAGGTATATTTCATGTATAATATTCTATACCTAAGTTCAACTGTTTGTGAGCTATTTTGAATTTTATGTAAAAAATGACGTTTGCTGGTCTAGACATAACTATAAATATCTGCTTATCGAAGTCTCTATTATTTATTTGCGGTTGGCTTCCTTACCCAAAAGAGTACACTTTTGTGGCCTGTGCTGATATTTTTATAATAAATAAATATAGGGTGATCAAAATATAGTTTAAAATAAATATAGTTTAAAAAATCGTTAAAAGTTACTTTTTTCAAACCGAAACCCTTAATTTTTATAATTTTATCTTATTAAACACTTAAAATAAGGGTGACTTTGTATAAAGTTGTCTATTCCAAGAATTTGTAGTTTTTGACGATTTAACATTTTTTATTCTAATAATACCAGACGGCTTCTAAGTTTTCTTTTACGTTTCTATAGTAACCAATTGGTTACTATAGAAACGTAATATTTGTTATACAATTACAATTACTTACTAAAATATTATTTATTTATTATAGTAATTATAATAATTATTAAACTAATAATCATGCCGGTGCGATTAAATTACACACACGAGGATTATTTGAATTTGTTTATGGAGTTTAACGGAGTTTTAACAAGAACATGCCAGATATTTGCTGATAGATATCCAGATAAACAGAAACCGTCACCGTGCAGCGTTAAACAAATGTTGGAAAACTATAAAAATGTTGAAACCGTGAAGACAAAAATTATTTAAAGAAAGCCTATTCCCGTCATAGTCTAGTCTACATAAGAAATCAACTTATTTTTTCAATAAATGTTAAAAATGTCCACCTTGTACTTCCAAACATTTTTCTCATCTCCGAATAAATCCCTCGTGGGTGGCCGCTCTATTTGAAGCTGGAGATAAACTTTCGAACGCGTCCCTTACCCTTGCCATACAATCCTCATTCGTTGTTACTGGATTAAAATAAACGATTCCTTTTATCGTTCCCCATATAAAATAGTCTAAGACTGTCAGATCGGGGGAACGAAGAGGCCACAGGAAAGATCCATTGTTGGCAATCCACTTGTCGTAAAACGTAGCTTGTAAAAAGTTAGTAACTGCAACGGATCTATGTGGTGGGGCACCATCGTGTTGGTAGAAAATTTGACTATATTCTGCCAAAGGTAAATTACTTAAATATTCGTTGTCCAACTCTTCAAGAATATTCAGATATCTTTCTCCTACAAAAGTTTATAGACATAATTTTACGGAAAGAAATGCTTTGATAATATTCATCGATTTATTGATTTAAGAAGAAACAAAATGCATCGAAATTCAATTAATTTAATCTGAAGAGTGCTCAATAAAAAAAAGAAGGTTTTATATTTTATGACTTTCTAAAGTTCCCTGTATAAATAGCTTGTAAATATCTAACTAAAGATAACTTTCATATAAAAATTGGGACGATATATTTTTTATATATGGTGCGTTACGGTATGTAGACCAGTATTTATATGAAGTACTGTAGTGTGACCTGTATAAATAATTTAATTTAATTTATTTATGTAATAATATTTACTAAATGATTTATCTAATTTTGGATTGACCCTAAATTGATAAAAAAAATTATTGTAATATTACCTAAATGGATTATTTTTCATTAAAAAAGTCCTTGTGTTTTAGGCAATGTATAACTTACCATTCAAATTTTCTTCCTAAAAATTCAGTTTTATTATTCCATCGTTCCTTACTGCACAAAATACACTAAATTGCCAGGATTCTTGAAAGTTCCGCGATATTACTCTATAAGGATGCGAATCACTCCAAAAATGGGAATTGTGTCTATTGAAAAGGCCATTTTTAGTACATTTTGCTTCATCGGTCCAAATTATATTGCCCAAAAATCTAGGGTTATCTTGTACCATTGTTAAAATAATCTTTTTGGCAAATCAGTGATTTTTAGATGTTGAACCAATGATATTAAATAAGGTTGGAAGTTATGTTTTAACAGCATCCTATGCACTGAGTTCCTCGAGATTCCTGATTCTCTTGCCACGTTTCTTAGGGATGTCATTGGATATGCTGCAAAATAACTCAGAATTGCAATCTCGACATTTTCATTATCAACAATGGGCTTCCCCTTATTAATTTTTGCCTTGACGTTTCCAAAATTTTTATAGTTTTCCAACCTTTGTTCAACGCTGTTCGGTGACGATTTCTGTTTATCTGGATATCTATCAGCAAATATCTGGCATGTTCTTGTTAAAACTCTGTTAGATTCCCCATAGATAATAAAAAAATTCAAATATTCCTCGTGTGTGTAATTTAATCGGGCCGGCATGATTATTAGTTTAATAATTATTATAATTACTATAATAAATAAATAATATTTTAGTAGTTAATTGTCAAACGACAACAAATATTACGTTTCTACAGTAACCAATTGGTTTTGTTCTCGCCAGGCCTCCCTATCATGGCCAACTAACAAGAAAACTTAGAAGCCGTCTGACGTTATTAGAATAAAAAATGTTAAATCGTCAATAACTCAAAAAGACTACAATTTTTTGGAATAGACAACTTTATACAAAGTCACCCTTATTTTAAGTGTTAAATAAGATAAAATTATAAAAATTGGGGGTTTCCATTTGAAAAAAGTAACTTTTAACGATTTTTTAAAGTATATTTATGTCAGTTTTTGATCACCCTATATTTAGTTATTATAAAAATATCAGCACAGGCCACTCAAGTGGATCTTTTTGGACAAAGAAGCCACCCGTAAATAAATAATAGAGACTTCGATAAGCAGATATTTATAGTTGTGTCTAGACCTGCAAACGTCATTTTTTACATAAAATTCAAAATATTTCAAAAACAGTTCAACCTAGGTATACGATATTATACATGAAATATACCTAGAATGTTTCGAGGAATCAAAAAATTCGATAATATACAGGGTGTTCTATTTAAAAAAGAAAGTTGACGTCTACTTCCGGTATAACCGGAAGTGTCGCCATCTTGAAAATATTTTGCGTGAGTTGCCCCCATCGACTTTAGTTAGCTGCCAAAATTTCAAATTTTTCCAAAGCCCACTTTCTGAGAAATCGATATATATATATATATATATATATATATATATATATATATATATATATATATATATATATATATATATATATATATATATATATATATATATATATATATATATATATATATATATATATATATATATATATATATATATATATATATATATATATATATATATATATATATATATATATATATATATATATATATATATATATATATATATATATATATATATATATATATATATATATATATATATATATATATATATATATATATTATATATATATATATATATATATATAATATGATATATAATATGATATATTCTACGTATATAAGTGTAAAGATAAAAATACAAAGAGCCGTTTTCGAACAGAGATATCTTTTTAGAAGATGTTTTATCCCAATTATAACAGAATTTTTAAAATTAAATTAATAAAGTTTCAAATACATTTACGTTTCTCACATAAGCTGAAAAACCCACATATAATAATGATATATTGCAAGTTGAAAACCAAACAATAACTGAAAAAATTTCTTGATTTTTACTTACTACTAGATTTAAGTTTTACCGTAACTAAACGCTAAGTCAGAAAACTTCCTACAACCCGTCATGGCGTGATTTTGAGTGAGGGGTTTACACGATGAATTAAAGAATGACACCGTTTTAGTATTGTCCGAAGTAATAGGTCAAACGCATGTTTCCATAAGTGAAAAAGTGACTTTATCAGATGAAACAATAACAACTTTCTTGGAGAGATTTAATAAACTTCTATTACAAATCCAAGGTTTCGGCACCAATTTGAGCCATCATCAAGGCTAGTAAATTCAAATTTGATAGGTACTCCATAGTAACATAAGTGGTGTTGACAATCAACCCAAAAACCAAAGGAAAAATATACGACAATAATTTAGCTGCAGGAATATGACGCTGCAGAGAAGGTCGAAGGTTATTATTGATATCCTTTTAGAAAAAGAAACTCGAGGATAACTGAATTTTCAAATTTAAATTGATATGCCAATATCCCTCTCAGACGAATTCTAAATTTCCAGTTTCCTCATTTCCATGCGAAGTAGGTAAACAACTATGAGAAATGTATTTATTATCTATGCAGTATATCTAAAAATACACTATTTCCGTTAAAATAAATTGTGCAACCAGTGAAGCGATACAAGCAGAAAGGATGCAAACAGTAATGTATTACCGAGGGAAAATTCAATTTATTCTTCTTTTGTGATGTTAAAAACTCATTAGAAAATGGCATAGATCTAGTATCAGAACGAGGTTTTTCGATCGCGTAAAGCAAAAAGTGATATTGGAAACCTTATAAAAAATATGCCAAAGTAAGGGGAGCGCGTAAAACACACCGCTCCTATCAACGAACGATAAGGTTCATTCTGTGTATATCAAATGCAAGGCAATGGGGAAACATCTTAATATTTGAAGCTCATTTAAAAATAATGGGTGTTTATACAAATTAAGCATAGTTTACTTCACAAATTATGTATTAAATGGTGTTAATTCTTGCTGATGCTAGTAAAAATATGCGTTTGAATTCGTTGATACGAAATATCAATTTTTATTATGACTAGAAATAGCATGTTAAAAAAGAAAACCGGACCGGAATTGCACGATTTTCTAATAAAAGGTATATTTTTAAATAAACTATAGATATTACATTAATTAAAATGAAAATATTTATATAAATATTATGAATTTCGAAAATGAAGCCAAAAAAATTATTATAAAATCGAGTTAATTTGAACGATTTTATGAAAAGAAAAGTCTTTGTGAAAACACTACAAAGAATAAATAGATTGTACCTACAAAAAATTATTTCATAATAACTTTATACAAATCCTTTTTTTTTTTCTTAACATTATTTACGTAGTCTACAAAAAATAAATCATGTCTTTAATTAATTTCCTCCTTAAAAAGAAGGTTCTATTCAAGAAAATGGAATTTTATCATATTGTTTTCGCAGTTTAGCACTTGATTTTTGTCACTTGGATAAGTAATTTTTTGTACTTCATTAGGCCGCCATTTTTTCGGCCGTACTGGATTTATACACAAATTTCACCAGTTTATCCCGATATCACACTTTAATTTTGCCCAAACTTTTACGAAAATGTAACAGTTTCATCCCCTTATGCACCCTGACAGTTTACCAAAATTTGAGCTGACGGAAATGGGAGAACATGTTTTTAGGGGTCCAGGGAACCGAAAACGTAAAGATCTGCAAAAATCTGGGTGATTTTATCGCAATTACAATACTTACCTCTTACGAGAATGTATATTGTCAAGCACAGAATTATATGCAATATTACTTTCAAATATCAAGTACAAGAATAATATCTCTTATATCTCAAATAAAATAAATGCTAAAAGACGATCAATATACCATACATAAAAACAAGTAATTCTAAGATATTTTTACCTACTTTTAAAAACGACCATCTGTAAATATGTAAATAAAAAGTTAGGTGTTTTTTAAATATATATTTTATTTAGTTAGATTCCTACGTCCCTAGTCATACCCTATATCGGGACCATGACAATATAAAGCGTTTTTTTTTCGGGCTATTTTTATCCACTGGCTCTAAAGACAGTGAAATAAATAACGCCTAATATATCTTGTGCAAAAATATATAAAACAACAAAAATAATTTGAATTTTACTTAGTTTAAATTATCATGACTTCATCTAGTTGTAAAAACTGAGTTGTAGAAAGAAACCTTGGCTGAAACAATATAAGAATCTCCAAGCTAGGATTTTTGTCTTTGTTCTTCTTTTGATGCCTCATAAGTTTGTCATATTCGCGCGAAAACGGCGAATTAGTTTCCTTAAAAGATTTAATTTGTAACAGTCCTTAACAAAAGCATTTTTATTTATCCAAATAATTTTGTTATAGATCGAACACAACCTTGGACGATTGCGAAAAAAAATTCGCAAACGCAACGGAGCAGATGGCCAAGACTCATCCAAATGGTTTCTGCAACGTTTCATTCGATAATCTGCTTTGTTGGCCTCCCACGCCCTACGGCACCGTTGCAAAAGTCAAATGTTTTTCGGAGTTTTTGGGAATACGGTACGATGACACAAGTAAGTAGATTTCGAACTTATTTGCTACTTGCTAGTACCTTTCTGTTTAGAAATAATTATTAAAATTTATACAATCGATATGTGCTAAACAATTGAAGGTTTCAAAACAAATTAACAAAATCTAATAAGAAATATTGGTTCTTGGGTTTAGAACCTGTTAAATTAGAATTATTTTGCGACGTTTCCTTTACGATTGCACGGTACATCTTCAGGGATCTTGACTGCACAATATCAAAGTACTGAATGAGCTCCAATGAGCAAAGTTCAGATATTTATACCAACGCATGTGGTGATTGGTTTTCATGCCTCACGTAGCACGTAGCCCACGCGTCTATTAAAATTTTTAGGGTACTTAATAATTTGAATGGATTCTCTAATTTTTCGTTTATAATAACCCGAGACCGAGGTAAAAAACTTAATATCTTTTTCATTAATCATGTATCCTGTTAGGTTGTTTCTTACTTATATATATTTTATGTTCCTTAAGTCTAGTAGGCACAGACTGTCCAGTTTCACCTATATAAACTTTACTGCAGGAACAAGGACTTTTATAAACTTCTGATTGCAAAAAAATTACATCATTTGGCGTCCTTAACCATTCCTCAAACCTTTCTGTGTTTACTAAAGATTATGCGATTGTTGGATCCAAAATTCTTGTAATTTTATCTGTGATACTCTAAATAAAAGATAATTTGTAAATGTTAGCAAAAGCTAGTTGTCGATTTTAAAATAATTGCTGTGCGGGATTTAAATGTTTAAAATTCGTCTTGGAAGTCGCGGTATATTCAGAATGGCACAATATTATAAAATTTGTATTGGTTTAACTCCGAACTTTTTCGAAAATTTGACGGAATTAAGCAATTTGTGGTCTAAACATGATCTTTTGATGAAAATTAACGGAAACTTGTTGGCAAAATTACTTTGTAGATTAAAAGTTCTGTCACAGTTTTTATTTTTTCCTACTGTAAATACTAAGGAAGGTAATGTTTTTAATATTCCTGTAGGTAGGTACTTATTTATTTATCTATTTATTTATTTGTTTATTTATTTATTAACGGCAACACCATTTTTACAATAATATTTCATAATAATCCCAATTTCAATGATAACGTAAAAAAAAATAATCGTGACGAAAGAAGAATATAAATTAAACATAACATCAAATAGAATACTTCCAGATATTCAAAGGGATTTAAACAAATTATCACATTAACTACGAGTTAAGGAATATGTGCTAAAATCTTGCCAGCTGCACCGAAAGATCCTACTTACTGTCGTTTGTTTTATATTGGTTCGTTCATCCTATAAGTAGTTCTGTAATGTGGACGTTTACAGAGGCCTTTATATTTATTATTAGCCTCCGCAGTCGTACTGAAGTCCAAAAGGCCTAGTAGAATGGAACTGTCTATTATAACTTATATTCGCTACAGGCTGTGGACAGAGACTGCAAAACAACTGACACACAACTGAACAGTATTACAACCATAGAAATATAAGCACAATACAATATTTTTAGATTGTACGAAGAGAAATCCTTAGTGCGGTGAACTACAAAACCAATTTAAAGAAAAAAGTGCGACCCAATTTTTGGATGTGGAATATATAATTCAAATTCAAATCCAGTGAAACACCAAGATCTTTCACATGATCGAACTTACCCAGTCATTCGCCACCAATAGCATAGGGGAAAATGTGAGAAGGACGGGACTTTATGAATAAGATTACTGAACACTTAGCTGCATTCGTTTTTCTGGGACCAATCATTGAAACAATCTAAATCATTCTGCAGTAACTGGGCATGATATTCGTCTTCAATAACACGGTAATTTCTTAGTTTGCAAATAAAATATGCTCAGATGAAATATTACATGTCATTCACGTCTGAAGAGTACTCGTCCGCAATAGAATTCCTATAGCATGCCAGATAGTACTCCAAATTGGTTTGAAAGAAAGTTATTTGTCCGGCTTCAGTGACTTCTATAACCCAAAAAACTTTTCAGCTAAGCAATTATATCGGCTGAAAAACACATTATCTCAATTTAGACAAAAGCAAATGGTACTGAACACGGTTAAATGCTTTAAAGAAATCGGTATTTTTACCATCATTCTGCAATCCTTTTCCGAAAGACACAAGAAGGATATTTTGATATAGGAGAAGATTGTTATCTGTCGACCTTCCAGCAGAGAAACTAAGTTGTTCTCTCTTAATCAAGCCTTTACAGTAAAAATATTTATTTGGTTCTATTAATCACTTGCCAAACAAAGTATGTATGTGTATGTATGTTCGTTTAAATTTACCTTTGTATAATTATTTATGACCTCTTACCAAGCTAAATGCTTAGATCGATTTTAAGAGTGATGAATCAAAAATTTTGCCTATATCCAGCGAGTGTTCTATCTAGGTTTGTTTCAAAAAAAATAAAATAATGGAAATAGTGACCTATCTAGTCAAAAAGACTATTTATAATTGACGTGGTAGGTATTATAAAAATATATACATATTCTTTTATGACTAAATGGATTATAATAAGTGAGAGGTCAAAAGATTCCTACTACTTTCAAGAGAATCACTAACTATATACAGGGTGTCCCAAACTCAGTGACCCATTAGAAAAATCTGAAAGCCAATGAATAAATTATTTTGAAAATTTGGCTCTAGCTAGAGAAAAACATAAATTCTCATTTTAAAATAATTTAAATGGTGCGGTGTTGCCGCTTCTAACTTAAACAGGTGGCAACATCCGTTCCCTTAATGGAATGCCATGTATTGTTATTACATTTTTGTATTGTCCTAAACATTCTGAACACTTGTGTTATGTTTCCTATACCTAAATTGAACTGTTTTCGAGAAACTGGCGCTTGAAAATGAAATGTTTGACCATTTAAAGCCCTGTAACTCCCAAACAACTTGCAACAAAATGTATTTCACTTTTCTGTCTCATTTTTTAATTATCTATTTCCTCACGCCAATTTTCAGTTTGACAGGAGGTGTCAAAATTTGACATTTCCTGTCAAAATAGAAACAGATGTCATGAGATAGATAACTAAATACCAAAATAGGAAAGTGCAATCCATTTCGTCGCAAGTTCAGTCGTTTGGGAGTTACAGAGCTTCAAAGGGTCAAAAATATCAATTTTCAAGCGTCATTTTCTCGATCGTTGAATTTAGATATAGGAAACATAACACAAAAAGTGTTTGGAATTTTTAGGACAATAGAAAAATGCAATAATAGACACAGCAGTCCATTTGGAAAACGGATGTTGCCACCTGTTTAAGCTAGAAGCGGCAACACCGCACAATTTAAATTATTTTAAAAAGAGAATTTATGTCCATCTATGGCCAGAGCCGAAATTTCAAAATAATTGTTTCATTTGTTTTCCAGGTACTTCTAATAGACCCCCGAGTTTAAAACACCCTGTAGAATTTTAATCATGTACCTACGTAAGCATAATATATGCTACACAAGAGGAAGTGCGAAATACATAAAATTAATTAAACCTGATTGAAAAGCATAAAAGGAAAGTGTCGTCCAAATGTAGAACTTATTAGGTTCTAAGCAATCGGCTTTGTTTTTGTCAATAAATTTGTACTTATGTAAATATATGAAATATAAACAATTTTCCGCAGAATAAGACAATTAATTTAAATTATAAATGACTTTGGTATAATAAAAAAGAAATGCAGTGGCTTATTTCAAATATTTACCTCTGACGTGTTACTTTTATCATTAACTATTGGGTAATAAAACTGTCTTTATTAACAGCACAATATATCCAGAGCAGCTTCTTGTATTTAACTTTCGCTATCTATATTTGACTTTCACCAAAAAACACATTGTCTGATATTTCGCTTTGATTGCCTAAATGATCATGATATTATCTCCGCAGAAACGCAGCGTATTGTTTTCTAACAAATTTTGGAAGTTCTTGATAAAAAAACTCTTAAATACGTTAATTGGTGTGGGTATTTGCATTAAATATATATATATATATATATATATATATATATATATATATATATATATATATATATATATATATGTTTTCATTCCGGGTGTACTACGGTACACTACTATCGTTCTGAAAAGAACAGTTTTGCTGACGTTTCGTCAAAATCACATTTCGCTTTTTCAAAGCTTTCTTCCTGGCGCTCGAATAGAGACTGAAGTAATAGTTTTTTTTTTTTTTTTTTTGTGTCGATGGGGAATGCTTTTACGCACGAATTCCCCAAAAAACCCCAACGGGCCCCCATCAGATGGACCATCATTGGGCTAGCGAAGGATCCTTCGATGGGGTTGATGCCGTCCTTTCGGGAGAAACTCCTATGAAGGACGTGGTCCTCGCTGTCGTAGGGGGGGGGGAGATCCTCACTTGGCAGGATGTTTTTGCCACCTCTCGATACTTGTAGTCATCTGAAAATAAAAAATATTATTAGTAGGGAAGTGTCGTCTTACCAGGGGGGGATATTTCTCTGTTGTCCTCCTTCCTTCTGTCCGGACTGCCGCTGCCTGCGTCCTACTGTCCCGTGGTCCAGTCTGCCGTTGTCAGTGTCCCTCCGTCAGTGTGCCTTGTGGTCTTCGAGTTTTTGGTCCTCTTCTGTGCCCTCAGCGACACTGCTGTTCCGTGATCCGGCAGTGTTGAGGCTGAGGTGGGGTGTTCTTTTACCTCAGGTTCAACTGCAGCTCACGCCGGATCCAGTTGAGGTACCTGGGATCCTCTTCTTTTACCTCAGGTTCAGCTGCAACTCACGCCGGAGCCAGCTGAGGTACCTGGGAATCCTCTTCTTGGAATTTGATGGCCTCTTGTTGATACTCTTGGGGTTTCGGTGAGCAAGATCTAGTTCCTGAGGAGCACGGAGACTCAGAAATTTCGATTTGCCCACTTCCATCCTAGAGTATATTAGTGCAGGAGCCCGTGTCTGGGTCTCCTGTACCTTGTCCAGTTGTTGTGTCTCGGAGCTAGCGGATTGTAGTCAACCAGGTCTCGTAGGCTTTCGTTGGGGTGATTTTCTGCTGCCCTGAAGGCTCGGGTAGCCTTTTGCCGCATGAAGTCTTCGATAGGTGTCCATTGAAGGTCACGCTGCAGATCCTCATTCCTGATAAACCATGGGGCGTCAGCTGCCATCCTAATGAGTTTGTTTTCTGTCCTCTTCAGCTTCATAAGGTGGGATTTAGAAGCATATCCGAAGGATGTGGAGCCATATGTGAGTTGGCTCCTGGCTACTGTTTGGATCAGTAGTAGCTTGGTCCTCAGTCCCATTTCACTTTTCCGACAGAGCAGTGGATAAAGTTTACCCATCGCTAGTCTGGTTTTTGTCCTCGCTGCGTTGATATGGTTATTCCATGTCAAGCTTCTATCCATGGTCATCCCTAGGTACTTGGCCTCGTGTAACCAAGGGACCTCGACATCTCCAACTCAAGCTCTTCGAGCCAGTCTCCTACGTTGGAATAGGATTGCTTGGGACTTCTGGGGGTTGATCTTAACCTTCCATTTGACACACCAGTCATGAAGGTTATCAATGTCCTCTTGCAGTCGTCTGCCCATTATCTGGGTGCTTCTGCTTTGCTGAAGGATGGCCGTGTCATCAGCGTAAAGTGCCATTAAGCCCTCATCTCCGATTGGGACATCGTGAGAGAAGATGGAGTATAAGACGGGTCCCAGCACAGACCCTTGTGGTACTCCAGCTACTAGTCCTCTTGGAGCTGAATAAGAGTCATTCACCTTGACTGTGAATGATCTGTTATTTAGGTAGCTCCTGATAAGCTTTATGTTTCTTCTCTCGTATCCAGCCACCGACATTTTGTGGATCAGGCCTTGGTGCCACATTCTGTTGAAAGCTCTTTCGATGTCCAGGAAAACTGCTCCTGTGGCCTCTCTATTGTTGAATCCTTTGGTGATATACTCTGTGGTTCTGAGTACCTGCTGCTCAGATGAGTGCCCTGCCCTGAAGCCGAATTGTTCATCAGGGATGGCATCTAGTTCTTGGGATTCATCTTTTAGTCTTCTGGCTATAGCTCTTTCAGCTACTTTGCTTAAAGCAGGGAGTAGGCTGATGGGCCTGTAGTTGTGTGGTACTGTCCTGTCTTTTCCTGGTTTTTCAGTGACGATGACTTCTGCCTTTTTCCATGTGCTGGGGAAGTGGCATGTTCTTATGATGGAGTTTATGATGTTGGCCATCGCACTGTATCCTTTCCTGGGGAAGTTTTTCAGCATCTTGTTGGTGATGCCGTCGGCTCCAGAGGCTTTCTTGATCTTCAGTTTCCTGATAATGTCTCGAACTTCCCAGGGTGAGACAGGATGTGGATTTTGTTAAGGCAAAATCCAAGCATCCAGGTCTCTAACTGAGACGTGGATCTCTTCAGTGAGCTCTTCGTCTTCCTCTGGGTGTTGGTTTAGCTGACCTTGTTGGACTATGGCATCCGCTAAGGCTTCAGCTTTGTCCTCGTCGGTGTAGATTGGGCCATTTACACCTTGGAGTGGAGGGATAGGACGTTTGTCCATTCGAAGAGCACGTTGCATCTGCCAGGCTGTTTGGTGATGCGTGTCTAGGGATCTCAGCTTTTCCTGCCACTTGTTGTTTCGGTGTTCTTGTAACCGGTTTCTCAAATTTTGAGAGTGTCGGTTTAGAACAGTCCTGTCCTCTTCCTCGTGGGATCTGGCGTAGATCCTGCGGAGGCGTCTGTTGGTCCTGATCTCCTCTCTGAGATTTTCAGGAAGCTCCTCGGTTTGTCGATGCCTGCTTATCTCTTCCACTACTGTGTTTTCATGGAAGGCATTCAGGATGGCTGTCTCTAGACTTCTTACGGCCTCATTTAGTCCCTGAGGAGCGCGGATCTCAGGGATTTCGATTGCAGCTTTCAGTTGTCTTTGATAGGCCTTCCAGTCGGTCGTCTTCTTGGTGTGGCGGTTTACTCTGTTAAGGTTTACTCCTACTTGCAGGAATACCGGGTTGTGGTCGGATGTACCCTCATTCAGAGTGTTTATGTCCAGCTCTTCCCTGATGTTTTTCAGGAGTGCTAAATCCAACACGGTTGGCCTCCCGTTTCCGCGGGGGAGGTGTGTTGGTTGTTCTGGTCCTATTATGGCGAGTCTATGGTCCTCGCATAGTCTGGATAGTTTGCGACCATTTGAGTTAGTATGGGTGCAATGCTATTCTTCGGATCTGCAGTTGAAGTCTCCAATGATAATTTTAGCTCTTCGTCGTCTGGCTAGATGCTCGATGTCCTCATTTAACAGCTCTTGTGTTGGGGCGCGATACGCAGAGGTAATTTTGATCGGTACTCTACGCGTGTAGACCTCTATGGAGATGGCGTCTAGTTCCACGTCTTCAACCCCCAGGAAGGAGTGTGGAACGCCTTTTCTGACCAGGATCGCGACTCCTCTCTTGGCTCGGTGACCAGGAGGTTCGTATCTGTAGATGTGATATCCTGGGAAGGTCATTCTTATTTCAGCTGTTAGTTTAGTCTCCTGTAATGCTAGAACATCGGGGCGATGTTCTTCCAGGAGTTCTAGGTTCCTGGCCCTTAGACCGCAGGTGTTCCAGGAAATGAGTTTTAGGGTTTCATTTTGTTGTTCTGGCATTGTTTATTTTAGTCTACGGAGCTGTTTCTCCACAGCCTTTGTTATTGTGGGAATTATGGTTTCCACAATAGAGGGCATCATTCCGGTGACGGCTTGCAGGATTGCGGCCTGGAGATCAAGAGGAGGGGAGCTCTCCTTCTTTTCCTTTGGGGGAGTAGTGGTAGTTTTGGCCACTTCCGTATAGGTGGCTTTAGTTGCAGGTTTCGTGGCTGCAGGCTTCACTGTGTTTTTGAAGTTGGCCCATGGGGCTATAGGTGCCTTTTTAGGGGCGGGATATTTCGGGCAGCCCTTGTAACTGGCCGGATGTCCTTTTTGATTGCAGTTGGCACAAACTGCATTTTTGGAGCCATCTTCCTCCTTTTCCGGGAGTCGGCATGCGTCCGTTCTGTGTAGTCCTGCACATTTAACATACTTGTCTGGGTAGGTACATAGCGATTGTGTATGTCCGAAACGCTGGCACTTGAAACACTGTTTTACAGTGCCGTCTTTTCTCTTATTTTCCACTTTGACCACCCGGTCAAAGAGGGTGCTTATTTTCATTATTTGGTTGTTTGTGGTTTTAACCAGGAATAATGGCATGGGTTTCTTTGTAATCCTTGAGGTTATTCTGACTACGCTAGCATCAGTAATGCCGAGTTCGTGTAGTTCTTGAACTATGTCTTCTACCAGGGTGTTCGTGTGTAAGCCGCGGATTACCGCGTGTGTCCTTTTTTCCTCCGGGAGCTGATAGGTGTGGTATGGGCGATTGGCCTCTTTAAGGTGTAGGGTCAGGGCCCTATGGTCGTTGGCTGTTTTTGGAAAAATTTGGAGCCTCGAGCCGGAGGCCTTTGCTTTATTGAAGCCTATGTTTGCTCCTTTGATGTTGCGACGGACTTCTGTCCAGGTCCCGTCGTCCTCAATAACTACGGGGGGAATTTTCGGGGTAGTTTCTTGGGACACTACACTTTTGGCGGCTTCGGTTGTTTCCATAGCTTCGGTTGTTTCCATAGGTACACTAATTTCACTGTTTTTATTTGTGGGGTTTTCATTTTTGGGGATTTCACTGTTCTCACTATTCTCACCACTGGGGGGGGGGATTTAACCCTTTTTCCTTTAATTTTGGTTTCGGCAGATGTATTTGATTGTCCGCTCTGCGGGGGGTGCCGAGTCGTCTTCCCTTCTTGTTGTGTAACAAGAAGATTTTCTAATCTATCGAGCCTGTCTGTAAGGCTTCGATTTTCCTCTCGTAGGGTCTTTAAGTTTTCACTCAGGCGGAAGTTTTCCTCTTTCAGTCTTAGGATTTTCTCGGATTTTGCTTCCGAGGAAACTTTGCTCACTTTTAATGATTTGCTTGGCTTCATCCTATTTTGCACTCACTGCACTAGTCCTCGCAAGATATTTCCAATAAAGGAAAATTATCCACTTTAACACTTTAACTGTACGGAGCCGGGTGAACCGAATCGATCCGTACTGTTTCAATGCAAAAAGCGAACTGCGATGAAGTAATAGTGACTGCCATGCTTCCTTTTATACTCCCACCCGGGGCCGAAAGTTATATTGTTTTCCGTTGCTGTTGTTGTGCGCTAATTGCGCTTGATTTTTTGTGATTTTAGATTTGTCGATTATTGTCTTCCTTACTGTTGGTAGTATTAATGAAAAAATATCTTACTAAAATTATACAACCAGTTGTCAAAAAAGCTGGTTCATTTGTAAAAACACCCGGAGCATTTCATTCGAATTATACGAGCCATCGTTCTGGAAAAAGACGATATCATAACAAGCCTAGATGTCAAGTCGTTGTATTCTAGTATTCCCATCGACGAAGCATTAGACAGGATTGCTATAAATGGGGATTTCCAGACACATATAATACATTTCTCGGAGCATTGCCTTAGCAATACTTATTTTTCATTTAACGGGCAAATGTATAAACAAATAGATGGTGCTCCAATGGGGTTCTCTGTCACCAGTAGTCGCGAAATTATTTATGAAATACTTCGAGAAAGAAGCTCTTGAGAAAGCAAGTTTGAAGACCAAATTATAAATTCATTATGTGGATGAGATATTTATTATATGGCGACGTGGCTATACAGAGCTCCAAAAATTTCTGACTCACGTAAATTCAATGCAGTCCAGAATACAATTTACTCGAGAGCTAGAGGAAAACATCAAACTTTCAATTTTAGTTGTTCTGGTCACAAAATTGCATAACGTACATTTCGAATACACCGTGTATAGAAAACCAAAACATACCGACAGATGTTTAAATGCAAGATCTTATCATCACCCTGCACAAATTCAAGTTGTGGTCGATACTTTAATATCTAGATCCGTGCGATTTGCTGAAAAACAGACGAGACAAAACGAACTTAATATAATATCTAGTGCTCTAAAGAAAAATGATTATACAAATCGCATCATAGAGAAAGTCATTAATGCGCAGGGTTCCCAAACAACGAAAATTATGAACCGGGAAGGCAAGGCAACACGTAGTCTTACTATATGTAAAGGGCACAACAGAATCAGAAGAATTCTTAGAAAACACAATATACAAATAAAACACAAGCTACAAACAACTATAGGTAAACTACCTGGCAACCCAAAAGACAAAATCAAATTGGAAAACCACGGTGTATACATCATTCTGTGCCAGGATTGTGAAAAGATATACGTGGAACAAACTAACAGGCGAATATAAGCAAGAGTAAAAGAGCATAAACTCTATCCGTACATCATCAGGAAACCGGCCACAAAATAAATTTCGGTGCGTGAAGAGATTGCCAATATAGATCAGTATAAGATTAGAATAATTCGAGAAGCCACAGAAACTAATAGTTGATTTAAATAAAAGAGACAAATCATTAAAACTACCAACAGTATGGAATTGACAAATCTAAAATCACAAAAAATTAAACGCAATTAGCGCAACAACAACAGAAATATCCAGAAAACATAAATAACGTCTAACGGCCGCTCAGATATAACCTTCGGCCACAGGTGGGGGTATAAAGGAAGCTAACACTCTCTATTCGGATGCGAGAAAGAAAGCTTCGAGAATGTCAAATGTGACTTTAGGGAAACGTCAGTGAAACTGTTCTTATCACAACGACAGTAGTGAATGCATGTCGGGATTCAGAAAAATGGAAATTTACAATTGATTTGTTCCCAAATTATTGCACCATAAATAAGGAAGAAAGAAAAATACAGCCAACTGCAATTGAATTCGGATTTTTCGGCGGCGCTGCAAGAAAATAAAAAATAATTTAATATAGCTGGTATTAAAATACTGTTAAAAAATCCTGTTTGTAGACTAATAGACATATTAGTTTGCATGATGAGTTTTGAGGTTTCTTAAAATATGTTTTTAATTAATGTATATTTAATATTTTTTCTTACGTTACCAAATAGCCATACATTTTTAAATTAATTATATAATATTAATACGTAGTTCTTTATATAGCATTATAATCTATTTACTTGTTTTAAATTGTGGAAACAAACACAAAAATTATCTCGATAGAAATAGTTAGGTATTAAGAAGGATTTTAATAAAAATGATTACCTCCCATATAAAAAGCAATTACATTTCGAGAAATATTCATATTTTAAAGGGCGGAACTAGGCAATAAATAAACGGATATGCAATAAATGGCAAATCAATTTTTACCTGATGGCATTTACAAGTTGCAAATTGAAAATATTAAATTACGATATATTTTAATAGAATTATTAATATTTTCAACATATGTGTATATAATGTAATTTAACATGGAATTTGTACCCGCTGTAATTGATTTAAATTAACACTCAGTAAAAAATTATTCGACAAATTATAGAAGTTCATATAATTCATTGTTAATTTTAAAAAATGTATTGTTTTTCGTCGCATTTTACTTGAAAATTTTTATTCTAGATAAAAGCTCCAGTTAATAATAGGTTAATATAAAAGTTGCCATTCATTTTGCCCGTTTTAATTAAAATAATACAAAATTGTATCTTATTTAAATGTTTTTTTTTATTTTCTTCAGGAATCATTAAAAACAAAAACCACTGAAGATTCTAATATGCCTTTTGATTTTTGCTTTCTGGGGCTGTTTATTATCAGAAAAAATCAGTAAATTTTTTTAACTCGGAACTTCCCTTGTTATGAATTTTCCCTTTTATTAGAAATAGTGAAGTGCGACCTAATATAGTTCAGTAGATGGTGGATAATAGAGGACGTCGGCTGTAGCTCGGGAAGTTCGCAAGTAGGCCGCTAGGGGGCGTAACAGCAACACAAAATTGTAAATGTCAATTTATTCTTAAATTCTTAAATTTTGTATTCTTCAACTAATTGCGCAGTTTTTTGATAAAGACCATTTTTGCCTATTTTCAAAAATAAAGTGGTGGGAGAAGGTCAAACATTTTTACTTTCAAATGTAAATACCTTTGTTTTGGATGAACCGATTTTATTCAACTTAGTGTCGGAAAAGTGGTTTTTTTGCTCTACTCATGGAGCTATAAACTGTACCGTAATGATTTTGTTACTGGTAACTAGATGGCGTTGTTTCAGAAATCTCCAAATAATGTCGATTTTCTCAAAAAAATCAAATGGTACGCGATGACTTCTATACCACAATTTATTTGGTAGCTATGAAGGGCATTGAATATTGAAATAAAAAATCCTGGTCCGCATTTGAATTAAGAAAGTTGATGATGGATTCTCGAATCCGAAACGTCAGATTGGGAAATCATCGGTGCCGTTTTGTAGAAGAGAAAAAGTGACAATGACAAAGTGAAAATTATTTTCAGCTCTCATTTCAATTAATCCTAAAATTTTAGGAAAACCAAGCAACTGGAAAAAAACAATAAACTAACAACAAATATATTTAAGATTACTGAAAACTACTTTCGCAAATGCTTAAAATGCCGGCCATCATTGTAAATACAAAGTTGCAATCTTTCTATTTTTCTTGTGTCGAGTAGACTGCAGCCTCCCTCCACTACTGCTATAGAAATACTTTGGATAGCATTCCTAATACGGTCCACCATATCGTTTCTTGTAGTAGGTCGAGTCGCATATACTAAATCTTATTACCCTAAATAGTTTTCAGTAATTTTAAATATATTTGCTTTTAGTATATTGTTAGTTGTTAGTTCATTTCGTCGATTTTTTTTTGTCTTTTTACTGAAGCAAGATAGAACTCGGTTTAATCTTTTTGCCCAAACCGAGTCCTGCCCTGGATAGAAATAGTTAGGTATTAAGAAGGATTTTAATAAAAATCACTACCTCCCATATAAAAAGCAATTACATTTCGAAATATATTCATATTTTAAAGCAAGGAACTACGCAATAATTAAACGTATATGCCGAGGAGTGTTTCACGCTAGGCAGTGGTGTACATTTTGTGAGAAGTGGAACCACAGTGGCGGCAATATCGGCAATATTTTCAGTATTGAGCAGTAATAGGTAGTTTTTTATAAAATTACAGTGCGTGGCAATGTTAGGTAAAACCTGGGCAGTAACAGCAATTTTGGCAGTAATTGAGCAATGGTCAGTGAAGGCAGCGTCACCCCACCACGCCTCATAACACGTGACAATCTTGCGCCCAATCAGAAAGCTCAATTATTAGCCTTGTGATGATGCTTCTGCCGAATTGTGCGTCGCGTCGGGTGGCTACGCGATTCAGAAGATGTTATATGACATAAAAAATAACCTATTTATAAAGTAGACACAAACTTCACAATTCTAGATCTAAGCACAAAATTCACAATTCCAGACATAAGCAATGATTTTTTAAATCATGTTTGTTATTTTCCTCTGTATCGAGAGCTAAAAAAAAACCTCGAAATATACAGTAGGATCAAAAATTAATGGCTATAAAGAATTTTAAACGTTAGCACTAACTTTTATGTGATTATATAAACTCAAGGAAATAATTACGAGATATTGATATTTTATGTCTGTATTTAAACTTTGATGAAAAAGAACGAGTTATCGGATTTTTAAAAACTTTCATATTCCATGGTGTATGCTTCTACTTTTATTTTTTGTAAATTATACAGGATAAATTCAAATTCAAAGATGTTTCTTGTTTTTTTTTTTCAGTCGCCGTGTCTACACAGAAAGCCTGCTAGCTAACCTTTACCTTTGCATGAATAAAGCAATGTATTATTAATATTTAGTTTATTATTTTTATTTTTATTGCTTCCCATGAGAGAGATACATAGAATTTTTTAATTGCACGCTTTTATTTTTTTTGCATTAAGGTTTAGGTTAAGGTTACTTTAACTATACTTTATGTAAAGTTCCCATTTAAAAACAGAGAGGGTTTTTCACCTAGATATTAATACACAGGGTTGCATAAATACAGGGTGCTCCTAAGTGTCGAGTAAATATTAAAGGAGGTGATCAGGAAGTCATCATTTTATTTTCGAAATCAGGGTTTTTTTTAGTAATTCCGTAAAAGTAAGAGCTATTAGATTAAAATCTGGCACAACCTCATAGGTATTTAAAGGCTACGTTTTAACAGTATCATCAGTTTTTATGTCAACGATGGGCATATGTATAGGTAACCATCCCTGTCTTTCTTAAAAACAACAAACGATTTTTTAAAAGTTCATCAACTTTGTCGTTAAGCGCAAGTAAAAAATGCACAAGAAAACCGTTTTAGTATTTTATGATAATTTGGAGTTGGAATTACTCGTAACCCTACAATATCTACTACATACCTCTACTATTTCTTGGATCGTTTTAAGAAAAAACGTTTTTTATAAATATTTGTTCGTAACCAAAGATAGTAAGCTGTGCCAAAGGCGTGCATCAAAATATAATTTGTTTTTAAACCACTTGTATCACAAAATACTGCAAGGCTTTTTCTGTGTATTTTTAATTGCTCTAAAAGACAAAGCTGATAATTTTTTAAAAAACCGGTGGCTACCAACTTTTTATAAGGGAAGTCACAGATAGTTACCCATACCTACGCTTATGATTAATAAAAAAACTATTTAATGCTGTCAAACTGTAGATTTTAAATATATATGAGGTTATGCCAAATCTTAATCAAACAACCCTTACTGTCATGGAATTACTAAAACAAAATGACAATTTTTTTTAAAAAAGTTAGCACCCTGTATCTTGAAAATAGGGCATGTCTAGAACTGGAAGACAGCAAAAGCCATGATATAAAGATCTCTGATGAAAATCTAAATGGCTTGTTGCAATATGACGAAATAGATGTACGTAATTAAATTCTGCTTTAAGAAGAATATAAGATCAGTATCTAAATATTCAACTAAAAAACGGCACTTCAAAACTAGTTAAATATTCAACACTGTGCTGGCTATTTTTTTATAACAAAAGTCATCTTTCCACAGACAGCCTTATAAGGGCTTGTGGCATGAAGCATAAGCAAACACCTGATAAGCAAAATAAGGTGACAGAAAAAGAGTTAAGACAATCTATAATACAAGTAATATTATAATCAGCGCAATTGTAATTAAAGAAGAATATTCTATATTCTATGACTTGAAATCAAACATAATACGTGCAAAATACAATTTTTAGAGACTAAGTTTCCAGTAATTTTGTCTGGTCATAAAAGGAAGATGTACAATATATTCATGTTTTAAAGCGGGGAACTATAACTAAGTTCGTATAATTCATTGCTAATTTTAAAAAATGTATTGTTTTTACAGTTAATAACTACAGTTAATTTTAAAAGTCGCCATCCATTATGCACGTTTTAATTAAAATTATATAAAATTATATCTTATTTAAATGTGTTTTTTTATTTCCTGCAGGAATCACTACAAACAAAAACCACTGAAGAGGCTAATATACATTTGATTTGTGCTTTCTAGTGCTGTTTATTATTAGAATTAGGATTAGCTGAAATGAGTGAGCAAAATAATTTCCATTTTACTATTGTCACCTTTTCTCCTCTACAAAACGGCAAGGTTAATTTTCCAATCCGGCGCACAGACGGGCAAAATTGAAAAAACCTGGCCAAAACTTAAACGATGATATGTAGTAATAAAATTTCCTTAATGTGTTTATGAGAAATAATATTGTAAAAACTAATTAACATATTTGTCAATTGGCTACTAATCTGGTGGAAAATTTAATAATATAATAAATAAATACTTGACAAAAACATAATTATGTGTATAAAACCGAATTTAAATTGTTTTAAAAAATACTGCCTACATTTTACTGTTTTTATATTATTTAAAGTCATCAACGGCGTAAAATTAATAATTAATAAACTAATAACAGCATCATTTATTCTCAGAAATAATGTCGCATAACTAATTATTGTTTTTAATCCCCGGACCCGGAGTCTGAGTCACTTGAGCTATTAATTTCTGAGTCTTCATTAGTAGTATTAGTGGCAGATCCCTCTGGACGGGGGCTAATAATAAATCTAAGACTTCTTTTTCGAATGACTTGGACTTTCGCCTTGGAAGTTTTCGCATGCTTAATATGACTGGATCAGACGATATAAGCAGTCTCCAAGTTTTGTTGCCTTGAACACTTTCGGGAAAATCCTTCTCTATACTTCTTAATGTCTTTATTTAATGCCTCCTGGGCCTCGTCAGATAATTGTCCTATAGGCAATAAAAAAGATTCAATAATATCTGACGAGTTAATTAAAATTTTGTGGACCGTATTAGGCATGTTGTATCAAGGATATTTTTGTACAAGTATCCTAGCTGTTGTTAAAGCATAATCTTTAAATTTTTGTATATTTATACGGTATCCACTAGATATAGTTTGCAAAAATATCATTATTATCAGTGGTATGATAGCTCAATTGGTTAGGGCGATGCGCTAGACACGCAGAGGTGCGGGTTCGATTCCCGCTCGTACCATAACTTTTGCTACTGATCATATTTTTCTAAAAAAAATCACTATTTTCACAGTTTAACAAACTGATTACAATACTTCTACTTAACATCTATGTTGTTGAAAGACTTGGAAGAAGCCCCAAATATATAACACTTTTTCGTGGATGTCGTAGATGAAGCAGCATTGCACATTTTGCCATCTACCATTGTAAAAAGTAAGTTGTGTTCAATGTCCTTGTGCCTACACTAATGGAAGTAGGTGTAAGGTTTTCTATTTCATTCTGCATGGTATTTATTTCTTGAAGTGTTAAATCAGTGGTCTCATGTATAAATTGAATTCTGATTGGACGAAAAGCGGGGTGAGCCTGGACGTGGATTTTGCCAAACTATTTTGTTTGTAGATTTATTTGGATCGTCGCATGTTAATAGAAGTGGCACAAAGGATGTTAAAAATATACTGGCATCCGAACGTTCATCGCTGTCAAAATTTTGCTTGTATTGGCTATACCTAAGTGTCAAACAAGCAAGTTGAGGTTCTGTTAATGTTTCCAATACATCTTTTTGCACCTCCACTATACGATGGGCAGTATGGTTTAGTAAGGCTTGTAATTTTACTTCAGCTTTTTGCCCCGTGATTGTAACTGCATCCCGATTTGGGTAACAGCGCCCCTTGGCCTCCTGAATCTTCTTATACGATGGAAAACGTTTTTTATCTTCACTCCTTATGATCTGATATTGGTGTCTATTTGCTTTAACAAATACTGACAATGCTTTATCACCAGATAGCTGATCAACTTTTTCAGCTCTCTCTTTATATGCCTTTCTATAGTTCTGGGACCTTTTTGGGGTTGAAAATTGTACATCTTTTATAACAGCTGCAGCATCTATACTTCCTTCAGCGCGCAGACTCATTTGAGCAGCATACACAGGCTCTGAGGAACTCATTGTTGATCCAACATATTCGGTTTGTCTTCGTTTTGTTCGTTCGCTACTAGTCTGGAAATTAACAGCAGGGCGACCACCTAAACTCGCTGTAGGTGATTGCACAAAAAAATGAAATTTTAAATTTGTTTCCAACCAAGTTTTGTTTTGGGCAAAATATCTTTTTTGTATTGGGCAGTCTTATATTTTAATTTAAGATCAGAAAGAAAATGTGAAAGCTTTTGTTTAATTACATTAGATAATACTTCAGGGCAATTAGTTAGATCTTTTACATACGAATGCAAATATTCGCAATTAGCTTCAATTTTTGTTGAATTGCATGTCAGTATTACTTCAGAAAGCGTTCTCATACTTAAAACAACATTTTCATCCGGATCTACGTCCCTTGATCCTGAAATAAATAAAAATAATTAGCCCTAAACGATTTGAAAGCGATAAATTGGGGAAAATTCCAAGTGAGACAAAACAAAGTTGATTAAGTTATCTCAAAAAGGCAGACAAAAGCGGAAAATATTTTTTCTCCATTTACTATTTAAAGTATTCAGCTACACAACTTTCCAGAAAGTTAAACCCGGAAGATCCCGGAAGTTTACTAAAATATTAACAATAAAATTAAAACTATAATTTTGCACTACTCCAGAAAATTATTTCTGTATAAAATACACATAATTAAAAAATATTATTATTTTATATAAATAGTATAGCTAAAGGTACTACTTACCACCAGGAGTACAATCCATTTTACTTTGAGCACTATAATGTCTACAATATGTACACAAAAACAGCCAATATTTTTTCGCAAAAACACTTACGCGAACAACATTTAACATTCAACTATTAATTGTCACCGTATTCAACGAAGAGCACCATCTACGGAATTTCTAATTTTAAAAAGCCCAATGATCTATTAAAGCCCCTAGACGCGTAAAAGTGTGAAATGGCAATCTTCCCGAATTGGGGTTCTGGCCAGCTTTTTGAAATTTTGCCCGTCTCGGCGTTTCGGATTGGAAAATTCATTACCAACTTTCCTAATTTAAACGTGGACTTGGATTTTTTATTTTACTATTTAATGCCCTTCACAACTACCAACCAAATTGCGATATCAAAGTCATAGCATACTATTTTATTTTGTGAGAAAATCAGCATTATTCCCAAACATCGCCATTTCGCAGGGGTGTGCGGTGAAATTTTAAGAAAGAGAAGCAATTTTTAGAAACTTACCTATTTGTAATGTAATTCGATTCTTCGATCATTTTTTGCAAATTCGTCAATGACGTCATCATAAAAACGTCGATGCTCCGACATATTTTGGAGAAGTTTATTTTCAATGGACAACAGCGATTTATGCGAAAGTCTCTCCTGCCCCGTTGAATTTCTCACGAAATTTTTTATACGTTTAAGTGTTGGAAAATTGCGTTCTACTGATGAACTTGTGGCAGGTATTGTCAATACTAATTCACACAATTTCGACCCTTCGGTGTAGGCATCTTCCAGCTCCTTGTCTTTTGAAAATTGCATTAGTTCCTTAGCTTTATTTTTGCGCTAATGTCATCAGTTTCGTAAATCACTTTTAGTTCAGATCGCAGTAACACTCGGTCGAAGAACTGGCCATAATGAAAAAGAAGAGATTTAATCGCATCTTCTGGAAAAGTTTTTCCTTTAAATGCATCAAAATTACAGAGCTCGAGGAATTTATAGTTTATTTGTTGCTGAATTTGATCGAGTATTTCATAAAAGAGGCGTCTGTATGATGTTTGAACATCTCCCACCTTGTCTGTTCTAAGACGCTTGGCTTGTGGCTCTACATTTAACGTCATCATTTTCCCCCAT
Organism: Kuschelorhynchus macadamiae; assembly: GCA_030620095.1. Lineage (NCBI taxonomy): Eukaryota > Metazoa > Arthropoda > Insecta > Coleoptera > Curculionidae > Kuschelorhynchus > Kuschelorhynchus macadamiae. Next base: position 326,180 of record JAUTXW010000780.1, on the reverse strand, counting down.
AATAGATCAAAGTCATCTCTTTTTTGGCTTAACATGGACTTAAAATCATCCACCTTTTTCAATCAAAAAGCAATATCATTTGTTTTAGTTTGTAATATATTAAAAGCATTGTCCGAGAATGGAAATATTTCTGAAAATATGTTGAACAAATAATTGAAATTAAAATCTCGTTTCAAACAGTACAAAAACTCCCTCGAACTATTTATTGCTTCTGAGTCCCACGTTTCATTATTTTCTATTATATTCTCAAATAGTTTAATCAGTGATTCACGATTTTCAGATACTGTTAACACAAGAATTCCATTGTAGTTCCACCTAGTAGGAGCTACTTTGGGCAATCGTTTGTGGACAATGGAGTCCAAAGCTTGTGTACGTTTTGTTGACTTGGAAAAAAGCAGTCATGCCACTTAAAGTAACGAAAAATAGTTTACACTCTTTAATGTGATTGACGGACTGGGATAAAACTAAATTTAATTTATGAGCAAAACACTGGACAAACACATCACTTAGGAAAGTCTCCCGAACTTTAGCTTGCAGACTCCCTAATTGTCCTGCCATCACTGCAGCTCCATCATAGCTTTGAGCAACTAATTTTAACGTTATAAACTACGGTGTATAATGCATCTGCTGTACGATTTTCGGACACATTCTTAAAACCTAAAAATCGCTCTTGAATACTTCCTTCTGTTTTAACGTAGCGTATTACTATAGATAATTGGCTAAAATTAGTGATATCAGTTGTTTGATCCAGAACAAGAGCAATGAACCGCGCCTCGCCAATCTCCTGCTTAATTCTTTTTAGAATAATGGTTGCAACAGCGGGAATTAAATCATTCTGGATTCGATTCGACGTTCCACGAAAAACGCTAGACTGCTCTTAATGATGATGTTTTTGTTTGCGACTGTAATTTTAACAAATATTCAGAATAAGTTTATAAATTGGAAAACTATTCCAAAATAATTAATATTTACGAATAATTTAATTCAACCTCGGGCAGAAATGTTATCGAAAATATTATTTTGACAGCAACGTAAACAGACGTAGTTAGTTCATGGAATAGTAATATTGAATAGGAAATAAAATAGAAATTAATCTAACTTTTGATTCGGTCCCTAGAAATCTTGTTCATTAAAACTTGGAGAAAGTTTCGAGAAAATTTAATAACGTAATTTAACTAATTTAAAATGCTAATTAATTTCTAGCTTTTCGAAGGCATTCAACAAATTCGAAACGGTGTGCAGCTAATTATTATTATCAGCCTACGCTAATGCTCCATCTACCTGCAGGGAAATAAATATTTTTCTTGTTGTGATTTATATATTATATAAAGGCAAAATATCCTAAAATGACATACTTTTCATACAATACTTTCTTAACCGGTTTCCAAAAAGGAGATTATTATTCCGATCCTATGTAGTTTTTTTAATACATTGATTACTTCGCGTTAATTTTACTAATTTGGGAAATTTTCAGGAAATATTCAGGATGTTATCGGAGTGGTCCTATGGCAAGCATATTGAAAACATATTAAAAAATATCGGAATGACGCAATTTTGAACTACTTTCTTATTGTCACATTGAACAATACATGCGTTCACCATTCTGTCAAGGAGAAAATTTATGTTTGTTACCATTGTATATTGTATAATAAGACATGTTATTATCTAATGTTCGTTAAATTTGAATTCTACAATAAAACTCGTCTAAATAGAACTAAAAAGGATGAAATAAAAATTTTTATAAAGGAATATAACCAACTTCCAAAAAGTGCACTAAAAAGTGAAAAATAATTTTTTATTACATCTCGAAAACTTTACTGTGTGAAGTCGGTTCCAAACTAATAAATACAGTAAGACATTATACTCGTGGCAGTATACATCAAAAACTCAGTACATAAATATTTTATTGTTATTAAATAATTAATAATAAATTTGACGCCGATTTCACATCGTGGGCAAATTCACGAAGTGGCAAATATAAAAAATGCGATTTTTGGCTTATAGTATTATTCAATAGAAGTGGGAACACCGAACAAGCTGTCAAAGTGGCGAATCTATATTCTGTCCCCTTAAAAAGCTAATCGATATTTAAGTTTAGGCGCATGTAATAAATACCAAATAACAGTTTTTTCAAACAGGCTAATACCATATTCGCCTCTTTAAAAACTTCTCTTAAGTTAACGGTTGTGTAGTTAACTAAATTGGAGGGTGTTTTAACCTCAAAAAGATTTGTTTGAACTTGAACAAGATTAGTGACTTCTGTGCCTTCTTACTGTAAACATCCTTTATGCAAAAAATAAACTAAATGCATTAGTTAGTGTTTGGATGGATGGATTTTAAAGAACTTAAATGTGCGGATAAAACAAAAAGTGTTCTTAATATCGGTTGCAGAGTAAAAATGAAATATAACGCAAAATGGTATTACGGAAAAATTATCTCTACTGAAGAGCATTGCAGTGTTTTGGATGCATCAATAGGTGAGTTACAATACTGTAGGTAATGTGTCTATTATTATACTGTTTCTCTTTCTTGCCAAGAAACTGTTTCTTCTGATGATAGTTGGGATGGTACTGACAATCTTCCACTATCTAGGGTAAAGGAACTTTTGGTTAATAATTTGAAACCCCCAAAATAAATGACAAATCCGAAGTTTCCAAAATTAACATAATTCCAAAAAAAAAGAACATGGTAATGTTCTGGAGATATTACCAGCTAAGTTTTAAAACTATGTACATGTTTTATCATATTATGTTATCTTTTTCTTTTCTAGAAAATATTAGTTTGAATAATAATCTTCCGTTTCCAAAACAAATGTTGGTTTAAACTTTTGGAGCCCCTTAAATAATATATATTGAAGAGTCTCAGGTTTCAAACATTAATATCATTTCTGATATATGCATTGTGGATCTAAAAGCAGGCACTTGTTGGAGACTTTTATCTCGTGTCAACATTTTTGTTTATTAAAATTTTTTGCAGGCATGTTACTAGAAGATACAACGATGGGTTGCTATGATGACGCTATTCTTGATAAATATTCCCTAAATTGTGAATTTGAATGGTGCACCCTAGAAGGTACGCAGTTATGTGGTTGTGGTTATTTCCTTTGTACTCAGCACTATTATGGAAAGACTGATTGTAAAATTAAGTTGTTGACAGCAATTAAACAAGTAAACAACAAAAAAAGCAAGATTAAAATCGCCGAATCTTCAAAGTGTGACTTTAATGTTAAAGTTCAACAACACTGCTAATTTTATGGATGCCTGGAAGAAGTTTGAGCAGCTTGCCACAGATGTAATATTTTATTTTTTTGACCTCATTTTGACCAAAATTTAGACTGCATAAACCACAAAAGCACACAAGAATCATATTCTAAAGAAAAATCTGTTCTGAATCCTGCAGACTTTGAAGTTGAGAGTAGTCTAATCGAACTAGCCCGTCAGACAAATGAATTTAGAAAGGCAACTGGGCTTCCGTTTATAATTGCAAATACAATGATTATCGCTCTTCCAGAACTACTTAAAGAAGCCTGAGAAAGTGATTATTGTAAAAGGTTCGGAAGAAAATGCAACTTATTTACCAATGATCAACGACAAGAAATATTGAGTGAGTTTTATTGTCTTGGTTCCTTAGATCTTCAGAAACAATATGTGTGCAGATTAATTGAAACTGGTGTTACCAAAGCCCAAAAAGTGCATAGACCAAAAAAGAACCAAAGCACAAAATGTAATACATACGACACTGCTGACGAAGTAAAAAAGAAAAGATAATTGGAAAGTTTTAAAAAGTACGAAAGTAAAAAGAAGAAAGTAAGAGAAATCCAGCAAGATAGTAAACAGAGAGCAATAGAAAATAACAAACATATCAGTGCTGTTTTTGATCTAGAGCAGGTTATATATCTTCCTATTTCTAAAGAGAGTGCACTTGTGAGAGTGATTTTACAAACAACGCCTAAGCTTTTATAATTTTACAGTTTATGATCTAGCATCAAAAGACTGTTCTTGCTATACCTGGGATGAAACTCAAAAGTAAACAGCATCATTCATTTACAGATTTTTACAAGTTTGTGACAATAAAGGAGCTGAAACAGTCAATTTTTTTTCAGATGGGTGTTTTGGACAAAACAAAAAACTCAGTTTTACCAGCAATGTATTTGTATTTACTTCTTATTATCTTTATGTGAGGGCAAAAACCCTGTCATACGTGGCGTTGAATACATATTTTTTTTTTAAATCTGTCTCTTTAAGAGAAATACCCACCCACCTAAAAAAATATGTTTCCACAGGATGTGGTAATTTTTGTTTAGAGTTTTTATATTTTTTTACCTTTATAATTTTTCGTTTAAGAGTGTGTTATTATTTTTATTTATAATTATCCACTTTGTTACTTACTTTTACCATTTTTAACAGATACGTTATGATATTTTTTGTAAGGCAAATGTTAGTCCGACAATAAAGTTTGTACTGCAAACGAGTGAATGTTGTTTTTCTTGTGTTAATTGCAAAATCTCATTTTTTCCCTAGGCACACAAAATAACCCTACCCTTACAATCCCCAGTTAAAATTTGAAGATAATATTCGAAATAATGTAAAAAATATAATGATTTGAATGATCCCAAAAATCTTTAGACGCCATTTTCTGAAAACATATAAAACTGATATTCGTGAATTTGCCGACGACATAATACAATTTTCCAAAATATTATTTTTCACATTTTAGTGCATGTTGTCGGTTATATTTTTTTTATAAAAAATTTAATTTACAGAAGAAATACATAGAAAACTAAAATGTGAAGACTTTTGTTGGACACTTGAATTTAACAACTGTGACAAACAAGTTGCTTTGTTCTTGATGACATGCAGATGCATTCTGTTAGGGATGTAAATAAACTATCGCTACTTTTACTTGTAAGTATGAGTATAAATTTAACTCGATGTTTTTTGCCGATACCGTGCAGATATCGATATATTTGGCTTAGTATTGACTGATGAGTACTTGAGTATCATGTTTCTGTGAATTAACTATTTCGACTTCTGTCAACCTGCTTAAAATCCCAACGATATAGTGTCTCACAATTTCTTCGGCCCAGGTTGTTGCCCAATATCAACTGTTGCAACATCGCGTTATACTAATATTTTATTCTAATTTTTATATGTCAAGAATAGTCTTAAATATCAGGACTACATGCTTATATAATAAACACAGTTATTTATTTTAAATTAGAATACTAATTCAATATTTAGAATTGGGGATTTCTGTTAGTTTTTATGACAGATTTTTGGTGTTGTTCCTAGTGGCAATACTACAGTATGAATATGAAATGGCCCCTGGCGCTAATGGAAATCATGTCATGTCTGTTGACAAACCATTTTTTTAGCAAGTTCAATTTCGCTACTTCTATGAAAATGATATCAAAGCCATTTACCCGAAATTACACCAAACCGCTATGAAGTATTTGTATCTTGTAGCAACTAGTGTGCCAGTTCAAAGACTATTTTCCAAAACTGATTCAACAGTCACCGAGTCAAGAACTAGACTTCTGGGCAAACGATTAAATACATATTAGACCAATAGAAAAATACTTCAAGTCTGGGTCTCAGTACAACATAATTTTTAAAAACGTTAACCTAACACGAGTTTTGCCGAAAACACACTAAAATATACCAAAACAAACAACTACTTATACATATTTGATCCACAAATAAGTATAAGTCGAACAGATATTTATAAGTAGTTGCTTGTTTTCGTGTACTTTCATGTGCTTTATTTTATTTGTCTAATGATGCTCGAAAGGACGAAACATTTTCTCTCAGTACAATATAATTTTTAAAACGTTAACGTTTTTAAAAATTATATTGTACTGAGACCGAGACTTAAAGTCTTTTTCTATTTGTCTATTATTAAAACTAGGTCTCTTTGAGAAATATGGACAATTTCTTTGATTAAATAAATTACTATTTGTCGGCTTTCTTTCCGAAGAAGATTGGTTTTAGGCTCGAATTATATGATAACCTTTGTTGAGTTTTTTGGAGAGTGTTATTAAAATTTTAGTTCTCATATTTGCTTGCTTTTGTTATTATCTTTGGCCCAAGTTGTTTATTTAGTATTTAGCGATTATGTTATAATCTATATCATAGTATACTATTATGACAACTAACGAGAAAATACGTGTTTTAATTTTACTTTCTAAAATCTTGGCTCTATGGAAAAATCAAAATTTTACCTCAATTGTTGAATATTAATTATATATGTATCTTTTATTTATTTGACTAGGTACTAGATAGCACATCTTTTTAAAAAATCAAGGAACCGAAACCAATAGATCAGCAGAATTGAAAATCATATGAAATAACTTTCACCATTTTTTTATTAAGACATTTCTCATAAATTGTCTCAGCGCATTGTTTAGCCTTCAGCCTTCAATTGAAAAGTAGAATTCATAGGTCGCTATTACGCCATGTTGTGACGTCAGAACATTCATTAGGTACTTGGCATTCGATTCCTAAAAGTATGGCTACTTTTTATTAGACTATCGAGTAGTATCGTTGTCGCTTTATATAAATACTTAGAAGTACAAAGTATCGATAATTTGTAATATTTTGACATCCCTTCTGCTTGGCTCCACCTATATCATTTTTCGCAGTTCACCCAAACATCACCAAATTATATCCGTGAATAGGGGCCAAGGTAATAAATACATGTGGCGTCATCGGAAGAAAGCAAACGGGTCACAATGCCATTGCGAGAATTAGTTTTAGAGGTAAATTGGGTGTAATGAGTTGGGAGACCCCATAATGCTATATGTATTCTGGGCACAAACTATATTACAATGCAGAATTCATTTATTTAAAAATTTCAGTGAAATTGGTTTGCTTGCAAAATAATTATACTTACATATATATGCAAAGATAAATATAATGTACATTTAACATAACCTAATACTTATTTTACCTAAATTATAGTTACGAACAATTTTTTTAAGTGATTCCAGCTTCGCTTTTACATCTTTATCTTTAACTTTCATAGGGATATGTAAACTTTGTAACGTATTTGACATTCTTTAAGCTTTCAAGGCAAATAATAAACCAAATATATATATATATATATATATATATATATATATATATATATATATTACTGAAAAAAAAATTGTGTGCAGTGAGACAATGTTCCGTCCATGCGTACCTTATATCAGCACTACGTAAAACACAAATGTTTGTTCCACAGACATACACCCAATTACCTATAACAATAAAGAACCCTTGTGGATAAGCAGAAAGAAAGATACTTTCGCGCCCAGATTACGACAGCCGGCATGATCATCATCTTCGGTCACAGGCTGTTCAATTTCTTGTTCGACATTAATTTTTTTATAATTTATTGGCGTATTGCACGTCGCTCTATTATTTTGTTACCATCTTGTGGCCTTCGCCTGTGTCACTTGAGGTAATGCATATCTCTTAGACGCCGTCAACCAACCTATATTATCATTTTTCGAAATAAACAAGCCAAACCACTTAACGCGTGAGGGGAAGATCAAAAATCGTCAGTATATCATTTTACCTTGATATGTCACTTTAGGCCAGTTTCCCTTAAATTCTAGACTAGAAGGTTTTCTCTACAAAATTACCATGCTTATATATACAGGGTGATTCATGAGGAAATGTCAATACTTCAGTACATATTCAGGACCAAAAAATTAACATAAAAGTCTATATAAATAAGTGTCCGCAAGGCCTTAGTTCTCGAGATACATGGTATTAAAGTTTTTATTTAATTTTCCTATTTTTAAATAAAATCTATGATAATGTAAATAATGGAGTGAAAATTGATATACGGCGGTTTTTTGGTATGACAAATTCGAATCTAATATTAGTATTGCTCTTACTTGTAGGGGGCGCCACCTACATGTCTTTCTACTCCTTCGAACAATCACAACTTTTTGGTACAGTCTTGTATTACATTTTTGAGTAAAATAAATTATTCCCTTGCCATTTCTACGTCAAAAAGGTATACCTGTTAAAAGTGGATACGAGCAACCGTTTTCGAGATATTTGTATTTAAAACAATTTCGGCGCATGTAATTTTTTACCGCAAAATTTTAAAAGTTTGTTATTTTGTCCAAATTTAAACGCATCTTGGCAAAAAAGCTTTGAAATGAAAGATTAACACATTTTTTTGAGGTGTGTATTCAGTGCCTCAGACATAAACTAAACAAAAGGTATTTAATTTTTATTAAAATTGTTATTATTAAGTTGTTTTTAATAAAATCTAGGTTACGTTTTATAATTTTCAAATATTCCACCATTTGCTTCTAAGCACAGGTCAGCTCTATGGTGTATAGCTCGGGTTGCTCTGTGGATAAATTCGGGCGCATTTCTTAGTGTTTGTGCTGCGTTTGTTATCCGATCCAATAATGCTTCTCTTGTATTTACTTTAGTGGAATATACCAGTGATTTGAATCATCCCCAAAGACAATAATCCAAAGGATTAAGGTCTGGCGATCTAGGTGGCCAATTAAACGGACCTCCCCGACCAATCCATCGGTTTGGAAAGTTTTGGTTTAAAAAATCTCTTACAAGTAAACTGTAGTGTGCAGGGGCTCCATCATGCTGCAAATACATGTTTTGTCTTACATTAAGGGGAACATCTTCTAATAGATTTCGCAAGTGATTTTCAAGAAAGTTTAAATATTTTTCTCCTGTAAGAGTACCGTCGATTATAAATGGACCAATTTAACATTCCACACCACAATGACCATTTAACATTCCACACCACACATTAATGCTAAATTTATGTTGGAAATTATGTTCTACTTTAGCGTGAGGATTTTCATAGGACCACCGGTGTTCATTGGGAAGATTATTTATACCATCACGCGTGAACTGTGCTTCAGCAGTGAACAAAACATACCTATACAACCTTCGATCTTCATTAATCCAGTTACAGAATTGCATTCTCAACTTAAAATCACCCTCCTGTAAATGTTGAACCCGTTGTAAATGAAATGGGTATAAACAATTAATGTGAAGATTTCTCCAAGCAGACGATTGTGTAATTTGATAAGTACCTGCAATCCGCCTAGTGCTTATGCTTGGATCATTTTCGACGGCACTGAGTATAGCCTCTTCTACTTCAACGTTGGGTCCCGATTCCCTTTCAGATACAATTTTCGCACTTGGAAACATCCTAGATTCTCCAGCAGTAGTGAAAACTTGTTGAAAAACTCTTCTATCTGGCACCCTTCTCTCTGGAACACTTCTATCTGGCACCCTTCTATCTGGAAAACGACGCTGGTACTCCGCGACTGCTTGAATTGCGACCCCATTGCAGAAGCCATAGACGAATATCATATCTGCATATTGACGATGCGAGAATATCACAGGCATAATGACGTATTTAGATCTAAAGTTTCTTAAATGATTATTGTCAGATAATAAAAGTTATGAACAGAAATTGACAGTGACAAAATTTGATCTTATTACTGATATTACTATTGCTAAGTAACAGGAAAAACGATGTGAACACCAACCAACAGTTGTTCTGACAGGCAAGGCACACTTCTATTTTTTTACAATACATGCATACTTTATGTGAATTTGATAAAAAAAATCACATGCGCCGAAACTGTTTTAAATCCAAATATCTCGAAAACGGTTGCTCGTATCCATTTATAACAGGTATACCTTTTTGACGTAGAAATGGCAAGGGAATAATTTGTTTTGCTCAAAAATGTAATACAAGACCGTACCAAAAAGTTGTGATTGTTCGAAGAAGTAGAAAGACATGTAGGTGGCGCCCCCTACAAGTAAGAGCAATACTAATATTAGATTCGAATTTGTCATACCAAAAAACCCCCGCATATCAATTTTCACTCCATTTTTCATTCACACCCTGTATATCGAGAACTAAGGCCTTGCGAACACTTATTTATATAGACTTTTTTGTTTATTTTTTGGTCCTGAATATGTACCTTAGGTATTGACTTTTTCTCATGAATCATCCTGTATATATACATATATATATATATATATATATATATATATATATATATATATATATATATATATATATATATATATATATATATATATATATATATATGGCTATAACACCTTTTTTTGGAAGCATCTTAGCGTTGTTTTACTGCTGAGATATCCCGACTGATCCAATTTATATTTAACAAGCCATACAAATTTGTAGGCCGAAGCAAAAGTAGGTAACAAGCTTTAAAAAAACAGAACAAAAAACGGACCAAATTAAAAAAAAGTATTGGGCGACTTAAAGAATAACAAGCAATCTGTAAATTCATTAGTCGGAAGCACCAAAGATGTCATATTGTCGGTCGGTTGCCTAAACATGTAGAGCCAAACATACTAGAATAAAATGTTTACCTTTCAATAAATAAGTTAAATATGTTACTTTGTTTAATAAAATTTACAGAGGGATAAAAATATTATAGCTTAACGCTTCCAGCTGCACCAATGCATTACGAATTAGAAATCCCTTCAGTCAACGAGCAGTTCGTTAATATTTAACCAGACTGGTCAATATGATTTCCGAGAGTACACCAATGCTATACTTTGAATTTTAAAAAATCCCCTGGGCTTATCAGGCCGACCAAACGTTTATCATTAATCGATTTTTATGCGCTGGTATATTAGTTTTTAATAACCGTTTCGGAAACATCCGATGTACTTTTAGTTAAATCCTATCGCCCGATTTTAATTCTCTCTTGATTAGAATGCTCATGTTTTATTCATCACAAACATTAATTATATCGTACATATACAGTTTGTATACGGTTTGGGTTTACAAAACGAACCATTCTCGATAAAAAAAAGCCTGCTGAAGAAATACGAATTACGTTCAGAAAAACGGTTTTTTTTTTTATACAGGACACCCACAAACTTTGGAATCGATAATTTTAGTTAAAAGTAAACTACCATTATTTCTTCTTTCCCATACAACTGCCAGTGTATTGTATTATTTATATATTATAGGGGTTATAACGAGAAAGCACTTGAGTTGCAAAAATTTTCGAAAAATATAAGTTTGGTTTACTCGGCGTTTTAGGGTTCTTAGTTTATGAAAAATAAATTTAAAAAAAAATATCTGAACGGATGTGTGAACCGATTCGTTTCAAGTTTCAAATTTACACAAAAATAGTTTAGATCAGTACCTCCCCGATATTAATTTTTTGGGTGTTATGGATATTCATACTTTTAAGTGCTATGAAAAAAAATCATTTACTGAGACTTCATAAACCGATAGCAATCCAACTGAAAATGGAAATAGTTGGGCTAAACATTCTGCCTTGTCTTTTTTTCAATTGATCCAATTTTATATATACTAAAAAAACGTAATATTTCGAAAAATGACGATACATGTCAAAAACGTATTTCAATTTTTTTTATTCAAATTAATTTTTGCCCAGTATACAGGGTAGTTCCAAAACAATCAGGCAGCCCCCTGGAAACAGAACTAAAAACTTTTTCAAAAAACAGTGAAACATGACAAACTTCTTTTATTTTTTGTATATAAATACATTTATTTTTTTAATATAAGGCAGCTCTAGGAAGTTAAATTAGCACCCGAAAATGAAAAGAAAACGTATTTCAGAAGCATTTAGCTTGTTCGAAAAACAGTGCAACGCGTTAAATTTTTTATTTTGTATATATTTTTTTTAACAATACAGGTTAGTCTTATGATGATAAAGCAGTCCTCTGAAAATAAAACAAAATATATATTTCAAAAGCATTTAACTTGCTAACAAAACGGTGAATTAGTTCAAATTTCTTTATAATTTTGCATATACATAAAAACATTTGTTTCCATGATATTGGGTAGCCCTACGAAAATGAAACCACCCTGAAATCGAACAAAATATTTCAAAAGCTTTTAGCTTTTTAAAAAAATGGTAAACACGGCAGTAGTCTTCTATGCTTTTCTATATAAATACATTTTTTCATATTACAGAGGATAGCCATAGATATATGAAATAGCCGCCAAAAAAAGAAAATTATTTTGGTTTAAAGCGGCAATGAAAAAAAAAACAAACAGTAAAACGCCAAATTTCTTTTACCGCTTTGTATATAAAACATTTTTTAACTATACAGGGTAGCTCTAGGAAATAAATGAGCCCCTTAAAAATGCAAATAATTTTTATTCCCATAATTATCAGTTAAAAAAAATGGAAAACATGCTAATTTTTTTTTTCTTCTTTCGCTTACATAAGCAATTTTTTCCTCTACACTAATTTAATCTAACGTGGTCAAACAACTCTCAAATAACAAAATTAAAATTTAGTTTTTATAAAGATTGTAAAACGCAAAATTTTAATCGGTTAACTAATAATGTTTAAACGAAAACGGTAAAATACTGATTTTTTTTTTAATTTCTAAGAACGCTGCCCTTGTCCTACGGGTGGTAGTTTGCTGACGTTTGTTGGAGTCACTTTTGGCAATTTCGGTGCTTCGTTTTTCGGGACCAAATGGAGACACTATTCTGTATATATATATATATATATATATATATATATATATATATATATATATATATATATATATATATATATATATATATATATAGATATATATATATATATATATAGTGTGGACCAAGTGGAGTGTAACAGTATTTTTTATTTCTCACAGAATTTTATTCTAGAAAAAAAAAAATATATATATATATATATATATATATATATATACTAGCTGACCCGGCAAACGTTGTTTTGCCATACACAATAGGAAATGTTTTTAAAAGTATCTGACTACTAAGCGTTGTAGACAATTGAAGCATACTTTATTTAAGTTAATATAGTAATCTTTATTAAAATACCAAATATATTAAATTACAGATTTTGATAGCTTGACACTACTACTAATTATTATGGCATTTAAAAAATAAACAAAGATTATTCTCTCAGCGCAATGGAGTGTACAATATTTTTGGTCAGTCCGTCTATTACGGTTCATGAGATATAGCCTGGTGACAGACGGACGGACGGACAGCAGACTCTTAGTAATAGGGTTCCCGTTTTTACCCTTTGGGTACGGAACCCCAAAAACCGCTATCGATGGAATAGCTACTTCAACATCATAAAACCCCTTCATAAAATAAATTTATTAAATGTCTTGAATTTTTTGTTCAATTGCAAAGTGAGTCCTAAAATTGAAATTAACACTCTCATAAAATATATTACTCATTTTTTTCGCTGTTAGAATATATTTATTTCAACCCTCTCTTTCAATTCGGTAACTCAACTCCTTCAAAAGTTAACGTTTAAAACAAATAATTTGGATAAATTTTATTTAGCAAAACAACTGTTTATCACTTTATTTCCACAAAATGTTAAAGTATAATAAATTACATACCTTTAAAGTAAGGGCGTTGTTGGCACAAAATAAATGTCTATTATTAATTATTAACTGAACTGAAGTAAATTAACTTGAGAGGCGTATCAGTCGAGACACAATTAAAACAAAAAAACTATATTAAAAACAAAACAATACAGGTTTCATCCTGTCTGAGTACTCCGTAGAGTTGATTTGATACTTGCGCAGGCGCGTATAACCCGTGTATGTGGGGTTGCGGTTGCGTTGCTGTACGGGAAATTCAATTCAAAATGATTTATTTATGCGGGACCGCCAGCTAAATCAATAAATATTTTTAATAACATAAAAGAACAAAAATTATTTTCTTAAAAAAAAAAACCTGAAACTAAATATGTAATACCCGATTTTTAAGGAAATATAAAAAAAATGTGGTAGAAAATAAAAAAAAAAGTAGTTTACAACGGGACTCGAAAAAATTGTAAATAACGTGAATTAGCTATTAAAAAATAGGGGATGATGGTAGAAGGGTGAAAATTTAGGGTTGTATGTATTTTTTAATGCTGAATCGTGAAAAAATAAAAACAAATAATTTTGTCCAAAAATTAAAAAAAAAATTTTTGGGGTGAACCACCCTTAATTTTTAGGGGTGTGAAAAATAGATGTTGGCCGATTCTCAGACCTACCCAATAAGCACAGAAAATTTTATGAAAATCGGTTTAGCCGTTTCGGAGGAGTTTGGTAACAAACACCGTGACACGAGAATTTTATATATATATATATATATATATATATATATATATATATATATATATATATATATATATATATATATATATATATATATATATATATATATATATATATATATATATATATATATATATATATATATATACATATATATATATATATATATATATATATATATATATATATATATATATATACAGAGGTTTTATTTCGGGTCTAGCGGTCCGTGGGAAAAAAGAAGAAGAAACTCTTTTTATCTTAAGTGCTCAATATTTCGCCAATGTTTATTAGCTTCATCAGGAGCAACTACAAAAATTATAAAGAATAGGTCCAACTTGAATTATAACATTAAAACGACAATCTAATTCTAATTGGACCTATTCTTTATAATTTTTGTAGTTGCTTCTGATGAAGCTAATAAACATTTGCGTATATATATATATATATATATATATATATATATATATATATATATATCATAATCGCGAAACATACTAATAATCCCAAAGTTTTCCAGCACAATTTATTTTTGGGTATACGCCGTCACCATTATTACAATTTATGATGCTCGTACTCGTAATCTGGGTCGTCACGTAGGGTAAACACGTACCTCGTAAAAATAATTATCGCATCCCAAAAACGTCAGAAATTTACAACTAAAACAAATTGTACGAGTCAAAAATGTCTCGGGATAATGCACTCGAGTTTAACGGATGATGCGAACTTTCTAACTGTCTAACAGTGATAAACACTTTAACGCTTCCTCCAGGGTCTACTTAATTTTGTAGCCCAATTTAAGCGATTGCTGCCCCACATTTGCATACGGCAACAGACAATGAAGAAGCACACAGAGGTCGTCCTGGTCTCGGTGTTTCAGTTTATTTTAGTTAGCTACGCGACGTGGCAATTAGTGGTGTTACTTTGATTAAGCTAAACGTCCCCTATTACGGACTATTAGGGAAGTTTTTGAATTTTTAAATGACAAAAATGATAGCTGCGATTTCTGACATTAAAATTACATGTAATATTTTACAATAATTTATATTTATTTAAAACCTATAGTTTAATCTACACTAATGTGCAATTGAAGTGGAATTTTCTAATATTCAACCTAAAATTAAGGTCTAAGAAAAACGGCCCTCTTACATTAAACCGTGGTTGACTTTTAGTGACCCATGCCGATATTACAGGCAGAGTTTCTGTCGACCTTCTCCGAATACTGAAACATGCACTTGCACTTCACGGTAACTTTATAGAGAACGGAGAAGTATTGCCACGGTCGTTATGGTACACCGTGTTCCAGGTAAAAGTACCCAATATACTGTCTGGATATCCGTAATAGATACGAAAAAAAGTTTTAAACGAAAGTGTACTTAAATTTAAAGTTCTTTCAAAATTTAATATATTCATATATACAGGGTGTTCCAATTATGCTGGGACGACATCAACTACACAATTTTAAATGGGACACCCTGTATTTTTGTCCATCATTTGATTCTTTGTCAAAAATACAAATAAGTTACCAGTTTAAACCATGGTGGATTTCTGCGTAGTTTCCGAGATAATTAAGGTTATGTGTGATTTTTTTGACTTAGGCTTATAAACCTTCAATACATATAAGAAATACAAAATTTTTGTTCACCCCTATACAGGGTGGAGATACTACGAAATCAACCTTTTTAAAGTGAAAAAAGGCGTTTTTTTTAAATAGAACATTCACTATGTTTTGTATTAATGCAAAAGATCGTAAAAATATCTATTATATATATATATATATATATATATATATATATATATATATATATATATATATATATATATATATATATATATATTATATATATATATATATATAGTGTAGCAGGGTTGTCGAGAGGTTATTTATTATATTTAAAATTATTTATTTATTTTTGAAGCTTAGCGGGCAACCCTGTCACAATACTGAAATTAACTAACATATGATAAGTAAAATCAAAGGTAGTCTGTAGGCTTCTTCGTGAATTATAATTTATAGCATTACGAAATAAATTTGCTAGTACAAATTGAATTAGACATTTTATCTCACCAATTCTGCGGCCATATAAACTCGAACAACAGTAAACAACACGGTATCTTCTTCTTGAATATATATTTATTTAACTATCAGGTGGTTTATTTAAATAAAAGATTTGGTTTTTTAAAAACAACTTAAAAATCTAGTAACAAAAGTAAAAATAAGTTATATGCTGTACAAAAATAATACTTAAACCTAATAACAAAAAAAAGTATTTAAATCTAGAAAATGAGGGAATTATCTTTAAATCCCAACTTTAGTACAAAAGAAAAGAAAACAAAAATCTTTAAATAAAACGTAAATTTAACTCTTGAAAACCCAGTTACCCCCAGATAAAATATAGAATAAAAAATAAAATATCTTTGAAAATCCCTTAACTTTAATAATCCACTGTATACGTAAAGCCCCATAAACTACCACAAAAGAAGAATTTAAAATCAACTATAAGAATCAAAACTCTAACACAGACTGACTTTTAGTCTTCCCGTAAAATACAAAGTTAGCTCAGCTATTACTAGATCCAGCCCTTAGAGCAATCCCCTCTTTGATTTTATTAGTCAGGACGAAAGGAATAAAGCTGTGAATGGTGAAGCTTAAGTCCCTACTTTAAACTTTAAGTTCGGAACTTTGTCTTAGAAATACGAGGTGTCACCCATGCTAATAAAAAGTGAATAAATAGATTGAAATGATATTCCCTTCAATTCTTAATCCTAAGATTATGTATATAATTTAATATATAAGCCTATACTAACTTATCCACATTATGGGTCCGAAAAGTCATGGCGAAAAAAAGGCACGAAAAACCCTTTCAGTTTATCTTTTCTGAAGGGAAAATTATGCCCCAAAAACATAGATTTTTGGTAATGTTCCTATTACAAAGTACTCTATTGTATTTTCAACATAGTAAATTGACCATTTATTATCATTGCATCGAACCAAATAAAATGTTAAACAGACCAAAGAAAGATTACCATGAAACAGGGAACATATGGGATCATAAACCTTCGAAAAGGAAGGCATAAATTGTAACCTTTTAAGAAAGCTTATCCATAAATCTGTCTATACTCTAAAATATAGCATTTGAGATATATGATACTCTATTTAGGGTTTAAAATTCTCGAAACTAATATTACACAAATTTACTTATAATTCTTGTGAAATAATCAAGCCTGTTTAAGCGTGAACACGAGAACCAACAATTTTAGTAAAATATTGCTTGAATTATATTTAGAATATATAAAAATATATACTCTATACCGTTGTTATAGTCTCTTCTGTTACAATAGATATATATATATATATATATATATATCTATATATATATATATATATATATATATATATATATATATATATATATATATATATATATATATATATATATATATATATATATATATATATATATATATATATATATATATATATATATATATATATATATATATATATATATATATATATATATATATATATATATATATATATATATATATATATATATATATATATATATATATATATATATATATATATATATATATATATATATATATATATATATATATATATATATATATATATATATATATATATATATATATATATATATATATATATATATATATATATATATATATATATATATATATATATATATATATATATATATATATATATATATATATATATATATATATATATATATATATATATATATATATATATATATATATATATATATATATATATATATATATATATATATATATATATATATGTGGAAAATAAACGTGGTAATATTGTTTTATAACAGTGTGTCTCTTAAATATTAATGTCTGTATTTTTATAATTTTAGCATAAAAAAAATGATGCCCTAAATTACAAGGCGAAACGTCAAATAAATGAAAAATTAAAATTTGTGGTTACAGAGAAAATCCCAATTTACCCGAAAATCTCAATTATTTCTTGAATATTGTAATGCTGCATACTGTAGTATATATATTTATTTATTGCTAAATTTTTAATTTAAAACCATTATTGAAAATTAATATTAGAATCAAACTTCTTAAGTAACATAGCTATCAATATAAACAACATAAAACATCAGAATACATGGAAATAGCGTGTCGGACGGTGTCACTATTATTAAGACTAATAATTTCTTCACGATTTTTTTATTTTAATTTATTTACAGAATCATTGTTTTAATTTTTATATACTCATTATATTATATCATTAAGTGTGCCCCATAGAAAATAATCTGACGGTGTCAAATCGGGACTTCGCGCCGGCCATGGAATCTCATATACTTAAATTAAATTGCTCATTTTAAATACTCTCCACAGTAGTATGGAGCATTATCTTGTTGATATACCAAGTCCACACGAATATGTTCCAAAAGAACATTGAGTTTTTCCATGATCTGATTTCTTAAATAGTTTAAAAATGTTTGTCTATTCAAATAGTAATCAAAAAACAGGTTCTATTATGCGGTCGTTTATAATACCAAACCACACTAACCTTTTTATATCCTTGCCCTTTAATTTGCTTTACGAAATGTTTATTTGTCTCAGAATAGTAGTGAATATTTTTTTGTTATGCATATTGTTATACAGTGGAAAATATCGCCTCATCTGTCCAAAGGATTTTATTTCAAATTCCTCTCTCAAAATATAGGTCCATCATTTGTATACAAAAATCCAGTGTGGTCTGATAATCAGCTTCACTTAAAAATTGAACTGGAAGAAACTTATATGGGGATATTTTGTTTTCTAATCGATGTATGCTGGTTATAGAAAAATTCAAATCGCTTTGTGCTTCTCTTAAAGAGTTGGTAGGATATTCAATGAACTGTCATAACGACTCATCACTCTTTTTATATTTCAAAACTTCAAACGTGGATAAATCTTTCTTGGTATCCTTGCTATTGGAAATATTGACATCTTTACCACGGAAAAACAGTTAACAAATTTAGTCGCTCTTGACTTGAATATTGAGCCATTTCTTAAAATAGAACAAGTAAATACCGATACAAGGAAACATTTTTAAAGCCTAATTATTTTAAATTTAAATGATTTCATTAAAACAACAATCACTAAAAACACAAACTGAAAAACTGTCAAATTTAAAACAAATAGTTGCTCCATGGCCTGCTATGGTTTTTATTTCTGAGTATCCAGTATCACAATGGAAATATTTGAGATTTTCTGTTAAATTTAGATTTTCTCTGTAATCCTTGAATTTAGGTATATAACATATATATAGAACCTATAAAATCAAGGAAGATAAGAGTTTGTTGATGGAGATTAGAAGATTATTGCGTTTAGGTTCTTTTGCTCATAAAATTATTCTTGACCCTTGCGCTCCATTACATCTAAAAAACAGGTTGATATTGACACGTGAATATTTTTTGGACAAGCAATAAAAAAACTACTTTTTAATCTCTCCTCTGGGTACCACATTATTTATTCTTCATCACAAAATAGCTATGTTTTTTCTTTTTCTTTTTGTTATTACTAACTTTAACTAAAACTAATAACTAAAACATTATGCAATTTTTGCTAAATGAATGAAAATTTAATATATATCTACTGTGCAAGTAAAATAAGTTTACAGTTAATTTTGGTTCTGAGGATGCTGTGTGCTTGGCAGTGTATACGAGTGCTTTGTAGAAGTGGAATTAGGTTAGGTTATATATGTATTTATATATATATATATATATACAAAAGTGGAAAATTCTTGGGTTTAGGTTCGAATTAAATACCAAATTTTAATTTTTCATTTATTTGACGTTTCGCTCTGTAATTTAGGGCATCTTCAGAAAAAAATTTTTGATGCTAAAATTATAAAAATACAGACATTAACATTTAAGAGACACACTGTATGTAAAACAATATTACCATTAAAACATTTTTATATTCAACACTATAAAAGTACATACCTTGAAATAAGCAGATATTTATTGACAGATTTGTTTATGCTGCCAGAACTTGTATTAGAGCAGTAATTGTATTGTTCTCTCGTAAAAGAAACGGATCGCGAACAACAAAGCGTTGTTTTATATACAGCGTGTCTCTTAAATTTTAATGTCTGTATTTTTATAATTTTAGCATAAAATTTTTTTTTCTGAAGATGAACTAAATTACAGGGCGAAACGTTAAATAAATGAAAAATTAAAATTCGATATTTAATTCGAACCTAAAACCAAGAATTTTCCACTTTTGTATACAATAACGGTTCAAGAAAACACAAGATATTATATATATATATATATATATATATATATATATATATATATATATATATGAAAAAATAGGTATTTTTATGATCAATTGCATAAATTAAAAACATTGTGAATGATCTATTTAAAAAAAATCGACTTTTTTCACTTTAAAAAGGTGCATTTCGTAGTATGTCCACCCTATATAGGTGTGGACAAACATATTGTATGCCGTATATGCACTGATGCTTTATAAACTGAAAATTACTACAAAAACGCCCAATATTAGATTTTTGCTATCTTTTTATAATGATTTGAAAAATAGCTCCCGTTTTGAAAAATCACACATTTCAACTTTAATTATCTCGGAAACTACGAAGAAATCGACTATAGTTTAAATCGGTAACTTGTGTTTATTTTTGACAAGGAATCAAATAATAGACAAAAATACAGGGTGTCATATTTAAAATTTTATAGTTGTTGCCGTGACAGCCAAATTGGGACACCTTGTATAAGTGGAAATATTATATTTTAAAAGAACTTCAAATTTAAAGAAACTTTTGTAAGAAACTTTTTTTGTGTCTGTTGCGGATAGTATAGTGAGTACTTTTATGTAGGACACGGTCTACCTACAAAAACTACTACCTATGGTAAGCAGCCCGTTTCTAGCCGGAGAACGGTCTTCCCTGAGTGGTCACCCATGTAAGTACTAGCTGCGCTCAGTGATGCTTTACTTTAATTATCGTCCGAAATCAGACCACTGCATTGCTATAGGCTATAACTTTTAAACAAAATGCTTTTTTACATTTTATAGGCATAAGTTTGTTTAATAGTTTTGTGATATCTAAGTTTTAAAAATTGCTTTGACCTGGTACATACAAGAGGTAATAGGAAAGTAGTATTTTTTACACGGATGTTGTTAAGAGTGAGAATTTCTCAAAATTTGGATATCTAGTTTATTATATATATATATATATATATATATATATATATATATATATATAGACCAATCATTTCATTCAGGTTTATTTCTAGACTGCTTGAAAATGGCTCTGGTGACTCACAAAGGCGGAGATACAGTAGATTCGTCCACTTTTCGCACAATTTTCTTATTATCGGCGGTTTCAAAATTGTTACGAATCCTTTCTCAATTTAAAAACTTGGGCCTGGCCCAATTTAGGTTTTAACAATCAAATGTACTGGTGATGTTATTTTCTCATTATTGGAGAATGTTTACTTAAACCTTAACTGTGGCGAAGTTGCAGCAGCCGTGTTCTGTGATTCTTCAAAAGCACTCGCTTCTGTGGACCACAGAATACTGCTGCTGTAGCTGGAACGATACGGCTTTAGAGGAAGCACCCTTGATTGGTTAGGGAATTATGCCTCTAGAACATCACAGCTCCTCCAATGCAATGATTAACGTTCGGAGATTGTTAGAGAGGTGTTCCACAGGGATCAGTATTAGGACCGATTTTCTTCTTGATTTATATAAACGATTCAGCCTCTTTGATTATTAAAGGTAAATTTATTCGCAGGTCATTAAATATATCAACTTTAATCGTCCTTGTTTCAGTATTACAAAAGTCAATGAAATATCATTTAAATTTGCAGTAACTTCTATCGCTTTAGAGAATCAGAGAAATGAGAGTTTCACTCACGTTAAGTTCTTGGGCATCACCCTAAATGAGAAGTTAAAGTTCCAGAAGAATATTTATGCTCTAATCCTCAACAAACGTAATTTATTATCCGTTGGTAGAGTCTCAGCTTAGGCATGGGATAGGTTTCTAGGATGTATGCAGCCTGCAGCTGTTTAATTCGGTCTTCGTTCTTCAGAAGAGATCACTCAGATATCTGAGCCGGGCAAGATTTAGAGATCATTGTCGACCTTTACTTCTTTCGTTATGAATTTTAACTTTAGTGTCATTGTTTATACTTGAGACTATGTTTGATACATAAAAAACGTTCTTTATCTAACAGACCCGAGTCCTATCAAACACGCCAATCTGATAATCTTCTATTACCGATAACTAAATCGACCTTAACAAAAAATTCATTGATTTATGAAAGTACGAAAATTTATAATCATTTGCCTTTGCTTTATAGGAATATCACAAATTTTAAATTATTCAGAAGAACTGTTTCGAAAGCACTATGTAATATGGCTTACTACGCCCTTGTAGAATACTACGCTGATAGACTGTGATATTTCCTCGCTAAGAGAGGGAAAGAGAAAAATATATTTTTTATTTTTTTTTACTTTATTTTTCTTAGCTTAAGACAGGCTGTGATGTTGTGTGTCAGTCTAAACATGTTTGTTTATAACGTCATTTTAAATTTTTTTTTCTGTTTTTTTTTGCAATTTTAACATTACTGATTTTTTACTGGTTTGTGATATTAGTTTATAGTGTATAAGTGTTGGTTAGTGTCAGAAATCATGTCTGCTCTGATATGTATTTCTCTTAATTTTATCTTCTTAGCATTTTTCCTTTTAACTTATGTTATATTGTTTTACTATTGATATTATTTATTTATAGTATTTTAAGTTATAGCCACCGGTGTCCGTGTTGCTTATCTTTTATTTTTTAAAGCTCTCATTTTTCATAAATTTATTTTGTGTGTTTTTTTTTTCCTTTTTTAACTAAATTTTTGTAATCTTCTTTTATACGCTTACATATATTTATCGCTTTGTCAATTAATCTTTGTACTTAAGGCAATAAAGCACATTTTGACTTTGACTTGAAATTTCGGGGATCATTTTATTGTTTGCTGCATTCAATTGTGTCATGTAACAGTAGAGATATTGAATATCAAATTTTGACTGAAAAATCGCATAATCAGATGATAATGGCAGTTTATTATAACTATTAAGAGAATAGTAACTAAACTGCTTTATACAAACTATTAAAACAGTCTTCAACATTCGTGCTCTAAATTTACCCGTAACCGACGAATCTCTCTGGTAATTATTCAAATTATAATTACGTTCCAAGTTTTATCAAATTCCCACCGAGGCGGTTCAAATTTACAGTTTGCACTCGAGTCAAATCAAGTAATCTTAACGTCTACAGTTATAATTGTGTGCTCCAGAGACTTTAGGGCTCTGCTAATAACTCTTTGGTGTTCGTCGAAGTTTGTCATCCATAATTTTATGTTTATTCTGCTTGTTTATGAAGGAATAATTCCATGATTTATTTACTGTTACTTTTGGTAATTCTGTAATTTGTAACTTAACTGTAATATGGGATAAAAACTTGTTTATAAAAAAAATAAATTCAATTTAAAAGAATGTATTAAAAAGTGAACAATAATCTTTTGTTTTTAATAAAAAATTTACACTGTAAAGTCAGCGTCAAATTTATTCTTAATTACTTAATAACAAAAATATATTTATGACTGAGAGTGTTTATGTTTTTATTTATTACAATAGCGACGATTTCACGTAGTAAAATTTTAAAGATGAAATCAAATGTTATTTTCCACTTTTTAGTGCTATCGTATTTGAGGTCGGATTCATTTTTTTTTATTAAAATTTTCATTTCATCCTTTTTTGTCCTATTTATACAACTTTTATTATAAAAGTCAAGTTTTACATATAGCCACAATAGTGCACTACAAATTATGTAATACTATTGTATAATAACATGTCTCATTATACAATATACGATAGTAACACTTAAACCACTTAAAAAGGAAACCACATGTTTAATTATGTAGCCACTGAGTACCTTCTTTATTTAAAAGCATCAGACAATAATATATAAAAAAATATTGTAAATTCTTCCCCCAAATGTTCACAAAATAAATATACCGGTTTGACTTGAGGCATTCGCATTTTTTTTTTTTAATTTAATTCCATGTATCTTGTTAATTTTATTTCGCTTTTGGATACTTTATTTCGCCTATAGAAAATTTTATTTATTTTTAAAATTTGTGTTTTACTTCCCTCGAAAAAGGAATGTTTGTAATAGTGAAAAAGCTACCCTCCGACATTTTTCAGATCTTTTCGTTTCAGAGTCCCTTTATGCCGAAAAAACATGTTTTCTCAATTCCGTCGGTCTGTCCGTCGGTTTGTTGGTCTGTCGGTTCGCGGAATAATTCTAAAATTACTTAACCGACTGACTTTAAATTTTGGTCAAAAATGAAGGGTTATATGGGGGTGATCTAATAATATTTTGGTAAAAATCCAAAATGACGAAACATAAGGGCGGCCTAGTGAAATCCAAGATGGAGAAACAAAATGGCAGCTTAATAAAATACTTAAAAATTCAGCCTGAAAAAAACTACTTAATGGACTGATTTCAAATTGCGTACTATACCTAATTGTGGTATAGAACTAGTAAAATTGTGGTACAAATTCAACAGGGCGGAACAAAATGGTGGCGAAATAAAATGTCCGTCATCGTAAAAAAAACCACCTATCAGGTTTTACATATCTTCATGTTTTAGCATCCCTAGATGTGAAAAAATCTGTTTTGTCAATCCCGTCGGTCCGTATGTCGCTCTGTCTCTCTGTCAGTTCGCGGCATAGCTTAAAAACTATTTACCAGACTGACTTCAAATTTTAGTGAAAAATTAAGGGTTATATGGAGATGAGCTGATAATATTTTAGTAAAAATCCAGTATGCCGGAACAAGATGAAATTATTACTAAAAAACTAATTATCTAATTCACCTCAAATTTTGTACATAAACCAAGGGTTGCGTAGAAATGAACAGGTAACATTTTGGTATGAATCCAAGATAGCAAACCAAAATGCTGGCCTAATAAAAAATTGAAAAATTAAGTTTTAGAAAAAACATCGTTTTAAAAAATTTCACTATATTTGTTGTCAACATGACAGGTTTCTCATATACAATAGCATTTCAGATTTTGAGGTACAACTTTGTTTTTGTTGTTATACCTCAATATCTAAAAAAGCTATTGTATATGCGAAACATGACATGTTGGCAACAAATATAGTGAAAATCTTTAAAACTTTAATTATTTTTTTTTTTATTTTTTTCATGGATTTTCATGACGTAATGGCTAACAGTTTTCATGTTTTAACACACTCTAAATGTGTCGTTGAAGGAGAAAATGTCCTGAATGCAGGGCATCTAATTTTGGGAGTAAAAACCGAAGCAACTAGTGAGTTTGTGAAAATTTATGGTCTATGCTTACAATCTAGTGCTATTAATTCGGATCCTCATGAAATTAAAGGAACTCAAAAGCTGTAACAATAGAGTCAAAAATGTTAAAATTATTTACACCTGTAAAAATTTTAAGTTTACTTCGGAGTATTTACTTGCACTTCTGAATCCCTAAACTTTGGTTCACTACATGGAATAGGGGTTTCTATTTCCATAGCTGCCAAAACACTTTGTGCAGCTTCAACATCTTCCGGGTCTTCTTCTACAGTTTGACATTCCACAATGTTTTTTCTTTCACTTCTAGCAGATACTCTAATACGTCTTGATGATGGATCTGGCTCATCTAAGTCAAGTTGCAGTGGCAGCTTTTTGTAGCAACGGCGTTTATTTTTAAAATTCTACGACTTTTTCTATCTGAAATAAAACATAACCTCACAATATATGAAAATCAAAGAATACCAATTTTAGCAGCCTGCATTTATGAAAATAATCTTTGTCTGAAAAATGTAATGAGCACGCTCCCATATGTTCTGAAACTGTCTTTCCAATTTTTCATTAATTTTTTTTTCATTTTTAATCCAAACTGCACTTCGGTCCACCAACTCTTTATTGCCAAGTTTGGTGTCCACAATCAATTTTCATTTTCCTCCCTTTGAAAATGTATGGAAAATGATTTCGGGGTTTTTCTTAGCCCAGGAATTATAATGAGGTACACAACAATAATGGTTCATATTTATTAACTTTTATACGAGAAGCAAAATTAAAACAAACGGAAATTATTTACTTTTGTCAATGTAAACAATGTAAATCAATAAAATTAGTGGCTCATGCGATAGTTAGGTAACCGGTTCACAGAGGGCGTATCGCTTACCAAGAATTAGCTATACTTGACATTGATTTTCACCACCCTACAGGATGATAATTAAAATTAATATCAATTTTAAAAAAATTAGTGTACTGCCAAAACCGCAAAAAAAATTTTTAGAATCATTTTGGAGGCATATTGAGTTCACTAAGACCCTATTCTAAAAACAGTTTCGGAAAAACTAAACTGGAAAACTAAAAAAAAGGCAATGTTATTTTGAAAAAGTGATAATTGATAAGCAAAATCAGGTAATGGACTTTACATTTTATATACAAGGTGTTAACAAATTCGTAGAGAGGTATAAACGCTCGGATTTTTTCTTATGTAGAGTTTCTTGATTATTTGTAAACTTATAATTTAGGAATTTGCACGACACTGCTATATTCTTGTAATACAGTTATTGTCATAAACTGGATTGTTATATCCCTCTTTTTCAATATAGGGGGTAAAATTAAAAAAATAGTTTAGGTACCCCTTGTATGTTGGTTTTCTTCAACTAACACGAAAGGTAAAAACCGATTCCTATAGTTTTTGTATAGAATATAATAGCGGGCATATATTTTCGAAATAACTCACTACAGTATCGAGTTCGGAAAATGTTTACTTGCCGAAATGGGTTAAAAACACTATATTCATTTATTCAAATTTATCGTGGATACTAACAACAAAATCAAACATGTCCACTAATCATAATTATTATTATTAATGCATATGAGTTTCCTTGCAGACTGCATGATGGGATTTTTTTTGCTACTTTCGTTTTTTTGCAATGGAATCTTCACCTATTGTTTAGCAATACTACTGCAGAAACCATGCACCGTATACTTATGGTTGCTTCCACTTAAAATACTCCGCAATTTTTTTTCTTGGCATGCCGCGGTTTGGGGAATACATATTCCTTTATTATATCCTCAAAAAGTTTATTTTTTTGGACGGAGGTCAACGTATTCGTTAAAAATGTCCAAAAATTCATTTTTTGACGTCATTCGGTATTGAGAATATTCTTTTTGCATTCACTTAATTCCATGTCTTTCAAGATTTTGCTGCACAACTCTTCTGGCCGAGAACCACCGACAGTGCCTCTCATCGCGCAATTATCTGTAACAATACAAAAAATGTTTTTAAATTACAGTCACAGTGATGAAACTTCGATTGACGAAAAGAAATTTGTATGTTATCAGTAATTCAAGATATTTTAAAGACTTTTACACTCGTATTCACTAAAGAGGTTCTAATTTAGACCAGGTCTAACTCGACATTTATAGGTTTAAGATGAGATTTTTAACATTTGAACAAATAATTTTTTTAAATGTCACCATTACAAAATTGCAGTGACATAAGCGAAACAAAAATGGCGAACTAAGAGTTTTAAGTACTATAGCAACTAGACCTGGTCTAACTCTTAAATTTTTTTGGAAATACGGGGGTTAAGATGGAAAACTAATTCAAAATTTAAAGTTGCTTACCCTATACAAAAGATATTGCTCTCATGAAACTTTTTTCGTAAATCGATTAAATTAAAATTTTGGTTTTGTTTGTATGATGACCAGCTTGCTTCTTCAGAAATGCCGTCAGTATAGGATATTTTGAATATATCAGTTAGGATATTTGCCTATATAAGAGTTTTTAATTTAGAGAGAAAAATGTGGAAAAAAATGCGTATTATAAGAAAAAAATTAATAAACAAATCAGATATCAAAATTTTGAGAAATAAGTTTTTTCCTAAGAACCCATTTATTAAGTAAATACATATAAAATCAAAATAATTTCAGATTTGCAAATTTTCGCTCTTGACAAATTTTACGAAAAAAAACTAGTTTCGTCTTATCCCTCGTATATACCAGACCAATGGAACCCTTAAAACACGCATACCACAAAAATATTAACAAAACATAAAACTGCAAAATGTAAAAAACCGTTTTTAAACATACCATTTTGTTTACAACTTATAGCCATTTAAATTTAGATTAAATTTAAAAAAATTACACAATAGTGTAGTTCAATGTTGGGTTAAGTTTAAGTTAAGTTAAAGTTTAATGCCAATTTATGAAAGATTATCAATTAACAGGTTAGTCACCTGGAGACAGAATTATAAGTTTTGAAATATTTCAAAAACCTTAAATTGGTCCTCTCAGTTAACAAAAGTAATCTCAAAAATATATTTGTAAAAATATGCTAAAATTTTAGGTCCACTTATTTGATTGATACTTTATTAAAATGCTCCAATGGGGATTTTTTTTGCCCGGCACCACCTGAAACATATCTGTGTGCCCTCCTCCCTGTTTACAGAATACTAAATACTATTATCAAACAGCACGAAAAGTCATAAAATAACATTAAAAATGTTTCTCGTAAATTCCGCTAAAAACTGCAACGCTAGAGCGAAGAGCGTTTAAAAATGGTAATTTGTAAATTGATTGGAAAACGTCAATTAGAACTATGCCGAGAAAATAAAAAAACATTATGCGAACAAAATGGTTTTTTTATTGAGCAATTGGAACGGTTTAATTAAACGCAATGTCGCTTTTGTGGAGGCCGATTAACAAATACCGATATTTTAAATATCAACAGGGCTTCAGTTTTTTAGTGAAGTTTTTATTTTTGGTTTTTACCAGTTTTGATTTAGAGAAAATAAGCATCCTAATCAAATAAACCAACATTGGTACCCTTGTTTTTTATAATTTAGTGATTATTCGCGTTGTACATCATGTTTTTCTATTTTGCAATCATAAAGACATTTTTTTTGGTACCCAACGTAGTGTTGTACTGGTCCGAGATTACTGGACCTCTTTTCGATACTACTTTTTTTCTCAATAAAGTTGGCAACGCTAAGTCATTGTGCTTTCTATTGGTTCGTCGTTTATTTCCGTGGAGTATAAACAAGTTTTCTTCAATGCTTCTAGCTCGGTGGTAAGGTACCACGCTTTGAATGCCGCGCTTATGTGTTCTAATCCCCTTTCGGGCAGATGAACTTTTTTAAACAAAACTTATAATTACAAAATTGAATCACAACTAATTCGCTGGCTAATACCACGACCGGCATTGTATTACACTGTTAATTTGTTGGTAAAATAAAGTTAGTGTATTTTTTATTCAAGTTACACCAACGTCACAACAAGGATACGATGATGATATCGGTCTGGAACATATCCTGCAATGCCGAAGAACAATAATCTATTTCAGCCAGACGACGATTGCGATTTCGCGCTTTTTAGAGCTCACGAGGCCGTCATAGACTAGCGAGCCCCGTGTAGGGCAAATTGGACTCACAAAAAATATTACTCTGCTGGCTAATATAATTAGATTAGGTTAAGTTAGGTTAGGATTGGTTAGGTTTACTGTAAAAACCGAATTTCGGGTCTATATTAAAACAAGGATTTTTTTAACAAAACCTGAACTGGTGGATCTATCCCGTTAGTCTTAGAGTAGCTCAGGTTCGTCGATAAAGCTATCACCATCATCACAGCCATAAAAGCACAGCTCAAAACATTGAAAATCAGATTTGAAAAACCTAATCTAACCTGAAAACATCGAAAATCACATTTGAAATACGCGCCCAATCTAAAGTGATGTGACTGGTATGATTTCTGGTGGATTTAAGGTCTTATAATTTGAAACTGGTCACGTCTCAAAATTGAAAAATTAGAATAGTGCTCTAGTAATTGGCACTTTTGGCATGAATTGTTTCCAACTTTTTTTAATAACCCAACTCCCAAAATCCTTTCCCACCAACAGGCTAAACGCCTGGACCGATTTTTACAAATGTCGCGTCAAAGGATTAATCTATATCTCTGGAATATTCTTAGCTTGGTTTAGAAAATTAAAATGACGGAAGTAATAAGTACGTAATTTTGTTCAGAAATTTCTTCGCACAGAAAACACAGTTATGTTCATACACCCGGATTGAAAATATTATATATATATATATATATATATATATATATATATATATTTTATTATATATATATATATATATATATATATATATATATATATATATATATATATGTCATGCAGGCCTATAAAATGACTAAAGCATCTACTCAGAAGTATGCTTTGAGCATTGACGATGTTTCTGACAACATTTTTTTCAACGAACACCTTTCCTCCGAAAATAAGATGCTTTTCAAGAAAGCAAGGGATGCAGCACGCCTGAAGGGCGTTAAATTCGTATGGGTCAAAAACGGCCATATTTTTCTGCGCAAGGAAGAAGGCAGTAAGGTCATACAATTGCAGTCGGAAGAAGACCTAATCCACCTTTAAATGTTTTTTCTCTCGGTTCCTTCTTTTGTTTATGTTTCATGTACATTTATGTTTCCACAATGGATCAAAATCTGTCAATCTATGTTCAAAACGTTAGAGGATTACGGACTAAGACAACTGGTTTCAAGTTAAGTGCATGTACCTCTGAATATGATTTAATGTTTATCACGGAAACTTGGTTGAATTCGTCAGTGTTTTCTTGTGAAATTGATGAAAAATTTCGTGTGTTTCGGCGAGATCGAGAAACTAGTGCTAGTGTAAAACATGATGGTGGCGGAGTTCTAATTGCAGTGAGCAGGGAATACGAAGCTGTTAGTCATCCTGAATGGCAGAGCGACGCAGAGGACATCTGGGTTACGCTTTACACTCAGAACAAAGGTAAAATCAACCTATGTTGTGTATACCTGCCGCCCGGTGATGATAATGCGTTGTCATGTTTTTCCAATAACCTATACCGTCTTTTTAACTTGATATCGACCGACACGGTATTAATTTGCGGAGACTTTAATATGCCGGACGTACTCTGGATGTCAAAAGTTGATTGCACTTATCTGACATATGAAAATATTCCTAGAAAATTTAATGACTTATGGGATATAATTAGTTTTTATGGCCTTAGGCAATACAACTCAGTATTCAATAGCAATACTAAAATCTTGGATTTAATATTTTGTAATAAATCTTTAATTAGCAACTTAAGGGCAGCAGACCCTCTAATATATGAAGACATTTACCACAAAAGTATAGAATTTAACTTGATTTGCCGTTCTCCGGTGAACTTAATATATAATATCGATTTCATTCGTAGTTTCAGACGAGGTAATTATGATGCGATCAACTTAAAAATCCAGAGTATAAATTGGGCAAATTTGTTTCGGAAGTGTAGCAATGTGGATCAGTTTGATGAAGCATTTTATAGTCAGCTCTACGAAGTCGCTGACTTATATATACCGAAAAGAAAAGTAAATAATAAATTTCCGGCATATTTTACTAATAATACAATTAAATGGATCAAACTTAAAAATAAACAACATAAAATATGGAAACAAACTAAACACATAAGAGATTATCAATTGTTTTGTAACCTCAGGCGTCTTTCTAAAAATCTCATCCGGAGGGATCATGCTACTTATTTGAATTCCATTCAGGACGATATACCAGGTAACTCAAAAAAATTTTTTGGCACTTTGTATCGATAAAAAACCGTAATAGAACGATACCTAATATAATGCATCTTGATAGAGAATTAGCCGAAGGGCCGGCCATTAGTGAATTGTTTGCAACATTTTTTAGAAGTGTCTTTCAGCCTTACCACCAAAAATCTTTTCATTTTGTCCCCTACAACAATAATCAAATAAGTAGTAAGATACATATAACTGAACAAAGCATCCTGCAAGTTTTGTTAGAACTGGACGAAAATAAAGGTAGCGGTCCCGATGGATTACCATCTTACTTTGTAAAAAAATGCGCAGTTAGTCTGTGTGTGCCTTTGACTATGATTTTCAACAAATCTTTTAGCGACTGTACTTTCCCGCTGAAATGGAAAAACGCATATGTCGTTCCGATATTTAAGAGCGGCGACCTGAATTGTATCTCAAACTATAGACCTATATGTAAATTAAACATTTTTAGCAAGGTTTTCGAAAGTATTGTACAAAAGCATTTGATAAATAATCTAAAAATGAGCATATTGTCGGAGCAACATGGCTTTTTTCCTAAACGATCCGTAGATACCAATCTAACACAGTTTACTAACTTCATTTTGAACTCTATGGACTCACAAGTGCAGGTGTATTCAGTGTACACCGACTTTAGTAAGGCTTTTGACAAAATAAATCTTAACACCTTAATATCTAAGCTCTCTGGGGTCGGTGTGCATGGAGATCTGCTTCGTTGGTTGACGTCATATGTGTGTAATAGAAGCCAACTGGTTGTAGTTAATGGGCATAAATCTAAATCTTATGTTGTAACCTCGGGAGTGCCCCAAGGGTCTCACTTGGGCCCCGTTCTTTTTTTAATATATTTAAATGATATAAATGAATGCTTCAGGTATTGTAACGTCTCTTTATATGCAGATGATCTAAAAATTTATTTAGGCATAAAAAGTATAAGCGATTGTCTTCTGCTTCAGAGTAACCTTAACTCGTTTTATCAATATTGTCAAAATAACCAGTTGGCTCTTAATATCGATAAATGTTGTTATATCTCCTTCACTCGTAACTTTCAAAAATTTATTTTTCTTTATAACTTCGATAATGTGCCCTTAAGACAAGTGGACTCTATCAAGGACCTAGGTGTGATCCTGGATAAAAAAATGACTTTTTCGCTTCATGTTGACTATGTAGTTAAGAAATCGAACAGAATGCTTGGATTTATCTTGAGACAATGTAGACAATTTAACTCAATTATAGCTATGAAGACTCTGTATTATTCATATATTTATAGTAGACTAAACTACGCTAGTGTAGCCTGGAATCCACAGTACGGAATCTATAAAAACCGATTAGAAATAGTTCAAAATAACTTTTTAAGATATTTATATTGTTAGGAAACAGGGACGTACAGCAGCACCATTAGCACATCCGTTCTTCGAAGCCGATTTAAAATTTTTTCACTAGAGGCTTGTAGAGAGCACACCGATGTAATTTTCCTTTTCAAAATCGTCAATAATCTTGTAGATTCTCCAAATATTCTGTCAAGTATTCACTTTAATATTCAACAACGTGCGTTAAGAAATAATTATTTATTTTTTGAACCTTTTTGTCGAACAAACCTCGGAAGAAATGCACCATTAAATAGAATGCTTACACTATATAATTCGAGATATGCTAATGTTGACTTATTTAATAACTCTTTAAACAGTTTTCGCAAATTGATCAAACGTCTTTACCAAATTGAATAATTTTTTTTACTTTGGAATGATTATGAACAATTATGTACCACTTTTTTGTATTTTTTATATTTTCATAATTTGTAGTACCTCATGAGACTTGTTCTACCTTTATATGTATCCGTAGATATCATTTTGGACCTCGGTCTGTTGATATCTTATATGAAATAAATAAATAAATAAAAAAAAAAAAAATATATATATATATATATATATATATATGCATTTTTATTTATTTTTCAGTTTTACCACGCATATTACATGAATTTACAACATCCATGGCACTCTTCGCCAAAATCCCTATGGGTTGCATCCGGAACTCTCCGGAGCCCCAGTAGGTGGCGACAAGTGTTATTATTGGCTCGTAGAACTCTTCCACGTAGAAAGACGTTTTCGTTTTTGATTGTGTCACATCGATGATCTCTTAATTGAGATCACTCTGGATACAAGCCTGCCTGATGAGGTTAAAGGCTCAGAAATCGATTGCAGGAGGGGTACCCTGCGACACAATCGAAAGCAATGTCTTCTCGTAAAATTATATATATATATATATATATATATATATATATATATATATATAAATAAATATAAATTATTTGGTCCGCACCAAACAACTATATGGATTCAAAAATGTATTATATTTTTGTAGTGGAATTCTGTACGAAGGAAGTTGTGAGTAAAATATAAAAATAGTCTATAAAAAATAAGTTGTCATTTATTATTTGCTCCATAAAAAGAAGGTTTTATTTCAAAAATGTCAATAGTATAAGTAGTTTTTGTTATTGCCACATTGGCTTCACAACAAAATTTTACATGTTTATTCCTATATTACCCTCGAATTTTGAAATCCAATCGATAAGTAGTTTCTAAAAGTGTATTTATAAGCCACGTACGTGAAAATTTGCAGACTGAGCGAATCGAATTCTGCAATTCACATGTGTGCTTTAAAAATGATTTTAACAGGGATATCAAAAAAGTGCAATAAAAAGCAATTGCACAGTTACAAATTAAATTTTTAGTTATCATAGTTATAGACAGGTATCAATAAAACCTAACAACCATTGTTGGTTAATTGTTTACGGGAAATTTGAAACCATGTCAATTTCTTAAAACGCTGTTGTGGTTTTTGCATGAAATGCAAGAAAATATAGAAGAAAACGATGGTTTCATCGACTCTTTCAAGTTATAGATAAAGGGGTCGATCGAGCAACTTTGGATTTGTTGCCCAGGAAGTCCTGAATGCAATATGAGATTACTTGCGATAAGTTTGTAAAACTATGACAAGGTATTTGACAAGGTATTTCTGCACTAAATATTGATGTTAATAAATAAAATATAAATGTTTTTTGACGTTCGCTTTCAAAATTTGACGTTTCACTTTTAGCACTTTTAGCACACCTTTAACTCTAATAACCCCCGGATTCACTAAAAAGGTTTAAGAGTTAGACCAAGTCTAGTTGCCATGGTAATTAAAACTCTTAGTTCGCCGGTTATATTTCGTTTATGTCACTCTCATTTTCTAATTATGACATTTAGAAAAATTATTAGTGCAATTGTTGAGAACGTCATCTTAAAAATTAAAATTTGGGACTTTGAAGGGCTGTCAAATCCCATTAGATGAATTTGCCAAAATAAAACCTAATTTCGTATATTATTGCCGGAAGCGAAAAAAATGGTATTAAATCTAATAAAATATTACGAAAATGAAAATTCACCGGTCAATACCCAGGAGACAATCTTGTCAGGACGAGTCTGTAAAAAGTGTCAAGAGAAAAAAGGGATGTGGGACGGGAAAATGGTTCATCATTTTGCTTGCAGGTTCTTCAACAGGATTCCTCCCAGGTGCAAGTTTATTGTTTTCTTCAACATCCATGGCACGCTGGTCGACCAATCTTTTATAATGAAAATATGAACGGGCATAATTATTTAGAGATAATCAGACGGGTAGTTCAAAATTTGACTCAGTGTGATTGTGATATATTTTGATAACAAGATGGCGCTCTAGTCCACAATATTGCTGACCTAACCGCATTTTTAACCGAACATTTTCCATTTTGGATCGGTAGATTTGACCAGATGAGATGGCCACCAAATAGCCTAGACTTGATCGTAATGGATACTTTTCTAAAGTTGCGAGAAGAAAGACGCCCGCTAACGGTTAATATTATAAGAGAAATAATAACCCAAGAAATTGAAACACTGAATCATCGCAATCAGGGAACTATTTTGGCAGCTATAGAAAGGCAGAAGAGAATTTATAGGAAATGCATTGAGCAAAATGGGGGGGGCATGTGGAACATAAAATTCAAAAATCTAGTTTTTATTAAATTATGTCGTAGGCAGCGTAAAAGTTACTGTTATTGTCATCTTCATGTTGCTCATTTATTTTCCGGATTTCATTTTTGTGTTATTTAAAATTGGCCAAACTAAATATAATATGATTATTAATATGGATGAGATGTATCTCTAATTTTTAAAAATAAACTTTTTACAACTATATCCGAGAATCAGTGTTTTCATAACTCCGCAATGCGAGGTTTGATTTCTCTGTTTCCGATTTCAGTTATTTGTGAAACATACAAAAATCCTCACAACTCTACTACATTAATTTTTTTTTGTATCTCTTTAAACAAGCCAGGTAACATGGTCTGAAATTACTTATAATAAACTACAATCTGCCAAGGGCAACGATAGCTTTTGAAAAGTAGATAGAAAAGTGCGCGTCGTTTTTAATCATCTTTAACTATTTTGCTGTTGCAATTATTAGACAAGATTGGTTGGTAAAAAGCCAGGGATACTAGTTTCAAGATTATTGTGAAATTAAAGATTTTTTCTGGAACTGTCAAAATTTGAC
Source organism: Kuschelorhynchus macadamiae (assembly GCA_030620095.1). Taxonomy (NCBI): domain Eukaryota; kingdom Metazoa; phylum Arthropoda; class Insecta; order Coleoptera; family Curculionidae; genus Kuschelorhynchus; species Kuschelorhynchus macadamiae. The sequence goes on along the minus strand of JAUTXW010000780.1, from coordinate 289,817 downwards.
ATTCTCCGTTTGATCTGGCATTAGTGTCATTAAATAGAGTTTCAAAAACTGAGATAGAAAAGTGCACACGTTTTCCTCTAATTTGATACTTTCAAATCTCAATTTTTCATTTTTCAACTGGCATTAACTCGAAAACCTTTGAAGATAAGCAAAAATTTTAAACACGCAAAATTATTAGTTTTATGAGTAGAATTTATATTTTCGAAAATATATAGGGTATTCTATTTAAACAAATAAAAGTTTGATTCGGTGCGTCTTTGTGAAACACCCTGTATCATATTTATATTGTCAATAAAAAGACCTAGACGATTCCCTACAAATCAGTAAAAAAATTAGCTTTCTATCTTTAAAAATAAAGAAGTTAGAGGGGGTGACATTTATAACCAATAACCCTGAACATAACCGGCGAACTAAGAGTTGTAAGTGCCATGGCAACTAGATCTGGTTTAACTCATAAGCCTTTTCAGTGAATACTAGGTAAGTGCCTTAAAGTGACATTTTTAAGCCTACTAGGGGGGTGATAAAAACTGCATTTTTAACTATGCCGCGCATAGACCCAACGAGAGAATCACAGACCGACGTCGACGGACCGAAGGACATGGACATGTTTTAGGGTTTATAAGTTTGGTTTTATCTACCTCCAAAAGTCAGTGTCTCACGGGGACTACATTTTGGGTGCCATAGGTGTCGGAGATGTTCGATATTTTTAAGGTATATAAATAGGTAAAAATAACGCATAAACCCGTAATAGTTGGATTGAAAATAAACACAGTTGGGATCAGTGTTTTTAAATTGAAAAATTGTAAAAATCATCTTAAACTGATATTACATTTGCAGGATCGTCAGTTTACTTTAAAAGAAGTATGTAGTTAAGGAAATAAGAGGCACAATGCATTTTCGAACACATTATAATGTAACTTTGTTCCATGATATTTAATAGGAAAAAACTAATTCCAATCAATTTTAATCCGTAGTCAAACAATTTGGACATAATTTAAATAAAACGGTAATATAGATTTGAGCGAAAAATATAGATCAGTTTATATAAAATACGTCTGAAAATTTAAAACAATGTTTTTCTGTCGCTTGTGAAATTTAGTTGAAATCGGGGAGGCACGTTATATTGGATTACTCATTGTGCAATCAGTGCATGTTTAAATTTAATTCACTTATAGCAGTTACTCACTGATTGCACACTGTCGATGTACGATAACAAAACCGCCATTGACAAACAATAATTAAGTATATGAATTAACCACAAATTACTAACTAGTAGAACATGATACTAAATGAAATTGCTTTGTTAAAAATTGTTCAGAAGCAATCATTATTTGCTACATTCTAGTTTATTGTTCTATATTGCAGGTGTATGCCTTTGTGGCCACTTTGTTATAAATGACAAAAAATCTTTATTATAATTTATAAACATAATAAAATTAGTTTTCCATAAGGTAGAAAAAGCTGTAAAAGGAAATTTTTCAATTATTGTTATTTGCTTCCCTCATAAGTGGGAAGTTTTGTAATCGTGCCGATTTTTGCACATCTTTGTGTTTTAGGGTCCCTAAACCTTAAAAAAACATGTTGTCCCTAACGTGGTCGACATATGTTTTTACCTAAAACATCTCACTTTCTTTGGATTTTCGATTTTATCTCGGTCCCAGTAAAAATATAGTCATATATTAAAATAAAGCTTATAAAATGTTCTACAAAACTTAATAATATGATTTATATTACGTAACCATAAAAGTCGGGATTTAGCGGAATTTACCTTTTAAAATATTGTATCAGACGTATTTTTGGACAGTGATTATGGGAATAATAAGGAAAACAATTTGACCTTGACCTGTTTCTATTTGAAGTTGACCATTTTTTTACAAGCTCATAATATCAATTTTACGAAATTTATGGGTGTCATTAACCCCTCAATCTTGCACGTCGTGGACCCTTTTCTTCTTTCTTAGTTAGATCAAATAGTTTTTTCCTATTTCCATTTTTTTGTATCTTAGTCACAATTACGAATCATTAATATTTTGAATGTTTGAATAAATTGTTCAAAAAAGCTGTAAAACTTTTTTCAATTGAATTACATTGTGGACGTGATACATATCTCTTTATAGACAATTGACATAAAAACTATTACATTTATTACATTAAATTATTTTAAAATACTGAGTTGTCGTATGTTTGTTTTGAATTAAGAACAATTATTATTGCTAATCTGATGGTGACAAAAATTTCAAAAACAAACACAAATTAAAATAAACGAACTTTTCGGCTTTTAGCCTTACTGAATTTTTTCATGATTATTTCATAGCTAACACCATTATTTCAGCTTCAATTGATGGAACTCTCTCTTGGCTCTTCGTGATTTTTAAGTATGTCTTAATCAATTTTAACTTTGAGAAGCTTCTCTCAGCAGAAGCAGTACTGACTGGAACTGTGACCATGATTCTGATTGTTATGTAAATATTTAAATATCCTTCTTCCAAATTAATTTTTAACAATTTCTAGCGATTTTGAAAGTTTTTCTTCGTTTGCGACATACGAGATTTTTTCCAAAAATTGATTTTTTCAAATGGTCTGCTGTACAAAGCCCACTTGGCCAAAGATATGACTATCAGATTATGAACACTTTAAATTTTCCGACATGGATATTGTATACAGGGTCCATCAAAAACTATGAGGTGGAAGGTAAATAGTGATTTATTGGGTTTGGTTTTTTTATTCTTATCTTGAATTCGATGTTGCTACTAATTCCAGTTTTAGTAATAATGGACAATTTTACCGAAACAGTTTTTTATATTTGAAATTTGCTCTAGTTTTTTCAGATATTGCCTTTAATGTAACAGAGTTTTTTGATAAGAAAAATGAAAAATCGCCTTTTATCATTGATATAATTCCCTTTTTCCCAATAAAATATAGTTTCACGTGTTATTTTTGTTTATACACACTTACTTAAACTCTTTACTCATTATTTAGAATCAACTGAGGATATGTCTCGATAATACAGTGTGTAACAAAGATCCGGAATACTACCTACCTTGCGCAGCAGAAATTCGACGTTGTTAAAGTTTTGAATCAGTAGAGTTTTGGTACACCCTGTATCAATATCATGGTCGAATATTTAAGAGTGCCAACCCTGTTTCTAATCCGATAAATCATACTGAATCTGATTGCCATAAGTCAGCTTTGTTCAGCGGACAGTTTTTAAAAAAATCAGATTTTTCTAAAAAAGCTCGTATGTCGGAAAGAAAGAAAAAATTTCTAAACTGCTAAACATTTTTTTTTGTACCTGGCTCTAGATTATTTTGATTGCACGACGAGAAAAATAAATTTTCACAGTAAGAGGTACGTCGCTGTTTTCGCCTTTACGAAGTATTGTACTTGTTGTATCATAAATAAAACCAAATCGTCAAAATATTTATTGAGCGTTTTGAGTCAAAATTCGTGTTAAAAATTTAACTTTATACTGCGTTTTAACAGAATGTAAGTATAGGCTCATAAATATATTCAGAACCGACTATTCGTTTCTTCTTTGCTATTCTTTTTTCTTAAATTTGAGACTCCAAAACATTAGAGCTTCTGTAACGCTTGTTTCAAATCCCGTATTACGGATTCTTGAATCCAGTTGCAAAATGAAGGAAAAGCATCAATAATGAATTTCAAGTTCACTTGAACTGAGAGGTAAAAAACTATATATAGTTTACTTCTATTGTTCACACGTAGTAAAATATACCACACGTGTATTGCAACAATAAAGTGAAAAGTTAACATTTCGTTCATGCTGCTTTACAGTCGCATAAAGTTTCGGAATCATCAGTTTTATTTTTCAGGTCATTGTCACATTCGATAACATCATCATCCAATTGCAAAAATATCGCTTTTACTGCTCCGATTCTACTCTCCCATCGTGTCTCAGATAGAGATTTTAATGTCAGTTATACAGACAAAATAAATATACTAAGAAAGGTATTTAGATTCTGAATTGACTTGCGTTACAAATATGAAATAAATCACAACACTATAACCGTAAATGTATGTAACCAATTTTTTACTTAGTTATAAAAACAATAAGATTATTACTAACCAGTACGTTGTCGCTTGTGAAAATTAACTTCTGCCTCAGAAGTTTTGCGCCTGCGGGTTTTGTGACAAATGAAATAGAAAGAATTAACGACTCGGGGGTTCCCCCAGGCTCTCGCGTGGAATCACCTAACTTTCACAATGTTGCCAGATGACTCTGAATAAATACTACCCATAAGTATAGAAATAAATATTCGTATTCGCCGACGCTTAGCTGGCTATATTTATGGTTAAAAACAATTAAAAGAATTGGTAAATCAGCCTTTACCCACAACTTCTCTCGTTCACGATTCCACTACACAGAGATATTACATTTGATGTATCTACACTTGTTAGAAAATAACTTAAAAAATATAAATAAATTATGTAATGAGGTAAATAAATTACAGTTTGTAAGATTTGTATTAAACTATTACCAAATAAATATGCATATATAAATTGTGTTATCTGTTCGTGGTGGAATTCAGTACAAGGCAGTTTTGAGTAAAGTATTTACGGTTTTGTTTATGCTGTGGCTAATTTTGATAGCCTCTGCTCCCTATCTTTTCTAGAATATTCATAATAATAAATTCCCGAATCTTTTCGGCACTGTTTACAGATAAATGAGTTAAATGCGGCGTGATTGTTATCTAGCACGTAGATCTGATGCCATTCAAAAAGGCAAGTGGCGAGAAAAACGGCGCGTCATCACGAATTAATCTCCGATTCGTTAAAACTTGCAAATCCAGAAAAACGGTCAATTATTGAGAACCCTTTTCTTTTATGTTTAATCTGATCGATTTAAAATGGACTGCAGAAAAAAGTAATATAGAATATTTAAGATTATTCATTATCCTGCGTGATCAGCAATAGTAAGCTTAGACCAAGTATTCATATTCAAGAAATCTGTTTATGACATCTTTATAATTAATTTATTTACAAGAACCAATTAATTCTGAGCCGACAATAGTATAGAATCAAAGTTTTTCGCTCTTAGATCGTATTCTCTGCAATCTTCTCAATGTGATAGATTGTGGTAAAACTAATCCTATAATACCTACGCTTTAAATTTCGTATACTTTTGCGATCTAATTCTACTTCTATTCGATGCACACGCATATTTTGAGGAAACATAAATTTTAAATACATCCCCTAGCTAACAGAAAACTTCAAACAGTTACAAATCGAGTAATCATCCTACTCACCGACTACTATAACAACTTCGTACTATACTAGTGCAACACGTGATGAGAAAAAAGCATATATACTACATATATATAGATCAGTTTATGTTCTATGCCGCCTTCTGATTTCTAGTTTCCATTTGTCTCGATCCACCCAGCGATTCTCATCAACACCTTTTGCTCTGATGTCCTTGTCGATTCTCTCTCTCCAACTCAGTCTAGGTCTGCCTTTCTTTCTTTTCCACTGTTTTGTCCAATCTAGTACTCTCTTTGGGATTCTGTTGTCTTCCATTCTTTGTACGTCATCTGAGGTGGTTAATTTGGATGTCTTCAGTTATTTTATGTTTTACGTTCATAATTTCTCGAATTCTATCATTCCTTACTCTCTCCAGTTTTGACTTTACGGCAGGGAGTCTCCAAATATCCATTTCTGTGGCTTCGAGCGACCTGCCTGTTTTTTATTTCAGGGCCATACTTCACTACTATAATTTACAATGCTTTTCACTACGCTTGTTTTGTTTTGAAACTGCCTTGTCCCACAAAATACTATTAATTTGCCTTATTGTTTGTCTTCCTTAGTTGTTTCTGTCTTTAATGCCAAGATATTTGTACTTTTTACAATGCTTTATCTACTGTTGATGTTTCGGTATTAGGTTTTGTTGCTCCCCACTGATACACAAATATTCAGTTTTCGTAAGATTTATATATATTTTAAATCGTCGTAATCCTCAGCCAAGACTATTTGGTGATCGACAAAGCCAAGAGTGCATATTATTGAATTACTTGGTAGTATTCCCATCTTCTCGCACTTTCTTTCCTAGGTGTTTAGGACTTGTTCTAAATAGATCTTGAACAGACTTGGAGACAAGACCTGCTTAAGGCCCTTATCAATGTTGAATTCCTCCGACACTGCTGTGTTGTTCTTATACAGTTCTTGAATGGATCTAACTAAGATTATGCTGATGTTAGTTTTCTCGAGGGCTTGCCAAAGTCTCAGCTGAGGCACATTGTCATACGTTTTCTTGAGATCTACGTACAGGAGGTCTATTTCTTGGTTCCGTGCCGTCTTTCTCTCAATTATCTGCGTTATTGTAAATAGATGGTCGACAGTGGACCTACCGGCTCTGAAGCCAGCCTGTTCCTCGGCCTCCATATCGTAGTATTCGTTCCCAGTGCCCTTTTTTACTAGCTTTCTTTCTTTTATGTTTAATCTGATCGATTTAAAATCGACTGCAGAAAAAAGTAATATAGAATATTTAAGATTATTCATTATCCTGCGTGATCAGAAATAGTAAGCTTAGACCAAGTATTCATATTCAAGAAATCTGTTTATGACATCTTTATAATTAATTTATTTACAAGAACCAATTAATTCTGAGCCGACAATAGTATAGAATCAAAGTTTTTCGCTCTTAGATCGTATTCTCTGCAATCTTCTCAATGTGGTAGATTGTGGTAAAACTAATCCTATAATACCTACGCTTTAAATTTCGTATACTTTTGCGATCTAATTCTACTTCTATTTGATGCACACGCATATTTTGAGGAAACATACATTTTAAATACATCCCCTAGCTAACAGATAACTTCAAACAGTTACAAATCGAGTAATCATCTTACTCACCGACTACTATAACAACTTCGTACTATACTAGTGCAACACGTGATGAGAAAAAAGCATATATACTACATATATATAGATCAGTTTATGTTCTATGCCGCCTTCTGATTTCTAGTTTCCATTTGTCTCGATCCACCCAGCGATTCTCATCAACACCTTTTGCTCTGATGTCCTTGTCGATTCCCTCTCTCCAACTCAGTCTAGGTCTGCCTTTCTTTCTTTTCCACTGTTTTGTCCAATCTAGTACTCTCTTTGGGATTCTGTTGTCTTCCATTCTTTGTACGTCATCTGAGGTGGTTAATTTGGATGTCTTCAGTTATTTTATGTTTTACGTTCATAATTTCTCGAATTCTATCATTCCTTACTCTCTCCAGTTTTGACTTTACGGCAGGGAGTCTCCAAATATCCATTTCTGTGGCTTCGAGCGACCTGCCTGTTTTTTATTTCAGGGCCATACTTCACTACTATAATTTACAATGCTTTTCACTACGCTTGTTTTGTTTTGAAACTGCCTTGTCCCACAAAATACTATTAATTTGCCTTATTGTTTGTCTTCCTTAGTTGTTTCTGTCTTTAATGCCAAGATATTTGTACTTTTTACAATGCTTTATCTACTGTTGATGTTTCGGTATTAGGTTTTGTTGCTCCCCACTGATACACAAATATTCAGTTTTCGTAAGATTTATATATATTTTAAATCGTCGTAATCCTCTGCCAAGACTATTTGGTGATCGACAAAGCCAAGAGTGCATATTATTGAATTACTTGGTAGTATTCCCATCTTCTCGCACTTTCTTTCCTAGGTGTTTAGGACTTGTTCTAAATAGATCTTGAACAGACTTGGAGACAAGACCCGCTTAAGGCCCTTATCAATGTTGAATTCCTCCGACACTGCTGTGTTGTTCTTATACAGTTCTTGAATGGATCTAACTAAGATTATGCTGATGTTAGTTTTCTCGAGGGCTTGCCAAAGTCTCAGCTGAGGCACATTGTCATACGTTTTCTTGAGATCTACGTACAGGAGGTCTATTTCTTGGTTCCGTGCCGTCTTTCTCTCAATTATCTGCGTTATTGTAAATAGATGGTCGACAGTGGACCTACCGGCTCTGAAGCCAGCCTGTTCCTCGGCCTCCATATCGTAGTATTCGTTCCCAGTGCCCTTTTTTACTAGCTTTCTTTCTTTTATGTTTAATCTGATCGATTTAAAATCGACTGCAGAAAAAAGTAATATAGAATATTTAAGATTATTCATTATCCTGCGTGATCAGAAATAGTAAGCTTAGACCAAGTATTCATATTCAAGAAATCTGTTTATGACATCTTTATAATTAATTTATTTACAAGAACCAATTAATTCTGAGCCGACAATAGTATAGAATCAAAGTTTTTCGCTCTTAGATCGTATTCTCTGCAATCTTCTCAATGTGGTAGATTGTGGTAAAACTAATCCTATAATACCTACGCTTTAAATTTCGTATACTTTTGCGATCTAATTCTACTTCTATTTGATGCACACGCATATTTTGAGGAAACATACATTTTAAATACATCCCCTAGCTAACAGATAACTTCAAACAGTTACAAATCGAGTAATCATCTTACTCACCGACTACTATAACAACTTCGTACTATACTAGTGCAACACGTGATGAGAAAAAAGCATATATACTACATATATATAGATCAGTTTATGTTCTATGCCGCCTTCTGATTTCTAGTTTCCATTTGTCTCGATCCACCCAGCGATTCTCATCAACACCTTTTGCTCTGATGTCCTTGTCGATTCCCTCTCTCCAACTCAGTCTAGGTCTGCCTTTCTTTCTTTTCCACTGTTTTGTCCAATCTAGTACTCTCTTTGGGATTCTGTTGTCTTCCATTCTTTGTACGTCATCTGAGGTGGTTAATTTGGATGTCTTCAGTTATTTTATGTTTTACGTTCATAATTTCTCGAATTCTATCATTCCTTACTCTCTCCAGTTTTGACTTTACGGCAGGGAGTCTCCAAATATCCATTTCTGTGGCTTCGAGCGACCTGCCTGTTTTTTATTTCAGGGCCATACTTCACTACCATAATTTACAATGCTTTTCACTACGCTTGTTTTGTTTTGAAACTGCCTTGTCCCACAAAATACTATTAATTTGCCTTATTGTTTGTCTTCCTTAGTTGTTTCTGTCTTTAATGCCAAGATATTTGTACTTTTTACAATGCTTTATCTACTGTTGATGTTTCGGTATTAGGTTTTGTTGCTCCCCACCGATACACAAATATTCAGTTTTCGTAAGATTTATATATATTTTAAATCGTCGTAATCCTCAGCCAAGACTATTTGGTGATCGACAAAGCCAAGAGTGCATAGTATTGAATTACTTGGTAGTATTCCCATCTTCTCGCACTTTCTTTCCTAGGTGTTTAGGACTTGTTCTAAACAGATCTTGAACAGACTTGGAGACAAGACCTGTTTAAGGCCCTTATCAATGTTGAATTCCTCCGACACTGCTTGTGTTGTTCTTATACAGTTCTTGAATGGATCTAACTAAGATTATGCTGATGTTAGTTTTCTCGAGGGCTTGCCAAAGTCTCAGCTGAGGTACATTGTCATACGTTTTCTTGAGATCTACGTACAGGAGGTCTATTTCTTGGTTCCGTGCCGTCTTTCTCTCAATTATCTGCGTTATTGTAAATAGATGGTCGACAGTGGACCTACCGGCTCTGAAGCCAGCCTGTTCCTCGGCCTCCATATCGCAGTATTCGTTCCCAGTGCCCTTTTTTACTAGCTTTCTCTAGACTCTCGAGATAGTGCTAAGCACCGCAATTCCTCGATAGTTACTGCAGACCTCTTTTCTTCCCTTCTTGTGTATCTGTGTTATGTACGACGTTTTCCATTCTTCTGATACCTTTTCTTTGTTGATGCTTTTCTGGAAAAGGATAGTTAGGTGTCTATACAGTTTGTTTGTTCCGTATTTGAGTAACTCTGCGGACCTGGATAATTTCTGTTTTTGAGTGTCTGACAAATCAGTTTCAATTGTTTTGTGTTGATTCTGGTGGAGATGCTGCAGTTCGTATCTAGATGTCGGGTTGGGGCTGTTGCGATTGTTGATATTCAGCCCTTTCTTCAGTCAGCAGTTTTGCGAAGTATGTATCCCATTCCTTCAAGTTAATTTGTCTTTTCTTGACGAAGAGATCTTAATATTTTCCTACTCTCGGTACTTCTACTACGTTCTATATATGTGTTAATTCTTGTGCGTTTTCTTTCCCAGCGTTCGTTCTTCTTTTTCGTTATAGCTGTGCGTACCATTTTTTGAGTTGCCCTGTATTCATTTTTATTTTGATTCGACTGGTTGTTGAGGAATCTGTTGTATTTGTTTCTCTTTGTTTTTATCATTTCTTCATCCCACCAATACGGTTTTCTTCGGTTTGGTATTTCGTACTTTCGCAGAGCTTCTTCTGCGGAGTTCTTGAAGCAGTTTTTAAGATAGCTGTATTGATTTTCTGTGCTTTCAAATTGTTTTGCGTGAGTTTTTCATCCAATCACTTTCTATATAATTCTCTCATGCTTTCGTGGCTGGAGCTGTCTAATTTGTACTTCCTGTAGTTTTTCCCTCCTGTTCTTTTTTTTGCCATTTGAAAGAAAAGTATTTTGGACTTGACCAGATGTTGGTCACTTCCACACGTCTCGTCGATCCTCTATAGGCTCTAATGTCTCGTATCTTGAATGTGATAGCTTGTCGATTTATTACATAAATCTATGACGAACTTTAGGTTTCTAGAGTGGTGCACCCATGTATACTTATGTATTTCTCGGTGTTGGAAAAAGCCGTTCAAAATTCGAAGGTTATTTTGGTCGCACAGGTTCATGAGTCTACTTCCGTTATCATTAACATTGTCTTCTCCAAATTTCCCTACTATTTTATCTTGTTGCTTCTTTCATTCCTAGCATTCAGATCACCTGTCGGTATTATTTCTCTTGATATACCGGTTTTTGAAATTTCGTAAGAGAGTTTTTCGTTGTACGTTCCTATAATATTTACTACAAAAAAGTTGCCGATGGCGGAATTTAAAGAATTTAAGAGGTCTTTTCCGATATTAATTTAAAAGTGCATGTCTTTTTTACTCGTATCATAAATAAATGTATTGAGGAGGCATACTATTTATCTATTTGGAAACAAGTTTCTGATCTGAGTACAACCATTTAAGATCAATTACCGTTTTTCCAGCATTCTCGAAAATCTGTGCGACAAACTCTTTCTCTCTTTCTCTCATTGGCCCGCACCCGAACACCGGTACTCTCTCCAAGTTAACGAAGATGGTTAGGCGTTCTTCGAAAAAGTATCTTCTAACTTGACTAGACTGTTCCCATCGCCTGCAATGAAGCATGTCACTATTTTAAAGGTCATTAATAGAGAATTAGAGGATCTAATGCAGAAAGTAGTGGCAAGCTATGTCGCTCTGACACTGACATGTTCCAATTTTCACATAACATCTTACTCCTATTATATAAATGGAGAAAGTAGCTAGTAGTAACTTCCTTGGGCATCCATCGTAGGGACACCGCCCCAACAAGGGCATCAATAACCGGTCAAATATAAATAAGTATTTAAAAAAAAACTTAAAAATCTTTTAAACTGTATTTCTAAAAATATTATATAGGTAAAATAACCATACCTAGCAGAAACTACAAATAATAATGATGTTAGATCTCCGAAACCTAAGGAAGTCACATATCCTATGAGATTATACTCTCTGTGACAATTTTACTTTGCCGCAAAACATAAAATACGTGACTTCATTTGCAACATGGCATATATATTTCAATTCCTTTTTGTTGTGTTGTTTTAAATTTATTAATGATTATTTTATGATATCTGACAGCAGATTTATTCACGTGCTAAGAGACATTTTTTAATATATTTTCAGATGGGACGGCAACATGAAAAATACATACACAATTTTTTGCATGATAGTCCACGAAAAAGAAACTTGTTGCCATAATAAAGTTTGTTTTACTAAAAGAGTTAATTGTCGTCTAATATATGAAATAACATTGTTTATTTGTAGGTTTAATAGAAACTTGCCATCAGAAAAAGGGAAAAGGGGAAAACTTCTGGCACACAAACAAATTATATTTTTTTAAAAAATTACAGTTTACTATATAATTTCTAGTCGCCCTCTTGTTGCTCAATTTGTAAATCAAGTCGCTATAAAAAAAGCAGAGGGTCAGAATCATTTTCTTTTTCAGTTATATTATTACTTCAAAATACTCTCCCATTCATTACTGCAGAATAACAACGTAAATTATTACAATGTTTACAATCTCGTATCTTTTGTGTACGCCGACAATAATAATTTTAAACGAAATAAATAAAATCAAGCAGCTATTCATGTTTTCAAAAACATTCACATCTCACCAAATTCAATTATATTTTATTTTCATTAGAACCACAAAGAATCCATTATCCGATAAGATTTTAAATTATATTTATTTTTCGGTTCTCCTTTGTATTTTTCCACCTTTTTCTTTTATTGCGAGATAAATATAGAATCTAAATAATATACACTATGAACCAAATTAAAGCAGTTCTTTTTTACAGTTTAATAACTTTTTCGTTTTTAGCTGATTTGAATATTTTTTTGGTGTAATATATGTAATACGACCCTTCTTAAGACAATATTAAATTTCATTTTGAAATGTAACACGGTGGGCCAAAAAATTGATACTGTCGCATGCTATAGAGAAATATCTCTGGAAATTCGATAGTTTAAAATGGCGTTTTTACTTCTCTCGTAAAAGAGAAAACTACTTATCCAAAGTATCTCAAATTTTGCCAAAAAAAATCAAGTATAAGCCTTAACGGGTAAAATTTTGGTACGAATTGAAGATGGCGGAAGAAAATGGAAAACAAATACTATTAAAAAAACTAGTTATCCAATTTACCTCAAATTTTGCAGGAATGAATTGGTAACATTTCATACAATATTTAAAAAATCATCTTGAAAAAGGATGTATTAGATTCATTTTAAATTTGAGCAAGCAGTAAGTGTGATATGGAGATAAACAGGTGAAGTTGTGGTATGAATTCAAGATGGCGAAATAAAATGGGAGTCAAATAAAATGTTTAAAGATCAACGTAAAAAATATTATTCAATTGACGACTTTAAATTTTGCAGAAAAATTAATTGTTATAAGGAAGAAACTGGTACAAGTTCAACATGACGTAACAAAGTGGCGATGTGTGTCAATTTAAAAACTTATTGAATTTACTTTAAATTATGTCAAAAAATCAAGGGTGGCATAGGTAGAAACTGGTAAAATATTGATAGGAATCGGAGCAAAATGTCGCCCACTAAAAATGTTTGAAAATACGGTATCTATGATTACTGACTGACTATTTACTAAACTAAATTGGGTGACTCTTTACTATTCCTACAACGAGATAAGTTTCAGGTAAAGAAAATTTACGAATTTTTTTTTTATATATTGGATAAGAAGTTTAAGAAAACAAGTTTTATGTCATGTTTTTCTTTTGTAGATCCTAAATTACATTTTTTTAGAGTTTTTATACAACATATTTTAAGAAAAACTAAGTTTTGCATAATATTCTTGGAACAGCAATTAGAGCGTGACAGTAACATTAAATAAATATATTTAAATAGTTTAAAAATATAAGTTAATTATGTTATGTTTTCTTTTAGCCTAGTAATTTTTTTAACTTTTGCCATACCATCGAAATATAAAACAATCGTTTATTACTAATGTAAAAAACCTTATCACAACAATGTTTACAAACCTAAAAGAAAAAAAAACTTTTTGTTAGTGAAATAATGAATAATTCCAATCTGTCCAATCCTTCCAACTGTGTCTATATTATTATGTATCTATTACTTTTTTTACAATTTTTAAATTCAATTATTTAATGATGTTCTGGTTCTGACTTTAAAGAAATCAAAATGCCTGTTTCGAAATGTGTTTATAAGTGTTGTTCTTTAAGAATGGAAAAGACAATATTTTTCTTTAATTTTTCTTGTGATCTCTCAAGGTATTTATGTTTTGTGAACGATCTTCCCATTTGAGTAAAAAATTGTACTAGTAAAAAGTAATGCAGTTATAAAAAACAAAACTTATTTTGCTGTTTATTGCGAAAATTTAGTTTAACTTTTAAATATTGAGAATCATATTTTATTTGATTATTTTTTTCCTTCTCTCTATTCATCTATCTATAACTGTTTTTGCAAACATTTTGTAAGTTATGTAGCATGGAATGGCATGCAGTAGAAAATGGTCATTCATTGCGAGTTTTACACTATACTTTTTCTACGACTGCTACTATAACATAATAATTTTTTAATAACTATAAAACATTTCAAACTTAATCTTATTTGAAAATAATAATTTTCGTAATTTACTTTTTATTTCTATTGCTTGCGTTGCTAGGCGGTTTCTATGGCGTGTTGACGCAGCGCCGGTCCATGCCACCTTTGTTATAACATAAATAGGAAATTTGTAGTTGAATCACCATGGTGATTAAAGCACAATAAAATCGTGTTTAGAACAACGGACTATGTTCCGAAATTACTACTGACTATACAATAAAGGCTTTTATTGACAGTCGTAAAAAGAAACAACTTTTGGCTTTAAAGTTTCACGTAAGGCAGAATGTAGATATTTTTTAAAATATAAAAACAATATATTTTTCTTACAAACAACTTACAAAACACCTATATACATGCAAAAACAATTATAGACAGATGAGTAGAGAGAAGGAAAAAAATAGTTAAATAAAACATGATTCTCAATATTTAAAAGTTAAACTAAAATTTTGCAATAATATAAGTTTTTTTTTACTAACTGCGTTATTTCTTACTAGTATAATTTGTTTACTCAAATAACACAATCGTTCAAAAAACATAAACACCTTGAAAGATCATTAGGGAAATTAAAGAAAAATATTATCTTTCCCATTCATAAAGGACAACACTTACAAACACATTTCTACTCAGACATTTTGATTTCAAACCAGAACATCATTAAATAATTTAATTTAAAGGTTTTAAAAAAGTAATATATACATAATAATATAGATACAGTTGGAAGGAATTGGAAATATTTATTATTTCACTAACAAAACGTTTAGTTTATGTTCACCTAATCTTAGTTAAATAAAATGTATAAAAAAAAATATATATGTATATACTGGGCCCTTTTAAAGTGTTACAAAGCGATATTGAGAAAACGGTTGATTGAAAATAAATGAAATTTCTAGGGATACAATGGGTCGTTGGAGGACATTTTTTGACGGAGTAAGTAATGTTTTAACTCTGTCCACTGTTTAGGGGTGGGGGGTAACTTTTAAATGTTAAATAAAAAGGTCCAGTTTTTTTTCCAGTTTCGTAATAAACTACGTTATAATTAATGAATAATTTAATGACAATGTCAATGTCACTACGCTAAATTCAACAAAATTGAAAAGAAAATCAGCATAAGAAAAAACTGATATTAGATACATGATTTTATTTTATCAGATGTTCAAAATGACGGCCATTTTGTTCTAAACATTTATCAACTCTCTTTCGAAAAGAATTCCGCACTCTGAATAACATATCTGGGGTGATTTCACGAACTGCACGCGTAATCCTTTCTCTCATGTCTTCGGCTGTAGTTGGAGGAGTCATCATGATTTTTTCTTTGACAAAACCCCACAAGAAAAAATCAAGGGGGCTTAAGTCTGGCGATCTTGCAGGCCAATTTACTGGTCCCCCACGTTTAATCCATCTGTTAGGGTAAGCGTCATTCAATATAGCACGTGCTTCTCGACAGTAAAGTGGTGGTGCGCCGTCTTGTTGGAACCAAATTGCTTCACGATGGTGCTCAGCATCAATCTTTGCAAGTTATTTCGAAGGAAATCGCAGTATCGCTGTCCATTAAGATTACCATCGAAAAAATGAGGTCCAATAACAACATCGCCAAATATCCCACACCAAGTATTTATCGACCAGTGTGGATTTTCTTCATCCCAATAATGCATATTGTGATGATTGACTTGACCCTGGTCAGTGAAAGTTTCTTCGTCAGAAAATACTAGGTTTTCAAGTGAGTTGTATTCATTGATCCATAGTCAAAACCACCGACAAAATTGCCCCCGTGTCTCTCGAAGTCCTGTCCATACAATTCTTGATGTAAGGTAATATGGTAAGGATGAAATTTAAAATTGTGCAAAATCCTGAGAACGGATGTTTTACACATCCCGGTGTCTTTGGATAGTTCTCGAGAACCAATATGAGTATTGAGAGCTACTGTTCCCAAAACTCCTACCGCCATGTCGTCGTTCGTTTTGGTTTTCCTCCTACTGATTTTTCTGAATGAGAGTTGGCCGATCTGGCGATTCCTAGTCCCTTATCGTTTGAACGCCATGTGAGATTTTGGTGGTAAGTGGGGAAATCTTACTGCCCAAAGTTCAGAAGCATTGCGATAGTTTTTTCTACATTCTCCGAGAATTAATAACATGTCAACTTGGCAGTCGAATTAATTCATTTTAAGGATAGGTAGTTAAAATCTCAATTAAGATTATTAAATACGAGCAGAAATAACACAGCTAAATAATAAACGAACAGAACTTAAAAAAAAACAATAAACGAACACAATGAACACTTATTTTAAGAAGACGCTTAAACTAAACACTTTAAACTCGAAGATAATTTAAGACAATTACTGGCAATATCATAACATGTCAAGTCGTTCGTTGTCATGATAACTGCGATAGTGGCGGCTGGTGAATCATAGCTGCAGTGCCGCAGAGCTCCCCAAAAAATCGGGAAAAAAATAATTAACTACATAATCTAACCAAAATACCGTACTTTTTTTACCCAGTTGACATGGTCTCGGAGGATGTAGAAAAAATAACGACAATGCTTCTGAACAAAATGATTGTCATTTCGAACACCTATTATAATAAAATCATGTACCTAATATCAGTTTTTTCTTCTGTTGAATTTCTTTTTAATTTTTGACATTAAATTATTCATTTATTCTAACGTAGTTTTTTCTGGAGATCACGAATCTGGAAAGAAAACTGCACCTTTCCATTTAACATTTAAAAGTTGCGGGGGTAACTTACACACCTAAAAAGTGGTGACCGAGCCGAAGACATGAGAGAAAGGATTACGCGTGCAATTCGTGAAATCACCCCAGATATGTTATTCAGAGTGCAAAATTCTTTTCGAAAGAGAGTTGATAAATATTTAGAACAAAATGACCGTCATTTTGAACATCTGGTAAAATAAAATCATGTACCTAATTAATTTTGTTAAATTTAGCGTAGTGACATTGACATTTTTTTTGGAGATTACGAACTGCATCTTTTCATTTATCATTTAAAAGTTACCCCCCACCGCTAAACAGTGGAGAGGGTTAAAACATTACTTACTCTGTCTAAAAATGTCCCCCAACGACCCATTGCATCTCTAGAAATTTCATTTATTTTCAATCAGCCGTTTTCTCAATATCGCTTTGTAACACTTTAAAAGGATCACCCTGTATATATATATATATAAAAATATATATATATATATATATATATATATATATATATATATATAATTATATCCCTAATATCCTCTATGAATTTACCGATGGTATCTATGAGTTTTTTATTTAAAATCTTCCATACTATCATACGCATAGATATTTATAGTTAAACCCCTAACGCCCTGTGTAATTAGAAAGGCAAAAAGTTGGTTGTACTTCTAGATTACCCGAAAATGGTACCAAGTTGACATCACATTAAAATTAAGGGTCTTTTTGTGTATATGTTAATCTCAAAATTTCAAGTATTTAGTTTTATATTTGACAGAGACATTTCACTGGAACGTGGTAATAAGACATCCGATTTACGAACCGTTCAGACAAGGGTAAAAATGCATATCATGTACGAAATTGGTTATCGATTACATACAAACGTAATATATAAAATGCCTTATTTGAGCAGTGTCTTTTTTATTTGTTTTCTCTCAATCTCCCCCAAAACGATAGAGAGCTCATCGTGACGTAAATGGGAAGATCTATTTTAACTTTATTTTTTTTAGAAAATGTCCGTGATTTGCGTAGGTAAAAAGTTGTAAGGAATATATCTTTGACCTTTTCAAAGCGGATATCATGTATTATTGGTAGAATTTAAAAGTTTTACCAAAATCAAAACACATGTTAGGTACTTTAAAAACTGAACTGAAACTGAAAAGACGCGATATTAAGGAAACCATTATATAGTTTAAATCAAATACCCAATAAAGAATAGATGAGCATATGCACCACATTTTGATAGTAGAGTGCCCGCGGCCTTTTATGAAGCCTATTTCTTGAGCCCGTAGGCACTTTAACAGTGGCGGCTCGCCAGGGGACGCGCGTGAAGGGCCGCTTCACCTACATTTTCCAATCAACTTACTTAAAAATAAAAATATTTTTAAAATATTAAGCATTTTACAATCTACATTTCTATTATAAAACTTTAGTATGTTTTATACAAATTCACATTATTTACTTAATTATACCACTATTTTCTATCGAATTTAGTGCGCTATATACTCAAAAAAGATAATAACTTAAAAACGTAGCAGTAACAAATTCCGTTTCAGACTCCTCCCGCACGCCGCCTTTCTCCCTTAGATTTGTTTACAGCAGTTGTTATAGCAAGGCAATGGTGAATATCCGTAAGCCAAATAGAGATGGGAGCGGCTTAAAACTGCTGCTGCAGGCTGCAGGCGCTTGTTCGCTTGTTAAAGAAGTAATTTAATTTAGTGCGTTCGGATCATCCGAGGCGGAAGCATTTTGCATCGACCGAATCGAATCGAAATTAGTTTTAAGATATAGGTACATAACTGTTTTTTAAGAACAAAAAAATATATTTAAAATGTTATAAATTCATATTATTTCCCCTATGTATTAAAAAACGCTCCAAAGCTATGGATAACTAACATCATAAAAAGGTAAAAAAAAGCCATTTTGGACGTGGCACTTAGCTACGCTGAGCTTCATACGTTCTTAAATCCACGAACCCCCACTGCACTTTAAGACTTAAAAGGTTTGACATTGGATTTTTGCAGAACATATATATGCATATATATATATATATATATATATATATATATATATATATATATATATATATATATATATATATATATATATATATATATATATATATATATATATATATATATATATATATATATATATATATATATATATAGCAAAGTTACTTAATACAATATAATGCAAATGCAGTCTAGTGCATGCACAGGTGTATGATATGTAATATGTATGTCTGTATGTGTGTATGTGTATATGTATGTATGTGTGTATGTATGTATGTATATGTATGTATGTATATGTGTATGTATGTGTATATGTATGTGTATATGTATATATATGTATATATTTTCTCTTGTTGTTTTTTTTAAATTTCGCTTAATAAATAGATCACTTACGAGTTGATACCTAACAACCTAAGTACTTATTTTTTTTTTCTTCTTTCTTTTTTTTGATTTCTGTCCAGTCTACAATAAAAAATATATTGTTAATAAATTTAAAATCAAAATATCACTTTAACACTGTATAGACCTCCCTGCTTTTTGTAAAATATAAATAACTATTTGTATATTGTAAAGTATGTAGCTCTAAAGTATACCCGGAGTTGCGCTGCTCATTCGGCTCGAGACCGCTTGTGATTCGAGACATTTGTTTCTTCTTCTTTCTTTATTTTTTGTTTATAGCATTCCAATCCCCGTCATTTCTCATTTAATTAAAAAAAAAAATTCTATTCACCTATGCTGCGTTGCGCTCATATTAACGTAAGATCTTTATTGAATAATTTTGATATCTTCAAAGACAGTCTTATTCAGAATGATTATGCTATTATTGGAATATCTGAGAGTTGGCTAACACAAAATATTAGCGACGACGCTGTTATTGTGGATGGTTATAAATTTATCAGACAGGACCGGCTTGGGCGTGGGGGGGGAGTGGGAATCTATATTAAATCTTCTTTTAATTATACAGTTTTGCTTAGTGAATGTAGGGATATCGTAGAACATGTTTGGATTAAATCGCAACATGGTAATGTCACAATAATTATTGGCAATGTGTACCGGCCACCAAATGCAAGCCTTAACGAATTTCTTGCCTATTTCGAAGATACGCTAATCGAACTTTACACTCAATGTGATAAGATTATGTGCTTCGGAGACTTTAATATTAATATGCTTGATCACGATAGTCCCCATGTAATACAATTTGAAAATATTTTAAGCACTTTCAAACTGAGTCAGCTAATTTCTGAGCCGACTAGAATTTCGCGTACCAGCTCCAGCTTGATTGATTTAATATGTTACAATTCGGAAGATGTGCAGGATGTGGGTGTGAAGGACGCGGGTCTCTCAGACCATCTGCTAGTATACATCGTTCTAGACTTTTGTTCACCAGTGCTAAATAATAATACCCTTAAGTACAGGGCTTTGCGACAAATTAATTTGACTTATTTTCAGGCCGACTTGGAGGCCACCCCTTGGAATAATATTTATAACATAGATAACATCGATGAAAAAATTTCGTTTCTCACTGATACTATTTTGGAGCTGTTTGATAGACATGCCCCATTGAGAACTGCTAACCGTTCAAATAAACCCTACTGTCCCTGGATGACTGACAACATTAGGCTTTTAAAAAACCTTAGAAATCAGGCTTTAAATCGATTCAGACGTACCAGACTTACCGAGCATTGGAATTATTATAAGCAGCTCCGAAATTTAGCGACTAATTCCATAAGAACTGAAAAAAAAGTTTATTTAAACAATAAATTTCACAATTGCAGTATCAAAGACAAAAGACAAATGGGCAGAATTAAAAAGATTAAATATTCTAAACAAATCTCACAAGGACATTCCCGAACAACTTCAAAACATAAATCAAATGAACACATTTTTTACAGAATTAACAAAAAATCGTACTGGTCCCAAACAAGATTTAATCGATTTTTACAATAATAATCTCCTTTCAAACAAGTCATTTAATTTTAATACCATTTCAGAAGAACTGTTAGCCAATATTATTCTCAGTATTAAGTCTAAGTCGTTCGGTGCAGATAACCTAAATATTACTCTAATTTGCTTGTGCTGTCCTGTTGTTATTCCATACATAACACACATTGTCAACTGTTGTATTTTACGACAATATTTTCCAAAAAATTGGAAGTTAGCACATGTCATCCCACTAGCTAAAGTAAAAAATCCTACCGACTTTAGTCAACTAAGGTCGATTTCCTTGTTACCTACGCTCTCCAAAATTCTGGAAAAAGTAATGGAATCTCAAATTTCTTCATATGTATCCAGTAATAATATCATCCCCTATAAACAATCTGGGTTCAGAACCGGGTACAGTTGCGCCACTGCATTATCCGATATTGTAGATGATATTGTCAGAGCACAAAATTTTAACCAGGCAACTGTTCTCATTCTATTAGATTACACAAAAGCTTTCGACTTGATTCATCATAATATATTGCTTTCTATTCTAAAATATATTGGCTTTGGCCAGTCGGCGGTGGCAATGTTGGCGTCTTTCCTCTCGGACAGAAGCCAGAGGGTAATTTTGAATGGCAAACAATCCGATTTACTCAATATCACAGCGGGTGTTCCCCAAGGCAGCGTTCTCGGTCCTCTTCTGTACAGTATTTACACATTTAATTTCATCAAATCACTTCGTCACTGTAAGTACCACCTCTATGCAGACGATACTCAAATTTACCTATCTTTTAACCCCAATCAAGCCGAAATAGCAAACAATCAAATCAACCGTGACTTACACTATCTTTTCAGTAAATCCAATGAACATCTTCTTAAGATTAACCCAAGTAAATCCGCAGCATTATTATTTTGTAACGAGACTGAACGCTTACGTCTTGAATCCACCATTAAAATCGAAATCGGCACCAACCCTGTTGCTTTTAAAAACTCGTCTAAAAGTCTCGGGCTTGTCATAGACAATAAACTAAAATTTAATGATCACGTAACTTCATGCCTTCAAAAAGCATTCTCAGTATTAAAACCTTTGTACTCTCAGCGACATGTACTTAATCAAAAAACCAAGGCCTTGTTGTCCGACACTCTCATTTTGTCACAATTTAATTTCGCAGACAACGTTTATGGTCCTTTCCTTGATTTACAGGCTAAAAATCGGGTTCAAAAGGTACAAAATTCATGCATACGTTTTATTTACGGTATTAGACGAAGGCAGAGGGTTTCACATAAACTGCCCGAATTGGGCTGGCTTAACATGCAACATCGTCGTATCTTACACTCTATCTGCTTTTTTTACAAAATTTTAAAATTTCACCGTCCTCCATATCTCCTCGATAAACTTCAATACCGTACGGATGTGCATAATTTAAATTTACGCCGACAGTATCTGCTATCAGTACCTTTACACAACAAAGAACAGTTTAAAAAAAGTTATTCTTATCAAATTGCTAACTTAATCAACAAATATAAAATAACCAGTACGTCACTGTCAGTTGCATCCTTTAAAAAATCAATGAAAAATAAATTGCTCGACCAACAACTACAATAACAGCGGACCTCGTTAAACAAAAAAACTAGTATTTATTTTCTCGTACATCCCCTCTCTACTTTGCATATGTCTAAAATAATTCTCTCTCATTTTCTGTCTCGTGCCTCAGTAGCCTAGCGCTATTAACTTGGACGCGTACTTTCGTAGGTATATATATATATATATATTTTTTTTGTTTAATCACCCTGCACCACTCTTTTTTAGAAAAACTTCAAACTAACTTTCTTTATGAAAGTTTATAATATTTTTTTATAATTATTTAATAGGCTTCAACAGCCCCTTCGCTTGTGAAGGAAGCTGATAAGTGGCCTTTTATTCCTATTATAGATGTCTATGTTTATTTTTTTTTTATTTGTAATTTTCTTTTGGAATAATAAACGTGTTTATTATTATTATTATTATTATTATATATATATATATATATATATATATATATATATATATATATATATATATATATAATACCTTTTTAAAATTTTTAAAATCCGCACTACATATTAAATCGGTATGGAATTCTCACACAACAAAAAACTAAGCCAGCAACAAAAATAAAGCAATTACAATTGCTATATTTGCGTATTGTGATTGCCATATGTCCATTGAATCATGCTGTTTAACACGCGGTCAGCGATGTTACTGTATTTTATTAGGATATATGATTGAAACAGCACGAAAGAAATATTTCTTAAGGGTGTTTATAATGTTGGTCCACAACGTTAACTTAATATTGTGGCAGTATTCACTCTACCTTCGTCCAAATTTCATAATTTTAAAGTTTCCAGATCATTAGGTAGACATAAAATTTAAAGGTGAGCTGAAAAAGATGTTTGGTCGCATGGCGTTAGATCCGTAAATCCTGGAGGCCACCGAGCTCACCTATAAGGACTTATCAATAAGAGTTGGGCTTTAATTAAAAGTATAATGAAATCAATAATCACTTCGAAAATGACAAATTTATAAAAAAATCGGTAAATTTCCATTACCCGGAATTTTCTTCGTTATGATTTTTTTTCCATTTGCTAGGAATAGTGAAGTGTGACCTAATTTAGATCAGTACATAGTCACAGTCTATATATGTTACATATACTGTCTTTTTAAATATTTTTATTGGGCGCCATTTTGTTTCATCATATTATATTCCTACCAATATTTTACCAGTTTCTATCTACCTATGCCACACTTGACATTTGGGCCCGATTTAAAATAAATTCAATAAGTAGTTTTTACATTGACACATACAGCCATTTTGTTACGTCATGTTGAATTCGTATTTTTCCCATTTTCACATTTAATTTTTATGAAAAATTTAAAGTCAATTGAACAAAGTTTTTTAACGTCGATTTTTTAAAAAATTTTATTTAGCCACCATTTTGGTTAACGATCTTTGTTATATTAGAGTAGTGTCAATATTTGGGGTTAGGATCCAGTTAAATCGAAAAAGTCAATTTTTAAATTTTCGACATTTCGCAACTTGTTTGTTGTTGCATCCTTAGGACACATATATAGATTCTGTATCCTGCATGAAACCCATTTTATCAGTCTTTACCTACTCCGTTGATCCGCAGATATTTCCTAACCCCAAATAATACACCCCTCTAACATAACAACAAGAGGATCGTTAACGAAAACTATTTGGAAACTTAATATCTGGGAACTATCTGCTGAACAACGGAGTAGGTAAAGACTAATAATATTGGTTTCATGTAGGATATAAAACTTATATGCAACAATAAAGTTGCGAAATATCGACATTTTATAAACAGTTGCTTTTTTTCGTGAATCCTAACCCCAAATAATGTACCACTCTAACATAACAACAAGAGGATCGTTAACGAAAACCATTTAGAAACCTAACATGGGAAATATTTGCCAACCAACTGAGTAGGTAAAGACTAATAATATTTTCATGCAGGATATAGAACCTCTGTATGTGTCCCGAGGATGCAACAATGCAGTTGTGAAACGTCGACAATTAAAAAAAAAACTTCTGTTTACTGGATCCTAACTCCAAATAATACAGCACTCTAACAACAAGCAGATCTCTAACGAAAACTATTTAGAAACTTATTATCTGGGAAATATTTGCGGAACAACGGAATAGGTAAATACTGAAAATATGGGTTTCATGCAGGATATAGAATCTATATATGTGCCCTGAAGATGCAACAGTAAAGCTGTGAAACGTCGACAATTAAAAAAAAGTTTTTTTTTACTGAATCTTAACCTCAAATAATACACTACTCTAATATAATAACTAGAGGATCGTTAACCAAAACCATTTAGAAACTTAATATCTGGGAAATAACTACGGACCAACGTAGCAGATAAAGACTGATAATATGGGTTTCGTGCCGGATACAGAATTTTTATGTGCTCTGAGGATGTAAAAATACAATAGCGAAAAGTCGACAGTTTTAACAAGTCTGTTGCTTTTTTACTGGATCCCAACCCCAAATAATACACCACTCTAACATAACAACAAGAGGATCGTTGACGAAAACCATTTAGACACTTAATACCTGGGAAATATGTGCGGTGTAACGTAGTAGATGGACTGATAATATGAGTTTCATGCAGGATGTACAATATTGTCCTAAGGATGCAACAAGAAACTTGCGAAACGTCGAAAATTTAATAAAAGGGTTTTTTAATGGATCCTAACCTCAAATAATACACCACTCTGTAACATTTTTTTTACATTGAGAGACGGATCGACGGAATTGATAAAACATATTTTTTGGCATCTAGGGATGCTAAAATGTGAAAATATCTAAAACCTGAGAGACTGATTTTTCACGATTACAAGCATTCTATTTGGCCGTCATTTTGTTCGGCCATCTTGAATTAGTATCACATTTTTGATTGATATCTTTTGACGTCAGTGTTTGTTTTCTTTCAAATGTAGTTATGATTTTTTTTGTAAATATCATTTATTTCCAAAAAAAAGTGTCCGCCATACATATTTTCGCATATATCAGTTTTATTTTTTTATTCTAAACTTGAAAAAATTCTAGTCCTGGTAGGAGGCCCATCAAAATTTGCAGCCTAGGGCCCGCGAGTTTTTAAAATCGGCCCTGCCGGAAGGCCATTTATGTTTATTTTCTAAATTCTAAATGCGTATTTATAGTGACTAACCCTGTATAAGCCAAAAGAAAAACCTATATTTGACCACATTACACACTCTTTCATATTTACTAAAACTTGTCTCTCGTCATGTTGAATAAGGGCAAGTTTGTATTATAAATTCGAAACCAGGAACATATATATCCGATCAGCGTGGACCATATTCTGTGAACAGACTTACTGACGTCCAACAATTTTGCGATTGAACTGAAAAGTAAAAATAGCCTGCCCAGTTACGTTAAATGACAGAATATTATTGGTTTTTACATCAGGTCCCAGTTTCCGCAATGTTAGAGGAAACTGAGAAATCCAATTTGTAGGTAACTAGATGGTAACTTTTTTTAAAATATTGCCGGCAAAAAGAACATATATTTAAACATACAGTGTGCTCGGAATTCTAGTCTCTATATGACGGCCATGCTTATTATAAGAGATAGAGAAATTGTGAAATGGGAAGAGTTTTCGACAAGCCTTGTGGCGTCTGTGGATGTATTCTAGCTGTTATGTTTGAAAACAAATAAAAATACGCTGTCATACATCTTTCTACAAGAACGTAGAACTTTTCTACTTTCATAGAATCAAGAATGTTACCACATCGATAACATTCTTGATTCTTTGAACGTAGAAATGTTCTACGAGTTAAGCATAACACTTAGCGCCATCTATTGGGGCTTCAAAGAGTTCAGTTCTTGTAGAAAGATGTATGACAGTGTATTTTTATTTGTTTTCTGTTTTACTCACATGCCTTTGCCTAAATCCTATAGGTTCCAACCGGAACTCTCCGGAGCCCAATAGGTGACGCTAAGTGTAATGTTCAGCTCGTAGAACTTTTCTACTTTGATAGACGTTTTCGTTTTCATTTTCTATTCAACAGGACTTTACGTATTATCGTAAAAACTAATAAAACAACGTTTTATAAATAAGAAGAAATATTGAGAATATAGTTTAGTTTCACTTGTAGTGTCCTTGTAATAATATAATATTATATTCACCTCAGAATGCAATCAACACTAGGATATTCGTCACTGTCTAAAGTAAAAATATGCTGTTTCATTTCAGGCAATGTCTGTCTATATATCATTTATGTACGGGCCCTATATTTCATATTCGTAAAGAAACTCGAGAAAAAATAATACAATTTTCTGCACGGCTTAATACGGAGCCCCTTCGAATATATAGAGTTGTTATATGATTTTTTTTTCTTTTCAATTATAAAACGTTATTATATCATATCACATACATTTTTAAATCGAGCACATTAACTTAGACTTATTCGCTGGAAATATGCTATTACTTGTAAGTACATTTTTTTATCTCTTTTTTATTGCCAGTCAACAGGTTTGATGCACATTAATGAAACTTTGTTGTAACTTGACCCTAAAATATCCAACTAACAGCATCAAATTAGCTGATCGAAAATCCTGCAATCCCAAGACATGTGTGGTTTCTAATGGGCTATTTTGTATTATCTATTTTCTATAACACTTTTTAAACACTTGTGCTTTCACTGACCTGTCGGCTTGAAGCCTGTAAAGGGTTATCGTTTACATATACTTCGCCACCAACCTACAGGGTTTATTTTTCAAATAGGAAATATAATAAAGACAAAGAAGAGAACCCCCATGTTGCAGCATCTTGACGGATCTGAACGAATAAATTTTATAGTTACTAATTATTTAAATATTTTGAGTTGGGCACATTATTTTTTAATTATTTGTATTTTGTGGTGAAAGAAGTATGATAGTGAACAATAATATATATGATAAGTATTAAATTTTAAAAAGAATAATTCAATAAATGTAAATATTTTCTCATTGTCGCGATTAAAAGAACTAAATATTTCTAAAAACAAACTGTATTTCCTTCAAAAGGTGTATTCTGGCAACTTTTCTTTCTCCTTTTCTTTTTTTAGAATTATTAACAAAGGATAAGTTAAAACTTAGTTTTAAAGACACTAAGCGTTCACGTACAGATTTATATTTAATAATAAAACAAAATCATTAGACACTATAGTTCGTTCTTCTGCAAGGTAGATAAAGTATCTAAATTTATTGTTTTTTACTTTAAAATGTATATTTTGATTTTACAAATCAAGCTGTTCAAATTCAAAATTCAAATTCAAAAATATATATTACCAAAGTTTACATTTGCAATTATTTCAAAATTCACTTCTATTTGGTAAGTAACATAAACAATTTATTTTCCTGAAATAGTTAATTCTAAGTGAAACAAGGAGTAGGGAATTTCACCTACACTGAAACAGTTTGTGTGCTACTCATCTCTACTTCTGCAATCTAAAATGAGAACAGAAGAGACTATATAATTCATACAGTTACATGCGAGACGAAAAGTACGATGCAATGGTGGCAGAAGCCATCTGACATCTGACTCAAGGCCAGAAAACACGATGCTGCTGTGGGAAGACAAAAAAAAAGTACTATTTGAAACTACTGCTATTGATTACTACTGAAAATAATATCTGTTGTCAATATATGTCTATAAATATATCGTTGAGTTTTGTTAAGAAGATATACCATTAGCTGTTAAATATTCAAATAAATAATGTTGAATTTTCCTGAATAAATAATCTTAGTTTTCTTTTGTAGAGAATTTCTTTATATAAAATTTGTCGTAAAGAAATTGGTAATAAATTATACATTTTTGGGATATAGTAGGTCAGAAATTTTTGACAAACAGATTTTTGTAAAAGTGGAATTTCTAAGTTTTCTCTTTTATTGGCCTGTGTTTAATGTCGATGCGTTATATTAGGAAATAAATCTAATATTTTTAATAGATAGGATAGACAAGAAAATACATACATATTTCTTAAATTGATAACATTGTAGCTCGAGTACAGTAGATTTGTCAGAAATAAACGAGGTTTTTTAAATAATATTTTAAGTGCATTTTGGCAAACTTGTAATGTTTTTAGAGTCGAGTTTTAAGCACCACCCCATATAATTATGCAGTCTCTGAGGATGCATTCTATTAATGATCTATATAACACTAAAAGTAGTTGTTTCTTAAGAATTTCTCTTAGTTGGTAAAGTTTATAAAACACGTTTCTAATTTTACTGCTTACATAAGAGATGATAGTTACACTTTAAGTGGTGATCCACTTAAGTATTTTGGTTTTCCTATTTTTTGTATACTAAAACATTTGCATTTCTGGTTACGGTCTCTACATGATATATAGTGAACAAAAATATTCTCGTTAATTGGTTGATCAGCACTAGTCGGTGAAAAAGTCATGAAATTTGTTTTCGTTATGTTTACGCTTAGCAGACTGCAATTAAGCTAGTTATTGACTTTGTTTATACCATCCTCAGCCTTTCGGTAAAGATCTTGCCAAGAAAAGCCCTCAAACAACAAGACAGTATCATCCGCATATGAAATAATATTAGTTATCTAATATCTGACCGATTTTATTAATATAAATTAAGAAAAGCACAGGACCCAAAACTGTACCCTGTGGCACCCCTAATCTAATGGTTTTATAACTAGTAAGTCAGGTGTTTACTTTTGTCTTTTGCTTCCTATCTTTTAAGTAGTTTTTTAAAAGTTCCGGGGGGCTTCCTCTAATGCCAATCTCCTCCAGTCTGTCAAATAAAATACTATGTGAAACCGTGTCAAACTCTTTTTTGAGATCAAGAAAAATTGCCAAACTTTTTTTATTATTTTGGAACGAATCCATAATGCTTTTAGTTAGTTGAAATACATCCTCAGAGCCCTTTCTATTTCTAAAGCCGTATTGATTCTTTTTCTAAAAAATCAGTAATTCTAGCATTTTTCGAATAGTTTACCAAAATGATTTATTACTGAAACTGGACGATAATTGGTTGTAAATTTTGGATCCCCACCCTTAAAATATGGCGTTCCTATGGGAATTTTGCAGTCATCAGGCACAATGTAGGTTTTAAAATTTAGATTTATTATATATAACAGTGGATCTAGAATTTCCAAGTGTATGCTTTTTATTAGCTGAGAAGTTATTTCATCTTCTCCTGGACAAGAATGGTTTTTTTACATTTACATGCTTAATTAATTCGTTTTTCAACAAAGGCGTAAGTAAAATGATTTGCGATTTATATTACTTATGTCTGCATAAACGTTTTGTCGAGTAATATTTTTTTGCACGTTAGGACCAACATCAATAAAGAAATCATTAAAAATATTTGCCACTTCATAGTCATCATGAATAAAGACTGTTATTATGCAAAATGTCAATATTTTTTTCCTTATTAATTTTGTTTGTTCTAGTACCTTCGTGTATAAATGTCCAGATTTGTTTATAATTATTTTTTGAGTTGAAAATTTTAGTTTTGTATTATTGTAGTTTGGCAATTTTTAAGTTTTTCTTTAATTGATCTCTCCTCTTAATCGATTGTATTATTCCTGCAGTTACAGACGGTTTCCTTTTTCGGTTTGTACTATTTAGTTTTACAGTGAAAGTTGATTGACTAACGTATTTTTTAACTTTATTTATAAAACATTTATAAGCCTGTTCAGTACTGTCGCTCTCAAATACATCGGCCCAATTCTCATTCCTTAAAAGGTTATGCAGTTTATTATTATTTAATATAGTTTTAAAATTTTGAGTATTCTGTGTTACGTTAAATCTAGGTATATAGCAATAGCACTCTGTAAAATTAAAGGTATATAAGTTGTTTTATATTCATTAAAGTTTTTTGATTTAATAAATATGTGATCAATAAAAGGTGTTACTTTTAATCATTAGTCCTTAAGTACATAAACACTGCCAGCCATTGCGAAAAAAGTTATTACTAGAATCATGCGCGGATTATTTACGCTGTTGTGAAGTTTAATACAATGTCCTTAGACAAACTAAATGGTAAACAAACCAGTATGTTTTGTGTAACTCATTATAACTTATTTCTTCATTTGCGGTTATGCCTTGAACAAAATATCAATTGGTAGAATCGAAAATAAATCTTCAAATAGGGTAATTAACTACATGTAACAAAACAAAACTGTTATTTGTTAATTATATGTGAGTAGAGAGCTATGTTGCTTGAATATGACTGTATATGGACTTGTCCTGTAAATTAAAATCGAGTAAACGAATTAATGTATTCGAATAAAATCATTCGATATTGAATTATGAATGATTACTAATTATTTGATAGTCCTTTTTATTCGATAGTTCCTATCGCTAGTAAGCCTATTTAAGGTTCAAAAAACTATGGACGTTTCGCCCTATGTGAGTCTCATCAGGCCAATGCAGCCGATTGCAGCCGTGTGGTAGAGAAGATTGAAAACACTCAACGGTATGTTGAAAATATTAGGCAGTGAAATATTAACTCATATAGTAAGAGGTGTCAACTATAGGAACAAGTGCCAGGTTTGTTGTTTATACCTCTATATTAATGTTTAAAAACATTATATAGATAAATTGAAAAACTAAGCCCGACATACTTAGACTTTCATTGTTTTTGTGTAAGCCGTGCCATACCAATTATTTCAATATAAATAAGGCCGATTCAAATGAATTACTCTATGCAAGTGCTGCTTTTATTGTGGGATGTATTAAATAACAAAAAAACATGAGAAAAGAAAACCACGGTGGTGGTTAACAAGTTTTTTTTTATAGGAAAACAAATAGCTGAAGTCATTTGTGGAGGTACTTGAATATCGAAAAAGACTACAAATTGTTTCAAAATTTTTAATAGATTATTTTTTTAAATTCTTGTTTAAAAACAATGCTAATGTTTTCTATCTGATAAAACCAGTCTTTCGTAACCTTTTATTAATTTTATTACAATATAATTAGATCACTCCATTGACAAAACTAGAACCTAACAACGCGTCTGGAAGGTTTAAATACGCAAAATAAAACCAGGAAAATAAATTAAGATCTACTATCCTTTCATACCAAATAAGCATAAATGCTATTCTTCTTTGATGTATCGACAACTGTCGGATCATCGGAGAATGCTAGCGAGCTATCATTTTATCGCGGGCTCATGTTCGCTAAACCGTTCATATTTACTGAATTGCTCAGGCGAATTTTTGTTTACTGTTTATTATCGCTCTCTGGTTGCTCATTTCTCAGTAGTACGCACCTTTATAGTTTGTTCAGTCTGATGAAGCAGTTGACACGATCAAATTACCGTCCCCGACATTTTAAACAGATTATGTGATTCCCATATTGGTGAGGCTGATAAGTGACATCTTATCTACTGGTAACGTCCCTGAGTCCTATATTTAAATCAGGCAAAAAAAAGGACAGAAATAATTATAGGCCTATTAGTTTGATTAGTGTTTTTTTCTAAAATTATCGAAAAAATAATTAAAAAACGAGCGTTATTGAAACATTTATTCCTACAGATGATTATCAATACAGATTTATTAAAAACAGTTCTACACTGAGTGCGACTATAGATTTAGTTAACAAAGTAGCAACTGAGTTGGATAATGGGAAAATAGTTATGGATGTGTTCATTGACCCTAAAAAGGCATTCGACGTCGTAAACTTTAACACACTTTTGTATAAATTAAATGGGTTGGGCTTTCGTGGTATAATAAACAATCTGTTAAGGTCCTACTAAGCGGGTAGAAAGCAATATGAAAACATTTACGAGTTGGTTAGTGAAACTAGATATAATGAGTACATTACTGTACTCCTTGTATGTCCTGAGCTTAAAGTTTTCTAAGCTGAAAGCACAATATTACACATTTGCCGGCAAGACTGTGTTGCTTTACAGCTCGGAAAATACTGAACAATTAGAAAATATAGTAAATACGGGCGTAAAATTCTATTCAGATTGGCTATTATACAACAAATTAAAACTCAATGTAACAAAAACTAAATTTGTTCGTAATCCAGTAATTAAAATAAATAACATGGAAGTTGAACAACTGAAACAGATTAAATATTTAAACTTGTATATTGATAGTGAAGTAGAAATGATATGTAAATCATATAAAGAATAAAATAGCTGCTATCATTAATGTATTGCACAAAATAAAAAAATATGTTAGTAACAGAACCAAAATGTTAGTTTATAATGGTATTTGCCTCTGGCATTTTCGATGCCTGATACCTCTGTGGGGTACTTGTGGAACTGTTGATTTCAACATTATACAGGTACTACAAAATAAAGTTTTGAAAACTATTTTTAATTTGAACCGGCTAATTTACACGGAGTTTCTTTGCAGGGAGCTAGGCGTATGCGATATGCCAGGGCTTTTAGAGTTCGAACAGTGTAAATTAGTCCATAGAATTATAAATAAGAGTCAAAAAAGCAATACAGAGATTATATTTCATAACAATGTCCATCTATATGACACACGTACATGTAATAATATCTATCTAGATGACATAGTAAGATAAGAACAAATAAGGGCCTGAATAATCCTATATCTCAGGCAGCTCAAGCGTACAACCTACCTGTTTCTATAAAAAATTGTAAGAAAATTCATAGCCTTTGCAAGAAGATTGAAAATATACTATAACATCTAGTAGGTAGAATGGTATGATATTTAAAGAATAAAATGCTGTTGCCAAAAAATTATATTTATCCCCGAGACCAGTGAGCCAGCACTGATTAGGGGTTACTAGGATTAGGATTGTACTTTCCACTGTAAATTGTTTGCAAATAAAGATTTAAAAAAAAACTCTGCAACGTTTTTTAAACAAACATAGTCGAAGTTTTTGTAAATAAATAGTTTTTATTTTTTACATTTTGGTTAAAATATTATGAATTTTCACAAAGTATCAACTAATACATCGGTTTTGAAAATACCACGTAACATGAAGGAAATAGAATAAAAGCTACCCACTAATAAAATTGTGCCTCGATATATAACACTGTCAAAAATAAGAAGCCCGATCTACTTCACAAAATTCCGGTATATTGTTATCTGACCAAGTAAAAAAGAAAACCGAAGAAAGTGAGCACACAACGTTGTAGGCAACTAGATATAAATCCACTTAGGAAATATTGAGTTATTTATGGTACAGGTTCTTAAGTGTTATTTGGCGATCCGTGGACAAAAAAGGGAAGCATATATATTTTGTTTTGACAGCGAAACCCTTTCTTTTCGTAGAAAAATATATTTCATATGATTTAGGTTAATAAGAAAAAAGAACTGCTCTTATACCATGACGAGGTAAGATAATAAAACATTGGTAAACTAAACTTTTTGAACAAAAACATCGGCAATATTTACCTTTAAATGCATACGCAACTGATAGTATAAGTGCATATAACATATTTTCTCCCCTATCTGTCAACCAGAAATATAAATCAAGGGCATCTTCGGCAATTTTGTTTAATGATCCGAATTGTAAACGATAGTAAGCAAAAATTATTAAGAATATAAGGCGGAAAAGTAAGGGAGAAATACTAGTATCGAAAGAAAGCTAACTAGTATTAATTTAAAAAAACAGGGGCGTGCGGTGAAATTTTAAGAAAGGGAAGCAATTTTTAGAAACTTACCTATTTGTAATGATTGATTCTTCGATCATTTTTTGCAAATTCGTCAATGACGTCATCATAAAAACCAAGTAGCCATCTTCCAGCTCCTTGTCTTTTAAAAATTGCATTAGCTTCTTAGCATTATTTTTTGCTCGAATGTCATCAGTTTCGTAAATCACTTTTAGTTCAGATCGCAGTAACACTCGATCGAAGAACTGGCCATAATGAAGAAGAAGATATTTAAACGCATCTGCTGGAAAAGTTTTTCCTTTAAATGCATTAAAATTGCAAAGCTCGAGGTATTTAAAATCATTTAAACCGTTAAATCTATAGTTTATTTGTTGCTGAATTTGATCGATTATTTCATAAAAGAGGCGTCTGTATGATGTTTGAACATCTCCCACCTTGTCTGTTCGAAGACGCTTGGCTTGTGGCTCTACATTTAACGTCATCGTTTTCTTCCAAAATAGGTCAGTCATCTCGTTTTTGGCTTAACATGGACTTAAAATCATCCACTTTTTTTAGGCAAGAAGTAATATCATTTGTTTTGGTTTGTAATATATTAAAAACATTGTCCGAGAATGGAAATATTTCTGAAAATATGTTCAACAAATAATTAAAATTGAAATCTCGTTTCAAACAGTCCAAAAACCCCCTCGAACTATTTATTGCTTCTGAGTCCCACGTTTCATTATTTTCTATTATATTTTCAAATAGTTCAATCAGTGATTCACGATTTTCAGATACTGTTAACACAAGTCTTCCATTATAGTTTCACCTAGTAGGAGCTACTTTGGGCAATCGTTTGTAGACAATGGAGTCCAAAGCTTGTGTACGTTTTGGTGACTTGGAAAAAAAGGCAGCCATACCACTTAAAGTAACGAAAAATACTTTACACTCTTTAATGTGATTGATAGACTGGGATAAAACTAAATTTAATTTATGAGCAAAACAATGGACAAACGCAGCACTTGGGAAAGTTTCTTGAACTTTAGCTTGCAGACCCCCTAATTGTCCTGCCGTCACTGCAGCTTTATCATAGCTTTGAGCAATTAATTTTTTCTCTCCATTAATTTCTTTAGTAACGTTATAAACTACGGTATATAATGCATCTGCTGTACGATTTTCGGACGCATCTTAAAACCTAAAAATCGCTCTTGAATACTTCCGTCTGTTTTAACGCAGGGTATTACTATAGATAATTGGCTAAAATTAGTGAGATCAGTTGTTTCGTCTAAATGATTTTTTTAAGCAATCATCATATTTTGCCACTAAACTAAGTAAATCTTCAAAATTTCCTCTATTTGAAGAAAGCCTTGTTTCGTCATGACCTCTAAATCTCAATCCGTGCTGGCGGTGACTAATTTCTTTCTGTTTATTAAGGGCGTGTTCAATTCTGGTTTTACCGAAGACTTTTTCTTTTATGACGACCTGCAAATGCGCTTTGTATATAATGTGTCTTTTTACAGCTTCATGGAAATTGTTTAAATCGGAATAACCAGTTTTATTCTACAGACCCTTTTCATTTTCTAAAAGTAAACATGGCCAACAAAATAATTTACTTATATTTTCACATCCTGTTAGCCATTTAGATTGTTCGTATTGTTTTTCCGGATAAAAATGTCTAATACAGTTTTTCATTTTTGTTAGGCGGTTTTGCCCTTCCTTCGGAAATTGTTTGAAGCTTATCAGCGATATTATTAATTATATATATTATATTATTAAGACACAAACCACACATTCACACACACTCTTCTTTCTAAATTCTCCAACATTTTCAATGTTATTAGCGACAGCCGAAGTTGACGGTATTTGCATATCTACGTCCGTATTATTGTCTTCCAAATCGCACCGTACACGATGCGACGTACGTATCACACAACACACGGATAGCCGTTCAAACAAAGAACCTACTCCAATGATAGCTTCCGACCCCACTTAAAGCACGCGACTGAAATGCAAAAATTGCAAACAGCCGGTGGAAAGTTCAATAACCTCTGGCTCGATTCACAGGAAATCAAGCATACAGGACTTGGCTGCAGAGAAGCTAGCGGCCCGCATAGGTTCTATTCGATTTTCTATTGTGGCTCTGTCGGAGTCAAGGCCGCATTTATTATGGGTTTGATAATTAAGATAAAATTTTAGCATCTTTAATATAAACTAAAATAATGGTTTCGTATTTCAAAAATTACATTTTAGAAGATGTATTGTAATTTTTTTTGGGGAAGCACTGCTTCTCTTGCTTCCATGGACTGCACGCCCCTGAAAAAAAATATTTTACGATATTAAAAGAACAGAAATATTAAATGTTTAAGGAAGAGAAGCGAATTTGGGTAAAATAAAACTCTCACAGTTTGTCACTTTTAAAAATTAATAAAATTTCAGGTGTGTTTGAAGCTGAATGTTTTAAAATTGGCTGCAAAATTTGACCAGTTGAAAGAGAAGAACTACAAACATATTAAAAGCATGTGCGGATCCGATGATGGTCGAGCACATAGAAAAACCCCCTGGGTCGAATAAAAATTAGGTCTGAAAGGACTAGACAAGCTATTAGTTCAACAGAACAAAAGTATATTGTGCAACATATGCTAAATCGCGTAAGAGTTTAAAAACAAAAGAATATGAAAGGTACTTTTCCCACGTGTTTCCCACTATGACTACATAGAAAACTTTTTAAAAATTAAAGCAGTAATAAAACTAACCTTTCTTTGAAAATTTAATTTCTCACGATGTGACGCCACACTGTGTGAAATAATACTTTTCACAGTCTATCGAATCACCACATTGTAGCCAACAGCTGAACTAGCCATGATGTGTCACTAGTTCAGCTGTTTGCTATAGTGTGGTGCCACGGTGGCAAATCTTATTTCGCCCAATGTGATTTTAACTGGATTTGCACAATGTAGGTTCCATCCTGATTTCTCTTAGTGGTCTGTGCGTAGAATTCTTGGCATGCTTGATCTTCTGGTCGAGGGTGCAGTTGTGGGCTAATTTCTTCGATTTCCCAAAATATCTGCAGTTGTTTGTTTTTTTAGATGCATGTGATCAGGGTGGTTTCTTTTAGGTTGGTTGATTTAATACTTATTATGTGACCTAATAAAAACTAACCAAATTTATTATGTTGCCCTATTAGACAAGAGTGCTCTTTCAAGAAACCATCCAAAATTATTTTTCTATATTCCTTCGCTTCTAATAGGATATCCATTGGGTCGGTTTTGTTAAAGTTTGGATCAGCCAAAATGGTAATTCCATTTATTCCATTAATTTTTTTTAATTTAATAATTTCTGAAATTGTTTCTTTTTGCCACTGTTTCGTGTTTATACTTGGCGACGGCTCATTTGGAAGTGCCTAGGTAATTTTGAGCAGAACTATCAGTGCGGAATTGAGGCTGTGCTGCTCCAATTGTTTTGGCGTGTAAGCGATAGCATCTGCACAGCTTCTTCAGTTATGATAGGTAATTGAGAACCTTGGTCAATGAGCACCCTAAGATTCTGAGGTATATCAGAATTGGATTTGCTTGATACTAAGGCAGTCGCAAGCAGTACTTTCTTCTGTTTCTTTTCTTCTGTGGCGTGATAAGCGCTTCTGGAATTGTTCCTTCTTTCGTGAGTACTGTTCCGGAGCTCAACATAGAGAAGCGTATGGTGTTGGTTTTTTTCAAATTCTACATCGTAGTTGCCCGAAGCATGTCTGTTTAGAGTTGTGGCATAGGCATTTCGAAAACAAATGAATTTCTCTGGTAAATTTATTTCGATCTTGTGGAGGAGTAAGCGCTCTAAATTTACATAGCACATGTAGTACCTGGATTAAATAAATTATTTATTAAATAAAAATTAAATATTTCTTGCAGAGTAAGAACTTTTGTACCTCTGAAAGGGTTTGTTCGTAGAGCTTATTGGTTTTTGAGTTCCATTTTCTTGAGATTTTTCTTCCTATATTTGAGTCCCACGTTACTGTTTCATAGCCCATGTTTTTAATACTTCCAGGAACTTATTGGTTATGTCATGGTTGTTTTATTTTCTTTGCTGATTCCTTGATGTTTCGGAGGTTTCAAGCAGTTTGGAGATGATAAAGCAGTCATTCTTGTAGTATGGTTTAAGCAATACCCATGCAGTTTCATAGTTACTGATCTCATGATTGGTAACTATGATCAAAAACATCTAAATGATATTAAGATGTTCAACCAGAGTTTGAGACTCAACTTAGAGCTGTGTCTTCAGAAATTGCAGCTTTACTGACTTGGAAATTGTTCAATTTTGGTCAATAATTTTATTAAACAAATTGCAGAATGATGGATATTCATAGTTTCCGCTAATCGCCGAAATTTTCAATATTGGAAAATTATTACTGGTAGGAACTACTTGACTTTGTTTGATCTTGTTCTTTATAGCTCCTAGGGTTGGCTGGTATTTCTCCTTTACAGCCCAATGATTGTCCAAGTAGCTATTACCTAAGTGAGTTA
The DNA here is from genome assembly GCA_030620095.1 of Kuschelorhynchus macadamiae. Classification (NCBI taxonomy): domain Eukaryota; kingdom Metazoa; phylum Arthropoda; class Insecta; order Coleoptera; family Curculionidae; genus Kuschelorhynchus; species Kuschelorhynchus macadamiae. Next base: position 251,312 of record JAUTXW010000780.1, on the reverse strand, counting down.
CATGAGACACTATTTCTAAATATAGCTTTTGGATCGTGTCCCATTGTTCTTGTAGTCCGTTTAGCATACTTCGTAATGGCTGACGGGCATATCTGAAGTTAGTTCTCCAGAATGTTGAGATGTGAGCGAGTCAGGTCCTGAAGAAGCATGTTATCTAATGTTTGTTATTACTTTTCTTGGTTCAGTAATTTTCTTTTCAGTTTTCTTGCATTCTCGAATGTATTTTTTTTTTGTTTCCTCATATCTATTTTTGGTTTGGCCATAATACTTCGTAGTGAAGTAGGAATGTTCAGTTATTTTCTTCAGAATATCGGCAGGAGTCTTTGTTACCTTTTCCCATATCTTGCCGATGGATTGATTGCGGGCTGCGATGCAGTTTTGTGTTTTCTGGTGCGTCTTTTTTGTAGTTGGCTAGTAACAGTGTAAGTTCTGTTTTTCGTTTTTCTTCAGAGACTGAGTTTCTTGATGTCTTTCATGGCTGCTTATACAGCGTGTATCGGGCTCCTCTAGGGGCTGGTAGCGGCGCCTGATGGTCGTATGGCTTAGGTTTCTCTAGGGGCTAGTCTGATGGACGTAAGATTTGTTTCTCAAGGAAGTTCGAGTTCTTTAGGGCTAGTGTGACGGGGGCTAAATGGCCGTAAGTTGTTCCTCTTCATGTTGCTTCTTAAGGGTTTGGTTCGTTGTAGGGTTGAATGACCATGAATGAACCAAAGGTAGGGTAATTTCCTAATCTTCTGTTGTTAAGGGTTTTCCCTTAGGTTGTTATTAGGCAACAAAGTCTTAAAGTAGAGCGTACCAGTCTCACATTTAAATAAGTACAAAACACTTATAGAATTGATACTGCTTTATTTCAAATTTCTCATAACCATATACACAAAACAAAGTAACAACAATTACCGGCAATATTATTCAGTTTAGCGAAGACAAGGTTATCTAAACGTGATAGGTCAATAAAATATATCTTTAGATAACGCGATTATTTTACGTGATGTATAGTTGATTTCAGAAATAAGTCAAGGATAGTTTGGTCTAATTTAAATCTTGTATATAATTTTTAAGTAAAAACCATTAAATGCAACTTTTTAAAATGATATAAAAATGTTCGTTAGGCAGGCACATCGTCAGAAATAAAACATTTTTCATTGCAAGGATACTATGCTTATTATATACATTTTCATAGGAGTTGTAGAAAAAAAATTGTTTTAATGTTTATCGCGCTTTTCCATGCATCGTTTCAGAGACCGAAAACTAAAACTGACATTAAGTCTTATAATTTGCGTACAGACCTCTGGACTATACTCTTGTAAAACTCCACCTATATTTTTCGTGGTATGACGTTTTCGATATAGTAGGGTTTTTGAGCTATTGGTGTTTTCTGAATTTCTGGCTTCGGTTTCCATAACCGACAAATCTTATATTTTCTACTTGCAAATGCAGACTATGTCGTTTGGCATAGATAAGAAAACGGACAAAACCTGCATAATGTACCGAGAGAGTTCATTCGAAACAAGACCGATGCCGAATAGTGGGACGTTGAGAGGTGGCAAAAAGTAGTCTGAACGTAATACAGGGATTCACATTTTTCTACCTTCGCTAACAAATTACACACAGGAATTTAAGAAAAGAATTAAAAAAATCTAAGAACTATATGAATATATAGTATACAATAATTAAAGAATTCCGTGGAGAAACGACTAATAATTAAAACGAAAAAAAATCATCCAATTATACTACTATAATATATAATATATACCGTAATATCTATTTTCATCGCACTGCAGTAAAATACAATGCAAATTTTGGTCACCGTTTCCGTCGTGTCATGTAACCAGCAAAAACATGTGTCAGCCACAAGAAAATATTATCCACGCCCTTTTAAACTTAACGTATCACCCTGCCTCTCGGAAAAGGTAAAAATAGCTCTATTCATTTCGTTAGCGTATTATCCGTTTTGTGTCATGCCGAATTTGCTATTGTGTTTGGGTAAATTGGAACGAGGAGAACGACAAGACTTGGGTTGAATGGAAAACAGATCTTCGAATAGATCGTTTTGTGGGGACTAATTTATTTATGATATTTTTGGGTCGATCAATACCCATTTATTTTTATTTCCCTCCTAACAAGGAAGTATTGTAATCGTGAAAAATTACCCTCCGAGATTTTTGCAGATCTTTGAGCCTTTGGAATTCTGGAGCCCAAAAAATATGTCCTTCTATTTCCGCCAGTCTGTCTGTCTGTCGTTCTGCCTTTAAGCGATGTAGATCCAAAACTACTTTAAATTTTGGTCAAAGATCAAGGTTTATAAGGTGACGAAAATATTACATTTTTGTGCGGCGGAACAAAATGGCGGCCTAATGAAGTGTTAAAAAATGTAGTAGGTACTAAATAGGCACTTATCCAATTGACTTAAAATTATCCACAAAAATCAAATGTTAAACAGAGATAGACTAATACATTTTTCGTGTCATCGCAAAATATAATAGCTGTCAAATAAAATGTTTAAATATTCGGTAAAGTTGCATTTCCTGGAAAAAAACCTTCATTATATGAAGAAAAATAATAAAAGCCGTATGTAATTTGTTTTTATAGACTACGTATATAGTATTATGAAAAACAAATAATAATATACCAACTTAAAAATAAATAAATAAATTACAGTTTATATTAATTGTATAAAGTTATTACCAACTAATTTATTGTCTATCCACTAAACTTATTATTGCGTTAAGATATATAAAACCAATTTATCGTCCTCATGCATCTATTACTAAAACTGGGCCATAAAAATAAGTTAATTTTGATTAGGAAATCAAGGTTCCTGAGATAAGATCGTGTCAAAATATCTTAAGGGATGAGCTCTGAGAGACCTAGGACGGCTATTTATAGTCGACTTGAGTTTACAGAACCGTGAAATTTCAACTGATTCTAACATAGAAAGAAAGCTTTCACGGCTGTGATCAATTAAGAAATCGTGGTTTTTGGGGTTAGACCATGTCGAAATGGAATCACTTTCCGACGTTTCGCCTTCGATAGCACGAGGCATCTTCAGTGATCTTTATTTCACGAGATCGGAGCACTGAATAAGCTGGTAGAGAACCAGGCCGGCTATTTATAGTCGACCTATATTTACCGAAGCGTGACTCGGTGTAATGATCGGTTTCCACGTATGATGTAGACTGAAGCCCGCATCTCTATTACAATTGTTAGCATGCTTATAAATTTCAATAAATTTTCTAATTTTGCGTTTATAGAATCCCGAAACCGATACAAAAACTTTGATTTCTTTTACATTAATGACATGTCCAGTGAATATTGGTGTTCAGATACAGCAGATTGTACAATTAGTTTCTCTCTGGTACATCGTTCATGTTCCTTAAGCCTAGTCAATATGGAACGTCCAGTTTCTCCAATATAGACATCACCAAAGGAACCAGGAATTGCATATAGTCCTGCCGTTTGAAAAGGAATAATGCCCTTTGGCGATCGCAAACATTGTCCAATTTTCTTGTGTGTGTTGAAGATTATACGTATGTTGGACCGGCGAAGTAATCTTGCAATCTTGTATCATTTAGTGGAGAAGGATTATTATGCTTTCTAATTGATAGTCTAATATCCTCAGTGCAATATCCACTCCCTCTTAAAGCTTCAGTCAGTTTCTCTGCTTCCCATTGTAAAGAATTTTGGTCACAAATCGCGAGGGCTCTGTACACCAACGATTTAATAACTGATCGCTTTTGTGCTGGATGATGATGAGAATTTGCGTTTAAGTACCTGTTCGTATGCGTTTGTTTTCTATATACAGAGTGTCCTAAGGAACCATCCCCTTTCCTTTGTACAAGAACATCTAGAAAGGGAATTGTGCCTTCTGATTCAATTTCCATTGTAAATTTTATTTTAGCATGTTGTTGATTTAGATGATCAAGAAACTCAGGGAGGTTCTCTGGACCGTGAAGCTAAAATACAAGTGTCGTCTTTATATCTGAACCATGATTTGGGTTTTAGTGAAGAAGACTCTAAGGCTTCCTTCTCAAAAGCTTCCATGAAGATATTGGCTACCTGTGGTGACAGCGGAGCTCCTGAGGTTTGCTCATAGAAAGTTCCTTGAAAGACAAAATACGTTGTTGTAAGACATGCTTCAGTTAGATCTAAAAGTAAGTTGTCAATACTATTATGGTGAAATAACTCTCATTTTATGGAAATTGAATCATTTATAGGCACATTTGTATACAGCGATTCTACATCGAAACTGACTAAGATATCTTTGGGATCTAATTGGATTGATTTAAGTTTTTCTACAAAATGCGTAGAGTTTCTAATATAAAATGTGTTTTTCCTGTAAAATTATTAAAAATATTTGAGAGATATTTACCAATTTTGTAAGTAGGAGATACTATTGCACTAACGATAGGTAGAAGTGGTACATTAACCTTGTAAATTTTAGATTGTCCGTAGAACCGCGGGATCCTTGAGCTGCTTGGATGCGTTTATGAGGTTGGTTATCTGACTGCTCGGATAACTCTGTAGATGTTGTCCAAAAGTAGTTGTATTTTCTTCATGTAATCTGTTTTGTCCATGACGACAGTGGAATTTCACTTGTCCGCTGGAAGGATCAAAATGTCTCTATTGTTGTTTAATGTTTTTATCGCCGTTCTTTCCGCAGCTGATAGATTCGACTTAGGTGGGTTAGATATTTTGATGATCTTCGCTGTTTCATACCTTATTGCGTCGGCTTCTTCTGCTGGAAGTCTTCTAATTGTCGCTCCGACGGATGACACTATGTCTTCTACGGATATGTCCTTTGGTGTAATGGCGAAGTTTTGACCTTTAGAGAGGACGGATTTTTCTGCTTTAGTAAGGATTTTGGAAGATAAATTTATAACGGTGTCCTGTCGCGGTTTTAGTGGTCTTTGGCTGAAAGAGCAGTCCTTCGAACTTTTTCTGTTACTTAATGGTAACTGCTTGATGTATCCTTTCTGCTTGTGCATTGGTAATGTCATCGAGAGTTCTAAATGTTTGATATTCTCGTATAAAAGCTAATTTTAAATGAATATTTAATAACTTACGAGCGTTTATATCCAAACCACGTCGAGTAGCATTTATTCTATCTCTTACCAATACCATACTTGCTCGTTTGTAGACGTTCCTCGCACTTTTTGATGTTATGTGGTGTTTCATCTGTAGAGATTTTGCTACTACGGCTTCATCTCGGCATCTAAGGAGAAAGGCTAGTTGGCATAGTAGCTTCTTCTTGTTGTTCCTGAGATTTCCAAAAGTTTTGGCATCCTTCTTGATTTCCTCCCTATAGAGGTTAGCTAACATAGAACGAAAGCTTTCACGGCTGTGGTCAATTAAGAAATCCTGGTTCTTGCGATTAGACCGTGTCAAAATGGAATCACTTTTCGAAGTTTCGCCTTCGATTGCACGAGGTATCATCTAATATAAAAGGCACAATTCCCTTTCTAGATGTTCTTGTACAAAGGAAAGGGGATGGTTCCTTAGGACCATTAATTAATTAACTCTGTATATTGAAAACCAACGCATACGAACAGGTACTCAAATGCAAATTCCCATCATCATCCAGCACAAAAGCCATCATTAATTCGTTGGTTTACAGACCCTCGCGATTTGTGACCTAAATTCTTTACAATCGGAAACAAAGAAACTGACTCAAGCTTTGAGAGGGAATGGATACTGCACTGATGATATTCGACGCTCAATTAGAAAATATAATAATCCTACTCCATGAAATGATAATAAGTAGGAATTGCCGATGGGAAATGTAGTTCTTCCATTTATACATGAAACCACAGACAAGTTTACTTCGCCGGTCCAACACACGTACAATCTTCAACACACACAAGAAAATTGGACAATATATGCAATCGCCAAAGTATATTATTCCTTTTCAAACGGAAGGAGTATATGCAATTCCTTGATCCTGTGGTGATATCTATATTGGAGAAACTGGACGATGTAAAAGAAAAGTTCCTGCATCGGTTGGGGATTCTGTAAACGCAAAATTAGAGAATCTATTGAAATTTATAAGCATTCTAACAATTTTAATAGAGATACGGGCTTCAGTCTACATCGTACGTGGAAACCGATCGTTACACCGAGTCACGCTTCGGTAAATACAGATCGACTATAAATAGGCGGCCTGGGTCTCTCCGAGCTAATTCAGTGTTCCGAAGTCGAAACGCCGGAAAGTGATTCCATTTTGACACGGTCAAAGATATAGAATTTAAAATATAAAAACAAACTCTTAAAGTCTAAGTCTAAGTCAAAATAAATTTTTTATAAATGTTTAATTTAAGCTACATGTTTCGTCCAATCGGGCATCATCAGGCCAACAAGTAAAAAATACATTCCAATTACACAACAATAAAATAGTAAGGTTCAATTTAAATACCTTAAAGACGACGAACAATAACCTTACACCACACATGACGATGTCACCAAACAGACTAGCGTGAATCAGAGATGAGGTTAGACGTTACAAGTATGCAACAGGAAAAACTAGGGATATATCTTTAAACATATTATTTGATGTTATTAAATATTAAATTTGATTCAAAATTAAAAATCTCGTTGACACAGGTTAATATTGGACACCTAGTAATTTCCATTTTTTCGAGTAAATCCAATTTAATACCCTTGCCCGTGGATTATATTTACATTATCTGGGACGGGAAACTGGTGACTTGACGATAGTAAATAGTTAGCGAAAGCTGATTTAGTGTTAAAAATATCAGGACCTTTGTACTTTTTAACAAGACTCAAATGGATATTTTACATCCCTACTGTTCCACATATACCACTGAACATTGTCCACAATCCAGCGAATAAACACCAGACTTATTAAGAACGTCTAGTTTGTCTTTATTTTTTACTAAATGTTGTATTTAACGTATTATTGGTTTTATGTGATATCATTATATTAAATGGTCTAAAAAATTTTGCTAATTGCAAAGAAATATCTCCGAAAAATGATATCGATCTGAAGTTTTTTATTTTCTTCTTATTGTGTACAATATTTAATGAAAGTTTATATTTGTGTACGAATTTGTAATACAGTTTATTAAAAGCTTTTAGAGGGAAACCATTATTTAAAGCGATTTTTTTAATAATACCGAGTTCATTAGTGGAAGAGATCCTAGAAAGTGGCTACTTAAATAGTCCATACAAAAAGGAATTAAGTGCTGAAAATTTGTGTGAAGGAGGAGAGATTATATTGTCAGTCGAAGATGGCTTCCTGTAAACATCAAAATTAATCTTATTATCACACCTTATTAAAAGGAGATCTAAAAAGTGAATTTTTTATTTTCCATATCAAAGGTGAAAGTAATCCTTTCGAGTAGGGAATTAACAAATTGTAAAAGAAAAGGGAACTGTTGATCACTGCCGCTCCAAATCAAAAAAAATCATCAACGTATCTTTTATAAGCTTGTAGTTTAATGGAAAAGATGCTATTCCTTATGCGTTGTTCTAAACAATTCATAAATATTTTACTCAACTTATTTTGTTTTTCAAGGAACTTTTTATGAGTAAACCTCAGAAACAACCGTGTTATCTCCTCTGTCACCCGTGGTAACCAATATCTGCATAGGAGGTTTGAAGGAAGAAGCCTTAGGGTCGTCCCCGTTAAAGCCAAAATCGTGGTTCAGATATATAGACAATACTTTTGTAATATGACCACATAGTGCAGATAACCTCGCCGTATTTCTTGATCATCTGAATCAGCAACAACATAATATAAAATTTACAATGAAAATTGAATCAGAAGGCAAGATTCCTTTTCTAGATGTTCTTGTACAAAAGAAAGTGGATGGTTCCTTAGGACACTCGGCACAAAAGCAATCAGTTATTAATTCTTCGGTTTACAGAGCCCTCGCGATTTACGACCAAAATTCTTTATACACGGAAACCGAAAAACTGATTCAAACTTTAAGGGAGAATTGATATTGCAGTGAGGATATTAGACAATCAGCTAGGAAATATAACAATCTTACTCCACGAAATGAAACTAAAAGGTGTTACCGATAGGTAATGTAGTTCTTCAATTTCTACACGGAACCACAGACAAAATTGCAAGGTTACTTCTCCGATCCAACATAGGTACAATCTTCAACTCACCCAAGAAAACTGGACAATATTTGCGATCGCCAAAGGACATTATTCCTTTCCAAATGGAATGAGAATATGCAATTCCTTGTTCCTGTGGCGATGTCTGTATTAGAGAAACTGGACGACTAGGCTTAAGGAACATGAATGATGTATTAGAGAGAAACAAATTGTACAATCTGTTGTATCTAAACACCAACATTCCACTGGACATGTCATAAATGTAAAAGAAACCAAAGGTCTTGCATCGGACTCGGATTCAATAAACGAAAAATAAGAGAATCTATTGAAATCCTAAAAATTTTAATAGAGATACGGGCTTCAGTCTACATCATTCGTGAACACAGTGTTCCGATCTCGTGAAGTAAAAATCCCTGACGATACCTCGTGCAATCGAAGGCGAAACGTCGGAAAGCGATTCTATTTTGACACGGTCTAATCCTAAGAATCATCAAGCTTTCGTTCTATGTAAGTTAACTTTGTGTAAAATTTTTTATCGCGTCACGCCTGGGAAGTAGTAGTACAACAAGTCAGTATATTTATTTACGCAGCGACATTTGGGTTATATTTCTCGTATTTAGATATTTTCAAAATTCTCGTATTTAGACAAAAAATATTTTTATACGGAAAGTCATTAAAGATAGAATGCTTATGTTTATATCTCGGGCATTTGAAGTAAATAGTTTAGTGTATGGCTGTGCTGAAATTAAAGACCAAACTGAATTTTTATTTAATATGTTTTCAACATTACGTTGATCTTTTACCAAAAATTCTTATATTTTGGTTTTTGCTTTGTTGCAGTTTAATATAATATAGATATAGTAAAAATTTTAAATCCCAGAAAATAATTTTTGTTGACAAAATTTTATTTGGAGGCCCAGCAACGCTCTCCAAACTAACAGCAGTTTTGCTACTGATATTTGGCACAGTTTTTTTTGCACAAAAAATGTATACTGATTTCAGTCCCTCCCGCAAGCATCGTTGCCGGTTTTACTACTTCATGACCTGATCTGGAGTCGGATGTAACACACCTATATACTTTAATAAAAATTAAAACGTTGCCATTATCAAAATAAACAGACATTGTCCTGTAGTGTGGGGCCCTCAACAGTACGCTTACCCAGTTGCAACTTGAAATACAGAATTATTTCCTTTTCTGCTTTTGTAGGCCTAAATTTAGTTAGTTTACAGTCACATTTAGTAAAAAATACATCTGGGTTATTACTTCTAGCAATTTAGACTTCATATTTCTACGAGATTCCTACTATGCGAGTACGAAGGTCGTTTTTTCCCATTTCCCAGATTTGGAAGGTGTCGAATAGCTGTTGTTCAAAGAGATCCTTTAGAGATCTATCAGTAAAGTTAATGCAACCAACAAGAACGCCACCATATTTTATTAAACTTATCTTTGACAGTTGGATGTTGGATTCGATAGGGTTGATTTGGTTAAGATATCAGCCTTATTCTTCGAATAGTATTTACAAGAAGTTTTGGGTTTAACCTTCGAACATTTAACTAGATAGAATAAGCATCAGCCGGATTGCGACGTAATATCGTAACATTTAACAGATCGGAAATCTCTATAAGGCAGTGGAGGTCAAATAGTATGCAATGTATATCAAAATTACGACTTGGCTTCTGTTAACTAAACAATGTTTTTAAAATTGTTTAATTATTCGTAAAGGATATGAAAAGATTTTCTTTATCGACGATGTTGCAGCCCAGGAAATACATATCCTCTTCACCCTGAATTGAATCAAATTTGTTTGTTGTTAATAGATTGGTTCAGTATATTTTTTTATTACAAATTCTTGAAGAAGCTATTGAAGTTAGTATATATTCAAAATCTCAGATTTTTACGAATCTGTTTTCATATTTAAATAAATCATTAAAGTCTGCGCGTCTCGGATGGCTGTCGCTATGCTCTCGTATGGTTTTCTTTTAGTTCGGCATAGTATACGGGAGAGATTATAGCTCTGTTTCCTTTTTTGTTGAATCGAATGTATATTTAACTGTTTTTTCGTATTATTAAAGTAGAGTTAGTGTCGTCATATAAATTAAACGAAGTAATAAGGAGAATTATAAATATTGTATAATTCCAAGTTGTAAAAACACAACTATCCCTGATAAACTCTTTATTACTTTGCCAAGAAATCTAAAGTTGTGGCAACAAGCTATGCAGAGGACACAATTGTAAGCGATAAGTCAACAAAATATTGCTGTGTGGATTATTTCAACAAAAGTCTTTTACAGGCTTTTAATATTTACTTGACTCTGTCTGGGAAAAAAGCTAATTGGCTGAAATTTAGGGAACACATCTTCTTATTCTTATCTATACTATACAGCTACACATACTACAAAGCTGAATTTTGCCATATAAGTTGATTTTGGGGTGTAGAGGGGGCCGAAACCACCCTTTAAATATCACAATATTTTTTATTTAAGTTTTTCGGAAAAACGCTTAAGGAAGTATTTAATTTAATTTTTTTTTACATATTTTAAGATTTTTTTTTTAAATTTGTACAGGATGTTACAAAAATCTTTATATATAAAAAGAAGAGTCCTGACTCACTGACTCATCAACGCCCATTCTAAACAATTTTGCATAGAGGTTCCGTTTCTGATGTAGACAAGGAATAAGGCCGGATTTTTCAAAGTTCCCACGGGATAGGTAATCATTTTTGGCGATGTCGCGGGGGGCAAAATCTAGTTAATTAATAAATATCTTTATTTTGGATTATTCTATTACTTACGTACGTATATACGCTTGTAGCTTGAAGAAGATATGGATAATTACATGTACTATAAAGTGATGTAAAATGTAAACATTAAATAGAAACCAGGCGTGATTCCGCACACACATTTTTGATTGTCAGAAACAGAGAAAAGTTTCACACAGTAGAAGTTCTCGAAGTTTTTTTCTAAAATGACAGCGATACCCGTGATTTGGAAGAACCTTCTACTAGCACAAAAAAATCTCGAATATCATCATCAGATAGCAAAACCTTGAATATACCAGAAGCACTAGAGGCTCCTGAACGTACCGTAATTGAGAGGATGAATAAATTTATTCAAGTTAGCATAAAGCCAAAAATGAAATCAAACTATGAAAAAAAAATCAAATATTCAAATCGGTTCAACCATCTCGGTGTAAACATTCAAATACAATAGCAATGAAATTAAAAATCTCCTCGTTTTTAAAAAAATCTCCGGTCATATTACTCTAAAGTCTGGAATATTTATCTGTCAACGAATCATCGTATTTTTCTTTACGTTAAACCTCTTATGGTGATTACAATACTTACTGCTAAGTTTTTCAATCCCTCATTTCGGCACTAATAATATCTATGATGACATCTATTTCCGGCATATTGGAGGAATCGGCCCTAATATAGTCTGAACCACACATCGTTTACAATCAATTAATTCAAACAGTATCTAAAATTGCTCTACCAAACACAAAAAGACTGTCGACCTGTCAGATGCAATGACGTCACATATTAAATTTCCGCCGCTGAATATACTTTTAACTTTGAAGAAGCATAACTTTTTTAATATTTCTTTGAATGAGGTGATTCAATGTATAGTTCAATGTTCGAGTGGCTTAACAATCACTGCAGCCTAGGACGTTACTGCAACTGGTTGGGCACAAGAATTAATGCAATGAAGTTTAGATTCAACTGATTTTGTTAAGTTTCAAATAAAGATAACAGTTTCGAAAGAGTCTCTCGAACTTCTTGTTCGCCAGTGTTTTTAGACCCTTTTGGTTAACGGAGATATAATGGTTTATACATTCGTTGCTGGGAGTGCACACGACAGCTCCCTAATACCTATTAGTTAATTTGGAAGATCTGCCGTACTCGCTACACATTGTGAATGAAAATGCTTTTTGCAAGTACAGCAAAAACACTAGTTTGCTTCAACTGAATTTAAGTATTGCAGGTTCTACAGATTACGACCATAATTTAAGAAAAATAAATATCTATTACTCTGCAGCATAAAAACTCTTCTTCGTTTCTGAGGTAGCAATAACACTATTTAAAACATTAGTACAAAAATAAGCAATTATTTTTTTATAAAAATAAAAATAATTGGAAATTATTTCATGTCCTAGCAAATATATTTGAATGATTATGTAGTCGAAAGAGGGCCATAAATTAGAAGGCTTTAAATGTTTGCCAATGTTTCGCCTTTATTGTTTAAAAGCTTCATCAAGGCTAAAAGATATTACTAACACTAGAGTTTATGTTCCTTTTCCTTTTTTTAATCTCTTTACACATCTCCCTATTTGAACAAATTATAAAATTTAAATCAATGAAAAATTTATATATTTTGGTCCAGGAAGAATATTAGATTAGAATACCAAAAATTGATAAGATATGGTAGACAATGGAATCAATATAACCATCATTTATTTTCGCAAACGAGAGGGTCATATGTATGGTAAAATGACTAACATTTTTGTGGCGTAGTTAGCTAGTATAGGCTAAAGTAGAGAGTCGAGAGTACTACAGGCAATCAGTCAATTATTATTAAATTAAATTATAATAAATACAATTTAAATTACTAGTGTCAGTTTTGAAATCAACAGGAATTTTTTTATATTTCTTTATAAAAAGCATTTCCAAGATGTTTCTCTTAAAAAAAATTTTTTTTCAAAGGCACGCATTTTTGGTTGTTTAAAATCAAAATAACGTCCAGTTTCAAAACGATGTGCCAATAATGCGGTGTTTTCACTCTTCTCATCATTAATAATCCTACAGTCATACTTAGGTTGGTAAATTACCTAGGACAATTTTTTTCGTTTTGCTAATATATATTTAACGGAAATTAATACAATTAAGGCGGTACATTTGGTCACCCAACTGGTAGGGTCTTTCAATTTAGTGAACAAATGCTTTTGTAGAATACATTTTTAAATTTTTTTCTATATATTAATTAAAATACAAAAATTCCTTATTCCCTACATGTTCGTTTTTGATAAATTTCTATTTCTTCATTGGTTTAAATTGTATAATTTGTTAAAATAGAGAGATGTTTTTAAAGAGATTCAAAAAAGGAAAAAAATAAATTCCAATGTCAGTAACATCTTTTAGCACTGATGAGGCTTTTAAGCAATCAAAGCGAAACATTGGCAATCATTTAAAGTCTTTTATTTTATAGTCCTCTTTCGACTACATAACCAGTCAAAAATATAGTTGACATTAAGGTACCAAATTTTATGGATTGATTTTTACACGATGTTTCGGATACGACATCGAAAATTTTAAATAATAAATGTACATTACACAGCTAGTGTGCAATAATTGGCGTGACATTTACATCAAAATGATTGAATAAGTTTTCGTCGCTTTCTGATTTTATTTACATGACTCAATTCTGATATATTGCTATATTATGTTTGAAACACGATTTCTAAGGTGAATAAATCAAAAAACTATTCTTAAAACGAGTCTTGCTATTTCGGAAGCAGCTTCCTTAATTATACGTTCTTTGTTATAAAAAAATAAGCTTTTAAAATTTGAATGTTTGTATTTTTGCATATTACTAAATTGCGGGAAGAAAACCGGGCGGAGCCAAACGGTTTAGGAAGGTCGGCCAAGAAATCTCTTTAAACTAGTGGTGTCCCGTCGTTCTTGAAATAATATGGCACTCCTTTTTGACTATACGCACTTCAGAAAATTAAAAAATGTAACTATGCTTAATGAATCTTAATCTATATTTGTCTGTTTTCTTTCGTGTACCGCACTTCTATATCTCTTTTGTGTCGCAAAAACGGCGAACTTCCGAATTTTAAAATGATTTAATTTTGATTTTTCTTGTTCGATTTACCTATAAATATATTTTTTCTTGAGTTCTGTCATTAACGGTTCCCAGGCTACTGCCTACGTCCACTATTATTGGACCATCCACTACAGTGATACACAATTTACAAGTCCAGATTTTACAAGGGCAGCCAGAAGCAGATCCAGCGAACGAGATTTATTAAAATTTTAATTTATGCAGTTCGACTTTGGGCTTCTCGGGTATGCCAAAATTGGCCGTCTGTCTCCGTTTGTCATATTACTTTATACAGGAGCCATCATTGTGAAGTACTATACAGGGCGATTCCTAATTGCGTACTGATGTTAAAGGGGGTATTTTGATGTCCTAAAAGTCTTAACTTTTAAGATACAGGACGGTAAAGTTTAAAAAGAAAACATTTTTTTTCATCCCAATTCTGATGCTATTATAGATAACTGCATGAAATTTGATACACCGCTTCTGTGCATTAAGGAGCATACGGATTTACCCAGGTTAATTACATATGTACGCCACTGTTAGAAATTTCAAAGATTGATTGTTAATAAAAAATGCCCTTTTATACCTAAAAGCCGTGTATCAAATTTCACGCAGTTATTTATCTATAATAGCTTCAGAATTAGGATTAAAAAAAAAAACGATTTTTTAAAACCCTGAATCTCCAAAGTTAAGACTTTTAGGTTCATATTAAACTTTTTCCTTAAAAAAGTCCAAGAATCACCCCCCTTTAATATTAGCACGGAATTAGGAAATGCCCTGTATAGTACTTCACAATGACGCCCCCTGTACAAAGTATATGACAGACGGAGACAAACGGTCACTTTGGCATACCCAAAGTCGAACTGCATAAGTTAAAATTTTGATAAATCTTGTTCACTGGAATCAGTGCTGGCTCCCCTACTATAACTACAATGATGTGTTAATTTTGGAAAAATATGAGTTTTGTAGTTTTTCGAATATTAATTGCAATATTAGATATTTTTTAACACCCGGTATTGAACAGAAAATTAATTATTTTGAAGCAGTTTATTGATAGCTACGTTACGAACAATTTTACAAAATATACGAAAAAAAACTAAGCCATTTTTGAGGTTGACGGCTGTGATTTTAATGGTTCAATTCCTTCTAAATCGTTGTCTTCCTCTGAAAATGATGAGGTTTCGGCGTCACTACTTGAAGATCCCAGTGTGATAACTAAATCGTCAATAACCGTTTCAACTTGGTCATCTACTTCCCAGTATTTATCTTCAATAGAACGAACATGTTTAACATACGATTTCCAATTTTTAGATATTGAGTCAATCGTTTCTAATGTTATTTTATTTAAATCTTTAATTAAATGTCGCACATGTATGGAGGCAGCCTTAAAGGTGTATGACCGAGGTTACGTAAAAGACCGTCAATTTTATGCTTTTTTTCTCTAGGCTTGTTGGCTGATATTACTTCACATAATTGATATTTTCTCCATGTTGGATCACATACAAGATTGTTCGATTTAAGCCACGATATCATATGAGCTTTTGTAGAGTATTTAGTTGGCACTTTATCTTCTACGTGAGAATAATCCGACGCATTATCCATTACCACGACTGATTTGGGAGGAATGTTAGGTAGAAGCTTCTCGAGCAACCACTTTTCAAAATTATCTCTATTCATCTGTCCATGATAGTCTCCAGTTGTTAGTCCCGAGCGAAAAATTAAAGCAGCACCTGGAACAAATCCGGCTTCTGAACCAGCATTAACTATAATAAAGCGACTACTAGAGCGGATTCCCTGAACAACACCTGTAACACTTTCACTTTGCCAGCATTTGTTCACTGTCATATCATTATCTACCCAGATTTCGTCTAGATACAAAATATTACGTCCTTCTTGCCCATATTGCCTTACAGTTGATAGATATTTCATCCGCCAGTGAAAAATATTTGGTCTCTCAATGAGCAATTTTCGTTTATTTTGGCACTTGCGCCAAACAAAACCATTTGATCGTAAAAGCCGATTTAATAATTTAAGGTTTTATACCCGTACGGAAAATCTATTTTGTTCTTTACAGCACGAAGTAGGGGTTTGCTGGTCGGAACCTTCTTCAGGTTTATATAAAAATTCTCTATTGTTCGTCGAATTACTTGACAATCACCATCGTCAATTTTATCTTTGTATGATAATCGGGGTCTTTTTTTACCAGGATATTTTAAAGGTGAAGTAGAACATGAGCGATCATTATGTTCTCTTTGAATTTTTCTTACACTACTTTCCGAAACACCAGTGTAAAATGCAGCGCGTTCTGTTCGATGTTGAATTGGAATAATCAAACCATTATTTTCAGCTTCTGTAGTACAGGCCTCTATCTTCGAATTGTTTTTCCTCTTTTCCTCGCCATCGTTACTTCGAAATAATAATTCAAATTCAACGCAACGCATTTATATAGAAAGGAAAACCAATGCTCGAAATGTATAGGCGCCACTGGAAATAGCTAGAATCTTCTAGCGGCAATTGCATGGAGACTCTAGGCACATCCCAATTACAAGTGGACCAGTGCGAAATGTATTAAATCCTCGATGATTAATTTTTCGTATAGCTTAGCTGGCGCACTTTATAAGTGAAGCGGCAAACTATTACAACAAATAAAATAACATAAAATTTATTTGCGTACACAAATTTTACTTTTCCGCTTGCTTAAGACTATGAACCTTTATTTTAAGGACCGCTCGGTTTTCTTTCGTGCCTCGCACTTTAACTAAATAGAATATAGCATAATTAATTAGAATATGACTGGCAGTTTCTAAGTCCTAAGCCATTTTAACACGAAGTGTATACTATTTATAGAATCCGTTTCATTTTTAATCGTTACCACAATAGGGGATCTCAACGTTAACACGAAAAATAAACCTCAGCTTAATTGAAAACTCTAGGAAAAAAATAAGACAAATGTGAGCAAAGGAATTAAACTGATAAAAAAACAGCGGCAAAAAAATAACTCTTCTTACTATATTTTTTTCTAGATTGAGGTGCTTAGCTAATGATAAAGTTTTTATGCTTCGGGTATTTAGCATCGCGATTAATCTTTAATAATAACATTGGCCGACAAAAAAAAATATTTTTGTTGTAACACAAATCAGAATAGCATAATCTAATAGAATGGACATATCCAAATACGAAAATGACAAATAGAAAGTTATAGCACGTAAGGTTTTCTTGTTAGAATTGTAGAACCATATCAAATGTTACGATACTTAATATCTATAGAAAAAATGATTTCAAAAAATTAACCCTGTTTATTGAGTATGTTTTCAGTTTTCGCCTATTAAACATACCATACATCTAAGAGAAAAGCAAACGTCCTTGGCACCGAATTTCCATTGTTCTGATATCTTGGTGAAACCTTTCACCCTGCTCGTCACTAACAGCTCCCAAATTTTTAGGAAAAAATGACAGACGGGAGCGGAGGAAGTGAATTTTTAATAACATTCTGGTACCAAGCGCTTTATAGGCATCTAAAAGTTCATTAACTAATTGTTCATAATTTTCATCCATATTGTTGCCTAAGAATCCTCTTACTACAATAATAAATGAATTCCATGCTCTAAGTTCCTGCCTGGTAAGCTTTTCCGTAAAATTGTCATCGTCCAGCAATTTTCTGATTTGTGGCCCAATAAAAATGCCCTCTTTTAATTTGGCATCACTTAACTAAGAAAAGACTTGTCTTAGGTATTTAAATCTATCACCATCTTTATTCAAAGCCTTCACAAAGTTTTTCATGAGCCCAAGTTTAATGTGAAGAGGAGGCAAAAGGACATTTTTGGGATCAACAAGAGGTATAAATTTAACATTTTGAGATCCCGGTTGAAATTCGCTTCTTTCTGGCCAAATTTTTGTTACATAATGCTGATTTATTGCACGAATGTCGAGCAAAGAAAACAGCAATATTTTGTAAGTCCCCCCTGAAGTCCCACCAAAATCGCTATAACTTTTAAGAGTCCACATATCTGCCATTTATACCTATTGTAGATTATTTTATCCAAAATCGTGCGCATATTTTCATAATTTTTTTTCATTTCTTTCATTGCAACTGAATGGGCAACTGGTATAGAAGGTTTTAAATTTCTATTATGCAATAACACAGCTTTTAAGCTATATTTAGAAGAGTCTATGAATAAGCGCCACTCACGGGGAGAATGTTCAATATCAAGTTCCTGCATTAAACTGTCTATATCAGTACACGCGCACAACGCATTTTCCATACTGTAGAATTCAGAAAACATAGCATTTTTTTTCTGAAATTCGTAATTTTTTGTTTCTTTGGCCAATAGGTTCCATTCCTTAAAACGGGAACCCAAAAGTTCTGACTGTTGTTTGGATAACCCCAAATCACGTACTAAATCATTTAATTCACTTTAAACAATCAAATGTGGCTCGCCGGAACTGAGACCTGTGGTAAAAGTGGAATCGGAGCACT
Source organism: Kuschelorhynchus macadamiae (assembly GCA_030620095.1). Lineage (NCBI taxonomy): Eukaryota > Metazoa > Arthropoda > Insecta > Coleoptera > Curculionidae > Kuschelorhynchus > Kuschelorhynchus macadamiae. Next base: position 232,933 of record JAUTXW010000780.1, on the reverse strand, counting down.
GTTCTTCTGAGCTGCCTGATGATGCGTTATCTACATTATCTCCCAAATCGAAACCTTGCCAATTTAAAAGCGCAATCGGCACTGACAAATTTGAATTATGTCGAACAGGTCGTATGGCAGATTGCAAATTTGGATATTCTATATTGTGCTTTCCCTTTTTGGAACAACCTTCAGTCTTTGTCAGGCAAAAATAATAATCGTCAGAATGATTGGTGGGTTCTCGCCATACCATTGGAACTGCAAAGGACATACTTTTTCTCTTTCCCTTCATCCACTGCACCAATGATACACTACAACTAACACAGCACACATGGGGAGCCCACCGTTTATTTTGATCCCTAATTAGCATACCAAAATATTTAAAGTAGGTTTTTTTAAACTTTCGGAAAATGGCCTGACTTGTGATTTCACCAGAAATTCTCCACAAATATAACAAAATTTGTCAGGAGAAATTTTGCCACCTCGGCGCGTTTGACTCGACATTCTCGTCTTCACATACACTTGCTTGTCGATACACAGAGAACCACTCAATTCGAAACTCAACAGAAGAGTGATGTTTAACGTTTAGTTTATGTCTATATTTTAGCCGCCCCACAATAAAATTGTTTATCTGTCAATATAAAAGGTTCTAATTAGGCTATTAAAAATGGTACTTATTAGGGCTTTCCGAATATTTTTTTTATTATTGAGAGGATATGGCCATTGTAAAAATAATTAGCTGGCCTGTGCCTTGTCGGCCAGAATTGCACGTTTTAATGGTAATATAATTCGCAAATTAAAAAAAAAATGAAAATAGTTCAAATGAAAAATTTAAAAACTACTTATTTTTGAGAAAAACATAAGAAGGTTCTGTATTTTTTAAAATAGCGTTTATGTGTATTTTACTTTATTTAAGAAAATAACAAAATTTTACTTAACCATTAGCAAAGTTGCAAAAAAATTAGAAACAATAAAAAGTGGAGAGTCAGCACTTTTGACTCGAAATGTTGCCCAAACGTAATCTATATAGAATTAAGTTTCTTAGAAAATCTCATTATTTTGAATTATAGTTGAATTGAAAGATTAAGAAAACTACATCGGTCTGTTCAAAAATTAATTTGAATATTTGAAATAAAAAAAATTGGTCGTTTACGCAGAACTTCCCTCATTACGAATCTTTCCTTTAGGAATAGGGAAGTGTGACCCAATTTATTTCCTCAAACATTTTAATTGGGCGCTATTTTGTCCCATCGTATTGGATTCGTACCAATATTTACCTGTTTTTACCACTGCACACTTGAGTTTTGAACAAAATTTAAAATAAACTGAATAACTAGTTTTTACACTGGTTTTTATAGCTTATTCTTATATCACATTTAATTTTTGTGAAAATTTTGAAGTCAATTGAATAAGGAAATTTTTATATTGATTTTTTTGAAATTTTATTTTGTGGACCTTTTGTTCCGCTACTTGGAATTAGTACTAAAATTTTACTAGTTTATCTTTATATTACACTTAAAGCCCGTACAAAATTTAAAATTATAAAAATTAGCCCGTCTCCATACAAAAAAAATTATTATATGATTAAAAGTTAATTTCCATATATGACCAAAAATTGCCAAATTACGTAATATAAAATCAAAAGTATTCAAAAAGAATATACACTTTTCAAAATAGATGAAATTGAATTATCTATTCAATAGGGTTTAGTCGCCCAAGACAGGAAGACTTCTTCACAACGTGGCAGAAAAATGGCGGCCTGGTCCAACTTCAGAACCAAAAATCCTCTCTCAGAGAGATTACTTGAAGGTTATAAAATATTATAAAGTTCACTAATACAAAACCCCAAGTAAATTACTGCGAAGCTGAGGAGAAATCCTACTAACGGATGTCCAAGAAAAACTTGGATTTTATTTTCCCCAGTTCGCGCTGAAGACCTTTCGATGTTACAGGAGACCAGAAAAGTGAAGTGAAAAAGTAGTTCCTTCTTGGAACCAGCTCCGTTGTACCTTCTAGAATTTACTCAACTCGGATGCCGAACTATCATTGATTAGATTGCCCCCAGATGACAAATGATAATTCAAACGGCAACCACCTGAGAATAAACTTGGCAACAGTTGGCATCTTAGCATGCGTCTACTGAATGAGGGCATATCGGATGCAGCGAGTGACAGCGCAGGAACACCTATTTTCCAGCTTCCAAATCTTAGATAATTAGAATAATAGTTGAAAAGGCTATCCCGAAAAATCAACTCGCAACTAAAACAGAGAACAAAGCTGTGGGGAATTGATTTCAAATGGAGAAGTGAAAAAACCCTGACAACAAAAAGGTACCTAGGCTTGATTTAAATTAGATTTTCACAACGAAACAATATAAATAAATTTGTTATTTTACCATTAAAAGAGATTTAATCATAACGAAATATTTTAGGCAATTCACAGAAGAGAAAAAATGGTCGAGTAATAATTCAGGACATAAAAGGATCTAAATACTCATGCAATTAATAAATATTTAAGGAAGTAATTTGGTTTTCCAAACATTACACACAATCGATTTAGTTATATCAATATGCAACTGCTACCTAATCCAAGAGAAAAAAAGTATCAATATTGATTTTAAATCCAGAAATTTTATGTGTTTATAGGCCAAAGTTAAGTGAAAGAATAATATATACCAATATATAATTTAAATAAAGCGCACATATTAATTATTAAAAATTAACACTAAAAGAGTACATTATAAATATTAAACTTAAGGATTAAACTATATAACAAAATTAGAGTGTTGCAAAACTAATAAGTAGTTTTTTAGGCTGATTTTTTAAATGTTTTATTAGACCGCCATTTTGCATTCATACCAAAATGTTACCAGTTCATTTCTATGTAGTTTATGTTAGGTTAAAAGTAAGTGGATCAAACCGACCCTCCACTGCGACTCTGTGGTCTATTGTGGCTCACACCTATATTTACACTTCCCCAAGCAACTCTAAATCCTCAATGAGTCTTATCATTGCATTTGGGGAGGTATTCTTCAAGTCCTCGGACAGCAGAATATCCTTACCGAATATGGCAGCACTTGGCTGGCTGTCTCGTCATCCTCCATATATAGGCGGCATACGGATTCGTCTTCAAGCCCCATCCTGTGCATGTGATGTCTTAGACCACAAAGGCCAGTGTATAGGCCAATTGCTGTTTTGGGCTTAATTCTGTTCATATTTAACAGACTTTCTGTTATGCTTTTTTTCATGGGAAGAAGGATAAATTCCTTTGCATGAAACAGACCTGGCAGTCCAAGCCAATAGAGATTAGCTTTTTCCTCAACCAAGTCCAAAATTGCGCGCTTCGCCATTTCGTGGGCTACTCCTAAAGATGGTTCAGGTTCCACGAATCTTATCTCTGCTCCTTTCTTTACTAGAAGGTCCGCAGACTCATTTCCCTCTGGACTCGCATATCCTGGTATTCAGATAAGGGCGATTTTATTGTCGCGCTCCAGGCCAACAAGTGCCTTTTGGCAGTTCCAAATTATTTTGGATGTACAATGACTCGCTTCAAGTGCTTTAAGGGCCGCTTGACTGTCCGAGAAAATTTTAATCGATTTATGTGTTATTTGTTGGTCCTGCAACTCTCTGCAAAATCACGGAGTAGGGTTGTTGTGCGCTAACAGTTCATTTCTATGTAACACTTAACGTTTGTGCAAAATTTGAAGGAATTTGGATAATTAGTTCTTTAGTAATAAGTTTTTTAACATTTCATTATGTCGCCATTTTGCTCCGCCGTATTGGGTATTTAAAAGCAGGGGCGTGCGGTGAAATTTTAAGAAAGTGAAGCAATTTTTAGAAACTTACCTATTTGTCAAGTAATTCGATTCTTCGATCATTTTTTGCAAATTCGTCAATGACGTCATCATAAAAACGTCGATGCTGCGACATATTTTGGACAAGTTTATTTTCAATGGACAACAGCGCTGTAGGCGAAAGTCTCTCCTGGCCCGTTGAATTTCTCACAAAATTTTTTATTCGTTCAAGTGTTGAAAAATGCTGCTGTTGCTAAATTTGATCGATTTGATCGATTATTTCATAAAAGTATGATGTATGAACATCTCCCATCTTGTCTGTTCGAAGACGCTTGGTTTGTGGCTCTACATTTAACGTCATCGCTTTCTCCCAAAATAGGTCAAAGTCATCACTTTTCTGGCTTAACATGGATTTAAGATTATCCACTTTTTTTAGGCAAAAAGCAATATCATTTGTTTTAGTTTGTAATATATTAAAAACATTGTCCGAGAATGGAAAAATTTCTGAAAATATGTTCAACAAATAATTAAAATTGAAATCTCGTTTCAAATAGTCCAAAAACCCCCTCGAACTATTTATTGCTTGAGAGTCCCACCTTTCATTATTTTCTATTATATTCTCAAATAGTTCAATCAGTGATTCACGATTTTCAGATACTGTTAACACAAGTCTTCCATTATAGTTTCACCTAGTAGGAGCTACTTTGGGCAATCGTTTGTAGACAATGGAGTCCAAGGCTTGTGTACGTTTTGTTGACTTGGAAAAAAAAGCAGCCATGCCACTTAAAGTAAAGAAAAATACTTTACACTCTTTAATGTGATTGATGGACTGGGTTAAAACTAAATCTAATTTATGAGCAAAACAATGGACAAACACAGCACTTGGAAGAGTTTCTCGAACTCTAACTTGCAGACTCCCTAATCCTCCTCAATAATTTATTTAGTAACGTTATAAACTACGGTATATAATGCATCTGCTGAACGATTTTCGAACACATTCTTAAAACCTAAAAATCGCTCTTGAATACTTCCGTCTGTTTTAACGTAACGTATTACTATAGATAATTGACTAAAATTTGTGATATCAGTTGTTTCGTCCAGAATAATAGCAATGAACCGCGCCTTGCCAATCTCCTGCTTAATTCTTTTTAGAATAATGGTTGCAATAGCGGAAACTAAATCATTCTGAATTCGATTCGACTTTCCGCGAAAAACGCTAGACTGCTCTAAATGATTTTGTAAGCAATCATCATATTTAGCCAGTAAACTAAGTAAATCTTGAAAATTTCCTCTATTTGAAGAAACCCTTGTTTCGTCATGACCTCTAAATCCCAATTCGTGCTATCCGAGAAAAGAAACAAGATCGAAAAGTCTTCTTAATATTTGCCTATTTTTATCGACTAGTTCATTGTGTTGGCGGTGACTAATTTCCAACTGTTTGTTAAGGGCGTGTTCAATTCTGGTTTTGCCGAAGACTTTTTCTTTTATGACGGCCTGCAAATGCGCTTTGGACATAATGTGTCTTTTTACAGCTTTATGAAAGTTGTTTAAATCGGAAAAACCAGTTTTATTCCAGAGACCTTTTTCATTTTCAAAAAGTAAACATGGCCAACAAAATAATTTACTTATATTTTCACACCTTGTTAGCCATTTAGATTGTTCGTATTGTTTTTCCGGATAAAAATATCTAATACAGTTTTTCATTTTTGTGGTTAAATTTTTCATAGGCGGTTTTGCCCTTCCTTTGGAAATTATTTGAAGGTTATCAGAGAAGTTTAACGTTGAAAATCCCTTTATTATTAAGACACACACCACACATTCACACACACTCTTCTTACTAAATTCTCCAACTTTTTCAACGTTATTACCCACAGCGGAAGTTGACGGTATTTGCATATCCACGTCCGTATTATTGTCTGCGCGATAGCGGATAGCCGTTCAAACAAAGAACCTACTCCAACGATAGCTTCCGCCTCCACTTAAAGCACGCGACTGAAATGCAAAAATTGCAAACAGCCGGGGGAAAGTTCAATAATCTCTGGCTCGATTCACAGGAAATCAAGCATACAGGACTTGGCTGCAGAGAAGCTAGCCACCCGCATAGGTTCTATTCGATTTTCTATTGCGGCTGGGTCGGAGTCAAGGCCGCGTTTATTATGGGCTTGATAATTAAGATAATATTTAAGCATTTTTAATATTAATGGTTTCCTAGTTCAAAAATTACATTTTAGAAGATGTTTTGTAATTTTTTTTGGGGAAGCACTGCTTTCCTTGCTTCCATGGACTGCACGCCTCTGTTTAAAAGTCATTTTAATACGTTCTCAATAAAAAATGATATTTAGATTTTGTTGCTACCAATAACATCAAACATATTAATATCACTGCTTTTGCACGGAACGTAATTAAATCGCATATTTAAACAGTTCTTTTACAATTTATGGGTATTACAGCAATTTTTTGTATAAAATATTATACATTGTATAAACGATCATAGTTCTTTAAAAATTCTTGGTTCAGTTTTGCTTTATATGAATTTTTTTTTTTCAGAGAATGCATCAAGGGAGTGCGCATCGAACGGAACTTGGTTCAAATCCTTATACGACGACTGTACAGAACTGGACGTATACCCGACCAGTGTAGAAACCCAAACCAACATTTACTTAATAGGTTACATCATCAGCTCAGTGACATTAGCGATAGCCATTTTTATATTCACTTATTTTAAGTAAGTATAAAATGTACTTCCATATATTTAGGTAAATGTTTTTTTCTCAGTCGCAACGTAAATTTTATTGGGGTATCGGTCTTGATTAGAGCTGGATTTAAATTGCTTTTTAAGCTACGCCAAGCTTAATTTAAAGAAATCGTCCATATTTCTCTAAGATACCTGATTATAAGAATTCAAAGAAAATAATGTACTAGTCTCGGTCTCAGTCAGAAGCATACAATTTTTTTACTTTAAAATTTATTTTGTGATACGTGTTTCGACCTTACGGTCATCATCAGACCTAAAATATCCGAAAAACCATAATTATATTTACAAAAAGGATAAAAAGTTAATATTACTTTATAACTAGATGTCCACTACAAATTAAAACATAAAACAACTAGGTATATATGTCACATATTAGACGAACACTGAGGTGCAAATATTAAAAAGTATAGGCCTACTACCTATACTTATGTCGAATGAAAAACTTGAATAAAAACAACGAGTCTAAATGTAAACATTTCAAAATAATCAAATATTGTTGTATAATTTATAATAAAACATTTATTGCTTACACTGAAAATCGAACTAGTGTCTCTCAGTTGATAATCCGATATCAAAGCTACTCCACCACCAAGCTGTTCAAATGTATTTGTTTATTTCTAGGAATCTTTATTATTGTTGAATACTAAATGAGGTTCGAAATTAAAAACATCGTTAAAATAGTTAAGGACTGGAATTTTTTTTGTTTTAGTAATCTCCTTTTTTTTTTTCTAATAAGTCCAATTTTTTACTTTTGTGACATTCATTTAAAACACTGACGGTTTCCGAGATTGAAAAATTGTGTCCTGAAGCTAATAAATGATTAGAAAAGGCCGACTTTGTTTCTGTAATGTCAAAATATCTGTATTTATTAAATAAACTAAGGTGCTCCTGAACTCTTGTTGATATTTTTCTTCCTGATTGGCCTACATAAACCGCAGAGCAATTTCCGCAATTCAAAGAATATACTTCCGATTTTGAAAAAAGCTCAGTTTTATCCTTTTTTTTAACTAAATATTTTTTGACAGTATTAATTGTTAGCAAATAGCAAAAAAGCAATAGAAATGTTATAATTGTTAAAAAATTTAGCCAACTGCAAAGAGATCTTACCAAAATATTTCAAACTACTATATTTCTTGTCTGTAGATTTTAACTGAATAATATTGTAAGAAAGCTTATACTTGTTGAGAAATTTATAATATAGTTTATTCATAGAAAAATCCGGAAAATCGTTTTTTGAGACAATTTGTTTTATAGTCGTAAGCCAAGCTTTGTTACCTTTTTCAGGGCTGAAATATGAAAGGAGGAAATGTTTTTTTTTTCACTCGTATTTGTATATTGATTGAGTAAGGTGTTAAAGATATTTCAAAAAAGAGAAAATGAAAATAATAAATGTATTACTCATTGCTATGCAATTAAAAATAGATAATTTCTTGCGAAAAACTAACATATTATAAACTTAACATCAATGATTATTTTAACATACTGGCAGGAATTCGTTTGAATCAAGGAATGGAATTTTCATTCCCCATCAATTATCAAAAAAACTAATATTTGCTCCAACGGATACCATGTAGAGAGAAATAATGAGATTACACCTGACATCACTGCATTTAACTCTCAGAACCGGATTAGTTACTAGTTTTCGTTATCTTACATAAAAGAAATTTTAACTAAAATAAGTTGTTTAAGTACGATCCATCAATTAAAATTGCCCTTAAACATAATAAAATAATAGGCAACACGTTTACTAAATTAAAAGATAGGGATGAAATACAAAAGTCATCAAATATTGTATATAGTATTCCTTGTTCTGAATATGAAGGCGTATATATAGGCCAAACATCCATAGAATACCTTCACATAAAAGCGATTAATTAGTAGGTTAAATAAAAATCCATGTGCCCTCTCAGAACACACAAACCAATCAGGGCACTTATTTTATTATAATGTAACCCAAATATTATGTAAGGAAACCAATTATAATAAGAGACTCTTTCTAGAGATGGTGGAAATATATCTAAAGCCTAATTCTTTGAATAAAAAAAAACGACATAGAAGTTTTTGTATTATTTACTCAGATTTATTTAATTTGAACACTCCTAATAATAATAATGTAAATAGTTTAAATAATATAGACATATCCTTATAAGCTTTATATTCATGTTTTCAGACTTATATACCTATCTATAGTCAGTCTCATCAACAGAATAATTTCCGTTGGCATAAAACTTATTTTTCAATTAAATTTATACATATAAAATTACACATATCGCAAGAACTGTTCACAATGTTAATTGCTCTAGCACTACAAATAATTAATAAAAGCGCAACAACAGAAAATTCTAGATTTATTTAAGTCTCAATTATCCTGAAACAACATAGTGTAACGTTCTTGACATAGGGTTAAAAAAACTACATAAAATGTTATTTGTTTCGTTTTCAATGCGTAAAAATAGCTTCGAGAACCGGAATTCCTGCAATGTATATATATATATATATATATATATATATATATATATATATATATATATATATATATATATATATATATATATATATATATATATATATATATATATATATATATATATATATATATATATATATATATATATATATATATATATATATATATATATATATATATATATATATATATATATATATATATATATATATATATATATATGTGTAGTGACCCTTATTTTAGAATACACACTCCGGCAACACGGTGCTTAATCTACGTCGATTCAGTTGTTTTTTCTAAAGTACTACTGCGAACAAATAAGAGCTTCTCATTATTGAGCAAAAATAACTTATTTGTATATACTTGTGTTAATATATATTCATGTGAGGTAAAAAGTCTAAATATGAATGTAGTTGAACATGCTTCTTTATGGTAAAGCATGACAAAGCGCATATTTATCGGAAAAGTTTGCCAGTTCGAAGACTACCAAACGATAGAACATTTATGTCAGTATCATCACAAACGAGAAACAAGAAACTTAATTTCAGCGAGCTAATTAAATTGACTGCCATATAATCAGTGGGAGAAGGTGGCTTCTATCAGTAGTAAGCTAAACTTACCTCTCAAAAGTACCTACTTGGATTTGGCGATAAGCTGTGGATATATAAACCTGTGTAAAAACTTTTAAGACACACAACATTGTGTGTGTCTTAGAAGTAGGCGAATATCCAGCAGTGGATGAAGGAGGATAATGATGATGAATGAATTACATTTGAATGGGAAATATTTAGATTAAATTAAAAACATATTTTATAATATGAAAAGATGAGTGACCCAGGCAACCGTTTAAAGATTTTTAATTTTTTTCTGTTACTATGAAACTACTTCATACTTTGATATTCTTTCATAAAAATGCGTATGGCTGGGTTTTAAAACGAGTTTTAACAACTTTTTCATGAGAAGGTAATCAAGAATGTGGATTTTTCATCACTTTTAATTAAAAAGCTTCCATGTTATTAATTTAATGAAAACTGTTTAAAATTAATATTTATTTCCATCGTAAGAAGTAAGTTTTCAGCAGTATTTTCTTTGACTCTTTGATTTCAGTTACTTGAAACATAATAAGAAAGGAATGTTTTAAAAGTTAAAACAAATCCTTCATTATAATAATATATTGAAATTTAAAAGGTTTGCATATACAGTACGTATATATTCGAACATAAAGCAAGGGTATATATTCAAAACAATTTCTTTATCGTTGAAAAAAAATTATACAGAAAGACCTGTCAATAACGGCCTGAATTGAATGAATTTATTATATGGAAAAGCAAATAAATAGGTAAGATTGGTCTGATTAAATGTTTTAATCTAAATATTCTATTATATAGCTTCATATTAAAAGTTTTGAAAATTATTAGCATAAATACTAACGTTTTTCAAATAGTATTGAGAATTTTTAATTCCTTTAGATTTTTTCGCTTTACTTTAAAATTTTCGCTTTCACGTTTTATTGAAGTTCGAGAAATATCTATCACTAGTTTATCGTAGTTATTACATAATAAAAAATTTTATATATCTCTTAACAATGCCCACAACTCACTAATACTTGACAAAATAGATTTTAGTCCTTAAGACTCATCCACATCACTTCAGTTTTACTGGTCGTCCTTATTGGACAGTTGCTCAATATTTTCCGATAGACTGAAATTAGGACTCTATGTAGGCGTCTTACTGTCAATCAAAGCAAACTCTTTTAAACTTACAATTTGTTCTTTAAATTTAGGAAAGAACTGAGAACTTCTTTGCAAAAACTTCATCTTGAATCTCACAGAATCCGGCAAAAGCATATTTCTATTGTTTTTCACTTTGTCGTCAAATGTATGCAACCAATTTCTGACATCATCCATGCTTTTTTGTTAGAAAGTCATTCTATGGATAATTCTTTAACATACCTAACCCTAAAACAGCAAGGGTTTTTACTTTTTTCGATAATTAATACATCTTTATCTCTCCTTCCATATTTCTACATAGTAAAATTGTCACATGTTGTTTGGCTGCCTTTCTCCCTGCATATTTATCCGTTTCCAAAGAAAATGTCTTACTGGACATAGCGCGATAATACAAACTCGTTTCGTCTGCTTTGTATACGTTTCTTGGTGAATATTAGTTTAAAATTAACGGCCACTTGGATTTCCAGACATATCTTTCAAAATTACATTTGCGGTCTAACCACAGATCAATTTAAATGTGATATGTTGCACTTGACATAAATAATCCAACAATCAGCCATTTGAGACTGTAAAATAATCCACTTTTAAATTGTTTGCGGTCTCAAGTGCTTTAGTTTAGTTAGTTGCTCAATTATTGGAATATTTGTATTTCCAGCCTTGCAGAACCAACTGTAGACAACTTGACCACCTGCAAAACCTCCAGACTTGAAAAATTGGAAGACATTTTCTTTAAATCATTTTCATTTTTCAGAATATCGTTTATTTGGGTTTTTCCGACGTCAAACTTTTCGACTAACTTTCGGAAACCCAAAGCATATTTTTCATTTTCCGCCCGCGATGATTTTAATTTTCACTTTCGGTGGTAATCGTTTTCTTTTTGGAGACATAATTAAAAAGACGATGGCAACTCTAAAATAATTTTATACCGCCTGAGCTGGTTATTAGCCGTTCTATGGGAGTGAATCTGAAGTGGGCGTTTTGTGACCTGAATTTATTTCTTGCTTCAAAATTTGCATCATCTCAAATTCCTATAATTTTTTTTCCAGGTCATATTTATATCGCACTTGAATTTTGTGCAAAATTTGATGTTATTCGAGAAAGTAGTTTTTTTTTAATAATCCATTAACCTCTTTATTAGGCCGCCATTTTATTCTGCCATATAGGATTTTTATCAAATATTACGGTTTCTGTCGTTAAATCGTATCATTTGACACAAAATCGCACAAGGGAATAGCTTCTAATAACAAAACCTTGGTGTAAAATACTTTCAGTTTCACTTTTAAAAGCTAATGTTATATAACTTTTATTAACATTCAAAGAACAGTAAAAGACCTTAAGCTACTGTTGCTCACATAAATCTCAATAGAACATGGTATCCCCAGGGGGGGGGGGTTGTGAAATCGTATCATTTTAATATAAAAACGCACAAGGAAATAGCTAGCAATCGAAAATTAACAAGCTGGTGACTTGGTGTGAAGATAACAAAATGGAATTGAATATAATGAAATGTAAGGTCATATCTTTCTCCAAGAAAAAAAACCCATTTCTTCATGATTACTCCATCGCTAATGCACCCATTGAAAGAGTTGAACGGATTAATGATCTGGGAGTTATATTTGACACCGAACTGAGATTCAATGATCACATGAATTATGTTTTGGGAAAATCATTCAGGATGGCAGGATTTGTTATGCGTCAGTGTTGGGACTTCTCTAATATTACCGTTTTGAAGTGTCTCTACTACTCCCTGGTGCGAAGTCATTTAGAGTACTGCTGTACAATCTGGTCTCCATTCTACAGAACACATATCACACGATTAGAGCGGGTCCAATCAGTGGCGGCTCATGAGGTAGTGCCACAGAGCCATGGCACTACCGTATTTTTATGCAAAAACATACCTATTTAGCATTTACCTATTTTTCATGCTTCAAAATATTTTCTAATTTCATTTCATAGTTTTTTATTATTTTTTTAATATAAATTATATGAAGTGACACCCGCGCACAAGAAACGATGCATTCGCGACCGCCTGCAGGGCAGGCAACCGACAGCATGCAGCGTCATCATCCCGATCCATTTCTTAATAGGCACCACTAAAAAGAGATAAACTTTACCAGCATTTCATGTGAGCGACAAAGAAAACGCGATGCTAGAAATTTTCCTGTGTATTAAATAAGAAAACCTATTGATAATTTGTGCCGGGCGCAATAGTTCAGTCGAGTTCAGTTTAGTGCGTTTTTGTTTGCTGGTTTTGTTTTAATTAAAAATTAATATTTATTTTCTTAGCAGATAGTGTATAATTTTCTTTTTTAAACGAAAATGAATAAAATTGACATTTTAAAAAACTCTTTTAGTGGTTTTTCGCTTGAAGAAAAACTACAAATTAAAGAATTAGGCCGGCCAATACCCGATTTAAAAATTGAAAAACAAAGTGGTAGTGGAGAAAAATCGCGTTGTCGTAAATTTAATAAAACTATTTATGATAAAAACAATTGGATATGTGGCTGTGAAAAAGTTAATAAACTATTTTGTTTCGTATGTGTGTTGTTTGGAGGTGACGAGACTTGGTCAAAGAAAGGTACTGACGATCTTACCCATATATGGGATAAAATGAAAACCCATGAAAAATCTAAAGTGCATATGAATAATGTTTTTAGTTTTTCTATGCTTGGGAAGTTAAATATAAAAACTCAGTTAAACTCGGCTTATCGGGATGCTCTAATTAAACATAATCATCAAGTGGATAAGAATCGATATGTTTTAAATAAAATTATTAATTGTATAAGGTTTTGTGGAGCATTTGAATTAGCCTTAAGGGGTCATAATGAAACGCAAAATTCGGAAAACAGAGGCATATTTAGGGAGTTGGTAAATTTTAGCGCTGAATTAGACAACGAACTGAAGGTTCATATTCAAAGTTCCAACGTTTTTAAAGGTACTTCAAAAACAACCCAAAATGAACTGCTTGAGTGCATGCTGGAAATTTATCATGAAGAAGTGAGAAAAGAGATAGAAAATTCACCTTTTATTGCCGTGATTGCCGATGAAACGACGGATGTAGCTTGTGAGTTTCAATTAGTTATTATTTTTAGATATTTATGTAAAGGAAGACCTGTTGAAAGATTTTGGAGATTTTTTGTACTCAATGGCCACGACGCCAAATCAATCGCCGAATGTATTTTAAATGTTTTAAATCGAATATTAAAACATAATCCAAATAAATGAATAGCTCAAAGCTATGATGGTGCGTCTGTTATGAGTGGAGGATTAAATGGAGTGCAAAAAATTATTAAAGATACTTATCCACTTGCAAATTATATTCATTGTTATGCACATCAGATGAATTTAATTATGACTAGTGCATGTTCTGTCAATAAGCAGGCTAGAATATTTTTTTCTAATTTATCTGGATTATGCTCTTTTTTTTGGGTTTCTCCTCAAAGGACAAAAGTTTTGGATGAGGTTATTAATCGTAGGTTGCCAAGATCTTCCCAAACACGTTGGAATTTTCAGTCGCGAGCTGTTCATACAGTGTATGAAAATAGAAAAGACCTGATTACAGTTATGGAAATTATAGAAAGCACTTCCCGCGATTCTTCTTCTATTAATCAAGCCAGTGGGTACAAATTAAAGCTACAGGATAAACATTTTATATTTTGGCTAAATATTTTCCATAAAATAATGCCGCATGTAGAAATTATTTTTAACCAATTACAAAAAGTATGCACCGATTCTGTAAAGGTTAAAAATGACTTAGAGAATTTTGAAGCAGCAATTCAAAATATACGGGAACAAATGGACAGCATTATTAGCGATATTGAACGAGACCAGAGAGAAACTGATGAACCCACAAGAAAAAAATCACGAGGAGAAGAAGAAGACAGCAGAAAACGGGAAGCTTTAGAAATATGTGATGCAGTATTATTGCAAATAAAAACAAGATTTAGTTTCTCTGGGCATTTAATCGCTTCAAACTTATTTATGTCTGAAAAATTTTCTACTTATAAGCGACAGTTTCCTGAGACCTATTTAAATGAGACATGCACACAATTTTCATTTTTGGACAAAAACAGGCTTAAATCTGAGTTACAAGTACTGTACCAGAGAGAAGAGTTAAGTAGTACATCTGGAGCTGTTCCACTATCCATTCTGTTAAATGAGGAAGGTTTAAAGTATACGTTTCAAGAAACTCTTAAGCTCTTAAGTATTTTAATAACCATACCGATGTCAACATCTGAAGCAGAGCGTTCGTTTTCAATGCTAAAACGGATTAAAACTTTCCTCAGAAATACTATGAAGGAAGAAAGACTTAGTGCTTTAGGTATGCTGTCTGCAGAAAAACATTTTGTTAATGGTATTGAAAATTTTAATAATAAAGTAATTGAGAACTTTGCAACGCAAAAAGAAAGAAGAATGGACTTTATATATAGAAAACTTTAACTTTAAACTTTTAATATAACATAATAAAAACTTTGTGCGCGTGTGTAAATATGTTTTTTTTAACTTATCATTTTTTGTAACAATAGACCTAAAAACTTTTAAACGTTAAGAAGTCGCCAATTTAGGGTAAGTAATAAAAAACAAATTTTTATAATTTAAATTCGATTTAAAATTTTGAATCCCATTCTGGCACTACCTTTCTGAATTAGCACGAGCCGCCACTGGACTCCAATCAAAGTTTGTGAACTTTCTCCTCTACAGGTTGAGAATTGATAAACACAATTATTTATACCATCAGAGATTGGAATTATTGAGCATGAGTAGTCTTGAAACTCGAAGAATCTTCTTAACATTAATGTTTGGATTGAAAATACTTAATAACATGATATACTGCCCTGATCTCCTGACATTGATGAACTTTCGTGTACCATCCCGTAACACTCGTCTAAATGACATGTTCTTGACTAGTAGGAGTCGCACCGACATTGGGAGAAACAGTATCATGAATCGAATAATGACTTATTTTAACACATATGTCCCACCATACCTAGACTTAAATTGTACGATACACACTTTTGAAAGAAAACTAAAATTCCTATTATATAATCCCCAATAATAACGAAATTCGAGAACTTAGAGTTTTCGGTTTCTTGCTTTACTCCCAATGTTTGTTTTTTTTTCTTCGATTTACACTTGAATTGAACAGATTAACGTATGTACACATTTTTTTTTTCTTTTTTTATATACATTTTTTTTTAGCATAGGATATATTATGTAGCTTTGACAATTTTTTTTTCTTTTTGTACATTTTTTGTTTTATTTAGCATAGGATATGTTATGTAGCACTAATTCTAATTTTACAACTGTCATAGGCCATACCGTTTGGAATGTTGAATTCTGTAGTGTATGTTTGAGAAATAAATAAATAAATAATAAAAGCTCGTTCTAAAATACCTTCAGTCCCACTTTTAAATGCTAGTGCTAAATAACTTTTAGTATCATTCAAGAAACAGTGAAAGAACTTAAACTAGTGTTGTCCAAATAAATCTACAGGAGGAGGGCAAATGAGGATGAAATATAACATTTCATCCTCATATGCCCCTTAATTGCTAACCAAAATCGGTAAGTAGTTTTTAGGTATGCCGCCAATAGATCGACCAACAGATCGATGGAAATTTA
Organism: Kuschelorhynchus macadamiae; assembly: GCA_030620095.1. Classification (NCBI taxonomy): domain Eukaryota; kingdom Metazoa; phylum Arthropoda; class Insecta; order Coleoptera; family Curculionidae; genus Kuschelorhynchus; species Kuschelorhynchus macadamiae. The sequence continues at coordinate 216,590 of JAUTXW010000780.1, read as the reverse complement.
AAACATGTTTTTACCATATAGGGACCCTAGAATGCAAAATGTAGTCTGTAAAAACTAGAAGGATAATTTTCTCAATTACAATAGTTCCCTTTTACGAGGAAAATAAATTAAGATATTAAAATTTAACACCTTGTGTAAAGAAGCTATATCGAAACAATATGCGTACATTTCTTCACCTTATTTTTAGAAGATAATTGTACTTTGAACGTTGGCATATGTTGTTTTTTTAAACACTCTGAATATCTTACAGATTCTTGAGAAAATGTAGTCCAGAGACAATAATTTCCTACACGACACTGCTAATAATCCAAGACGAAAGTAAAGTGGAAACTTCGGTGTATAAATCACTTTACTTAACCAAATTGTGGTAATAATTTCTATTAATTCGCAGCAGAGCCGCCATATAACAGAATTTTGACTGGTAAGTGCAGTTATTAGAATCTTCCGTTTCTATTTTGTAGAAAATAGAGCGCAGATGTTGCAAGATACGTATCCTTCATTATTAGATTGTCGTTGTAAATCAATCTACGCTTCCTACTGCTTTCGAATTTCGAGATAATTTTGTTTTACGATGCAGTCTATCTTCTCTCAAGACTAATTCTCAACTAATATTTTAAACCATTTTTATAGATTCATGATTTAAAGTGTTACACAGAGAAGAGACATTTTACTTTTACTTCCCTCATTATAAATCTTTCCTTTTATTTATTAGGAATAGAAAAGTGTGACCTAATTTAGTTAGGTACATAGTCATTTAGTACCACATATACAGTGTGTCCCAGATTTGCTTCTCTATATAGGAATATCGGCTCCTGTTATACCTACAGAAAAGGTTAAATGAAAAAAAGCTTTAGAGGAAACTTAGCGTATTCGATATCCGGCTTCAAATTTACGATAGGTCAATTGGTATTGGAAATATCGGCGAAAAACCGAAAATGGCGGATTTCAATTTTTGACAGTAAATCCAAAACGCTCCAACATTTCGCAGCTGTCAAAATGTGACCTTATTCGGACACTTTTTTTAAGACGAATGATGTCTCCGTCGTCTTTTGTTATCCCGCAACCCGCCTCAACTTTCACTTTTGTTACGGCCGCCATATTGGATTTTTCGATTTTTGGAAAGAGCGTAAAATTTCCAATCTAGTGATGTATCAAAAGTGCATAAAAGATTTCTTCGTAAAGTTAGATCTCAATTTTTTCTAAGAAGGCCATGATTGATTTGTAAGAAAAGTGGGCTTTGACGTTAACGTTAAATAATTCAAAGTATCGAAGTTGTGTTTTAAGAAGCAGTAGCCTTTTCTCTCAATAAATTCATAAATCTGCCACACAAATTGTCGAGACCTGTTGAAAATAGCAGGTATTCCCTATTCAAATGAAGAAAAGTTTGATATGTTAGCGCTGTAATTGCAGTCACACAGAAACGCCGACAGTATCTCAGTAAGGTATTTGGAGATGTACCCCGAACGACGGCAGCCTCATAAAACTCAATTCAGAAAAATCGTAGTTAATTTAATTAACCACGGGGCCTTCGAACAACCTAGAAGCGGATAGAATGAAAATCGCGATAGAAACATTTTACAAGCAACCCTAGTGCATCGGTAAGAAATGTAGGAACACGAAATTTATGATCAACGGTACAGAGAGTGTTAAAAAAGAAAAATCCATCCAAACCCATAATAGTTCAAGGACTTAAGGAAATTGATTTTCCAAGACGACTACGCTTCTGCGAGTAGTATACTAGGAAGAGTAATGAAAATTCTAATTTTGTAAATCATGTCTTGTGGTCGGATGAGAGTTGGTTTACGAATTGTGGAGATTTTAATAGGGACAACAGTCATCATTGGACAGTGGAAAACCCTTACAAAATGGCAGAGAGACGTTTACAGTTTACAGTTACGTAAGTTAATCTTACTTACTTTTTTAATTGGGCACCTATTTATAAATTACACAGACCAACACACATTTTGGTGCCTGCGATTTTTTAACTGTTCCTGGGTAATTTTTGGATGCAGAATGTAAAATAGTTCTCAGATTTTGTCTATCAGATCTAGTTTAAAAAAAATGTGTATATATTTTACGTTATAACTTAAGTTTTAAGTTTTTTAAGATTTAAGTATTTATTGCAAAAACTTAATTTACATCCAGCAGTAGTCCGCCATCATGTGGCTATCCCATCGTCCTTGATAACGATCTTCCATAGTTTTAATATCCTGATGGAGTCTTTCCCCCTGTTCTTCGCTACAATCACCTAAGTTTTCTGGAAAACGATCTAGGTGGCTGTGGAGGTAGTGAACTTTTATACTCATGTTACAGCCGAGAATATTAAAATTTGAAAGCATAGTTTCCACTAATTCTACGTAATTCTCTGCTTTATGATTGCCAAGAAAATTTTGTACTACTTGAACAAATGAACACCAAGCGTTAGATTCAGTCTCGTTCATTGATGTGGTGAATTGTGAATATTTAACAAGTTGCCCTATTTGAGGACCATCAAATAACCAGCTTTTAGTTTTTCCGTGCTAATGCCAGGAAATTTACGTGACAAATACCCAAAACAATTTTCATCTCAATTTAAAGCCTTCACAAATTGCTTCATTAGGCCTAGCTTGATATGCAATGGCGGAAGTAAAATTTTTTCTCTTGAAACCAAAAGTTCGTTAATCACGTTTTGTTTCCTTGAATCATGACATCTCTTGAAAGCCAATTTTTGTTAACCCAGTGCTCATTTTTAGCTCTGCTGTCCCAAAGGCACAAAAAACAAGGATATTTTGTATAATCACTCTGCTGTTCAAGGAGGAAATTAACCATTTTTAAATCAACACAAATTGCCCACTGATGTTCTTCGTATTTAATTTTTCTCAAAACGAATGCAATTGTTTCATATTCTTCCTTCATGGTAGTAGAATGACCAATAAGAATTGAGCCATATTTGTTACCGTTATGTAGAAGAACACATTTTAAACTACGTTTTGAACTGTCAATAAAAAGGTGCCAATCATCTGGAGTGTATTTAGGCAAATCCATTTTTTCTAAGAGCCCTTTTATATTGTTTCAGAATACCAAGTCATTTTCCTGAGCGAAAAAAGGCAGCAGATCCTTATCTCTTTTTCGATAAAATGTAATATTAGTACCTGGACAAAGTAGATTTTTTTCTTTTAATCTGGATGCAAGTAATTCAGCGGATTCCTTTGAGAGATTCAGGTCTCTTATAAGATTGTTTAGTTCTTCTTGATTGAAACACTGCGGAGTTGCTAGATCTGCTTCAAATTCGCTGTCGTTTTCTAATTTGAACTTCGTCAGACGTTGATGTTTCTGTATCATCTTCTGTCAGTTCAGGTAGACTGCTGAATGATGGAACGGGTATTTCTTCCGAATGCGCTATTATTTCTATTTTTGCCTTTAATATTAACGAGACAAAAATAGCAGTCATCATGATGGTTTCACGGTTCTCTCCAAATCATTGGTACACTAAACTTTAGGCACTTTCTCTCTCTCTTTCCAGTTGTCCACTGTCGCAAATGTTCTACACATGTTTTACATGTGAAATGTGGGGCTCAAGATTTATCTTGATCTCCTAAATGAACGCCAAAATAGGCAAGATAAGCTCTTTTCACAAAGTCAGAAATCGTTTTTCTGCTCTCTTTCAAAGTGTATTCACCGCACACATAACAAAAAACATCGGGATGATTAGTACGTCTGCTTGTGGATGCCATTGTTTCAGTTTAGTGTCTTGATACTACAAAACGATCAAAATTTACACAAAATGATAACACAACTTTACTTGGAAAAACTCAGTAATATACTAAATCGAGTACAGCCAAGCAGGTATAGAAGGATCGGGTGATAGGCAATTACAGGTATAAAAGTAATTAAGAGCAGTGTATTGAGTAGTTCCTGGTATAGGAACATTGGGTCAGGGACAATTCCAGGTATCCATTTGGTTAATTAGATTCTGGGAAATTTCTATTTTGACGATTAAGTATATATCTATCTCTTTATTTGTTGTCCTTTATCAGAAAAAAATATCAATTAACCTGTAACCTCTATCTCAAAAACTAGAGTTGTTACAAAAAAATCTGGTGGCATTTTTGGAATCAGCACATTAAAAACATCTAAAATCAGATGTTAGGCACCAAATTTTTATTTTCATTTTGTTACCCTGTGTTATTAATCATTTCAGGAAATCGACCGGATTTACGGGCTACTCTAATGGAAGATGAGTTTAGAAGAACCTGGTTTCAACATTATAGATGTCCGGCTCACAACACCATTCAAATCAGGAACTTCTTAAGAAAGCAATTTGACGGAAGAATGATTTCGTTAAATGGTCGTTAAAATTCCATAGATTTCTACCAAAATTTTGCAAGTTTCTCCCTATACCATATTTATTTTTTGGACATAATTTAAAATAAATTGAGATTCATCCCTATATCACATTTATTTTTTATACAAAACCTAAAGTCAATTGAATAAGTAAATTATTTTACGTTGATTTTTTAAATATTTTATTTGGCCGCACAAATTAACAGTTTAACTCTATATAATATTTATTGCCTGCAGAAAATTTGAAATTAATCTAATGAATATTTTTTTCAGATTTCACTAATCCACCATTTTGTTGCGCCATATTGAGTTTTTAACAAAATATTACCGGCCGCCATTTTGTTCCACCATATCAGATTTGCGCCACAATATTATCAGTACAGTCCTATAAAGCACTTGCTATTTATGCATTGGAGGTTATTTGAGAGAGCAATTTTTACATTTCGTTTTTTAAACACTTTGTTAGGCTCCCATTGTGATTCACCATATTAGATTCGTACAAAAATTTTACCTATACCACATTTGATTTTGGTACAAAATTTCAAGTGAATTAAATAAGAAGTTTTTAGACCGATTTTTTTACCATTTTATTAGATCACCTTTTTTCCGCCATGGTTTTAACCAAAGCGTTACCGTTTCGTCCAAATGTGATCCTTGATTTTTGAGTCAATCAGATAAGTAATCTTTTTATCTTCATAGATAAAGCTCAGACTATATGCAAAATCCTTATTTACCATATTTATGCAGTATTTTCATATTTTAACAATTTTGGCATACATTTTTATATCAAATGTAATAGAGACCTGGTAATGTAACCGAAAAATATACACAAGGTCTAGGTCTCAGTCAAAAATAAGTTTGTAAATCAAAAATTAGTCACATATTTCGCTCTAGCGGGCAACATCAGACTTGAAAAGAACAAACATTACGGAAAATACAATCAAATAATATATAACTTTACCATAAACAATACACATTTTACAAAGTACATAAAACAAACATAACTAAACAAAAAAAAAATTGAGTATAGTCAAAAGCAGTGTTATCATGCGGGTCATACGATTTATCAACGACAAACTTTTTAAGTTTGTTACTTGTAATCATATCATCCGCATAAAATCCGGAAAACGAATTAGATAGAGCTATGATATTTTCATTTGAAAAAAGAGGATAAACATATAAATACCAGCAGTTGCAAAAATCTTTGAGCGATATCACTTCAAAGTCAGAAAATGTCTATTTTGTCAAAATTTAGAAAAGTGGTATTTTAGACGAGAGAAGAAATCGGATAAGTAGTTTTTTAGCAATGCCATAAATAAACAGACTGACGGATAGACATACCTACAGACAGACGGAATTGAGAAAACATGTTTTCCGGCATCTAGTGACCCTTAAACGTAAAGATCTGAAAAAATCTCACGTGGGAAGGAATAACTAATTATCTTGTGTTTTTAACAAAAGTGTATAATATTTTTGCAAAACAAGTTTTTTTTTTACAGGGGCGGCCCGCATTTAAATAAATGACACTGTATAAGTGATTAGATTTTTAGGTCAAGCGGGACTCATAATTTTTGGTGGTTGATAAAAAAATCTCACTTTCATTAAGTGGCTATATAAACAGAACATATCCTGATTCTTCCACTGATTCGAACCGCGTTCCGACTTGTTTTTGCCAACAAAAAAATTTTAACCAGATACACATTTAGCGAATTTTCTTATTTAGTCCCTCGGCATTTAATATATAAAATAATATTAAGTGGCTATCTTAATAATATTGAGTAATATAATAAAAAAAACTATTTTCTTTCTCCCTGTATATTTGTAAATAGCCCTTACAGATTTAATAGCTCGATAAAAGAATCACACAACATTTTGGAATTCCCTGTGTTTTTTCATTTGATTCGTAATGTTGGTGACCTTTGGACCCGTACGATAAGATCGCGTTCAACTATACAAAACAAGCGTAGCCTTTTTCTTGAGCGATCGATCAGAGACATCATTGTAGATTTTTGATGAGAGGCGACAGGCCAAAACAAAAAAATGAGATTATCCTGGAAGAATTTGACTAAGTGTCTTAAAGTACAACGCTACATTAATAAAGAGAAGAGTAATTGGTAATAAAGACCGAAAAGACTTAAAGGTTATACAAAATAAGAATAACAAGGTTATTCTTTTCAAATATTCTTAAAAATCAAATGAGGCTCAAAATTAAACAACACAGGTAAGGATTGGGCTCTTTTTAGCTATTGTCCGGAATAGTTTTATCTTTTTCCGTTTTGGCCTATCGCCTGTCCTCAAACATACATGGCCGTCTCTAATTGGTCGCTCAAGCGTAGCCCTGTTCCGTACTTAATTGTTTCTTTGTTTGGTTATGTTTGTCTTATGTACTTTTTAAAATGTGTATTATTTATGATAAATTTTTATATTATTTAATTGTATTTTCCGTTGTAATGTATATTGTTTTTAGATCTGATGATGTCCGTTAGGTCAAAACATCTCACCTATTCTTATTTTAAACACCTATGTTGACTGAGACCTAGGCTTTGTATATATTTTTTATTCTGTTAAAAGTAATGTTTGCCGATCATTTGTTAGATAAGCATCTAAATTATTCGAATTCCCTAGTAAAAATATATGGCAGTTGAGTAAAACCCAGCCTAAACACTTTATTGCATTAGGAAGAGGAAATTCTGATGTTCTGGATAAAATTCTGTCGTTCATTAGATATAAAATTATATCTTTGTATTAGTCAAGTTTCGCCGTTCATTTAGATGTAAACTGTTTACTCTGTGAAGTGAATTATCGAGTTGTGCATTTTAAAATATGTTACAAATTAATATTGAGCATAAAGCTGGATCCAAAATTAACATTAAAATGTAAGGCTATTTTTGCAAAGCAAAAATTTATGTTCAGCCACAAATAACACTGAAAGTCTTGTGACCAAAAAACGAAATGAGGTTTTAAATAAAAGATAGAATACTATTAAGCAATAAGAGACGATCTTTTTTAGAAGATAATTTAGAAAAACATGTAGTAAATTCGTTCAAAAAAAAAATTGAAATTTGTAATTAATAAATATGCAATTTTTTTCGTGGGTAATATCCTTAAAGCATCTAATTTTTCAGCAAAAAATCGGATGAAAAAATTTCTAAGTATATTGTTTACTAAATGTGAATACTATTTGTTAAGATAATTTCTTGAGTTCTATAGATAATATTTAATATAACAATATGTTAATTTAAAACCACAGTAAGGACAATAATTATTAAACTAGAAAATACTTAACTTAATTAAATACTTCAAACCTATTTTAACTTACTTGCCTAACTTAACAACCTAATAATAATTTCCGATTTTGTTTTCGGTTAAATTGCTAACAATTATGCCAAACAGTGTTTGCACTTGAAAATTAAATATGACCTACAAATTCTTGTAAGTGATTGGTCAAAATTGATAAGAATGAAATAATCGAATTAATATGTTAATTTTTTACCATTTATAAGTATACATAAGGCATGTACGGGGCCATTACCTATATATTAACCTCAGACTAATCTAATTTAAAAATCTATGATATTAACCCATGTCCCTAATGTTATTTATCAAGGTACAAAAAGGTGATACTGACGAGTTGTTAACATTTTTATACTACTTTTTTAATTCTGTTTTCAAAAAGAACAACTATCTATCGAAGTTTCAATTTTTATATATCGCACTTTTTTAATAGGACACCCTGTATATTTTTATATGGTATTTTGTGTATATATATTCTGCATATCTTGTGCATCTATTTTGCATATTTAGGGCATATATTTTGTATAGCTAGTGCATATTTTTACAAAATTCTTGCATATATATGCGCATATTTCGTCTGTTTTTTACGCACATAAATCCGAGCTTCATTCATAGCTATTTTACCAACAGTTAGAAGACATACAGACAGACGAAAATCGAGAAACATGTTTTTGGCATCAAGGGATCCTAAAAAGTGAAGATCTGTCAACACCTGGGACGGTAAGTTTTTCACAATTACAATAATTCTCCCTTACGAGGGAAGTAAAATTAAAAAAATCCAGTAAGCTTAAATATTTATACACCTGTTATTTCCAACCGGATTGAAAGATTTAAACACTTTGTCTTATTTAAGTATTTTAAGCATTCATTTAAGAGAAAATGAAGAACAAATGAGATATATTTAAATGTAAATAACTAAAATTCACTCTATGTGTTCATGCATCTTCCACCAAGCTTATTCAAAAGACATGGAATATGGTCATTTTATTTCACCAAAATAAAAATCTACTATAACCTATTTCATTTGTTTCAGCAGTTCAATTACGTGATTTGGCGTTAACAGGTGAAAGTAAACCAATATGACTTTGTCGGGAATTTCAAACATGATATTTAGGATTCACTAGAGATTTACTTATACCATTTAATAATCACATTGTTTCGAATCTATTCGGTATAATAGTGGATTACAAACTAATTCAGCATGAATTTATATGAAAGTTTCTGTTTTTGTTCCATGTATGCTGTGTGACGAGCATATTTTTGTGTGTTTATAGAGGCAACGTATATCGTCATTTTGGTAGTATGATGTTGAGCAATAAATTGTATACAGACTGAGGAGTGAGGAATTTGTATTTGAATGTACGCATAATGCTTACTTGTGTAGTAATGTTTTTGTTGCAATCTATTTAAAAAAAAGCAAAAGAAATAAAACTAGAAACTTATAGGAAACAAAGTTACTGCGCGTTATAAAAATAAAAATTAATAAAAAAGCAGCACCATAAAAGCAAAATTGACTAGATAAATTATTGCATAGTTAGATTGCTTTTGTGCTTCTTAGTTATTTACGTCTCATTTGGAATATTATTAATATTGCATATATCCATTCAACTGATTACACAAAATACTAATAGGTCTTTCGTGTACAGCAGATGACAGTGCGTTTCCACTTTTCTCATATACCCAAGGATATGTCTTGTTCAGAGTTGAGGATGTTGCGGTATTCTAGGTTGAATATATTTAGATTAGTTCTGACATGATTTAGTGCTACTGCATCTGCAGATGATTGATATTTATACCCATCTGATCATCTGATACATTATTTTTGCTCTATCTTTAGTATGTGGTTTGCCACATATTATAAAAATATTTTTATATAATAAATGGATATAATTATTAAAGATGTGTTAAAGCAAAACTATAGGTAAGGGCTCAAAAACCAACCAGCTGAATTTTGATCCAGAAGTCGAAATTATAGTGTTTTAAATGAAGAAAATAAGACAAATATATTAGGATTCCTTGAATGACATCAAGTTTCTGCTATAACTGTATATCAAGAGACAGATATATTTCTCGCGGTTCAAACAACACAGTTTTGAAGGAATATAATGCATTTAAAATTCGTAAAACTCAAAAACTAAATGAAGGACAATGTCAAAAAAGGACGCAATTTTGTTTGGAATTTTTAAATAGATGTAATGAGAATAATAAATTTTCAATATTTTATCGACCGATGTAAGTGCGTTCACTACAAAACAAAATACGCGATATTGGTCTATAAATAATCCTAGACAGATACACGAAATAAAAAAGGTAGCAGTCAGTTAATGTTTCATGTGGTATTATAGATAGACCAAAAGTTAACCGAAGATCATTATTTTCATCTTTTAGAGCACCATATAGCACACTATATAGAAGTACTACGCGCCTCCTTACAATCTTGTGCGAGTCAAAATATTTCTTGAAATGGAATATTCCGGAAGTTGGATAGGGAATGGTGGAACTATTGGTTGGACAGTAAATAGCTTGGACTTGACATTAATGGATTTTTTCTTTTGAGGACACATAAATCACGTGCACAGAACCCCTTGTGATAATGTCGTGGAATTTTGCGAATAATTTCAGCGGCAATCAATCAGTTAAGAGACAAAATATTACTAAATGCCAGAAATCAGACAATTACAGTATATGATAAACGTGTTCAGCAAAATGGTGGTCACATACAGCAGTATTTAGAATAGTTAAAGAATTTTATACCTTTTTATTATTGCAAATATGCGAGAATTCTTGTTATACGTTAATTTGAAAATTGTTACAGGTAGCCATGCCAATATATCAAAACAAGTGGATTAAAATATAATGTGTATGATCATTGTAATCGGAATAACGTATTCTATTAAATACATATATAATATTTTATTAAAAAAAATATATGATAATTTAAGCCAGTGTAATTACGATCACTTATACCCAAGTTATACAATTTTGCCGTTGCAAGCTTACAATCTACTGAGTCAAATTCTTTACTCACATCACAAATTAAAGCTCATACCAAGTTATCATTCTCTAATTCAGCATACATTATTTGTACAAAAGAAAACATTGTACGGAGAGTGGTTTTCCTGGAAACCATGTTGACTGTAACTGAAAATGTTATATTTAGTAAAAAAGTGAAAACTCGGTCGGCGATGATTTTTTCGAATATTTTTGAAAATACACTGATTACAGAGATTGGTCGATAGTTGCCTACTCTTTTACGGTCACCATTTTTGAATAGAGGTATTACCCTAGTTATTTTAAAAGCATTTGGAAACACCTTCATGCACTGATTATTGACAATGAGGTCGCTCTTTCTCTAGATATGCTTTTGGACACTCTAACTGAGACTCCATCGACCTCTTCTTGCGAGGCTGAATGAAGTAAAATGTGTTTTTGCTCTTCTCGGACAGTAGAGAATTAATGTGCATCTTGATTTTTACTCCATCTTTTTCCAATATTTTGGCTGCTGTCCTTGAGTGACTAGATTTTTTTATTAATTGATTTACTATATTCTACGCTTACTTCGATTTATTTGGAGCTTTATTCATTTTGACCTTTGCCCCGTCACCTCCTTCTTTTATTCCTTCTTTATGTTTCTATATGATACTTTTATTTCGGTAGACTTAATCTTCGACATTCACCAGTATTTGCTATCAAGCACATTTTTTTAGATGTGTTAGAGTTGCATTGATCTTTGACGAGTTATTTGTTCTGGCTATGTTAATAAACGTTTGCCTTTGAGGGCACATTACTTCAAACTGCCATAGGAATTCCATACAAAGTGCATCAAACGCCTCGTTGCTTTTGCCTTTTAAAATACAACTTTCGCCACTAAACCTACATTTTTTTATTTATCTTGATATCCTTAAATACAAAAAATTACAGCTAATCAAAATGTTATTAAGATAAACTGAACACACGGTACATATCTTTAGAAGATATATCGTTGAACGTTGACGTATGTTTCATATTAAAATCTAGCTTAAAAACAATAATTTCTTGCACGACACTCCTAATAAGCCATGGCGAAATTAAAGTCTAAACCCGAGTGCATAAATCAAGTCAGTTAACCAAATTGTAGTAATAATTTCAATTAACTCGGTAGCGTTGGCGTTATATAACCGAATTTACGAGTAGTTCGAATGATAACTGCAGTTATTAAAAACGTTCGTTTCTACTTGATGGAAAATAGAGCGCAGATGTTTCAAGATACGTATTCTTCATTAAGAGATCTTGTCGTTGAATCAATGTACGCCTCCTACTACACTTTTCGAAATTCGAAATAATTTAATTTCTGGTTTACGATACATTTTAGTGTCTGTTAAGATTAGTTCGGAACTAATATTTTAAAGCCTTTTTAGGGTAGTGCCCCATTACTTTTTTCTCGAAAGGATTTTGTAATCTCAAGGGCGTGCAGTCCATGGAAGCAAGGGAAGCAGTGCTTCCCCAAAAAAAGTTACAAAACATCTTCTAAAATGTAATTTTTGAAATAGGAAACCATTAATTTAGTTTATATTAAAAATGCTAAAATATTATCTTAATTATCAAGCCCATAATAAATGCGGCCTTGACTCCGACCGAGCCACAATACAAATTGAATAGAACCTATGCGGGCCGCTAGCTTCTCTGCAGCCAAGTCCTGTATGCTTGATTTCCTGTGAATCGAGCCAGAGGTTATTGAACTTTCCACCGGCTGTTTGCATTTCAGTCGCGTGCTTTAAGTAGGGGGCGGAAGCTATCATTGGAGTAGGTTCTTTGTTTGAACGGCTATCCGTGTGTTGTGTGAAACGTACGTCGCGTCGTGCATGGTGCGATATGGAAGACAATAATACGGACGTGGATATGCAAATACGGAGCGTCGAATCGAATCCAGAATGATTTAATTTCCCTGTTTCCTGTTGCAACCATTATTCTAAAAAGAATTAAGCAGGAGATTGGCGAGGCGCGATTCATTACTATTGTTCTGGACGAAACAACTAATATTACTAATTTTAGCCAATTATCTATAGTAATACGCTACGTTAAAACAGACGGAAGTATTCAAGAGCGATTTTTAGGTTCTAAGAATATATCCGAAAATCGTACAGCAGATGCATTATATACCGTAGTTTATAACGTTACTCAAGAAATTAATGGAGAAAAAAAATTAGTTGCTCAAAGCTATGATGGAGCTGCAGTGATGGCAGGACAATTAGGGGGTCTGCAAGCTAAAGTTCGAGAAACTTTCGCAAGTGTTGTATTTGTCCATTGTTTTGCTTATAAATTAAATTTAGTTTTATTCCAGTCCATCAATCACATTAAAGAGTGTCAAGTATTTTTCGTTACTTTAAGTGGCATGGCCGCTTTTTTTCCAAGTCAGCAAAACGTACACAACGGACTCCATTGTCCACAAACGATTGCCCAAAGTAGCTCCTACTAGGTGGAACTATAATGAAAGACTTGTGTTAACAGTATCCGAATCACTGATTGAACTATTTGAGAATATAATAGAAAATAATGAAACGTGGAACTCAGAAGCGATAAATAGTTCGAGGGGGTTTTTGGACTGTTTGAAGCGAGATTTTAATTTTAATTATTTGTTGAACACATTTTCAGAAATATTTCCATTCTCGGACAATAGTTTTAATATATTACAAACTAAAAAAAATGATATTCCTTTTTGCCTAAAAAAAGTGGATGATTTTAAATCTATGCTAAGCCAAAAAAGAGATGACTGACCTATTTTGGGAGAAAACGATGACGTTAAATGTAGAGCCACAAGCCAAGCGTCTTCGAACAGATAAGGTCGGAGATGTTCAAACATCATATAGACGCCTCTTTTATGAAATAATCGGTGAAATTCAGCAACAAATAAACTATAGATTTAAGGGTTTAAATGATTTTAAATTCCTCGAGCTCTGCAATTTTGATGCATTTAAATGAAAAACTTTTCCAGAAGATGCGTTTAAATCTCTTCTTCTTCATTATGCCAGTTCTTCGACCGGGTGTTACTGCGATCTGAACTAAAAGTGATTTACGAAACTGATGACATTAACGCAAAAAATAACGGAACATAAGGAACTAATGCAATTTTTTAAAGACAAGGAGCTGGAAGATGCTTACACCGAAGTGTCGAAATTGTGTGAATTAGTATTGACAATACCTGCCACAAGTTCATCAGTTGAACGCAATTTTTCAACACTTAAACGTATAAAAAATTTCGTGAGAAATTCAACGGGGCAGGAGAGACTTTCGCATACATCGCTGTTGTTTATTGAAAATAAACTTCTCCAAAATAGATCTTAGGTTTCAGGGTCCCTAGATACCGAAAAACTTGTTTTCTCAATTCTGTCTGTCTGTATGTCTGTCTGACTTTTCGCGGCATAACTAAAAAACTACTTGCCCGATTGAGTTGTAATTTTAGTAAAACATTAAGGGTCCTATGGAGATGACCTGTTAACATTTTGGTAATAATCCAATCTGGCCAAACAAAATGGCGTCCTAGTGAAATATTAAAAAAATTATCACTAAAAAACTACTTATCCAATTTACCTCAAATTTTGCACAAAAATCAAGTATTATAATTTTGGTACGATTCCAAGATGGCGGAAAAAAATGGCAGCTTAATAAATTATTTAAAAATTTAGCCTAAAAAAATACGTAATTGACTGATTTCAAATTGTGTGCCATAACTAATGGTGGAATAAAGATCAACTAGTAAAACTGTGGGATTAATTCAAGATGGCGGAACAAAATGGCGGCCAAATAAAATATTTGTAATCGTAAAAAATAGCCCTCCTATATTTTACATATTTTCAGCTTTAGCGTCTTTAGATCCCAAAAATATGATTTATCAATTCCGTCGGTCCGTCTGTTGATTTTGTTTGTCTGTTCGCGACATAGTTTAAAAACTAATCATCACATTGACTTTAAATTTTAGTCAAAAATTAAGGTCATATGGGAATGACTAGAGATACGTTAAAAAAATGTACTAAAAAAACTAATCATCCAATATCCTCAAAGAAAAATGTGTTATATAAGAATGAACTAGTAACATTTTGGTAAGAATAGAACAGAGCAAAACAAAATGGCGGTATAATAAAATATTTAAAAGTTCGGCCTCAAAAAAACTACTTATTAGATTCCAAATGTTCTGCTGGCATTAAGTGCAATATAGAGATAAACTAGTAAAGTTGTGGCGGCTAAATAACTTTTACTTACTTACTTACTTACTAAAGATAAGTATTGTAATTGGGAAAAAAACGCCCTCCGAGATGTTTTTAAATATTTACGTTTCAAATATGTTTTCTTAATTCCGTTGGTTTGTGTGTGTATCTGTCGGTTAGTCTGTACGTGGCATAACTAAAGAACTGCTTACCCGAATGACTTCAAATTATGGCCAAAAATTAAGGGTTATATTGAGATAAGCTAGTAACATTTTGATAAAAATCCAGTCTGTAGAAACAAAATAGCGGCCTAGGGAATTGTTAAAAAAATGATTACTAAGGAACTATTTATCAAATTTAACTCAAATTAGCACAAAAATCATGTATATAGGAGTCAACTGGTAAATTTTAGTACGGATTCAAGGTGGCGGCTTATTAAAATATTTAAAAATTCAGTATTCAACATGTAAAACTGTGGTACTAACTCAAGATGGCGGCCAAATAAAATATTTGTAATTGTGAAAAAAAATCATCCTCTTAGTTATTACATATCTTCAGATTTTAGCGTCCCTAGATCAATATTAAAAAAATATTTTTATCAATTCCGTCGGTCCGTGTGACATACAGAGGATTTTCTTACGTTATAAATCTGCATTGTAATTTCCAGTAACTTTTCATATATACGAGGAACGACAATAAGTACAATTTTCTTTAATGGAATACTCTGTAAATTTTTGCCTAAAATGACAGATCTTTTTTTTCTGATTCCAAATATATAATCCAACACAACATTTGGTTTATAGACTGTAAAATTAATGGCTATAAAATGTTTCTGAAATGACTTTGACATTTAAATCACTGTTAATAGAACTAAATCAATTCTTTTTGATATATTTTTTTAAATGGTTTATTCTGTGGCAGGAAAACGAGAAATTGTTTGTTTGTATGCTGAAAATAATTGTAATGCTTCTGCAACGCGACAATCCAGAATATTTTCCCCAAATTTAGAACAACGTCAGATTTGCAAAGAAAGAAGAGAGAACTAAACAATAATACGGAAAATCACGATTTGAATATTGCTTTGCATCACGTAGAAAATCCGAGTCAGTCACTGCGAACTACTTTCAAGGAAATGCGGGCCCGTTACGGAGTAAAAAGAACTTCACGTGAATATATTAAGAAGGTTTTAAAGAAATATGGATTTAGGCCCTATAAATATCATACTGTTTAAAAATTATTTCAAAGGCATAAGAATCAACGACTCAATTTCTGCAACTTTATGTTAAATAGAATAAATAACGAAAGCAACTTTTTTAAAAATATATTATGGACCGATGAATCAAGCTTTTCAACTAGTGGATTACTAAATCGACACAATTTTCGTCACTGGGCACAAGAAAATCCCCAATTGACAAGGAAAGTTCAATTTCAAGGTAGGAGAACAGTTAATGTGTGGTGCGGCCTGCTGAAGAATAAAGTAATAGGGCCCTATTTCTTCGAAGAAACATTAACTGGACCAATATATCAAGAATTTCTGAAAACTCATCTACAGGAAATGCTAGAAAACTTACCGTTAAGGCAGTATATGAACATAATTTTTCAACATGACGGTGCCCCACCACATGTGGTACGTAACGTGAATACTTTTTAGGATGAGAATTACAACGAGT
Organism: Kuschelorhynchus macadamiae; assembly: GCA_030620095.1. Classification (NCBI taxonomy): domain Eukaryota; kingdom Metazoa; phylum Arthropoda; class Insecta; order Coleoptera; family Curculionidae; genus Kuschelorhynchus; species Kuschelorhynchus macadamiae. Next base: position 200,122 of record JAUTXW010000780.1, on the reverse strand, counting down.
GGATTGGAAGAAATGGATTTTTTCGTGGCCTTCAAATAGTCCAGATCTAACTCTCATGGATAATTTTTTGTGGGGGTATATTAAAAACAAAATATATAAACGTGATCTGGACAACGTTGAAGATATAAAATATTTTATAACACAGGAAATAAGACATTTAAATGAAAGAAATGGTCATTTTATAGAGAACGCAGTTGTCGCAAATGTCAACTTGTAGTATATATTTGGAATCAGAAATAAAAGATCTTTCATTTTAGGCAAAAATTTACAGGGAATTCCATTAAAAAAATTGTACTTTTTGTCGTTCCTCGTATATATAAAGTTACTGGGAATTACAATGCAGATTTATAACGTAAAAAAATCTTCTGTATGTCAGTATTTTTATTTTTTTATACGACAAAAAATAAAAAATTTACGGGGGGTGCCAGTTTATAAGTCACCTCGTACATATTTTCACTTGCGTACGGATACGATCTTTATTTTAAGGCTAAATGTAAAATTTTCTGTTCAGATATATTATACAAGGCTCGTAAAAATATGAGAAATAATGAAAAAAAAAGTGACTCAAACAAGGCAAATTGACATTTACGAGAGTCATGTCTTTAAAATGTCAACTTTTATTTATTAACCAAAAGACAAAAATTACTCAAATAGTTATTTATGATATAAGTGTAAAAAGTATATTTTTAATGCGCTCATGTGCCTTAATAGTTCTTTTAAACCTAATATCGCATACAATATGTTTTCTACAAACCGCCAGACATTTGTTAGTAAAACCTAACAGCCATTGTTGGCTTAATTATTTACGGGAAATTTGAAACATCCTGTCAATGATGTTGTAATTTTTGCATGAAATGCAAGAAAATATGGAACAAAACAATGTTTGCGCCGAGTCATTTAAAGATATAGATGAAGCGGTCAATCGAGCTACCTTGGATTTGTTGCCCAGAATAACCCGAATGCAACATGATATTGCTTGCAATAAGTTTGCGAAATAATGTAAGGCTTGATCTAACCTTCCTCGCCAATAGTGCTCCCAGCGTGGACTGTGTGGGTTGTAAGATAAAATTCTTTAATTTTGTTGTTTTTATTATACTTGTTTATATTCCTCCTCATATCAGCAACACTGAACTGGAAGTATTTATTGACTGCATTCTTGCTGCCGAGCAACTACTAGACAATAAATTAGTTATTATGGGTGATTTTAATATACCAGATTATGTAAGCAACACTGTAATTGAATCGAAATTGCGGCTTAATCTGTAACTTAGCAAATATATTAAATGTCAAACAGGCCAATAACGTTTTAAATTCAAATAACCGTTTACTCGATCTGGTGTTTTCAAACATATCTTGCGAGGTTGCACAATATGGTGATGTACCTTTTGTTGCAGAAGACATACTCCATCTCTCTCTTTTCATTACTTTTGAAGCTATTCATCCTTTATTTAATAATTTTCCTATTAATAAGAACAGTCCTAACCAGTACAACTTCAGAAAGGCGGATTTTCCTCGCTTATATAGCTTGCTTCTTGAGGCCGACTGGTTATAAATACTGGAGGGTCAGAACGTCAATACATGCTGTACAGCACTTTACCAAGTAATGGATACAATTTTTCAAGGCAAAGCCGCCGTCGTTTTCCACCGTGGTTCTCGCATTATATAATAGAAAATATATATAAAAAAGAAAAAGTACATAAATAATACAAAAAATAAAAAACGCCGGTTCATTATCGGAAATTCTGCTCGCTCAGACGTCTTATTCATGCTCAGAGTGACAATGCATATAAAAATTATATAAGAAACGCTGAGATAAACATGATTTCTGATCCTTCCATCTTTTGGTCTTTTGTTCAAAGCAAAAAGGGGCATACCGGCATCCCTGGTACCCTAAAGGAGGGTGACAATGAATACACAGATCCTCAAAACATTGTTAATGCATTTACAAATTATTTCCAAAGTGTTTATACCATGTCTTTTCCCAATAACTATGTTAAGTCCCCTGTGTTAAACTCCGATATAATAGGCATTCACACAATATTCTCTGAAGATATAATACTAGCTAACAAAAAACTCAAAGATAGACTAACAGCCGGTGTTGACGAAATACCCAGTTTCATAGTAAAATATTTTTTTGTCCCACTTCTACACGTTTTTAACTTAATACTTGATAAGGGCATTTTTCCGGATACTTGGAAAACAGCAAAAGTCATACTTATTTTTAAGAAGGGTGATAAAACATTGATACAAAATTTTAGACCCATCTCGATACTCTGTAATTTTTCTAAAGTATTTGAAATTGTTCTGTATGATCACTTATATTCAGGGGTTCTCTCTCCCCATCAACACGGCTTTCTAGATTTACGTTCTTCACATCCTTGTCCCAGACTGCCTGCGAGTCACTGGATTCCAGGGAACAATTAAATGTTATTTACACAGACTTTCAGAAAGCTTTTAATCAAATCGATCTCTACATATTGATCTATAAACTGGAGAACTTTGGTATGTTACAACAACTCTTAATAACGTTCAAATCATATCTATTAGGACGTTCCCAGTTTGTCGAATATGAGCACTTTAGATCACCATCATATAATGTCTCTTCTGGTGTACCATAGGGGTCCAATTTAGGACCCGTTGAACTGACTGTCCATTTCTTCTTGGGGAGTTGCATTTTCGCGTTCCCCGCCTCGAAACGAACGGCATACTTCGGTGTTCTATCTCAGCTCATCCAGATCAAACATTTTTAGACAGAGTCCGGTATACTTTATGTGTTCAGTCCTCAACTCGGTGTCTCATGCGTGCGATTTGCACTTTGACTCATTGAGCAGCATCATCGATTCCTTTTTAAATCTGGAGCGATCCAAACACTTATTAAGTCGCTTTTCTTAATACATGATCCGTATTATTCCATTAACAGTATTTTATTTACTTAATTTTCTATTTTTTATTAAATGTTAGATCAACTTAGGTACTGTAATACATATTCAGATTTAGATTTAGATTTAAGTATTGTTGTATCTCACAAAACAGTTATTTTGTATTTTTTTTTCTTGTGTTTTCACTTAATTTTGTTATTCAATTTCCTGTAAGTGGGCTTTTTACCTGTTGGAAATAAAGCCTATTTAAAGAGAAAAGCGTTTCTGGAAAATATACCAAAAATGTATTCCTAGCATATTTTGTGGAGAAGGCGAAGGTTTGGAAATCATCCTCTCTGTGGTCGAATTATTCGATGATCAATGCTTTGCTACGTGTAAATAGCGACGTAGATATCAGCAAATATTTTAAACTTCTCGCTTATTTACAGCATAAAAAAAAGAGTTACCAATCCAGAAAATCGAAGATCTTGACTAGAGATAAAATTAACCAGTTTTTGAAGTGTGCATAGGATAATAGGTACCTTTTGATGAAATTAGCTGCGATACTGGGAATATTTGGTGCCTGCCGGAAGGGGGAGCTTTGTCAGTGATAATGAAAATAAAGATACCAGAAACAAGGTTTCACGAAGTTTTACTATCGTTGACAAATTTTATTTGCTGAATAAAACGTCTATAACTTTAATTTCCACTATATTACATTATACCATAACAATTATTTCGACACACAGTCTCTTCTTCGGATGGAATTTACAGTTTTAAAAACTGTTTGTTTACATAAATTCCTACTACTATAGTAACTAGCAAGATCTTTACCAGACTTACTTGGTGATGTCGGAGCAAATTTGGTGTCAATTGAGCAGGATGGGTGGTGAAAATCCTCTACCGTTGCTGAGGAGTGCATCGAAGATTCCTAGAAAAATAAGAACTCTATTGCCCGAAAACTGCTAACAGTGCAAACAACATCAGCAGATGTTCTCTCAGCGTCAACTGGGAATGCGGTTGTTTCTGTTCAATCTTCTTCGACCAATAGCGCACATTGCAGTGAGCCATGGACAATATTAAACAATTGAAGTCCTGCTATTATGAAAACTTAGGTTGACATATTAAAGATGATTACTCACTGCAACCTATTTGTCTGTTAGTGTAATTTGAAAGTATCTGAATAATTAAATCCACTTTTTTTTATTACTTTCGTGTTACGCGTCACTAGTTACCTTATTAGTCTTACCTGTGCATAGTGCATACAGTGTCATACTGGCGAAAATAACGTGTTGATATTTCAATCAATTATGGAGATTACTAACGAAGGTATGTACTTTATGATAGCGTTTAACGTGCTTGATTGTTTATTGTTGTTGCGCCTGTGCCTAATTTAAACCTTACTTATTGAAATTTAGGATGAATTTTCTAGTAATCAAATTTTGCAGAGGGTTTAAAAAAAATCCTCAAATAACATCTCGTAATTTTAACATTTTCTTATAGTTTTGACTACAAAGTTTGAATTTTCGTTCAGTGTTGCTGCGTCCGCTCGCGACCATTTTTTTTTCAGAGCCTTGCTACTCCATCAAAAACGTGGATCTTGTAAACGTTTGGTTTGGGATCGACAAATCTAATCGACAAACCATTGTTTTCAATGAGATTTGCTCACGCCTGCACCTCATCGACTACAGCAATGAAATTAGAGGAGAATTGATGTTATATAGCAAATTATTTTGCTTAAGATTGGGTAAAAAATTGGAAAAAGCATCACGGAACCGGCGAAGGTTTAATCAGCGGTAAAAAATTTGGTTGGAAAGCGAATTACGGCTACCAGAATGTTTGACAGCAGCTGACAGAAGCGATTTCCGTTAATGCTAAGAAGCCTGGAAGAAACCGTGGTCACGGAAGACTCCGAAAGTCCTTCGCAGATTCTTCACTTAAGACGAAGAAAACACGCGTGGCTGAGTTCGCAGCTGGCATGGCATCCGACAAGCTACAGTTTGCTGCTAGATTGGCTGATAATACGTCAAAAAAAGGTCAGATGTCCTCACTTACTCCTCATCAAGCACTAACTCTATATGTTGATTTAGATTTATCGGAAAGAAAATATAATCTGTTAAGATCGGTGGTGAATGGAATTCATAAAGACTGTTTCCCAAGACTTTATGCGATCAATCAAGCAAAAAATGCTCTGTTGCCGTCGACAATTAATGTTAGTGAAACTTCTGCCGAAGCAAATTTACAGGAACTTGTACAAGTAACCGCACAAGGTATTGCTAAAGTGGCAAACTTAGAAGAAAGTAAGCAACTGAAATTAATTTGCAAATGAGGTTTTGATGATTCCAGCACCGATAAATTTTTGTTTCTCGTGGCCATGGTGCCTTTAAAACTTGCCGATGTAAATACCAATCAGAACGTGTGGGTCAACTCCCGTCCATCATCGACCCTTTATTGTAGACCACTAAAATTTGTTTTTCGAATAGAGAATGCAGAATTAGTGCGTGATGAGGAAAAGAACATAACTGACAAAATCAGCCAACTGCAGGCTTTCGTAGTTGAATGTACAAATGGCCAAACCTGTCAGGTCAGTTGCGAAATGATCTTCACAATGATGGACGGAAGTGTGAGTAATATTCTCTCTGGTACTAACTCTACGTCTAAGTGCATTATTTGCAAGGCTACACCGAAAGAAATGAACACAGCAAATGTAGTTACTCGTCCATCAACTGTAGAGAACTACCGCTTCGGTTTGTCTACACTTCATTGCTGGATCAGGTTCTTTGAATGTCTTCTCCACGTTGCCTACCGTTTACCAGTAAAAGTAAGGCAAGTTCGAGGAAATGAAAGCAGACAAATAGTAGATATTAATAAGAATTGGATTTAGGTTGAATTTAAATAAAAAATGGGACTCATTGTAGACAAACCGAAGCCAGGGTATGGCTCTACAAATGATGGAAATACCGCAAGGCGTTTCTTCTACAATCCTGATTTGAGCTTGCAAATTACAGCTGTAGACAAAAATTTAATTTTAAAATTTTCTGTAATTCTCAGAGTGCTAGCAAGTGGCCATATTGATATAGACAAATTTAAAGAGTTGTTGGTAGAGATTCGACAATTGTATATAGATTTGTATGATTGGTACTACATGCCGAGCAGCGTACATAAGATTCTCATCCATGGATGTGAAATAATCGGCTCATTCTCCTTACCAATCGGTCAACTTTCTGAAGACGCATTAGAAGCCCGACACAAAGAGGTAAGGAAAATCCGATCATCTCACGCTCGTAAATTCTCGCGAATTAGCTCAAATCAGGATTTGATGAGGGTACTTCTGTTAACTTCTGAACCTCTCATTTCGTGTTATAGAAGGGTTACCACAAAGCAAAGTCTCAGAAAAGATGAAGAGATTCAGAAATATCTCATGTCTGCTGATATAGACCTAGAAATAGTAAGTAGGGACGATGATAGTTCTGAATCTGATTAATTTTAAGTTATGTTTGTAAATACCTACCTTTTAAGTTATGTTAATAAATACAGAATACAAACTCTCGGAAATTATTATTGCTGAGCAGAGTTATTTGTAAGAAATTGTTGATTGTTTTAAAACTTTATAATAAAATTAAATCTTTTAAGCACAGCGTTAGTAAAAATAATTTATCTATTAATATTAGTCAGAATTGCAATGTTTTATAAATTTTTTATGTTCATCAAAATGTTAAAATTATACTGTCCTTGAAAAAATTCGCATCATAATGGGAATTTTTTTGTTAAGTTATTTTGTTGAAATTTAGCATTGGCATAAGCTTTTGCTTCATTAAGTATGAATAATGGCCTGTTCAAAAATAGTCACGTGACTCGTGGTTTTAATGTTAATAAAATAAAATAAATATCTATTTGACGTTTGCTTTCAAAATTTAACATTTCATTTTTTACACTAGTGCCTTAAACTTTAATGCTTAAATTAACATTTCTAAGGGTACTAAGGGGTGATAAAAATTGCATTTTTAGTACGTTTGTAGAGAAACTCTTTTTTTCACGACAATTAAAAATGACGCCAAGGTAACATTCATCTTTAATTTTGAAATGTTAATCGCAATTTAAAAAAAATGTAATTTAAATTTCGCGCGGCAATTGTCTTAAAATATTAGGTTACCCGTCATAAAAATATAAAATCACTAAATATTTCATAAAGAATCATCGCGTCTTTTCGTAGTGTATCTTTGTCCTTATTAAAGCAAGTTTTTAATGTATACACAAGGTAAATAAATTAATGAAGATTATTTAGTCAATTTTATAGTCATTGCTATTAAGAGAATGAAATTTTGAAAATGTCCACCATTTACAGAGCTATAATGCCCTAGACGATGGAAAAACTCTTGTTGCACATTATTAACTGTATAACATTGAATATTTTTTATAATAGTTCGAATACGATCCTTAAAAATTTCAATAGTATGTGGCTTATTTTTATACACTTCGTTTTTCACATACCCCCAAAGAAATAAGTCTAACGGGTTTAAGTCCGGTGATCTTGCCGGCCACTCTATTGTCCCACGTCACCCAATCCATCGTCTCGGAAAGGTTTCATATAAGTATCTCCTGACATCAGCTGCAAAATGGGAGGTGCCCCATCCTGTTGATACCATAACAGTTCACTGGGAAGAGCCGGATCGTTTACATTAGGATGTAGGGTAACTAATGCTGGTATAAGATTCTCTTCCAAAAATTGAAGATACATTTGCCCCGTTAGTGAGGAATCAAAGAAATATGGACCTATCACTTTATTGCCTACAATACCTGCCCATACATTAACACTTTGACGATACTGTGTATGACTTTCCCTGTACCAGTTAGGATTGTCTTGTGCCCAGTGTCTAAAATTTTGTTTATTTAATTCTCCATTGAGACAAAATATTGCCTCATCTGTGAAACAAATTCTTTTGACAAATAATGGATCATGATTACACATGTTGGTCATAATTTCGCAAAACTCGTTTCTGCGATCTGAATCATCATTTATTAATTCTTGAACGAATTTCACTTCATAGGGATAAAAATTTTCTTTTTTCAAAAATTTGGAAACTGTTATTTGATATATATCATTATCATAGGCTGCGTCAGTAGTTGAGGAATGTGGATTATCTTGAAAAGTTAAGAGAACGTCTAGTTTCTTTTCATCTGAGATCCTAGGGCTACCTTTTCCAAAGCGGTCCGTAACACTACCAGTATTCGTCCATTTCCTTTCTATTTTGCTCACTGCAGTCTTATCACCAGTACCAAGCATTATTAGAATTTCAATTCTTTCTTTCTCTGTTAAACGCATAGTCAATATTTGAAATCAAAATGGCAGATCGTAAATAAATTATATGACTTGTCAACACAGTGGCAGTGACAAAGTCATTTTTCTTTGGGATTACGCGACAGACGTAGGTAGGGTATACTAATGTCCGATAGGTTATTAAATACACAGGTTTTATTTAGATAAGAATATTTCGACAACTGTTGATTTTCAGTATAGGTTATGTTATACCAAAAATGTCTAGAATTTCATAGAGAATTCAAATCAGCAGAAAAAAATAAGGCATTGTATTGAAAAAATCAAAGATGACAGTTGTACAACTTTTGTGAGTGACCCTGAATAGTTTAAAATAATTTCTAAATATGCGTAAAAATAAATCTAAATCGACGGGTTCGAGCGTTTTTCTATTACCTTTTTAATTTCCAAGATAATGAATTTATTCCTTAATTTATCATAACCCTGTATATGCAAATAATGACTTAAATCGCCTGCATTTTAGATATTGTTGTTTCTATGTTGTATGTAAGAGGTGACTACAGAACTGGATCAAATAAACCATAAATTCTTGTAGGTTATGTTGTAACATTTTAATTTCGTCACTACATTTTAATGCATAAAAATCCGTAAATCCGGTACTGTAAGTCTCCTATCGATGCAGTAAGGTGCTCGCGGTCTCTGCTTAGCGAAATCTTCCGCTTCATATTGAGGCATTTCACTAGTCTTCGTGTAGATGGCGCCTTAGTTTTGATCAATTAGTAATTATTTTACTTTCTTCTCCTTTTTCTTTCCTGTGATCTAGCTCAGGGATTGGCTGATCTATTGTCCCGATTTGGTCAGTTTGATTTTAGTAAAGTAGCACCACTGACGGATTGTTATCCCCCTACTGCTGCTTTGACCTGGTGGTGAGGTGGGTTAAGCTTCTTGTCTCTGGAAGGTGAAGGTTAGGTGTGAAAGTTTGTCGGCGAATTGATCCTGTTTTAATCCAGGCCATCTTTTGGGATTTATGTCGGCAACTTAGTTAAAAAGGCTCCTATGTGTATTTAATTACGTTGTACCTTAATATTTTTGGTTGAGGAACCTTTCATTACTCTCTTGTGAGGATTTAACTGCACTTGAACATCTACCATATCTTTTTTATGGGACAAACTTTACGAAATGAATAATAAGAAACCGTTTACCATCAAATAAGGTAAGATAACCCAATTTTATATTCACTAAAAGGTCTTTTTGTTTATATATAAAAAAGGGGTTATTTTTGTTACTTAGTTCTCTTATTTAAAAGTAAATACAAGGCCACGGAGTTATTTTACTTATTGAAATTAAGAGCTATGGGGACTCTCTTGATTGCCCTTTGATTTGTGTAGCAAACAATGTATTCAACAGTACTTTTCATTTTCCTAAGATATGTGCTGAATGTATATATACCTTACGTTTGTTATAATTATTAAGTTTATTTCTGCAATACAAAAAGGTCTATTTGTAACCTCCATAAGCCAATTGTTATTTAAGTTTGCATAAAGTAAAGAATAGTAAATACATTGGGGAGAATTTGTTATCTTTAATAAGTGTGTTTCAATACAACTATTACAGGTGTATGTTATAATTAGGAAAGAGGCCTATATATCTATAAACATCACTTTAATTTTCATATTTCTTTGAAGACCGAAACAACCTTATAAGATACACATGCTATCTGCTTTAACCAATTTGGCAAAATTGACAATATTGTATCGTGATTTACATTTTCTGTCTGTAACATCTTATATTAGCTTACTTATACTGGAGTAATGACATTTTGTATTGATGTTTACAAGATTTTAAGGGTGGATTCTTGTTACTATTCACTATAAGGGCTGTAATGTATAAATATAATATAATGTTAAGAGGTTGTAGTTGATAATATTATGTATCGTAATAGACATGTACGAGCGTAATATTTTGAATTTCTATAGAAGAATGACTTAAGATTTTTTGTAATTTGGGTAAATTGGTTTAAAAGAAGTCAAGCTGGGAAATATTGATACATCTTTGTTTGGAATTATTTTCTTTATTTGATATACTGGGTGTTCAGTTGTTAAACATACCTATATACTTCTATTTGGGGTGTAAATCTTAGACGTTTGTACTATTCTAGGGTTTTTTTTTCTTCTTCTCCCTCCTCTTCTACTTCTTGTTCCTGTTCTCCTAACCAGGGTTTGAACCTGGATGTGTCATTGCAAGTGGAGCAGAAGTCTGTTACCTAGTACTTAAGTGTGTACGTACCCAGTTTTCCTGCTGGAAATGTCTTCGATGACACTTACATCATAGACTGCTGATCTAAGTCACCGATGCTGATAGACACTTAGATAAGTATCTTAATTTTAACATCCCTTGTGCTGAATTGACTTTATTGTTTATTGCTGATCAACTTTATGACTTTTTCTGTTTCTTTTGAGTGTAGAGTATACTTTTTGATATAAAGTTCTAACTACTGCTGGTGTGCATAAACCATGATTATTGGTGTTGTCAATAAGATTATTTTTACCTTATAACTCATGCTGATACTCAAATATCACATTATAAGTTTAGGACACAATAATCTATAGGTTTTTATCAATATTTGATAGTATAATATACTTTAAGATACAGTGTTGTTGTAAAGTGTGATCACATCTTGAAATTTTAACTTATAAGATCTAGTTAGTTTATACAAGGTATATAAGAAGTGTTATAGACAGGTAACACTACGGGAATATGTGATGATATTTATGATTTATTGCGTTTACTTGCTTTAGAAAGGTATTTTGATATAAAACAATGGTGTCAATTTGTTATGTAATATTGGTGATTGGATTTGAAACTTTAGTTATATAAATTTTTCTTGTTATTTGCTTGCTCTTAGATTTACATAATACTCTTTTATTTTATTCTATTATTGTTAATTGTATTTGAATTAATGAAGTTAATTAATTGCTTGATTATTTTGCATCTTTTGATACATTTTTACTGTTAGATCAAATTGTTCGGTAATTTAAAACAACTTAAAGATTTTCTTTATAAACATTTATAGATTTTGGAGTCTATTACTTTTAGCTGTCATTAGCTGATTGAAAATTTCTTTTCTCATCCGTATTACTTAATTTTCAGGTTTTATTGAACATTTAGTTTGTTGTTTTGTGATTCTTTAGCTATTTTCATAAAACATTTTACACAGTTGATCTAATATTTGGATAGTGATCTTTATTTGAATGTACTTTAGATTTTTCTCTCACCATATGAGGTATGAAAACTGATTAACATAGGATCATTACACAGTCAATTGTCATTTTTTAAAAAAAAAACTTCAATTAAGGCCAATTTCTTTCATATGTTATATAAAATAACCTACAGGAGATACATATTTCTGGAAATATTTTGGGGAGCACTAAACTTGTTAATAAATGTTATTTGTTGAATATGCTTTTTTTTTATTTTACTATTAACTTTAATTAATTTTGTCTTATTGGTCTTGAGGAGTGGTACTCATAACATCTAGAGCGGGTAACAGTCAACTGGTATAGAACTGTTGGCGCCCTTGTAAATAGAAAACGAACCAATCTCCCTGAGCAGTCGGTGATTTGCACACTAACTTTACTGCCTCTCTTTCTATCAACCACTTAGTGTAGATTTATATTATCTTAAAACAAATACATACTCTCTGCTATCAAACAGAGAAAGAGTGTGGCAATGTTTTATTACCGACTCTAACTCCCTGTATACTGCTTTATTGTATATAATGATATAAGAAAGATCTCTATAAATATCATAGAGCAATAAAATCTGGTCTAGAAATAACACCAAGAGATAATATTGGTTTGGCGCCGTGCCGACTTTTATCGTTTACTTCATAAATCGGCTGGGAAGTCAAAAAAACTGCCTCGTTTATAAGGAAACCAACAATATAAAGCGGAATCGCGTTTAATATTATACCGACTACAGACTATTTATGGAGAAAATGATATTGCTTAACGACTCTCTTTTAAGCGGAAAACCGTAAATACGAATAAATTATAAATCAGATAAAATATCCTCTGGTGCTGAACACAGTTAATTTTTATATAAAAAGTATCAGACATTTATTGACTGCATTGATGCCCCTTATATAAGGCATTATCTTTTATTTCGACTAGTTTTTATTGTAACCAAGTCTAGCATTTGCTGTGGCTCTTTCCAATATATTACCCATCTGTCTCAATCAGTTGATCATTTTGAAATGACATCGTTGACACTTCAGCTGCTTTTGCTGGTCATTTATTATTTTTTATATTAGTTTCAAATTATTATGGTGGGCTGAAAGGCGCTAGGTTTCTGTATATTTTTAAATGATTTTCTAAATGATACTACAAACTTTATCAGTATTAAGAAGAACTTGAATTTCTTACCTTTTTAAATACAACGTATCTGCAGACTTTCTATCAGGTAATTAAAACTGATCTAAAAACTTTTAATTCCAATTTGAGCCATTTTTTAGAAATTAGATAATACTTAAAGCTCGTTTAATCCCCAGGTAATTCAAAGCAGTTTTCATTGGATTCTCGAATAAACTAGAACTGTCTTCATTACGTAAGTATATAATTTATTGAATGTGTCAGACTAAGTGCAAACAGTTTTTCGATAAATCAATGTTCGATCAAAGCTCTTCCACATTAATGGCCATTTAACTGGGGAACAAAAAAGTAAGTAGTCATGGATCTATAGCGCTCTCCATTTACTGTAACGTTGTCCTGGCATCATTTTGGCAGAAATATGGGCGTTTGTCGATATTAATTATAGCTCTAACTTATGTACGACAGAATATATCACTAGAGTGAGCCATCACCCGCTGTTATTATACCGGTTATTTCATTTTTTTCTCTTCCTCACCAAGCAGAAATTGAGACTCTATACCAACAATCATGGAGCAAGGGATGGAACAATAGGAATTCGGAAAAGTAAAAGGATGTGTGTGTAGGAGAATGTCTCGTCTCGGAAATATTAAAGAGCATATGTCAGCCCTGAAGAGCCTAAACATCAAGAGACATATGCACTATTAGAGGAGCAGGTAGTTCCGTTCTCTGCTTCACGGTAGTCGGTCTGGAGTCTCAACCTCAGCTACGGCGAAAGCCAATCAGATATGACGTGTGATTGTAGACAAATAAGAGGCTAGTCTATATGCAATAGCCGAACACAACCTACGAATTACATGTCTCGACAACTTGAGAGAGCAATTTTCTCTCACAGCACGACACTAGACGAGAGAGTGGTATTCGCTCACCGAGAATTTCCCGTTTCTCTCGAGCTCCCTCGTGTCTTTCTTTTAACGTACCCGAATCTTCCTTGTCTTGTATCTTTCTTAAAACGCAACTTCTTTTAATCTGTAATAAGAAAATGAAAACGGCGTTTTTTCTTGTCTTTTATAGTGATCGATTACAATGGCTTTACTTTGATCAAATGACAATATACTGGGTATGTGAAAATGTCTTTACACATATTTATAACAATTGACTTATATTTTTACAAAAATTAGAATACAAAATTTTTTATTTATTATTTGGTAGGCCTAAGACATCCTTTTGCGTACCTAGTTAAAAGTAAAAATACTCTGCTTTACTCTTCAACGTCCTTGTAAATCTTGTTTTTATTATGTGAGATCTATTTCAAAATATTTTCTAAATCAAGTTCAAATTGAAATCTGATATTTAACAGGTTAAACGTAACTTTTGATAAATTATTATACCGGATATATATAACAAAATACAAAAATCTATAAATAAAAAATGTTCTACTCTATACCATTACAGAGCCACTCCTGTATGTATAAACTTCTTGTACATATTTATCATTTACTTTAGTATTCCGAGGCCTCTACAGACTCGTACCGATCTTATATCAATTAATAGCCCAACTCTCATCAGATGATATAACATAATTCCATTCTACTTCCCAGTTAAACCAAAACTCTAACGATTTTTTATTTATTACTACAGACACACTGTATAATGAAGTGACAAAGTACCATTCAACATGTTAATATAAGATTAAATAGATCTTAGTAATAAAATCCACATTTTCAAAAATTTAAAATGTTTCATTTCTGTTAAAGACTTTTTTGCTTTTGACGACGTAAAAGTGTAACTAGTTCTACGAAACAATAAAAGCAGATTTTATTGCTTTCGAATTTTCACAAAAAGACAAGATTATTAATTTTGTTATATGTGCAGAGAAATTCTATAAAACCAATATGTTTTTCTTCAATAACATTTCTGGACGATGTAGTGAATGCGTCCCATATTCTTATAATTCCACTGGAAACTCATCGGGCCATCTAACGAAAAAGGCAGAGCAAGGTCTGCCGGGCCAGCTATTTCAATTTTAAATCCCAAAAACAAATATTTGTTGCTGTATTTAGAAAAAACATCATTACCATTTTTGTTTTGGATATTTTCACCTTCATTTTTTGCTTTTGCACAATTGCTCTATTAACAATATTTGGCAGGTTTTACCAAAAAAAAACCATTTTTACCAGTTTTTTGCACCTACAGAAAATCTTAAACTTTGGCTAGTTCAAAAGTACTCTCAAAAAGCTACATTAAAAAAATATCTGCTATAATCAGATATATTATACAAATAAATAAACTTTACAATTAGTATTCGGCACGCCTAAGATGAAAAAATGTTTATAAAGACCTCGTAACTTCTTTCTGAATAATTCCATTAACTTAGCTTATCCGCTTACTGTCTCTCGGTTTCTTTTCGACGCATCTCTAGAACGTCGCATATAATTTTAAGTCCCCTTAAAACTTTGTTTGAGGAGAAAATAAATAATACACCGCCGCAGAACGTTAATTCTTTTTCAAGAAGCAAAACACGTCGCATTGTTCTCTAGAATTTCAGATGAGTATGAAGCCTCCTGGTTTCGTTTTACTAGAGTGGCAATCATAAAAGTTAGTCATAAATTCTAAAAGTTATAAATTTGTTTATATAGTCTTAATTGAAAATTTATTTTATCATTTTAACCTCTTGGTAAGTTTTCGCGTTTCCCAAGCAGCATTTTAGACAATGTTCCTTTATCAGATTTCTGTTTCTAACAATAAATTATAAACTACTAGCTATGATAAACGATTCTCGAAACTGTGCTATTTATATGAAGCTGTTTAAGGTAGTGGTTGGTACTTGATATATTAATTTCATTGTTTGTTGAAATGTTACTGAAGCATTGTTATTACTTGTCAAATTTAACCATTATTATGTTGAGAAAACCAGGTATTTCTAAATATTCCAAACATTACCAAAAGTTAAGTGTGACATAGGTAGAAAGAAAATGGTAAAATATTGGTAGGAATCCAATATCATGAAACAAAATGGCGCTTAATAAAAATGAAAAGTATTTGTAACACTTCTGTTCAAAATACAAGAGTTCTAACCACGCTACACCACAATTTGTTACGTTTTGGACGCGCGTTTCGCTAACCAAGTTAGCATCATCAGCAGATGTGCAACTGCACCATTGTCAAGTAAACAATAGAGGGGACTATAGGGAATAGGCCCTCTCTCTTTATTTAGTGCTTTCTTACCACATTTAACTATTTCAATACTCTCAAATGCATCCAATAATCTATTATTAGATACATTTTTAACACGTTAACTGCCAGCGTCTTATTTACCATTTATTGTTTGAGAGCCACGTGGTACGCCGGCGGTCCACGTGTTGGGTTTCCTGGAGCGCCAAGTGATCTGCGAAGGGTCCACGTTTTCGTATAATTTTAGTACAATATAAGTTCGCGTGGCGTAGAAATAATACAGTTTTGTTACTATGGTTGGCTTCGTGAGAATCCAAGCTTTTGATCAAAAAAAAGCACAAGTTTCTATCTTTACAAATAAGAAAGTTATCCTTACAAATATAAGCATATATTTTTTAAAAATAAAATTGACCAATTATAGGCAAACTTTTGGCAAAAGGAACAGTAAAAATAAATAAAAATAACTCACATTTTTTTCAGTGGAACAAATATGTTAAACTAAAGAACGACTCTAAGTATAAGGTCCAATATTACAAAAAAAGCTAAAGTCTAATATGAATTTTAGAAAAACACTCCATGCAAACACTTGGCGTGGTTGGACATTTTAAACAGATTGTTATAACCCTTTTTGCAGAGTTTCTTGCTTGCTTATAGTTCTGCACATCTTCTTCGAACTTTTCTATTCCTTTGATCAGTTTCTGTAGTCTTCGTTAATTCGCATTGAACACGTAATGGCAAGCCACTATCTTTCTGATTTTCGGGAATAACTTCTAGCCAACATTCGCAAACTCTTTCTCGAAACTCGAAAAATAACAAAAGCGTTAACGATAGTTATGCCAAGCAAAACTTCTGTAGCAGCCTTATGATATCATGGTAAAGATTTACGAACAGGTGTTGAATAACTGGATAATTGATCAGAAAGGTCAATACCACCACTTCCTTTGTTGTAATCTAGAATGAGGTTGGTTTCTTTCCTGTATTGACTATTTCAAGCGTGTGACATGTGCTAAGGGACAAAACATCTCGTTGGTCTTTCCATTTGATCACAACGATGCCGGTACCATCTTCCTTTCCTATAATTTCCCCCTTCTTTAGCTTGGCATCGACAACTTCTTTGGGTAGTCCTTTTCTATTTTTTCTGAGTGTACCAATGATGTTTCATTTTAATAAATCATCAGTAAGTTCTAGGCTGGTATAAAAGTTATCAGTAATGAGAAAACGGCCCTGGTCTAGATACTCATCTGAAAGATCAAGCACTATTTTTCTGGATAAACCACCTTTTTCTACTTCGTATTTTCATTGGTACACGGATACTTTATATGTATATGCTTCGGGATCTTATTTTAAATAATTTTACCCCATATTTACGCCGTTTTCCTGGAAGATATTGTCTAAATGCAAGTCTTCCGCGAAAGGGAACCATACTTTCATCAATGGCCACGTATTTACCAGGAACCTTATGTTTCTTGAAGTTTACATTAAGAAGTTCAACTAATTTCCTAATTTTGAAAATTCTATCCCCAGAATGGTTTCTTGTTTCATCATCGAAATGCCAAATGCGAAATAATAATTCGAACCGGTTTCTGGACATAACTTTACTGGTAATATTATTTTTGTAAAGCTGCTTAGAACTCCAATATGAACTGATATTTGGAAGCCTTTTAAGTCCCATCCAGATGAGCAAACCGAGAAACTTTTTCATTTCATTTGTAGTAGCATCGGTCCAGGCTTTCATTCGACTGTTTCGGGTTAAGGTTTTAGACGAAAGAATTTTATGAGCGTTTCTACTGGTTTCTTCAGTCATCAAAGAAATAATTTCATCGTTTACAATCAATGAGAAACAGAATTCTGTAATTTTATGATAAGGGACTCCGACGATTTGAATTCCTGGAGCACCCATGAATGGAAACTTCTTTTGATTCACACCACTTACTGTTGACCAATACCTTTTCTTACCGCCTAAATTGCCGTTGAGATTACCGTTATCAGAATCTGATGAACTCGAAGAGCTAGACAAAGTTTCATCATCAGAACTTTCTGAATCAGAAGGGATGTACGATTCGACGTCATCTGTTGCATAGGGATCATCGGTCTCGTTTTCCGAATCAGTATGTTTTCTTTTGAAGCTAGTTGAAGGTTGATCCATAGCTTGATCTGTAAAATGAGAAATGTTTTTACTGATTATGTAGATCGATTTCAAAATTTGTATTGAACAGATCGAAAAAATAACAAAAAAACAAAATATGACGAAACAGATATTCTAAACGAGTAGAGAAGTTGCTTAAATCGTCAGGCCTCTACGAGTGCAGAATACACTATTCCAAATGATTTTTAGACTATTAAGGTGAGTATACACATGCGAGCCGAACGGTTCGCGAACAGCTTGTGAACCGCTCATGAACAGAGCGTTTCGTTCGTCGCTCAATACAACGTACACATTTGCGAATTACAGGTTCACAAGCAGTTCGCGAACCGTTTAGCTCGTATGTGTATACGCACCTTAATACTTTTCTATGGCTGCTCTAGAGATTATATTGTTGAAAAAAAAAACAGATAAATAAAATATGCCGCGCCGTTTGCTTAAATGTTAGTCTTACTCTTTCACTTTTTTTTACACGAAAATGATATCAAAATTACTACAATCCGTAACAGTCATGGAAAAAGCATATTGCTTAGTAAATCCTACTAATGTGACTTCTAATATGAATATTCCTACTAAATAGAAGATAGAAAAACATATTCTTACTTACATTTACTCACTTACGTGAACAGACCAAAAACTGGATTTCCAATAATATGGCACACTATTTTGTTAAAACGATCTACGCCAAGAGGACCGCTAACGTGCCACGACAGGAAAAACAAGAGTGGCGTGATGGGTGTCACCTGTTTACTTTGAATGCGGCGCTCGCAGTAAAGGGGATCGTGTACCGATGGCGTACCACGTGGCGTTTAACGTGTTAATCAACTTAAGATTATTTATTCCTATTCGGTGAATGTTTTCCAAAGCATGTTGGGCAACGGTTGACTTTTCTGTGCTTCTAAATGTGCCATGAGTTCTTTAAAACGAATGTTCATGGAGCGTTTAGTTTGCCCAACATATTTTAGATCGCAATCATACTTTGTTTTTGTGGTTTCAACTTTTTTCTTTCTTTCTTCGGAAGTCGAGAACATTGTAGAAAATCTTTCTTCTCAGTATTTTGATAATAGAGAAATCGTCCTTTTGAATAAAGGTTTGAATTTTGCAGAGCCTCTAGTAAAAAATTGTTTACTGGCTAGAATATCAAAAGTTCTATTCAATACGTGCCAGAGTCAACTAAACGATTCATTAGAGAGGCCTGCAGAAATCATATCTCAAAAAACGTTGTTAACAACAAGTCAAAATATGTTTCTCGTAAAAATACTGAAGTTATCCAGGGACTGAACAAAAAAGAATGTTTTCCGATCAATGAAGGCCAGAAGTTAGTACAAGAATTCAGCAAATTAAATATCTCATATGATAACTTTGAGGTTACTAACTCGTTAGAATTCTTAGATAAAATTAAGAATGTTCACTTAAAAGAAAGTGAAATTTTAATATCTTTTGATGTAAACTCATTATTTCCTAGTGTACACATACCACTAGCTTTAGAGGACCTAAAGGAACTACTTGAAAAATAGTTTGAAGAAAGAAATTATTGATGAATATTTACTTCTCACAAAATTATGTATGAATCAAAATTTTTTTCAGTTCAACAATAAATATTATAAACAACTTGAGGGAACTGCGATGGGCAATTGCTTATCTCCGTTCCTTGCGAATTGGTTTATGGGCAGATTAGAACCAAATTCAAAAAAGAACTCAAATATTTCCCAAGGGTGTGGTATAGATACGTAGACGATATATTTGCTATTTTTGATACTAAAACAGAAAATTTGGACACTTTCTAGAAACATTAAACAATAAATATCCTTTCATTAATTTTACATACAAAAAGGAGAACAATAGGCAATTACCTTTTCCCAATACGTTAGTTATTGGAAATAACGATAAATTAGAATTCGATATTTATACAAAATATACTTATATAATGTATATAACATCCGACTCATTTCATTGCCGTCAACACAAAATGGCAGCATTCCATTTCTTAACTCACAGGTTAGTCAATTTTCCATTAAGTAAAGAACATTTTAACAATAAAATGAATCGGATTAAAAATATAGCTAAAAGTAATGGATATAATAATAATTTTGTACATAAATTAGTAAATAGACATAAGCATAAGAACATGTTAAAAGATGCCACTACTCTTCAAGCACCTGAGGCTTCCAATAAATTTATAGTAATCTCATATGATCCCAGATATACGAAAGGTCTAGAAAAAGTATTTAAAAAGGTAGGTTTTAGAGTAGCCTACAAAACGGAGAACAGTTTGAAAAATCTCCTTGGAAACCCCAAAGACAAAGTCGACCTGAGGGAGAGGAGTGGCATCTATGAAATTAGCTGTAATGACTGCGATCTAAAATATGTTGGGCATACTAAACGTTCTAGAAACATTCGTTTTAAAGAATGCGTGGCACATTTAAGATACGGAAGAACAGAAAAGTCAAGCGTTGCCCAACATGCTTTGGAAAACAATCACCGAATAGGAATAAATAATCTTAAGTTGATTAAAAATTTATCTATTAATAGATTATTGGATGCATTTGAGAGTATAGAAATAGATAAATGTGGTAAGAAACCATTAAATAAAGACAGATGGCCTATTCCCTATAGTCTCCTCTATGATTTACTTGACAACGGTGCAGTCGGGTGCAACCAAGTGTGACCACATTTACCTATAAATAGTCTCGGTTAGGATAAGTTACTTTAGTTTAAATCATCTGCTGATGATGCTGACTTGGTTAGTGACACGCGCGTCCAGTTGTGGTGTAGTGTAGTTAGATTTTGATCTATCTTCCACCACAGGTTCCAGTGTTAGGACTTATATACTGTGACAGTGTGACTATGTACTGATGTAAACTGAGTCACACTTCACTATTCCGAACAAATGGAAAAAATCATACGAGGGAAGTTACGGGTAAAGGAAATTTACCGATTTTTTTAGTAATATAATAAAATATTGTATTCTTAAATTGGACTAGCAGGTAAGTAACAATTTAATAATAAATTCACTATATCTAAATAACATTTAAAACTGTAATTGTAAAATGTTAAATTAGTCCGACGACAAAATTCAACTGAATAATTTTCTTAATGTCTAAAGTTATTATTTATACTTTTGAAATTCCCTGGCAGATAAAAATGCATAGCGCGAAGCCAAACTACTTTTAAGCAGCTCGGTAATAGGAGCCAGTGTCGATCGGGTTTGAAACTAGGATCTGCGATATTTATAATGCCGACGGCCGAGTGCGACAACTTATATTTTATTCAGTAAACTTTGCCTTTACGTCGTTTTAGAAAAAATCGAGTTGTATTTCAGGCGACCGGTACTCGAACCATCATATTTTTACTTCGTAAAATACTTCATTACCAGAGAACCGGCTTCATCTCCTCTCCATGATAGTTCAGAGGCAGTTATGTAGCAAAATTTGCGTTGGAGTTCATCTGGGGTATTTTCATTTCAAACTAGAAAAACATTCTTTTGATTTCTTGTCTTGTCATAGTAGTGAAGCTCTCCTTGCGTGTCTCCGGTACGGCCTGCAACTCTTTTCTTTTTGAATTCTAGCAAAGAAAGCACTCTGAAATACCATGTCACTGAATGAATCAATCAATCAATGTTGCGGTTCCATAGAAGCTTGACTATACTTTCTTTATAATTGCTTTTATCGACTTTTCGCATATTATAGGGCCAGTCTTTTAAAATGTTGGACATAATTATCCTTTTCTGGTATCGTACTCTTAAATTTGTAAATCCGTGCATGGAAAAACTCAGTAAACTGCTGGCATTTTTTGATTTCACCTTTTTTATTGCCTCGTCGATTTGGGGTAATAAAGTCTTACTAAATCTTTCATTAACCATTCTGCAATATCATGCAAATTCTAATCAACTTAATTTGTCAAAATATGTCAATTACAATAAATTATTAATCGCATCCTTCTATATGGAAAAAATTTACATTGAGTTCTATAATCATTGTGACCTATATTCTACGACTTACCGGTGCATCTTAAAAGTATTTAGTTGTTAATGCTTTCCATATCTTCTCTTTAAGGGGGGGAGGAAAGAAGAAAGCTAACTGACATAAGTATCTAAAGTTTCTGTTTAATAATAAATATAAATTGCAGAACGTTTCTAGTATCTATATCCAATTTAGTAGCAGTTTTGTTAAACAGTAAACCAAACTGCGGATTTTTTATAAAGCATAATTCAGTAAAACTTTAAATAAAATGTATTGTTACTCTTTTTATTCCCTCTATTAAGTTAAGAAAGAAATCTGACCAAAAATTTCTGGGGTAATAAACATAATACAAATTTAACCAAAAAGCCTCAGTAATTGCGGATGATTTTAACCTGGGGCGAATATTAACCAAATCGCTTTTAATGACACGCTTCATATTGAAACGACCTAGTTAGATTACCACACCCTGGTTTGATCAGAACGCCTATCAAATAACTTTAAGCAAAAATCCAGAAAAGTGCTTGTATGATCTGACAATGAATTTTTGTAAGCTTCATCAAAATAACTCCCAAGTCTTTACGCGTTTCGATAATTGTAATTTATAGTATATTCTCAAGTAATGTTAAGTCTTTTAGACAAAATGTCATATTAACACGTTTATTAATATTTAGTTTAAAGCAGCTCATTCATCTTGTAAATACTCACACTCTGTCCTCGTCATGACTTCTGTATACGATTTAAAAATATTCTGCAAATAATTAGTTTTGGTGCTTTTAACAACTCAAAACATTGACTAATAATATAACAAATAATAATAATAGTGATACCGGTCCCTTGTTTAAGCCCTGAGGAGCATCTGAAATAATGTGAATAAAGATTAGCGATTTATCTATGGGCAATTCCATGATGACTCGCGGGACAATTAGAAAAACAACAATTTTAAAAATATTCATTTTTACCATAGGCATAGTAAGTCTCATGTGATTTATTGCTATTCTATTATGGCAATGATGTCTCTGCTATTAGTACTTGCTCATTTGAAAAAAGGCAAAACCTAATAAATAAAGTTTTTGAAAAATCTATGCTTACTCGCGGGACATCCAAAATGTTTAATCAATATGCGCAAGTTTTAGTTGTTTTTTTTCTCTAAATTTTATAGATATCTAAAAAAAGTAATATTACTATAACTTACCTACTCTTAGTTGAAATTTATGGGACCATACTTAAAATGCCAAAATTCTTTAAGTTCTGTATATATTAACCAATTTAGTGATTACTCGCGGGACAATGCAATTTCAATAAACAAATATTTATTTCAGCTATTACAATAAACAATTAAACTAAGAAATTACATAGGAAAACACAAAACAACGTTTGATTCCTTTGAATTACATACATTTTTAACTCCTACATGATAATTATCCAAAAATCGAAAGTTGTGACAGCTTGTTATGTTGGGAAATGGTTTTACCAAGTTCCACTAATCATCTAAAGTTTTTTTTGCTGCTTCAATCTCTTCTGTTTCTACATAAATGACGTTTATCTTGTCCAGTTTTTGAGTACATTGGTAAAATTCTTTCGCATTAGTAATTAAAGACTTTCGACTTTTTATTTCCATCCAGACCTAAAATATAAAATGTGTTATAATTGTCAGAATTCGATTAGTTTGGCATTAAATACTTTTCTTTTTACTGTAGCCCCTATACCATCCACAGCACCCTTTCCATGTGATGACGCGAAGAAATTCCATTCCATTGCTCTTAAATTCATTTCTGCTGGTAAGAAGCACAACGAAGACATCGTATAACGGTTTTTGAACTGCGCAGCGCATCCGTCGCTAAACGCGCATAATTTTTCAAAATTTAATACTTTCAGTTTCAGAAATTCTATGATTTTCTTTAAAAAAACATTGACAGCGTATCTATCATGTGAAAGATAGTTAGACACGATAGCAAACGAAAGTATATTGTTTGGACCCCAAGCGACGGCAGTATAGATTGTTACTTGGTTATGCGACCAATGCGCACTTTGAATTTCATCTTGTGCTGTAATTGAAAAGTTTTCCGCAAAGTCCATTTGCAATATGATTTCTTTTTCGCCAACGGTGCTTCTTTTCGAATCAAAATACTTTTGTTGGCTGTTTTTGATAAATACATGTTTTTTGAAAAAAGGCAGTTGATTTTCTAAGGTGGAAATAATCGTTTCGATAGACTTTTCAATACTTATTATTTCTACTTTTCCATTGATAGTTGCCCACTGTTTAAAAAATTAATTCCACAGACTCATCATATTTCAGAGGCAGAACTGAATATTTTAAGTCAATGTCTTTACAATTCTGACAAATCCCCATCATACAATCTTCGCTTTCTAAGTAGCAAACGATTTCTTGAAGAAGCTCTCTGTGTGTTTTTGGGAACTTTACAGTTTTGTGCAATATATCAATTAAATAAAAGACATTAGCATGATACCTGCAGACACATACGTCATGAGGCATATCTGACAAAAGCATGACAAATTTAGGTCTTAGTTCATAAAATTTACTAATTTTTATCGTTTCCCCCGGATTCTCTTCTTTAAAAATACTAAAAGCTTCTAACACTGTATACATCATATGTCTTTTTTGTGCGTATTCTGTGCCATTTTCAGATTTTATTTTGATTTTATCCTTAACATTTGGCGAAACCGTGCTTATATCTTTTCTACAGAAAAAAATCTCAACTTTCCTTACTGTTCCCATATTCAGCTGGTTATACTTATTATTTGTTGTGACAGACTCAAAACACTCTGGATTATTTTGACCAATATCAAAACTTATGGTTAAATTCTTATCAATCGTTTTCAAAACCCTTCTAATGACCTCTAATTTCTTCTCTTTATGTTCTGGAAGGACATTCTTGATTTTTTTCAAATCTTTCCCCATAGTTTGAGGGGTCTTATAGGCACTATTCCCTTTTTTATCCAACCTTTGAGCATCTTTTTTTGCACGGTATTTTCTTTTTCTTTCTCGTTCCTGTTTTCTGTTCAACTCTATCAAATCTGTCGAGGACAACATTTTTTGTTTCATTTTTTCTCGGTATTTTTTGCAACATTCAGCATGTCGTTTACGGTATATCGACTTAAGGTTCTCATTTGCATTTATTTTCTCTCTATGCTTTCTGAGATACTCTTTCACTTTCATTTTCCTCTTTTCATTTTGTATTTTCGGCATCCTAAAAATGGATAACTTCCTATCATTTCTTTCTTTTTTTCAATCCAAAAATCAATACAACTAAATCGCTCTGTAACCTTCCGTAGCTAGCAGTATTTTTAAAAAATAAAAAAAAAACATAAAAAATTACCTAAATACCGATAACACTACAAATAATTTGATGCTACTAAAAGCAGTTTTATTAAAATCTCAACTTTCCTTGAAAACACTTTTATGAGCCTTGAAAATAAAAAATAAATATTTCTAGGCTATTAAAGATTACTCGCGGGACAAAAAGAAAATTATATTAAAAATATATTCTAGGCTTCTTAATATTTATCTATCATACTGTTATAACGAGCAAGTCAAAGGTTAAGAAATATCATGTTTTTATCCAGAGTTTCTATTACGGTCTAATTAAAAATTAAAAAAAGTATTGGATTCAGCTTACTCGCGGGACAAAATTTTGGAATATAAATAAGCAATTTTTAATCAAGTTCTACTTACTTTTTTCAAAAAATAATTCACTATTTAAAAGCTTGACAGCACAACAGTTTTTGACGGGCACCAGTTTCCAAGCACTGCTTTTGTTTTTACATAGCCACCTGTGATAAACAATGCTTTTGTAATGCAGTGTGATGCGGGAACGGATTCCTGCAGTTTTTCGTAACATTTTAAAGTCACTAGGTAAAATTAGGAATATTTATCTAACATTTCATAAACTTTAACTCAATTGTAAACAATTATTCACGTTTTTTGAATGAATGAATTTTTGAATTTTACTAAAAAGAGTAAGCATCGATCATGGAATTACCCCTATGTTTTGGGGTTTGAAAGGCATTATGGAGGTAATTGCTTGTCTCATGTACGTTTTAATTGTTTTCTGGTAAGCTGTTTAAAAATAATCGCTTACTTTCAATATAATTTTAACTCAACTTTGAATGCGCAGCTCATCTAAACGCATTCTAATTTATTTTAGAATTTGAAAATTGCACTTAGTGTGGTGAATTATTTTCACTCTATTTCGCATTAAACTAGTTTTAACATCACATTCAGTACATCCAAAATTAAGGCAATATATTTTCTAATACCGAGATTCTTCCTTCTAAATTATTCAGTCAGTTTAACTTTTTAGTTTTCTGTTTCTTCTTTCCCTTTTTAGCAATCTCCGGCCTTTTGCATATATCTCAAGGCGCCATAAATAAAAAACTAAAGCAATAAAATATTTTTAAACGGCAAAACTTTTTCTAAGAGAATAAGAAATATTACCCCGTCACATTCTCATAATGCTTTCTGATGAGATAAAGTACAGGGTTATCTAGAAGAGATTTATAAAAAATTATATAAAAAAAAATGAGTTCAAAAAATTCACTAGAAAATGAAAAATAAAATTTCATGTGGAAAATATTACTCTGTCGGAAAAGTTAGTTACCCAATAATAAAAATATATTTATGTAATGAGTGTTTTGATATCTAACCCATTGAATCATATGTCTCTACGGTACCTCTTAAAATATAACAAACAGTTTCGGTTTTAAAAATACAGCTTCCAGATTGTCTCCAAATTCATCAATATAAATTAAAACTTCTATTCCAAAAGGGTACTTTTTTTGGAAAATAAAGAGTTAATATTACGAGTATAATGTACTGCATTTATTAGTTTGACGCCGAGTTCACAGAGTAAAATATTTCAAATGAAATAAAATATTATTTTTCACTTTTTTGTACATTTTTTGAAGTCGGTTTTATTTTTTTTATAATTTTTACTTCCCTCACAAAAGGAAGGTATTGTAATCGTGAAAAAATCACCCTCCGAGATTTTTCAGATCTTTACGCTTCAGGGTCCATAGATGACAAAAAAACATGTTTTCTCGATTCCGTCGGTCTGTCTGCCTGTTCGCGGCATAGCTAAAAATCTACTTACCCGATTGGCTTCAAATTTTGGTAAAAAATTAGAGTCATATGAGGATAACCTGGTATTAATTTGGTAAAAATCCCGAATGGCAAAACAAAATGGCGGCCTAGTGAAATATTAAGAAAATTATTACTAAGAAAGTGCTTAACCAATTTACAAAAATTTTGCAAAAAATCATGTGTTAGATAAGAATGAAGTGGTAACATTTTGATATGAATATAAAACATCAAAACAAAATGGCGGCCTAACAAAAGATTTAAAAAATTAATCTGAAGAAAAACTACTTATTAGAATAATTTCAAATGTTGTGCAAGCATTAAGTGTGATTTAGAGAAAAGATGGTAAAGTTGTGTTACGAATGCAAAATAGCAGAACAAAATGGCGGACAAATAACATGTTAAAAAAATTAACGTAAAAAAATCTTCTTAATCAACTGACTGTAAATTTTAGAGAAAATTTGAAAATGATATAAGTATAAACTGTACAAATTCAACATGACGTAACAAATTATTGGGGTGTGTCAATGTAAAAACTACTTATTGAATTCATTTTAAATTATGCCCAAAATCAAGTGTGGCATAGGTAGAAACAAAATGGCGTCCAAAAAAAATGTTTGAAAAGACAGTCTATATGTGTCCTAAATAACTAAGTACTGAACTAAATTGGTTCAAACTTCACTATTCCTAATAAAAGGAAATATTCGTAATGAGGGAAGTTTCAGGTAAAGAAAATTTACCGATTTTTTTCTTTTTAATTCTATTTATACGAGTTTTATTGTAAAAGTCAAGTTTAACAAATAGCCACTGGGAAACAATTTTAGGGTAACTATTTCACGAATAACATGTAAATATGACTTTAAATATTAAATTAAACTATTACGTAGATACTACGGAATTATGTGGTTCCATTTAAGTACCCGAATAGTAATAATTCACCCTATTTGTCACTTCCTTATTTCTGTCTTTATTTAGTCCATTTTAAAAATATGTATGGTTCTTTTTAATACAAACAAAACAGTTATGGCGACTACAAACACTCAAATTGAGAATGTGGTGTAGAGCGTATAGGATACGTTATTGGTTGTTGAGGTAGGATACATGCGTTTCACTTAGTTTTCTAGCTATGCTGAGGACCTAAAATTGATTATTGTACAAAATTTGAAATCATTCCATTAAGTAGTTTTTTCGAGCTGAATTTCTGAATATTTAATTGAGCCGCCATTTTGTGTCGCTTCTTGCATTCATACCAAAATTTTACCAGTTTATTCCTCCATAATACTTAATTTCTGTGCAAAATTTGAGATAAATGGGGTATGTAGTTTTTAAGCAGTATTTTGTTCACATTGCAATAGGCTTCCATTTTGTCTCACCAAATTGGATTTTTACCAAAATATTATCATGTCATCCTCATACGACCTCTAATCTTAAAAATGTGATGTCAATCGGATAAGTAATTTTTTAGCTATGCCGCGAAGAGATAGAACGGCAGACAAACTGACACTTCCCTTTTACGAAGGAAGGAGAAATTTGGATATTTTACTTTAAATATTTTGAGAATGTTTATGTAAAAATTGCTTAGTTTGCGTAGGTTCTAAAAATTTAGTAAAATATGGAGCACTATATTTAAAATAAAGAAGCTTTTGTTAGTTTTATTACATATCTTTTTTTATTTCATGTGCAATTACTTTTTTTAGAAAATACACTTGAATTCTTTATGAAAATCTCAGTTACTTTTATTTATTATTATGCCGCACACCTTCTTTAATTCTTTTAAATGTTAGATGAGTTTCAACGCTTGCGGTTGTAGCTTTAACTGAACTAAATCTCCCAGAATTGCGCAATGAATTCAAAATAAGTAATTTCTACTGTGCAAATCAGTTTAATCTCTCAACTTGTTAAAAAGAAACAGCTTAGCATATGTAAATTTGTTATATCACAATATTTGCTTACCTACTTTTAAAGAAAAAAACGGATAATGGGGCTACGGAAGACTGTGGCATATAAAAACATTATTACAGTCAAACACAATCACGATTTGTTAACATTTCTTTGCTATATATTTTCTTTTGTTCTAGCGTATTTTTATGTAGCATTCACCAAGCCATTTTTAGATTCCTGAAGGAAATATTTGATGCAAAATAACATTTAATTACATCTTAGCAACTATTAATAATAATGATATATATAATAGTAATAATATTGTTATTTTTATTATTACTTCCCTCGTATCAGGAAAGTATTGTAATCAATCAACAAAATCACCTTCCGATATTATTTCAGATTGTTACGTTTACGGTTCTTAAATGCCGAAAAACATGTTTTCTCAATTCCGTCGGCTTATCTGTTTGTCTCTCTTTTTGCGTCATAGCCAAAAAACTACTAACCTGATTGACTTCCAAGTCTGGTCAAAATTAAAAGTAATATGGGGATGACCTGGTAACATTTCGGTAAAAATCCAATATGGCAAAACAAAATGGCGGCCTAGTGAAATGTTAAAAAAATTATCACTAGAAAACCACTTATCCAGTTTATCTAAAATTTTTCACAAATATCACGTATTATGTAGGAATCATCAAAATGGCGGAACTAAATGGTGGCTTAATAGAATATTTAAAAATTCAGCCTGAACAAAGTACTTTAATATACTGATTTCAAATTGTGGTGCTAATTCAAAATGTCAGAACAAAATGGCAGCCAAATTAAATATTTGTAATTGTGTCATGTTTTACATTTCCAGATTTGACCTGCCTAGATGACAAAAAGAGCTACTCATCAGATTGATTTCAAAATAAACTTGGGGGGGGGGGAGTTTGAAAACACACAATTACATTCTGTGCAACGTTACGTAGATTTATTTCTACTTTATCAAGCACTGAACCTTGTTAGCATCCGTGTACCCTTGTTCCTAGACTCATTGTACAATAATAAACACTTTTATGCGTAATTAAACGAGACAAAACTGTTATTAATATTCCCGCACTGCGTGTTTTTGTAGAAAAAAAAAGTTATATAGGGATAAAGGGATTCTATTCGACATAACATGTGTGTGTTAAATAATGCCTAAAAATAAGTGTGGCATAGGTAGAAACTGGTAAAATATTGGTAGGAATCTGATCTGATATATATATATATATATATATATATATATATATATATATATTTATATATGTATATATATATCTATATATGTATATATTATGTTCGTAAGAAAAAGAGAAAAATCAAGCAGGTGTCCCAAACTGTATGGACTTCCGAAAATTCATAAGCCCAATGTTCCCCTCAGACCAATTGTAAGTGCTTTTAACTCACCAGTGAGTAAACTAGAAATATATTTAGCCAGCATATTTCGGCCGATAGTTGAACAAGCCGAGTCCTATATGAAGAACTCCGAAAATTCCTTCACAATTTACAACTGGAACAGCACGACATATTATCAGTTTCGATGTAAAATCGTTATATCCCAGCATACCAGGCGGCAAAGCCCTGCAACAAATAAAACAACATGATGATATTCCAGAACATATAATAGATCTGTCTAAGTACTGTTTAAAAAACGCATATTTCTTATTTAATAACCAAATGTACAGGCAGATTGAGGGCGCTGCACTGGGCTCATCTTTATCGCCAGCCATAACCAACCTCTTTGTACCATATTTTGAGCAGAAAGCGTTGAACGAGGTTCCTCTAAAGCCAAAACTATGGGTTCGATACGTTGATGATGTACTTGTCGGATGGTCTTTTAGCAAAGACAAACTCCTTAAATTCCTAGATTATCTAAATTCCATTCACCACAAGATCGAGTTTACCATACAAATAGAAGAAAATAATCAGCTGCCTTTCGTGGACGTGCTTATTAAGAAAACTTCAGAACAGACAGATACCTAAATGCCGCATCACACCATCATCCTTCCCAAATACAAGCAGTAGCCAACACACTGATCTCAAGATCCATCCGCCTAACAGATATTTCAAATAAACAAAAAGAAATAGAAGAAATCACAACCACACTGAAACAAAGTGGCTACAAAACACATACTGTCAACAAAGCTCTAGAACATCATCAGAGAGGCGAACCAAAAATGCCAGTAACATGCGAAAACAAACCATCAGCCGTACTTCCCTATCTTAAGGGAACTACAGATCGCATAGAAAGACTTCTTCAAAAACATAACATCACTACAGCCTTCAAAGCATCAAGAACAATAGGATCCTCACTGAAAAATCCCAAAAACAAATCATGGCGTTTACAGTATCTTTTGCGGCACGTGTAATGAAACCTATATAGGGCAAACAAATAGGAAAATATCAGCTAGACTCGAAGAACATAAACTAGGCGTTAAAAACAAACAAACCACATCCGCTCTTTTCCATCATCAATTAGAGACAGAGCATAAAATAAAATTTAATAGCCGCAGACAAATATTAGACACAAAGCATTACAAAACCAGAATAATTCGAGAAGCAATAGAAATTGAAAAGCAAGGTACTTTAAACAAAAGAGACGATGCAACAAACTTGCCCTTTGCTTGGACATACCTCCTAAAAAAGTCAGACTAACAGGCGCCAATTATTAAAAAACCAAAGGATACTGGCGACAGAGCAATGAAATCAGGGTTACCTCTAGCGACGCCGTCTACAGGGCCATACAATCTTCGGCCTCGTAACATTTTGCTTCGCACACTTGTAACAAACTTTTCCGTTAGTTACAATGTTTGGTTCAAAATTCAATTTAAACTAAATAATATTAACAATTTTCTAATTAATAGCATCAAATCACAATTTTACTGGATTAACAATTGCTTGGACTATTAAGTACCGCACGCATGGCACCAAAGTTATTATATCGATCCCGAATCAACAGATCGCAAATTCTCGCTTTGTAAAACACGTTCGAAGGAAATTTCTAGATTCAGATTTCGTCGGCCACATTTAAAATAAAATTTATACATATGCTTTTCAATTTCATGAATATTATTATAAAATGGTCCCTAATTGATTCTTTATTAGGTGTATCACATAGATAGTTGTATTGAGAAAATTTCCTGAGTTTTAGATTGATCAAATATTAACTATTAATTGGGTTTTTCATTATTAAAAATCTTAACTGCCAAAAATAGATTCTGAATTGGCGCCATGTTTTGGTGAGACATACGGATGTACTGTTTTTATGTAGTCCAATTCCATAAAACCGAGTGGGTCAGTCGTTTCGAGCCTCTTTTGCAAGATTTCTTTTGTTGAAA
Source organism: Kuschelorhynchus macadamiae (assembly GCA_030620095.1). Taxonomy (NCBI): domain Eukaryota; kingdom Metazoa; phylum Arthropoda; class Insecta; order Coleoptera; family Curculionidae; genus Kuschelorhynchus; species Kuschelorhynchus macadamiae. The sequence continues at coordinate 168,002 of JAUTXW010000780.1, read as the reverse complement.
GCAAACATGAGATAAGTTAGTTGGAATTTAGTTAATATTTTAACTTAGTCAGCCTAGATGCTGGATTAAATCCAATAAAATCTCAATTCAGTAATGGATTACTGCTTTCTTAAGCCGTAACATCTGGTAAGTTAATTTTGAGTGTTTCCTGGCAAGAAAAATTACATTTTTGTGCATTGTCAACATGTTGACTCATTTCGCCATTTTGTTTCAGGTTTTTTTTTCCTTTTAACATTTTTCCTCTTCTCTACAATTTTTTCCCTACCACTTTCAATTGTTTTAATTATTAATTGGAAAATGGATATTAAAAGTAAATAATCAATAAAATGAAGAATTTATTGCATAATTCAAATTAAAAGTGATTCCTGGGCGAGGAAAATTTAATGGTAACTGTTTTGTGGTAAATCTTCTCAATTCCTGGAGGAAAAAGTCCTTTTTTTAGTACCGTGTGGTCATTTTTCTGGACAAGTGCTGTGTGGCCATTTCCAGGGTGTCATTGTTCCTGTTTTGGACTTGGGTAATCTACAAGGAATGACGCCGTAGCAAGGATATACTCCCGGACATATGTTGAAAAGATAAGTGATTTATAATTTTCTTATTTTCGCTTCTTTGGATTGATGTAGTGGCCATGCATTAATTCATTAGGAATTACTTAACGCTTATTTGAAAACTACATACCGAAACCTCTCTTCAGTCTTCAATTCCTTCTTTTTATTAGTTAATAATTATCTTCAAAAAATATATAAATGGTATAAATTATAAATTATTGAAAAAAAATATATATATATAAAAATTTTCGTCTCGATTTACGTAAAATTTAAACATATCTTCTTGATTTAAATATATCAAATTTAATGTAGGTATAAATTAATACTGACACTGTGTATAAATATTGTCTATGTGGCATTGGTATATTTACTTGTAAAAATTATTATCTGTACTAAAATATTAATTTCTTAAAGATTTTTGGACATTTACATTTATCCTAATTAGGTATAAAATTTTTCTTTCTTATAAATTATGTGAGTGTATATTAAATCAAGGTATCATACTAGTGAGTAATACCATTGATATTTCACTAATTTAAATTTAAGATTGTGGCATTTTATTTCATGGTAAATTTATTGGGATTATGGAACTGAAATTTTGATTTTCTTTTCTATTGTAATTTTCCTCTAATATCAAATTGGACTTTTTGAATTAAAATTTCTCTTATTCTATCTTAATTTGAATTTATAATAACTTGACTATTTATGATTAAATTATGAGGAAATTTGCTTAAAAGTGTCTAGAATTATCTAGAGTCATGTTGTCATTTTAGGAATTTTGCATAAGGTCAAATATCAACCGATCATAAAATTGAGTTTCATTGTTTGTTTGTTCAAAAAGAACTTCATAATATCAACTAATTAAATTAAATCAAACTGATTTAAGATCAGCTGCTTTACTAATTAATATTCAACAACCGAACACATAATTGAGTTTCATTGTTTGTTTGTTCGAAAAAAACTTCATATTATCTACTAATTAAATTAAATGAAACTGATAAAAGATCAGCTGCTTAACTAATTGATAATCAACAACCGAAAACATAATAGAGTTTCATTGTTTGTTTATTCACAAAGAACTTCACATAAATAAAATTCAATCATACTGATAAACGATCAGCTGCTTAAAAAATATTAAAAAATCTAATTACCAACTAAATTTAGTTAACCCATTTAACTTCTTTAGATCTATATGATTTTCTTATCCTTGCTGACTTAAATCGTAATTTATTATCTTTGTTAAATTGAATCGTTTGAATATTTTAACTTCATTTTACGAGAAAATGTACTTTCTAACCTTAATTTAATAATTAATTGATTTTTATGCATATATTGAGAAAACATAAATAACCAAATCTTTTCCAAAATATAAAATATAATCATTTCAATTGTAAGAGAAATTTAATTTCACTTTCACTTCTAAATTGTTATTAATCTATATATGTGGAAATTTATAAACTGACGTATGTCAGGTACTTATATTGTAAAAATTGAAAACAATATTCAAAAAAAAACACAGTCCAAGGAAAAATAAATTGGTAGTTACGTGATTTTGTTTTTCATTTATTTAATTTAGGTCACATTAGCATATATTTTATCTTTATTTTTTATTAAATATCTAAATCTAATTATTTTAAGTTGCTGTATTCCTTTATTTTATATCTGTATATCTTTCTTCTTCGAGCTCCTATAGCTCTGGCGCCCATAGCCAATTTATAAAACAAACTTTTTCAACGTTTGCTAAGTTCAATTAGCCGGAGTATTTTACATTAAAATTATAATCTTATTAGGTTGCTCTAAAAAATCAGCTAGCCGAGTCGAACTTACGATTTTATAATAGTTTTTCTTAGTGGTCTTAAGAGTCATTTAACAAACATAAAAATATGAAAAAAGCACTAAAGAAAACTTTATACACTTTACTATTCCTAATAAAAGGAAATATTTTTAAAAAAGGAAGCTCCGGGTAAAGGAAATTTACCGATTTTTAATATTATAAGTAGTATGAAAACAATATCATGCTTTGGAAGTATAATGAAATAAAATACAGATATGTCTAAAAACACAGAAGAAGGCTGTAGAGCATAAAAATCATAACACCATTTCACTTATGTCATTTACCACTGATCTCTGCGAAGAGTTTTCTTAAGATCTCAACAAGCATATGTTTAAAAACATGCAAAACGTGGTAGGACTTAGAACGTCATGCATAGAAAATATGGTAGTCACCAAGAGTCCAATAACGGAAAGAATCCAATCAGAGCTCCACTCTTTTTATATACGATCTGGAATAAAGAAATATTACCTTTTGAGGAACTGCAAATGCCCCAGGACAAAAATAGTATAACGCATACTTATAGGAAAAGCTAAACATTTCCCAACCAATGTAAATATTGCGGGTCGAGGAGCAAGCCCAGACAGGTAATTCGAAGCCCGAGAATGTGGATTTTCCTTTACATACTATTTTTCCGAAAATCGATAACTGTTGAAAGGACATAAATTATTACAATCAACTTGTTAAAATTTTGAAATAAGCGTTATTCACAAATAAAGGATGACATGAAATATTTTTTGTAACTATGGAAACAAAGCTATATTGAATTGTCAAGTTGTTTTAGAACACAAATAACTCTAAAGGATTAGTATTTCCTTACAGAACAAAAATAAATATTTCCTAACACTTATTCTCCGTTGCCTGGCAATGACTAGTTGCAAACAAATATTGACTTTTTTTTCAAAAATGGTATCAATGTGTGCATTTCCGAAAAATTTTCGGAAAATAACATTTGTAATAATATCATTTAGCGAAAAATTGAAAATGTCCGTGAATGCGTTTTTAACATTCAAATTTTAATAGTAGATATTCAGTAATCAACAAAACGTGAGCATGACTAGCTTTTTTAATGTGGTCAGATTATGCTGTTTTCTTACGATCTTTCTTGTTCCAAACACTCAGATTTATATAGAAGGATCTTACCAATCAATCATCCATAAACTCATTTAAAATAAACTGAATTTTCGAATCCTAATCCATAATAGGCTAGCTTAAATGACTTACTTAAAATTGACTTTTGTTTCAGGGAACTTAGATGTTTACGAAACAAAATTCACATGAATCTGATGTGGTCTTATCTCCTTACCTACTGCATGTGGATAATAATTCTTATAGAGGTAAGTATGATTGAACTAATATACAGGGTGATCCAGGTACATCTTTGAATGGACATATCTTGGTTATTTTTGAAGTTAGAAAAAAATGTTCCAAACAAAAGTTGTTTGGTTTGATTTGCTATTTCATATGCTTACATTTTAATATACACAGGGTGTCTCAAAAAACCAAGGCAAATACCAACTTCGTGTTTTAAATATATCACATTTTTTTTAAATAAATTCTACATATTTTTGGTATAATAGACCATGTTTTAGAATTACGAAATATTACGATTTTTTGGATATAGTTGCTTACCTATTTAGATACCTGCTGGTACCTGGAGAAAAAGATTTATTTTGGTGTTATGACATAGATCTTTAAAGTCTCAATTACTGCTTGAATCATTTTATTTTATTCTAATATTCTACAAAATATTAAAGAAATGAGACAAAATATTTTACATAGCTTTTATATTCTGTTTGCGAAATTTGGAAATAACATAGTCCTATTTCAAACTTATAATCGATCCTAAACAAGAAAATAATTAAAACCTGTAATTTCTAGCCTAAATGAAGTTCTCTGCATGTCCCTCATTAACCACATCACATTTATCGTAATTTTTTTTGACATTTCAGTGCATTCATAATTGCTTCGTACTCATTTTCATTTAAATTTTTCATTTCTTCAAACATGTTTCTCTGAAATTCTTCAATATTATTATTTGTTTCTCTATAAACTATATTTTTCTAATGCGTCCAAAAAAGGTATCCGTGGGCGTTAAATCCTGACTGTTCGCTGGCCTGCTGATTGCTTCATATCTCTCCATCCACACTGAAGAAAGTTTCTTACTGCCACAATATTATGAAGTAGAGCCCCATCTTGTTGTCAAATTATATTTTGCCGATTTTGAAGTGGCAGTTCATTGATGAAGTGCTCAATTTGATTTTCGAAATGCTCCAGATATAATTTAAGCTCCCACGAATAAAAACTGGGCCTAATATCTTTTACCCCAACAAACTTGTTTTGAGAATGGCCCGTGAAACGCCACTTGTTCGTTTTTTTTTTATAAATACATCGCTGGTGGTAGATATCGAGTTATCGATGCATAAAATTGTATTGCGATATCAAGATCTTGATTGAGACTTGCTTTTTTAATTTGAACAGATTCATGTCTTCTTTTTTGTTTGTCATTTAATGGTCGAAATGACCTAATTTGAAAATCGTGGTATCATCTATTTTACTTTAAAGTGCTCTGAACTGGTCTATAAATCTCAGGTTTAGTGGTCCGTACCTTAAATCTCTGACATAGTCTTTGATAGATTTTCTTGGATTTTCTTGAAAATAAAATAATATATTAAGATCCCTTTGTTCATTTCTTTGTGTTGTGTTTTTTTATTCCTTAGAGATGTTGCTTCTTGCAGTAACTTCTTAGTATACATTTTAGTTGGTACAGATGCTACTGTCTGGCCATTCTGAACATTTTTCCTATACTTTTCTCGTGTTCTGGTAGATTTATTATTATTATTGAAATAAAGTTTAACTATTTTGAACCTTTCAGCAACAGAATAGCTCATTTTTTAAGTATTAACACAAAACAGAAACGAGTCAAGCAGTAAATCAAACTTCAAACATCAAAATAAACCAGGTAACAGTAGGTATCTAAATAGGAAAACAATTATATCCGAAAAATTGTAGTATTTCGTAATTCTAAAACCTTCCATATTCCTTCCAATCTTCCTACCAGTGATTTTACTGACATTAATCTTTTTCTATCGGATTCAGAACACAAAAATTGCAATCAAAGTGCAATCACTAGAATTTATTTTTCACAAAATAAGTCTCATGCTCCTTGATGGAAGAAATCCTTCAAACAAAAATTTCATTAACCTCAAAAAACATAGAGCAGTCGCTAAGCGTATCGTTAAAATTTCTAAGTCAACTTCTTGGAACACCTATCAACTCCGCTATACGCAGCCAACATATCTGAAAACAAATTCGAAAGGTCAAATGCTTCTTGTCAAGATTCATCCCAGTGCATCTATTAGACGGAACTTGAAATACCGACCAACAAACAATTGTAACTTCTTTGCAAATTTTTACGGTAAGATTTCCTCAGACAATAATTATAACCCTGTCGTCTTAAGGTTCAAAACATGACACGAATCAAATCGTCTTGACTCTAGAATATCTGAGAACGTTTCTTACATTCTCCCTTTCAGCTTCACTGAATTAACTTCATCCTTAAAATATTCCAAAATATCAGCTACTGGTCGATAGTATCCTCACTCCGATGTTAAAGAATCTTCTTGATCACTATTTTTACCATATTTTGACATTTTTTAACTATATTTGGGAAACAGAATCTTTTCCGTAATCATGGAGGACTTCAATTTTAATTCCAATTAAACCAAACCAAGAAATCAAATAAAAAGCTACCGTTCACTTTTCATGTCTAGCAATATCTGCAAAGTCCTAGAGAGAATGATTAATAATCGATTTACCTGACTCTTAGAGTCGAAAGGCCTTCTAATCCCAAACCAATATGGCTTACGCAGACATAGATCCACAGTGTATCATCTAGTTGGCCTGGAAATGGATATCCAGCCAGCTTTTCAAAGAAAACCTAATCTAATTGCTGACTCCATGGATTTGTGTCAAGCCTATGACATCAACTGGAAACACAATATCCTCCTTCAATTTAAAAACCTAAATTTTAAAAGCCATCTCCCATCGTTTATTTCCACCTTTCTGTCCGACAGATCCTTCTCTGTTCGAGTTCATAATACCTCATCCTACGACATACGATATACAAATCTATAATACGATGAAAGCTAGACTATGGAGACTTCATATTATATGGTTCAGCCCGTCTATCCTATCTCAGAACACTCGACTCAATTCAAACCCAATATCTCAGACTAGCAGCAGGAGCTTTTTGCACTTCCCCTGTCCCAACGCTACGATGCATTACCAATACCCCGCCTCTGAAAAATCGACGTATGATGTCTCTTTTACGATACTACGGATCTCTGCAATCTGAACCCTCTGTTTTGAACCACCATAAGCTCTTTATACCTTCTAACTTAACCCACCCAAATTGTACGCCCCACCAAAATTGTTCCCTATTAGAGTCCCTTACTTCCCCTATCTTCCCTCCTTGACTATTACACTTCCCCCCTAAATAAACTTTAATCTCCAAAAACTAAATAAATTAACTTTCCCCACTCTCAAATCAGAGGTGAATTCAAAAATATCTTATCTAAGTATCCAAATCATAATCAAATGCTTTTCACTGGTAGTTTAAAGACCATAATAGACGGGGTAGGAGACAATGGAAATGGAATGGAAAATACCCTCCTTAAACTTAAACTAGATAAACTATCTTCAGTTTTCTCCGTTGAACTCCTAGCTTAAGCATGTAATAAAACATTTTCGTAAGCAATAAAATCTCTTCATACTTCACATACTTTGACCTATCGTATCCTGGATTTCTTGCATATGGCCAAGCTTCGTTCTATAAACATTTTCTGCATGTGGGTGTCAAGCCATAAGGGCATCTTTGGAAACGAAAAGGCCGCAAAAGCTGTAATTCAGGATGGGGCAACCATCTCTTCCCTCTTCTCTATAACAGATTTTCATAACTATATATCCAAAGTTTGCAGAAGTTTCCTCCAACTGAAGTGGGATATGTACGAGAACAGCAATTAATTCTTCAACATTAAGTCGTCTTTGATGAAATTTTCCACTTCCACGATCTCCCCAGAAAGCATAATGTCATATGGAAGCGATTAGCTATAGGTCTTACATATGTTACGCATTCCTATTTATTAAAGGGAAATTCCCCTATAACTTGACCCCTGTGTTAAAATCCCACTCTCACACATTCTTTTTACCTGCCCTCATTTTAACAATGCAATACAACAAAACTCTTTAACAGGTGACGTTGCATTGGATATAAAATTCGATTCCCTTCAGGCTAAAAACATTATAAATTTTATTAAATAAATTGACATGTACCATCTTATTTCAATAATTTTTTCCAAAACACTTGAGATAAGTTTGTGTTTACATTGTATGTGTGTGTGTACTTTTATACTTAAATATTTATATACTTAAGTGATATTTAAATTCAAAACTTTCATGGCTCTAAATGGTCCAAATTGCTGACGCGTCTTAACTCAAATTTCATTCATTCATTCATTCCTTCCATATTTCGAAAACCACTAATTTTTCGTGGTATATTATACAAAAAATACGCAGAATCTAATATAAAATTCAAAAAAAGGCAAAAATGTGTTATACTTAAAAAGAAACAAAGATAGTACTTGCCTTGCTTTCCTAGTACATTAAAATATAACCATACGAAAAAGCAGAACGAATCAAATAACTTTTGAATGGAACATTTTTCTTATTTAAAAAATAAATCTAATTTTCATTTTGAAGTTATCTGAGTGACCCTATAGACAGGATAACAAATCTTAATAAAATAACTGTATCAAATATATTACGGAAGCAATTTATTTATACACGTACGTTCTGCCTGGACTCGTAAAAAATAGTATGTGAAATATTACGACTGTAGAATGAAATTTTTGAAATAGTGGCCGCAGGAGTGTAATAAATATAAACAGTATTGTTTATATTGTTGTGCAAAATCCAATACGAATGCGTGATAGTGGATTAAATAGACATTGCTAAATGGAAAAAGTGTCCGGTTTATGTTCATACAGTAAAACCTGATTTATGCCTGAACAACTCTTTTACTAAAACAGTTTAAAATTAAATATTTTCTTTATTAATTTACTTTATGAGATCTAAATGATAGTGATACCTAAATTTGTTATATCCCGAACTATGTTTATGTGTTTTCTCTCCTTATTATGTCAGATCAAGTCTGTAGTTAAATACGACAATGGATTTTTATTGGCAAAAATGGCAGATTCAAGAATTAAAAGCGGATAATTATATAACAATACTGACTAGCCACGAAATTCACTACAAACTAAAACAAAAGAGAATGATCAGTTACAAAACTATATATGTTTATATCAGAAGCTTTTTACAGATCAAGCAAGACCACTACAACGTAATTTCAACTATTTGCCTGAGTTTAAACCATATAAAACTTTTATAGTTACTACTGTATACTAGAGCCCTATCTTACAAATCGAATTTTTTTGTCATAATAGTTTTTGTAAAAATACATTGTTGCTTTTGTTTGGGATTTTATCTTTGTATCTGCTTTTCATTCCGGTATACCTTTTTGAAAAGCGTTTATGTTGATGTAAGATTGGTTCCTAAATCTCATCGCATTTGTAATTACAATTATTATCAATGAATCTAAATGAATTATAATTTGCTTTATATAAAAATATATAAATTTGTTTATATAACCAATATAAATGTCCCGTTTGTGCTCCTACGCGGAATATACTTACCAACTATAATTTGACCAATCAGTCGAGCGTGATCAATGCTGGTGAAAATGATTGCACATGCAATGGTAACTAGTTTTTAGTAACAGTTTTTTTCCTTTTGTGCTAACCACATTAGGAATTTTATGAGGGACAGTAAACTGACCCTGGGGCAAATTTATGCTGTTTATAAAGTTTTTCAAGGTTTTCGAAGAAATGATCTACCTGAGTTTTATTGAAACTCATCATTCGTGCCAAAGAAGTTGGATTGGGCGTTCTTAATGAAAAGTCGTATCTTTTAACAAAATTATATGCCCAGTCTTTGCAAGCCATTTTTTTTATCGTTGTCAAATGGATGATCCACGTTGTTCAAGAATGCATATTCATAAGCTCGTGTTCTTAACGATTTCAAAGTCAGACCATAAAATCTTTCATCCACGTCTTTGCACTGTTTAACTAGCAAAAGCTCCAATTCCTTTGTAAAATCTGGTTGGAACCTCATAAAACTTTTTGAATGAATGACCATCACGTATAAGACCTCTGGCCGTATTCACTATCTCATTAGTGCAAAGTTTTTTCTCTGATTTACTTTTATAGTCTCTACAAACAAAAACAAATATTTGGAGACTTTCAAATACTCTCAGAAAAGAATAGAATATCATGGGGCAAAAGTTTTGAAAATATATGCGGCAAAAGTCCGCCTGGATGGGGTAAGAGTACGCGGGGATTTTTGCCCCACGAAAAAAATTGGACATTTGCCCCATAGGTATGATAGAGTTTCAAATTTCCCGCCAAGGATATGACATTTGCGTCCGTGCATATAAATATATCGCACAACTGTAAATATGCCAAAGATACCTTAGATCACATTGTATCAAAAAATCTACAGAAATAGGCTGACAGGATGTTGAATTATCTAGGGTAAAAATCACATGCAAACGTTTAAAAACGTGACTTACCGCATGGCAGCGGCCTGTCTTTTTGCCTGTGTTTGAAAACACACTGAACACTGAAAGTCGGTTAAAGACAGGCGACAATTTATGCCGTGTTGCCAAATTGTAGGTTTTATTTTCTAAATTTTCTATTAAGACTTTAGCTCCATGTGTAATTTTGCCCCATTCTACTCTATTAAATAAATATTTATTGAAAGGAACCTATTTTTTATTTGAACATTGGATTTAGACCCACACTCCTATTCTTCTCTCTAAGTGAAGGTTTCGAGTTTAATATCCAGTTTCATATTGACTGGCGTATTGTATGTTGACATTCTAATTTTGAAGGGTGAGTTATGGATCTTCAAAAGTTGCTTCGACCATTTATGGCATATACCTGAAGGTAGGAAAGATTTTTATCAACCTTAATATACAATAAATTGCAGTAAATAACTTTTTTTAACTAATATATAGCGCCTCATTTATTTTCGGTTTTATGGTAAAAACCATAGCAAACACAAACCATTCTCGAAAAAGTGAAAATAACATAACTATAAATAACTAAGATAACCTTTAGGGCCTGAATTGCTTTATTTAAATTATTCCCTCACACTATCTAAAACATGCATTTAAAAATGGAGTCCAAAAGAATTTCAAATGCGACGAATTTAATACGGAAAAGTCATTTGCTTTTCTTAAACAAACCGTTATTGAGGAAATGTTAGTAATTGCTTAATGCAAATATGGTTTTGTTAGGGGGTAATTATATTTATTTTGTAGGAAAAAATTTTTTTTAACTTTGCAATCTTTGACCGTTATCTAGCGAGTATTCACTTTTGTTTTAAGTTTATAATAATGAACTTGCAAGTTCGAACTTAAAATAATCAACGGCGTAACGTTTAGACATGCAACAGGCAAAACTGTTAAGTCCGAAAGTAACATATCACAAGCATTTGTGTTCTGGTAAAAAGGAGGCTGTAGGAGTATAGTAAGAACAATATTATAGAAACTGATTCTAACATAGAATAATCTATGATTTCCGGTAGTTATACTCAAGATGATTACCAACATTCAAAATGTATGCAGCACTTATTTTAACTAACTTTAAGTTTTAAAGTAAATCAAGTGCATCTTTGCTCTACTATCTCCTAAGTTATCGGAAAACTCTTCTCTATAATCTCTGTAATCATCTCTCAATGGCATTGGGACTGAACTTTACAACTTATTCCGCAGTAAACGGCTTGCCCTTTAATTAATTTCTGATCGAGCCTCATTAAAGCTATTTTATTATCGCCATCGAGTGAAAGATTTAATAGTTTTGCGTTTAATTGAGAATACCGATTCGATCATTTTGACGGTGTAAAAATGGTGTAATTTTCAAACACACAGCCTTAATTCAATTTCGTTCAATTGATTTGTATGAGTCCTTACAAATGTAAAGAAAAAGACGTAATAAATATACACTAAATTTGCAAACGCCCTTGGGGGAATCCAAAAACAATTCATTTGATTCAAACAAAAATGGAGGTTACTGGAACAAATAATTGTTTCCTATAAGCAAAACAGATATTTATTTAAAAAATGTCAAATTTGTTTGAATTTATTTCGTTTATTTAAATTAATGTATGTTAATCAAATGAATGTGTTATTTAATCCACATACTATTTTGTGTGGGTATATATTGTTAGCTATAAAAAGTGGTTGCTTAAAATATATATTTTATTAAATCAGATATATTATTATTTCACTCAAAACGTAAAAGCGTCCTGCCTAATAATCATTATTAAATTTAAATATATTTTTATTATATAGAATATATATATATATATATATATATATATATATATATACATATATATATATATATATATATATAGAATATATATATATATATATATATATATATATATATATATATATATATATATATATATATATATATATATATATATATATATATATATATATATATATATATATATATATACACACGTTTCGTTCGACTTTAGAAGTCGATGAGGGAAATAGGTAACCAGTGGCGCTATCTGTAGGTACTATGTTTCATTAAATCGCTTTAAGACATTTGTGCAAAATAGAAGGGAACAGAAATATCAATTTCTTGCTACCATAGCAGATACCACGATAGCAGAATGGCTCCTCGGTTCTGAAACTACAGAGCGTCACGTGTTGGTCGTTTCTTGACATAATTGTGAAGGAGTAATTTCCTTATATTTAGTTCTTTCGTATAACTTTTTACGACCAAGAACCGAAATTGATATTTCTGATCTGTTCTATTTTGCACAGATGTGTCGTCTTGTGCCCACAAGTAGGTCGTATCTAAAGTAATTTAGCGCATAATACCTACAAATGGTGCTACATATATATATATATATATATATATATATATATATATATATATATATATATATATATATATATATATATCGGTCAAACGGATGTCCTCTTTTCTTTCCTGTCGCCGGCGAAATCGAAAGCTATACTTCTTATTATCCGGTATTAACTCTCTGGGAACCTCATCCTTGACCCCCGCCTAGCCCCTAGGTACAACATCGTCCGTTCCTGAATTCTTCTATGTGGAGCAAACATAATATTCATTGCCTTCCTTGGCACCCGACATGCGTACTTTGTTTAATAACTTTCTCATTAATTGGTATTAACATCTCTATGTGGATTTTTCGATTATCCTTAATAACCTCTCCTGATCTTAACAGAGCCTGAAAGAGGACCCTCGTGACTAATTTGAATTCCTGGGGATTATTTTGTCTGTTGCGGAAGGGATAGTGTCTTGCACACTTTATTTGGTAATTCTAATAATACTTGATATTAATATTCATGACGTGAGTTTTTAATTATTTCCAATGATTTCATCCTCATCTTCGCGAAGCCTGAAAGAGGTTCCTCGGGATTAATGTATTCCTGGAGAATTTCTTTGTGTATTCCCGCGTTGCGTCGTTTGATTGGCGGAATTATGTCGATCGACGCTGATGGGTCATAAAACGCCTAAATGTCTACATGGACTTCCACAACGTTTCGAAAACGTTCCGTGGAACACGAATATGTTCCCTGTGGATCTCTACTCCTATTTCACTACCTTGGAGTAAAGGAATTTCTAGTTTCCTACCATTACCTGGAGAACTTCGATTCTTTTATGATCCTCTATATATATTTATATATATATATATATATATATATATATATATATATATATATATATATATATATATATATATATATATATATATATATATATATATATATATATATATATATATATATATATATATATATGTGCCTTTGCCCTACACGGGGCTCGCTAGTCTATAGCGGCCTGATGAGCTCTAATAAGAGCGAAATAGCGATCGTCGTTTGACTAAACTGGATCATTGTGTCTGCTGTGATGCAGAACATGTTCCAAACAAGGATCACTTTCTTGTTATGACGTTGATGTACGTGGAATGAAAACATACTATCATTTAATGCTCCCAACGAAAGCCAGGAGTCACAATGTAATTCAATGTCGGTCGTGGTATTAGCCAGCGGAGTAGTCGTTTTTGTGATTCCATTTTGTGCCTTTGTCCTACACGGGGCTCGCTAGTCTATGGCGGCCTGATGAGCTATTAGAGCGAAATCGCGATCGTCGTTTGACTAAACTGCATTATTGTGTCTGCTGTGATGCAGAACATGTTCCAAACAAGGATCATTTTCTTGTTATGACGTTGGTGTACGGGGAATGAAAACATATTATCATATATATATATATATATATATATATATATATATATATATATATATATATATATATATATATATATATATATGATGTGTTTTAATTGGGCTAACTCCGCTTGATTTTTTGTGATTTTAGATTTGTCGAATATTGTTTTTCCTATTAGTAGTTTAAATGATTCGTCCCTTTTGTTTAAATCGCCTTGTTTTTCTTTTTCTATGGTTTCTCGGATTACTCTGGTCTATATTGGCAATCTCCCTACAACCATCGAAATTTATTTTGTGGCCGGTTTCCTAATGATGAAAGAATCTGGCCGAGGCTGTTTGCTTCTTTTTGATGTTATGCTCTTCTACTCCTGCTGATATTCACCTGTTAGTTTGCCCCACGTACAGTTTTTAACAGTCCTGGCAGGGAATGCCGTATACTCCTTGCTTTTCCAATTTGATTTTGTCTTTTGGGTTTCCAAGTAGTTTACCTATGGTTGTATAGGATTTGTGTAATGCTTGTAGGTTGTGTTTTCTAGGAGTTCTTCCAATTCTGTATGAAGTGCCCTTTACATATGATAAGATTACTTGTTGCTTTCCCGGTTCATAATTTTTGGAGTTCGTTGTTCGGGAAACCCTGTGCATAAATAGCCTTCCCTATAGTGCGATTTGTGTTTCGATTAATTGTACAGATCCAGATATTAGAGTGTTGGTCACAGCTTGAATTTGTGCTGTGTGATGATGTGATCTTGCATTTATATATCTGTCGGTATGTGTTGGTTTAGTTTGTGATCAGAACATCTAAAAATATAAGTTTGTTGTTTTTCTCTAATTCTAGGGTAAATTTTATTCTCAGATGTATTGAATTTACGTGAGTTAGAAAGTTTTCGAGCTCTGTATAACCATAATGCTATATAATAAATATGTCATTCGCATAACGAATCCATCACTTGGGCTTCAAACTTGCTTTCCCAATATTTTCTTTCTTGAAGTAGCTATATCCTAAATAAATTTCCAACTACTCTTAATAGGGACGACCCTATTGGAGCACCATCCGTTTGTTTATACATTTGCCGTTAAATGAAAAATAAGTATTTTTAAGGCAATGCTCCGAGAGTTGGATTATATGTGCCTGGAAATCCTCGTTCATATCAATCCTATCGAAGGCTTCATCGATGGGAATACTAGGATATAAAGACTTGACATCTAGGCTTGCTATGATATCGTCTTTTTCAAGAACGATATCTTGTATAATTCGAGTGAAATGCTCCTAGTTTTTGACAAATGAATCAGCTTTTTCGACATCTGGTTGCATAGTTTCATCAAGATATTTTTCCAAGTTTTGTAGCGGCGGATTAAAAGCACTAACGAAAGGTCTAATAAGCGTCTCTGTTTTGTGTATTTTTGCAAAACCATAGAGTTTAGGATATCTGCTCGACTTATCTCGTGGTATGATATTTTGTTGTATTTCGGGGTTTATTGGTGAACTTTTTATTTTATTTTTAGTTGTTTTCTCTAGGTATGTAGTCGGGTATCTTGGAACGGGCTTATAACTATTGTCTTATAGGATATCCTGCATTTATTGTATGTAGTCTTGAGTATTCATAACTACTGTTGCGTTTCCTTTATCTGCTGGGATGATTGTGATGTCTTTATTCTTTCGAAGCTTTGTCAGGGCTCTCTGTTCAGTGGCATTTAGGTTTTGTTCCTGTAATTTGCTTGATTTTAGAATATATTTATATATTAGACTAATTTGGTTTTTATTTTTCTCCATAAATGACTACTTGTTTTCATGTTCTATGGAAATATGGATTTTTCTTAATTTAACTTATTTGTAATATATTTTATATTGTTTAGTTTTTTTCCTTACTTACCTAATTTTTGGATAAACTTGGCAGACAGGCTTGGAGCTCAAAGCTCAGGAAAATTTTGTACTTGTACTTTAATCTCTTGAACCTTTCAAAAGTTTCAAGCATGCGAGGTGTCGAGGAAGATACCAGAAGTAAGTTCAAGATGTTTTACTAAGAGACTTACTTAAAATCATTATTAAAAGTTCTGTATTAATCTATAGCAGTTTTTAAGAATGGTTATGTCTAAGGAACTCAAACAAGGCATGTATCTCTTTAAGGTTTGTGTATCTATCATCGAATTATAAATTTTAGAAGTTGTCTACATTTTCCCAAAACAAAAAGTTAAAACCAAAACAAATTTCCTCTTCTTTCTACTACTTGAGCAAAAAGTTTTAATTGTCGTGATTGCAAAGTTCCACAGCTTTTAATTATTTCAAAATGACAAAACGAATTAGTAAAATTAGGTCGCAGAGATTGCTTTTATCAGTCTTGCTATTTTAATTCGCAACATTTACATTTTTTAATATATTTTTCTAAAGAACTAAAACAGGAATTCCTGCAGCTAGATTTATCTAACTTTATCCTAGTTTTTTTTTTATCTAAATAAATGAAGAAGGTAATACGAGAATTATTTTTCTATTCTACATTGATAATACTAGAAAAAGGATACTAAATTCTTTGACTGTGCTACAGAATATGCTGGATGCCTTCGATTTAACTCGAGAGCTAGAATGCTCGTTGTTATGGAGAGTACCAGATTTAATTTCAGGTTAAAGAGTAACAGTCCCGGGATATTTGTACAGTTTTGGATTATATGATTGGTTTTAAAGAACTGTAATACAATAAACCATTAAATAAGATTTGTGGAACAAGCAGCTTTAATCATGTATAGATAGAATTTTATTAACAGTAATTCCTTCCAATTCTACACTGATAAGACTAGAAAAAGGATACTAAATTCTTTGGCTGTGCTACAAAATATGCTGGATGCCTTCGATTTAACTTGAGAACTAGAATGCTCGTTGTTATGGAGAGTACAGGGGCGTGCGGTAAATTTTAAAAAAGGGAAGCATTTTTTAGAAACTTACCTATTTGTAATGTAATTCGATTCTTCGATCATTTTTTGCAAGTCCGTCAATGACGTCATCACAAAATCGTCGATGCTCCGACATATTTTGGAGAAGTTTATTTTCAATGGACAACAGCGAGGTATGCGAAATTCTTTCCTGTTTCGTTGAATTTCTCACGAAATTTTTTATACGTTTAAAAGTTGAAAAATTGCGTTCTACTGATGAACTTGTGGCAGGTATTGTCAATACTAATTCACACAATTTCGACACTTCGGTGTAGGCATCTTCCAGCTCCTTGTCTTTTAAAAATTGCATTAGTTCCTTAGCGTTATTTTTTCCGCTAATGTCATCAATTTCGTAACACTCGGTCGAAGAACTGGCCATAATGAAGAAGAAGAAATTTAAACGCATCTTCTGGAAAAGTTTTCCTTTAAATGCATCCAAATTGCAGCGCTCGAGGAATTTAAAATCATTTAAACCGTTAAATCCATAGTTTATATGTTGCTGAATTTGATCGATTATTTCATAAAAGAGGTGTTTGTATGATGTTTGAACCTCTCCGACCTTGTCTGTTCGAAGACGCTTGGCTTGTGGCTCTACATTTAACGTCATCGTTTTCTCCCAAAATAGGTCAAAGTGATCTCTTTTTGGCTTAACATGGACTTAAAATCATCTACTTTTTTTAGGCAAAAAGCAATATCATTTGTTTTAGTTTGTAATATATTAAAAACATTGTCCGAGAATGGAAATATTTCTGAAAATATGTTCAACAAATAATTAAAATTGAAATCTCGTTTCAAACAGTCCAAAAACCCCCTCGAACTATTTATTGCTTCTGAGTCCCAGTTTCATTATTTTCTATTATATTCTCAAATAGTTCAATCAGTGATTCACGATTTTCAGATACTGTCTTCCATTATAGTTCCACCTAGTAGGAGCTACTTTGGGCAATCGTTTGTGGACAATACATACCAAAGCTTGTGTACGTTTTGTTGACTTGGAAAAAAACAGCCATGCTACTTAAAGTAAAGAAAAATACTTTACACTCTTTAATGTGATTGATGGACTGGGATAAAACTAAATTTAATTTATGAGCAAAACAATGGACAAACACAGCACTTGAGAAAGTTTCTCGAACTTTAGCTTGCAGACTCCCTAATTGTCCTGCCACTACTGCAGCTCCATCATAGCTTTGAGCAACTAATTTTTTCTCTCCATTAATTTCTTTAGTAACGTTATAAACTACGGTATATAATGCATCTGCTGTACGATTTTCGGACACATTCTTAAAACCTAAAAATCGCTCTTGAATACTTCCGTCTGTTTTAACGTAGCGTATTACTATAGACAATTGGCTAAAATTAGTGATGTCAGTTGTTTCGTCCAGAACAATAGCAATGAACCGTGCCTCGCCAATCTCCTGCTTAATTATTTTTAGAATAATGGTTGCAACAGCGGAAATTAAATCATTCTGGATTCGATTCGACGTTCCGCGAAAAACGCTAGACTGCTCTAAATGATTTGTTAAGCAATCATCATATTTAGCCATTAAAGTAAGTAAATCTTGAAAATTTCCTCTATTTGAAGAAACCCTTGTTGCGTCATGATCTCTAAATCCCAATTCGTGCTGTCCGAGAAAACAAACAACATCGATAAGTCTTCTTATTATTTGCCTATTTTTATCGATTAGTTCATTGTGTTGGCGGTGACTAATTTCCAACTGTTTATTAAAGGCGTGTTCAATTCTGGTTTTGCCAAAGAGTTTTTCTTTTATGACCCCCTGCAAATGCGCTTTGGACATAATGTGTCTTTTTACAGCTATATAGAAATTGTTTAATTCGGAAAAACCAGTTTTATTCCAGAGACCTTTTTCATTTTCGAAAAGTAAACATAGCCAACAAAATAATTTATTTATATTTTCACACCCTGTTAGCCATTTAAATTGTTCGTATTGTTTTTGCGATAAAAATGTCTGATACAATTTTTCATTTTTGTGGTAAAATTTTTGGCGGTTTTGCTCTTCCTTTGGAAATTATTTGAAGCTTATCAGCGAATTTTAATGTTGAAAATCCCTTTATTATTAAGACACACACCACACATTCACACACACTCTTCTTACTAAATTCTCCAACATTTTCAACGTTATTACCGACAGCCGAAGTTGACGGTATTTGCATATCCACGTCCGTATTATTGTCTTCCATATCGCACCATGCACGACGCGACGTACCTATCACACAACACACGGATAGCCGTTCAAACAAAGAACCTACTCCAACGATACCTTCCGCCCCCACTTAACGCACGCGACTGAAATGCAAAAATTGCAAACAGCTGGTTGAAAGTTCAATAACCTCTGGCTCGATTCACAGGAAATCAAGCATACAGGACTTGGCTGCAGAGAAGCTAGCGGCCCGCATAGGTTTTATTCGATTTCTATTGTGGCTCGGTCGGAGTCAAGGCCGCATTTATTATGGGCGAAATTAATGGTTTCCTCTTTCAAAAATTTTAGAAGAAGTTTTGTAATTTTTTTGGGGAAGCACTGCTTTGCTGAAATAATAAACTTTTTCTATGACTATAACAGTTTTATTATGGATATTTTTTGTATTGTTTCTTTTGAGTGTCTCGGTCAATTTATATTCAATATTTTTTATTTATTTGACGTTTCTTTTTATTGACCAAAACCATTTTAACAAATTCACATTTATTTTAATAAACTTTTGTTACAAAGTTTAAAATAATTTGACCTAATAACGCAAGAGAAAGTAGTACCAAAGTTCTATTATAGGTACGCAGTAGATAACTCATTTCAATAGGATGCCCTGAATCGTTCCGGAGACATCAATGCTCGCCGAAACTGTATTATTTCGTGCGGTAACCCTCGACTCGCGAACGGGAACTAGATACTTGTATATACGGGGTGAGTTATTATATTATGACACCCACCCACAGAGTTATTTCTTAACGAAGATAGAGAAAAAGTGTAAATACAAAAAGTGGAGGGTAAGAAATACGTTTTTTTAATACCCTGTATATTGCGGGTTGCGCCAAACTAGTCAAACTATATATTTTTGAAATCAGGAAAAAAAGAACATTTGTGAAAATTATAAAAATAGAGGGTGTTCCATTTCAAAAAATCTATTTCGTTATATTTTTTAAGACATATAGGTAGGCATGCGATAGTCGTTTGCTTTTTTCATTACAGATTCTGGCGATCTAAAAGAAACCCTAAATTTTTTATATTTACACTTTTTTTCTATCTTCGTTAGCAAACACTGTTGGTGCGTCAAAATATAATGACTCACCCTGTACATTTTTGAAACAAGTCAAAAAGTAATTGTCATTTTCTTAAATTAGGTTATCAAAAAGGAGCTAAATAATTTCTTCTTACTAAACACATAGCCACACAAACAACCGGGTTTTTCATAATCAACGAAATTTGGCGGAAACAATATAAATAGCAAAATAGTGAGTAACTAAAATTTTTTTTTTTTTGACAAATAGTTGCCGTTTTCAGAAATTAATAAAAGTTAATATAGCTGCCATAGAAAAATATATACATGAGGGGATAGCCGCCAAATTATCTTTGGCAAAAGTCTGCGGTCGCTACTCTCCTCTGCCCGCAACACACTTGGCAACATTGCGCGTTAATTTCTCGGATGAATGCAGGCTTTTCAAAATTTTTTAGGGGGGCTTAAACGTTGCCGTGCTTTGTCCGATCTACTGGGTAGTTATATTGATCTATTGTATTAAGGATATTTTCTTATATTGACATATATGTAATTTTTTGCTAACACAATATTGAAATAGTTTATTTTTAATATTTATAGGTATTAATATTTATAGTAATACTTAAACAATTAATAAAGTTTAATGTAGGTTTGGTAATTAAGAAATAAAGAATTTTTCGCATTAGTTGGCCGAATGTCAATATATTTTTTGCAAATATTAAAATTGCTTATTAACGTCAATTTTCTTACTATCTTTTGTTGTTAGGAATAGCTACCAATAAAGCCGATCCAGGTTTTAAATATTGTTTATGTACATTATATATAATTCGTTTGATCGAAAAGCTCCCAATATGCCCATAATGAGTGCAAATTAAGAATAAAATGTTTTTATTAGAAAGATAATTTCAAAAAAATCTAGCCAAAATTGGAACTCGCTATTTTCAAAGTGCACTTTTTCGCTATCCTTCGGACGGCGCGGTATTTCTGTAGGGCTTGCGCAATTCACAACAAGAAATTATTATTTTTAATGAATGTAGTTTAAAAATATAAAATGTTAACACCATACACATACAGGATATAATTATTTTGTTTTACTTACTAAATTTTCAAATAAATAAGAATAAACATTTAAAAAATTTCTAAATCTCTTACTTTCTGTTTTATAAACCTGATAATTTCCGTGGGGTGAATGTTTTGAACTTTTTTGTTCTGTTTTCGTTTTAAAAGTGCACGTAATTTTTGATAGATTTCAATACTAATATTTTCTTTAATAGCAAGCGAACTATTAACATCGAGTAATGTGCCCATAATGAGGAAGATTTATACTTTTCTGACATCTCTTCAAATAGGCAAGAAGGACATTTTCCGAAAATGAATTAACATTCTTTTAACTTCTCCACTCCATAAATAGCTTATACACCATTTCTTATTTTTTCCTTGAATTACTTCCTTGGTAATAATTCATCCGAAGTGATTTTAGTTGCTTCAATATTATTTCCCGATGTACTATCAATCTCACTTTGATCGCTTAAACTCATTTTAAGGGAAATTAAATAACTTTTAAGGAAAAAATTTAGGAAAAACAATTTATTTTAATATTAATCTGACAGCATATTATAAAATTATGGCGTGGGCTGACGTGCCGATTGTGCTCTTTTGTTTTTTCATGGCATTCATGATGAACTGTTTAACCGCGGTTTTAGATACTGTACGATTATTAGGCATTACAAGCAGTTAAACGAAGGTGTTTTGTGATTAGTTACAGCCCATGAGTAATAAACTCAATGTCTATTATCCACAGCACAGGTAATCAATAACATTATCTAACTAAAATCATTTTTGTAATAAAGGAAATTATTTGACAGTCATAGAAAAACAGAATTTCATTTTCCGAGGATAATTGTTATATAATTTATCGGCAACATTGCCGCATTATGTCTTGTCGCAGCCAAATTATTGAATATTTTGCGATTTTTTTAGAAAAAAAAACGGGTAGATTGAATTTTCGTTTAAGTAAAAATAGAACACATTGCTACGACCGTTAAATAGTCCACATCACACGTTTCTTCCCAAGATCATTTAAGACCAAACCTTCCTGACCCAATAAGGATTGTTGTTAATAACAATTGTCCCCTCCATTGTTGCGAAAACGAAAAATATCACTCCATAAAATTTTGATTATATTCCGGTGAATAAGGTTATGATTTTCGTTAAAGAAATAAATTCTTACCCTGTACGGACACGTCTGTATTAGGCAAATTAAATTTAAATGGATAGGCTTTACATTTTTTTAGTAATTATTCACTAATCCCTACCTCATTTGCAAATCTGCGAATTGGTACATGGGACTTAAATCCAACATATGTTAAAATACCAAATTATACATTTTCCTTCGGTAAGAGTGATTATAATACCTAAGATTCGAGGGGAATTTTATTTTTCCCATGTTGACAATGATATTACCTGCGACATTAATTCGAGAACAACCCGCATCAAGTCCAAAATTTTGAATGGTATTGCCACGTCTATGGCTCACTGTGATTAGTTTTCACAGAGGGGTAAGCGTATACTCAGATAGTAGCAATAAAACGCATTATTAAAAACATCAGGTGCGGGTTATATTGTCCAGCTTAGATTATACAATTACCATAGCAATAGGATGCGCATTCTCTTCACCCGAAAAAAACCAGCCCTCTAAAGTGGCCTCTCCAATAGTACCAAAATTAAGAGAATATTGAGGATACGTTCACTTGAACTTTTAACCCCAAAGTGCCGATACGGTTTTAGATGATTATTTACTGCCTTTATGAGTTATGGGTAGTATTTTGGAAGCGTGGTAGAGGGCTTTTCCCAGAAGACCAGATCAAGTCTGCCGACACCATGATTCCCACCGATATTTATATTAGAAAGAGTGCTTGGCAATCTGCAGTTACCTATCCCAAGGTCAAGTTTAGTGAGCGTGTTTAGATAAACTGTTTATACTTTCTTATAAACACTAATAGTATAAGCAAATAATGATCTGAATTTACTATAGTCTTATACACCTTATTTTTAAAGTTTTGTACAAATATTAGTAGGCCTTGCAAGCCTGACGTAGCAGCCTCTAAATAAAGATTAATGTTTTACCCTAGTCGAGGAATTACATTTTGTGTCAGGGAAGATAAACTATACTTGAAGGCTTCCTAAGACTTTTTACCTAACAACTTGAATAATGTAGTTTGTTCTTATTTTCTAAAAAATGCAGTAATTATTCAGAATTTCCCAATTAATCTACTTTTGAAATAAACTGCTCATCAAAAAGATCGACCAGCTCATTTTAGTCTTTTATGCAAATTGATTTAACTTTTCTTAAAATCAAACTTTTTCATGCCAGTTTTGAATTATAAAAGCCCATCTTTTCTCCTAAAATCAGGTATAAATGCAAAAAGTTTGAGTGTTTATCATTTTAACAAAAAAAAATTATGCAGTTTAATATAGTCAGTCACCAAAAGTTTTTAATAGTTGTTTACATACAAGCTTTTAATAGGAGTTGCTTTACTACACATACAATTTTGCTATCACAATTTTTAATATGCTATATCTTGAAAATGGCTTAATGGTTATTGGCGAACTTTTGGAATTCAAAGGCTTATTCCAAGAAGATTTTCCATGACCGAAGCATTTTTCTTCGGATTGAAATTTTCAAATCATAATAAGACGAAAATTGCTATCTGCCGAAAATGGTTTAATGTATTTTAAACGCAATCGATAAAACTTTTTAGGAGTATTGATTTGAACATCAAATTTTTAATTTTTTAAGCAATAAAAACCATTGCTGCTCAGTTCACAACAAACATTATTTGTCCCATTTGACAAAAGTACTTCTTAGTATCTACGTTTTATTTCTAGTTGACGTATTACAATTTATTTATTAATACATTTAAAATTTTAATGACGCAGAGCAACGCTTTAATCATAGAAAATCCTCTTGAAATAACTCTCAGAATTTGAAAAGTTCCGTCAATAATCCGTAAATAATTCTAATTAACTTTAAGAAACAAGTAACAAAATTACTGGAGATATTGACATTATCTCATTTCCTTTAATTTAAACTTAACTTTAAAAAATAAAAAACGAAGTTTTAGACATAATCAGTGTAAAATCTATTTAATTGAAAATCACTTTAAAATAATGACAAAAGTAAATTTCATTCAATCATCCAATTGCTTGTTGCAAAATAATTACAAAAATATTGAAATAATAAACAAGTATGAATAAAATATTCTTACTTGTACACATGTATGAATAAAATATTCTTACTTGGTCCATTTTTGTACTTAATTGTACTTCAATATTTAAACAACACTTTTTACAATAAGATTAATATATTATAGTCAATCAACAAGTTTGTTACTTAAGAAGAGCTAAACGAAGATCTTGTTTTGCTTAAAAATAGACAATTCACTTTGTCTCCACTTTACTTCACTTTTTAGAAATGCTATTAACCTTGCATGTAGTAATTATTAAAACGGCTTTTACTAGGAACAAAGAATGAAATGCACTCCACCTGAATTATATTTTTCACTGATAATTCACCTTGCTTTTATAAGGCTAGAAATCAATCATTTTTTTTAGATTTCACTTCAATCCTATTATAGATAGGTATTAAATATATATATATATATATATATATATATATATATATATATATATATATATATCCTAATTTTTCTTGGTTTGAGGTCAATACATTAACAACAAAATTAGTATATAGTTTTAAACATATACTTCGTTTCTAAGGTGACGTTTCGACCATATTTTGGTCTTTTTCAAATCTAAAATTTGTTTAGCACTATTTTTTTGAGTTTATAAAGTATTAAAAATTTAGGACTTACCATAGAACGTAAAATAGTTGAATAAAAGTATACATAATCCACATATCTGACTTATACTACACATATTTAATTTACATTTAAAAATATTGTGGACGTTTATTACAGACAAATTACAAGCGACTGAGCGAACACTGTTACAGTAAAGATATATACAATTTATTTAGGTTGTTTATGTCTTTCTTGTCAATTATGGCGTTTTTGTTTTTTTGAATTTCAGCCATCTCAAAAAATTCTCTTTTTTTCAAACTGAGGTTCGGATTTTAATACTTTCTTGACTTTTCAGTCCAATATAAACACCGTTACAATTATTGCAAGGGATCTGATAGACTATATTGCTTTTTTTATTAACTGGCGTTTTCGATTTTAAGTTGCTGAAGTTCTTTGATAATAAGTTATAGGCTTTGTGACTTGTCGTGAAGTTATATTTTTTAAAAAGGTTTTGAAATTGCTGGGATAAACCATTTATGAAAGGCAGAGAAATGTATTTTGTTTTAGGTAGATTTGATGTAATAATGGCATTTTCAGAATTGTAATATTTATGTATTCTGCTTTTAAATAATTTATTTACTAATTTTTTAGGGTACTGATTTAGATTTAATGCTGCTTTAGCCTTTTTAATTGCTCGTTCTCTGAATTCAAAGTCGGACAGCTTAATTGCCCGATCTGCCAGACCAATAATTACAGATTTTTTTTGAGACATTGGGTGACAGGAGCTGAAATTTAGGTATCGAGAGGACCAAGTTGGTTTTGTGTACCATTCCGTTATAATTTTATTTCCTATATGAAGTAATGTTAGGTCTAAAAAATTGATTTTGTTGTTCTCTTCGCTTTCAATTGTAAATTGTAGTCTTTTATGGTATTGATTAAATGGCTTTAAAATAATTTCTGTTTGGCCAGATGGGATTGCAGTAATAAAAAAAATGGTATATTAAAATTAAACTACGAACAAGTGGAAGTATTAAAATCCGAACCTCATTTGAAAAAAATAGAATTTTTTGAGATGGCTGAAATTCAAAAAAACAAAAACGCCATAAATGACAAAAAAGACATAAACAACCTAAATAAATTGTATATATCTTTACTGTAACAGTGTTCGCTCAGTCGCTTGTAATTTGTCTGTAATAAACGTCCACAATATTTTTAAAATGTAAATTAAATATGTGTAGTATATGTCAGATATGTGGATTATGTATACTTTTATTCAACTATTTTACGTTCTATGGTAAGTCCTAAATTTTTAATAAATTATAAACTTAAAAAAATAGTGCTAAACAAATTTTAGGTTTGAAAAAGACCAAAACTATGGTCGAAACGTCACCTTAGAAACGAAATATATGTTTAAAAATATTTACTAATTTTGTTGTTAATGTATTGACCTCAAACCAAGAAAAATTAGGATAAATATTTATTAAAAAAAAAGGTCAAAGAACACAAAGCAAAAAATATATATATATATATATATATATATATATATATATATATATATATATATATATTGTGTGTTACACTGCTTTAACCGCAAAAAAATACCGGATTTAATGAGCTATAAAAATATGGGGAGTCCAATTTAAAAAATACATGTACGGGCTATATGTCAAAAACACTAGTCCAAAGAAAATGTTACGCCACCCCACTTGATTTTACATCAAACGCGTGTTCAGATTTTATGTATCTGCGGTAGTAAATAAACTAAAGGAATATTATAAGTAGCAAAATTTGATGATGATCTTGTGCCATTATAACCTTCTGAAAAAAAGAATGTAATGATGAGCAGTGATGGGCAAATACCGGGTATATTGAAATTTGGGTATATACCCAAGGTTTTGTACTCGGTATATACCCAAGAGGGTATATACCTGGTATATACCCAAGTGTACTTACTTGGTTAATTTAAGGTAATCTAACAAATTTTAACGTTTTGTTGTTAAATTAGGACATTCAAAAAAGTGGTTGAATAAATCGAAATAAAAATCACAAAATAATGCTATTAAAAATGAAGATAGTATAATGAAACAAAAACGTAAGGCAGGGAGTAAGAAAAATACTAACTACTGACACTGATAATTCACCTTGCTTTTATAAGGCTAGAAAGCAATAACTTTTTTTTAGATTCCACTTCAATCCTATTATAGACTATTGTACATAATTAATACCCTACATAACTTGGGTAGAAAAGTAAGACACAATTTTGTCTTTTATTGCATTTAACTCATGCACTGTACATACATAGTACGATAAAAAGAGAATTGCATAGTACCAAAGTACCCCTATGGCAATCACAGCATTTGAATCTGTGCTGTCTGCCCTATTTTAAAATAAAACAATGACTTACGGAGGTATTCTATCTTTGTGTTGCTGCCACCTTTTTTTAGGCCAATCAGATATACAGAGGTAGATGTTAACTGTTGAATACAACAGAGGTTAGTTTGTGGACATTGCCTTCTAAAAAAAATACATGAGGAATTCATTAGGCTGATTTATTAAAAGTTATTCCATTAAAATTGTATCGATGCGTGTAATTAAGCAAAGTGTATTCTTTTTAATTCCCAGAACTGAAAACGGGACAGATAAAACTTTTGTTGCGTTAAATAAGCAGACAGTTTTTTTGTCTGGCTTCGCTGTTAGAGATGGAAGCAAAAATTATTCTGCGAACGTAAATGTTAACGGCTGGCTTTGTGGTTTGATAAATATAGCGTTCTGATTTAATGAGTCGTAGTTTGGAATATGTTTGAGACAATTTCGCATTTAAGCAGGTTTTTGATATTTTATTTACTTTGTTTTATAAATTATTTCTTTTCATATTTAAGGTGTTTCAAAAACAGCATTTCTGAACATAATAAATAAAGTATTAAGAACCAAAATGAAAAATTTTAATAAACATGTATACGATTATTTCGAAGTTACTCCATAATACAGAACACATAGTCGTATGGCCGAATAATGAGAAAAATTTTTTTTTCGAAAATATGTACAAAAAATGCCTAAAAGATTAATGTAATAGTCGACTATAATACCTTGATAAAAATAATGATTTGTTATCAAAAGAGTTCTGAATAAAATAATGTCGTGACTCCGGCAATAGAAGTGTCACTTCTGTGTTTTTGATTAAAACAACATTGGGACGTGTGGTTTTATTATAGATGCAGTTTTTTATATCAAGCCAAAAACAAGGCCTAACCAGGGCTAACCAAAAGAACAGTCCGATTTTTAAAACACGATTGAATACAAAATTGTTTTGATAAAAAAAATACTATAAAAAAATTTCATCGAGATGGAACCCAAGACCTCCGCAGTGCAAGGCAAACGCTCTATACCGGGTGTCAACGAATCTATTAGACAGGCCATAACTTTTAAAGTATTTGATGTATCAAAACGAAATTTGGTGTAGGTAAATGGTTCATAAAGGGGAGAGTTTTCTCATATTTTTCAGTTTCCAGTCAACGTCAAATGACTCCAGTTTCGATTTATTGAGTGGAACACTCTATATATTTTTACATTTTTGGATTCCAGAGACAATTCTGAATTAGAATGTGATATTTTAAAAACTTTTTACGCCTACTTGATTTTTAAAAACCATTTTTAAAATTGCATCTAGGTAGCCATGACCGCACGCAAATTAATCTAAGAACCTGAAATAATGAAAGAATAATACAATCGCTAAGTTTTACTGATTAGTCTGATAGCTAGGAACGAGAGAAGTTGATAACATCAAATTTTTGTGGCTAACTTTTTTTTCAAATGGCGACCTTTTTTAGACAAGCTCTTTTTGACAAGAGGAATTTTTGCAAATCTAAAGGTACTAACTTTTTTGAGATTGGAATAAAAATAAGCTCAAAAATTAAATATTACTATAAAAATTACTCGATAATCAAGTATTTACTTTTATCAAGTGTGCCATGGATAGCCATGCTGAATATTAAGTAGGATTTTTTGTTTTGACAGTGACACCTATTCTTTCTGAGTAGACATAAGATTTCCTTATTTTTATTGATTTTCAGTATTATTTTTGTTTTCAAAAGTCAAAATAATGTATCGTGTAAAAGTCGACATGTTATTAATATTTGGAGAATGTCATAAAATTCAAGGAATGCTGCTGAGTTGTATGCTCGGAGATACCCCGACGGGCAACATCCGGTCCATCACTATTTTCCGTATCTCGGGAATCGTTTTAGGCATCAAGAAAGAAATCAAGTGGCGGAAGGCAGATTTATTATAAATGGAGAAATGGAGATTAACGTTCTTGCTATGATTGAAGTTGATAAAACTGTTTCTTTAAGAAAAATTAATCACGAACTGGGTTTAAGTCATGAATCAGCTAGAAAAATACTAAAGAAACACGGAGTTCAAGCTATCAAGTACTAGTTACACCAACATTTGTATCCTGACGATGGCAATAGACCGGTATTGTTTTGTGGTTGGTTGCTCCAAAATTGTAGAAATGACCCAAATTCTATCAACTTTATCTTACTTTCTGAAGAATCCAGATTTACTAATAATGGCATGTTTAACAAGCAAAATCAACATGAAATGAGAGTAGGAAATTTTCAAGAAAGGTTTGGTGTCAATGTCTGAGCTGATGTCGTTGGTAACAGAATAATTGGACCAATTTTATTTCAAGGCCAATTAACAGGGGTTAGATACTTAGGCTTTCTCTAAAATGAAATTGAGCAATATCTTAGAAGTTTTACGCCGAATTTACTTCCAGCAAGATGGAGCACCGTCACACAATACCAGAGAAGTTCCTAATTATTTAATTAAACATTATTATAATAAAGTTATTGCAACCAATGGCCCAATACAGTGGCCTGCCCGTTCACAGGATCTCACTGTTCTCGATTTCTTTATTTGAGGATATGTTAAAAAAATAATCTATGTAACAGTCCCAGCCACTCTTGAATTCTTAGAAGAAAGGATTGTACGTGTATTTAGAAGTATTACGTCTCAAATGCTGCACAACGTGTTGAGAGAACCAATTGAACGAGCGGAAAAATGTCGTGAAAACAAGGAGGAATGCATTTTGAACAGCTACAGTGAACTCGAATATTGTGCTTTTACATTTTACAGCGTTATTGAAGTTAATTAAAGTTATATTTTTATTTAATACTTAATTACCTATTTGTTAGCCAAAGATACAGATTTGTACGCCTAAATTTGTTGACGATATCTGAAGAGGGGCACCAGAAAACTGTATAAAAAATGCTGTTCCGAGCGTTAGGCGCATAGGCGTGCATTCTTTTCATTAACAGAGATAGTCTGGGCAGACTTTACGTGACGCATAGATAGATCCAACGTAAGTAATCTTGATCAACCAACTGTTGCAACTAAAAATCCTACTAAATATCCAGCATGGATATCCATGGCACACTTGATAAAAGTAATATTTAATTTTTGAGCTAATTTTTATTCGAATCGCAAAAAAGTTAGTACCGTTAGATTCGTAAAAAAATCTTTTTTTTAAAAAGTGCTTGTCTAAAAAGGGTAGTCATTTGAAAAAAAATAGTTAGACGCAAAAAATTGTATTTTATCAACTTCTCTTCCTAAGTAGCACATTTAATCATGAGTACGTCATTGTTACCACAAGTATTTTCGTTGATGTAACCGGAACCTGGTGTCGTCACGTTTTGTTTAAGCTGAGACTACGTAGTCATCACCAAAATGGAGAACAATTTTAGCGTAACTATTTCGTGAATAACATGTAACTGTAGTTCCATTTAAGTAGCCGAATAGTAATAATTCAACCAATTTGTTACTTCCTTATCTCTCTTTTTATTTAATCCATTTTAAAAATATGTATGGTTCTTTTTAATACAAACAAAACAGTTACATTACAAACACTCAAATTGGGAATATGGTGAAGAGCATATAGGATACGTTATTGGTTCTTTAGGTAGAATACATACGTTTTACATAGTTTTCTAGCTATGCTAAGGACCTAAAATTAAAACGCAGGTAATTTGTCTGGTGAATATGCTGTTGATAGTAGCAAAAAAATTAGGCGCCTTTAAAATTCCCTAATTTTCAATAGATTTTGGTCAAATATATTGCCCAATTAAGTCTCAAAAATCTAATTTTTGATTTGGTTTAAATAGTAATTATCATTATACAATGTGTCCCAAATTTGGCTTACATGCATTGCTATCTCGTAAACCGCTATAGCTACAGGGTGGGTTAAATTAGGAAAGTTTTAGAGAATTTTATTACAAATTTGATGACGTTTTGAAGTTTAGGATATCTTCTGTGGTTTTCAAGATAATTGGGAAAAATCAAAATGGTGCATTTTCAACTTTTGCCCGTAGCTTCTAAACGACTCGTATTATGGTTTTATGGTTTATACATTATTAGGGCACTTTTATTAGAGGAACATTATGCAGGTAAAACGAAGTTTCTAGCTTCAATTGTTTTTGAGATATTGGCATCAACTTTTTATTTTCTTACCGACGTCATATTGGATTATTGCATTTTTGGAAAGATCTTTTTAAGAGCTTTCCAATGATGTATAACAAGGTAAGATTATTATTTTTCTTGAGCTCTAAAAACCAAAATAATTGTTTTTTTTAAGTAGGCTTTGATTACGCATGGCGGCCATAATGAAACAAAAGAATGCCGCATGTCAACAATCATTTTGTGTTCCTGAATAGTACTTGTTATCATTTTCTCATTGTGCCGAGTTTTTACAAAGTTTATTTGAGTTTCTTATACTACTTAAAATGGAGGGTAATTATTCCAACGAAGAGAATTTGGATATGATAGAACTTTATTTTAAAGCAAATAGAAATACACAAGCAGCTGCGCGTTCATACGAAGAACAATTTCCAGACCGACATCAACCAAGCCAAAGGCATTTCAGATTTCTAATTGTAAACTTGTTAGCTTATGGGTAAAAATATTAATTCAACCATCTATGTTTCAGATTTTCAACTAAGATATTATACTAATAGTGAATACCTAGTGACTAAAATGTAACTATCACACTATTGAAAATACCTAAACTAAATTTAAATTAACACATAAAAAAAATATAAGTTACACCACATGCCTCCCTCCATTTTCCACACATTTTTGACATTTCTCCAATACCTTCCGTGTAACCCTTCTTAAGGTGTTCCTGTTAATATTAGCAAAAACATCTCGGACTCTGTCTTCTAGCTCTCTGAGACTTTCTGGCGGAGAAAATTCGTAGACCTCATTTTTTGCGTATCCCCATAAATAAAAATCGGGAGGAGTAATATCCGGTGACCTTGCCGGCCAAGCAACAGGGCCATTATTAGCGATAATATTTTCCCCGAAAGTATTTCTGAGGACCGCCATCACCTCTCTGGTACCGTGAGCCGGACAGCCATCTTGTTGGAACCAAATATTTTGCAGGTCGTTTGGGGGAACAGAATTTATAACTTCTGGAATAATTTGTTCCCGTAATAGTTGCAAATATCTGTTACCCGATAAATTTTCTTGGAAAATGAACGGCCCAATCAAACGGTTATCTAAAATACAAATTGTTATGAGTGATTTAAAGCAGAAGTGCATTGTTTGGAATTACCTATAATGCCACACCACACATTGAACCCAAATTTTGTTTGTAAACGTCTTTCTTCTAAATTATGAGGATTCTCGGTGCCCCAGTAATGAGTATTATGTTTATTGAAAATTCCACAGTTTGTAAATCGTGTTTCATCTGTCCAAAGTACTTTAGAATGAAAGTTGGGTATTTGCTGGCATTTGTTGATGAACCATTCACTAAACGTGATTCTTCTAGCAAAATCATTTACCTGAAGACCCTGTACAATAGTAGGTTTATAGGGATGAAAGTGAAGTTTTTTCAAGACTCGTTGGACGGTTGATTTGGGAATTGCCGTTTGTTCTTCAATCTTTCTTACTGAGGTTGTTGGGTTGTCCCTGACACTTTCTATTATAGCTGCGTTTCTTGCTTCATTATCTATTGAATAGGTCTTTGGTTTCGGTTTCAAAAAAGACCCGTAGGCTAACAGGTTAACAATTAGAAATCTGAAATGCCTTTGGCTTGGTTGATGTCGGTCTGGAAATTGTTCTTCGTATGAACGCGCAGCTGCTTGTGTATTTCTATTTGCTTTAAAATAAAGTTCTATCATATCCAAATTCTCTTCGTTGGAATAATTACCCTCCATTTTAAGTAGTATAAGAAACTCAAATAAACTTTGAAAAAACTCGGCACAATGAGAAAATGATAACAAGTACTATTCAGGAACACAAAATGATTGTTGACATGCGGCATTCTTTTGTTTCATTATGGCCGCCATGCGTAATCAAAGCCTACTTAAAAAAAACAATTATTTTGGTTTTTAGAGCTCAAGAAAAATAATAATCTTACCTTGTTATACATCATTGGAAAGCTCTTAAAAAGATCTTTCCAAAAATGCAATAATCCAATATGACGTCGGTAAGAAAATAAAAAGTTGATGCCAATATCTCAAAAACAATTGAAGCTAGAAACTTCGTTTTACCTGCATAATGTTCCTCTAATAAAAGTGCCCTAATAATGTATAAACCATAAAACCATAATACGAGTCGTTTAGAAGCTACGGGCAAAAGTTGAAAATGCACCATTTTGATTTTTCCCAATTATCTTGAAAACCACAAAAGATATCCTAAACTTCAAAACGTCATCAAATTTGTAATAAAATTCTCTAAAACTTTCCTAATTTAACCCACCCTGTAGCTATAGCGGTTTACGAGATAGCAATGCATGTAAGCCAAATTTGGGACACATTGTATATCTTATTATAAAGAGTGATTCTTTCTTTAACGTGATATTTAATTTGTATGCATTTTTAATCTTTATACTCAGAAAAATAAACGTCATAGATAAATATTTATAGGGGAGATGAAAATTAACAATGGCGTTCCATTGGACTTTTACTTTTAAGTTACCTGCACTTCTTTACTGAGAAAATTACTTTAAATCAAGTTTCTACGACTGCCCACATCCGCTTTTAAAGTTTTGGATTCTTTAAATACGCAACTGTCACTTATACCCAATTACTTTAAAGTCTACTAGTTATCTACATTTCCTACGTTCCCATTATTACGATACTATATATTATTAACAAGCGGTTACGATTTGCAAACATTCCGCCGGTTCTTTAAAATTTAATGCGTGGTGCGCGTAGCGTCGTAGCATGCGCAGAGTTGCGGTAATTGAGTCACTTCTGTAATTCTGTCATAACCATAACCCTTTGTTTGGATTTATTTTTCGTCTCCTTAAAATACCGCTTTATGTTTTGTTTAGGTGTGACATAACCAGGTTGTGATATTTTTAATTTTCTATAGAGTGTAGATGAATGACGAAAGCTAGTTTTTTTTCTAAAGGTTTAAATGGGCGCACACATATTATCGTTGGTTTTTCTCAAATATAACTAAATTAATTAACTTTAGTACATTAATGTAAGAAAACTGGATCAGCTAAAATATTAATTAATGAAAGTATTATTAATTTCAGTGTACAAGGAGTAATATGCCCCACAAAAAAATTCGAAATTTAAATTTCTCGCTTTTTTGTAAATGTAGGGTTATTTTAATGTTTTACTTTATTAATCTATTCGAACTATCTAATGCAAACTTACTTTTTTATTTAGGTTTTTAACAAATAACAATATTTGTGCAAGCGATAAATGAGAGTTGTCTGCCAAGTGAATTTACTGATGTAATATGTACTGAAGAAGGCGTACAAAATAAAGTTTCTTTTATGCTAATCTTTCAGAGGTTCTGCCTCATTTAGGTGCTGAATGAAGTAAAATATACACTAAGAAATGAAACAATATTCCCTTTTATAGGAAAATAAAACCAAAAGATAATAATGTGCAATATTTAATAACTTTTCTTGGAATAAACTTAAACTTAAGACATTTACTGTCATAGTCATTTACAAATTCATCACAAACACTTTATAATTATAAACACCCAAATAACAAACCTCATAAGAAATTCACGTAGGCAAAAAGTAAACAAAACGATTTTAGCAGCAATATGGCCGAACATTGTCGCCTCTGTTCTTGTAAGTGAGTGTAGACCGAATCTCGTAACAGCGCCCCCTATCTCCGGAACCTCAAGTACAAGAGGTAATAGTTTACTTGTAGTAAATAATTACTGTAATTCTTACTTCAAAGTTACAACACAAGAATAGCGACTGGTAATAGCCAGTTTAAAGTAACATTTTCTACTTTGCAACAGCTCATTTCACTTGACAGTAATACGTTATAGGAGTACATTTGAACGTAATGGAGTAGTCTTTGCAAGGAAGGTATTGATACTTAAAAGTTGTAATTTACTAAACAGATGAGAAACAGTAACTTCAAATAATTACTATTATGTCACGAAAAATAAATGACGACCTTGGAGTCAATTCCGTAAGTAGTTGCTTGGCAAGAGTTATTATATACTTACTTTACATGGAAAATTACTATAAAGTATTACTCGCAGTAACCAATACATACATAATACTTAAAAACGAGTAACCCAAAATGTTTATTGATATATAGTAAGATTATTAGTAATAAATACGTAAATACTCTTAAAGTAGTAGCAGAAATAGCTACTTTAGTACTAGCTGGATTGTTCCTAGTTATCAGACTAATCACTAAAACTTAGCGATTGTATTATTCTGTCATCATTTCAGGTCCTTAGATTAATTTACGTCCGCTCATGGTCACCTAGATGCAATTTTAAAAATGGCTACAAAAAAATCAAGTAGGCGTAAAAAGTTTTTGAAATGTCACACTCTGATTCAGAATTGTCTCAGAAATCCAAAAATGTAAAAATGTACAGAGTATTCTGGTGAAACCGGAAGTGACCTGAGAGTGAAAAATATGCGAAAAATCTCCTCTGTATCAAATACTTTAAAAGTTATAGCCTTTCTAATAGATTAGTTGACACTCGATAGATGGAAATAGGTAGTTCACACCAGAAGGTAAACAACCCTTCTTTATACTTCGATATTTTCAATGAGGTCATAAATGTTACTTTAATCAAAATGCCAAAGGAACACCGTTGTTACAGGAGTCACGACCATAACATAATCATATGTTTCAAGTAACATTCCGGGCAAATAATGTAAAAAAAGGAAATTCGATCATAAAGTAAATGAGAAGCGTTTTCGTAAATAACGAATTTTTTTGCGTAAGTTCTTATTTTTAGTTTCATACTTTATACGCTCCCTTTTTGCCTGTCGTTAGTCAACCCTTATTTATTTACTTTCTTGTTTTCAGCTCAATTTTCGGGAGCATATGGCAGTGACGTGCGTATTTGTCGTTACCCTCCTCCATTACTTTCACATTACTACATTTTTCTGGATGTTTGTTGAAGGTAAGTGTTACATTTTCATGTGCATTTTAAATTTATATACATTTTACAGTAAATATATCATATGTAATATACAGTTTTATTGTAAGTAGAGAAAAAATAGGTTTGAAGACAGAAAACGTTTTTA
Organism: Kuschelorhynchus macadamiae; assembly: GCA_030620095.1. Lineage (NCBI taxonomy): Eukaryota > Metazoa > Arthropoda > Insecta > Coleoptera > Curculionidae > Kuschelorhynchus > Kuschelorhynchus macadamiae. The sequence goes on along the minus strand of JAUTXW010000780.1, from coordinate 131,746 downwards.
GAAGACTAATGGCGGGTTGCACAAACCATTTAACAAGCATTAAGCTTGGGTTATAGATTGAAAAAGTTTGCGACTTGCGTCGTCCGTTGGAGCTAAGCGTTTACGCTGGGGCTTAGCTCATCTTATAGATTCAAATCGTTTGCGCTTTGCCTCGCCTGTGGAAATAACCTTACTTTTATGTTTATATTTATCGCCTGTATGTCTAATGCAATTTTGTCTTGCTGGTTGTTAAGTTTATGTGCGTTTTTTTCTAATTTGCTGAGAATGGTTAATCAAAATCATATTAATGATGCCTAATAAAGACTAGGTATTGTCGACATATATGTGCCACAGCTGTTGTTAAACAGTAGGCGGCAAAGAAGGTAACGAATTTGGCCTATTAATCGGAATAGAAATACCCAAAACTCCTACCAGTATTTTCTTAAAATTAAAGACAATGACCCCAATCATTTTTTTAGATGAACGAGGATGTTATCTGTGTGTAATAATTTTAAATGAATTAATCCATTGCTTTAAGTTAAGTAAACTTCAAGGACGCAAACGGCGACGAAAGACGCAAATGTTTTCAATCTATAATCCAGGCTTTAACTAATCAGACGATTCAGAGTGTGACAGACCACATAAGAGTGTCAACGTCAAAAATTATTCTAAACGTCAGTTAAATTTATTACGTGATTAAAAGTTTTGTGCAACCGACTATAATTGTTTTTTTAAATATATTCTTCAGTATCTCCTGAGGAAAATCACCGAAAATCGGAGTTGAGGAACATATTAAATTCTGAAAAAATATCCCTAACATTGAAAATTTCGAAAAATCGCCATATTGCAACATCGGTAGGCGATTTAAACATGCTATTTAAGCTAAAATATAGTTACGTTGTTTAAGGTGTTTCTACAATAAAGCTTGCTGTTTTACAATAAAAATCAGAGAATGAACAATAAAGAGAGTTAGCAAATGGTCCATAATATTTACATATATCTACATTTGTTTTATTTTAACGACTTCGGATGAATAGATGCTCTTCGACTATTTTAAACTACTTGAGTTTTTTTATTACCATTATTTAAGTTATATTCTTCCACATTATCTTTACATAAGAAATCATGGTTCTTGGGATTAGACCGGCTTTTATACCCGACTTGTGCTCGCCTAACCGTGACCCTGTGTTATGATCGGTTTCCACGTGTGATGTAGACCGTAACCCGTTCGTATATAAAAACCTGGAACCGATGCTAGAACCTTGGTTTCCTTTACATTTATGAAATGGCCAATGTTATGCTGGTGTTCAGCCACAGCAGATTGAACAATTTGTTTCTTTTTAATACATCGCTCATGTTCCTTAAGTCTAGTTGATATTGAGCGTCCTGTTTCTCCCACATACACTTCTCCACAGGAGCAAGGAATTTTATATACTCCTTCTGTTTGGAAAGGTACAAAATCTTTCGAGGATCGCAAGCATTGTCCAATCTTCTTATGTGTATTGAAGATTGTACGTATCTTGGACCGCCGAAGTAATCGTCCTATTTTGTCTGTAGTGCCATGTATGTAGGAAAGAACAATACTACCTAATGGTGGCTCTTTATCATTCTCCTTTGGCGGAGTTGGTTTACTATGTCTTTTAATTGAACGCGTAATATCTTCAGTACAATAGACATTCCCTCTGAGAGCTTCGGTCAGTTTCGATGTTTCCAACGTTAAAGAATCTTGATCAGAAATCCAAATAGCTCTGAATACTAGTAAGTTAATAACCGATTTCTTTTGTGCTGGATAGTGATGAGAATTCGCGTTTAAGTATCTATTTGTATGAGTCGGTTTTCTATACACAGAATGTCCTAATGTACCATTTTCCTTCCTTTGAACACATACATCTAGAAAGTGAAATGTTCCATTAGATCGAATTTCCATCGTGAATTTGATATTATGAAGTTACTGATTAAGGTGGTCCAGAAATATGAGGAGATTATCCTGTCCATGAGGCCAAACAACAAAAGTATGATCTACATATCTAAACCAGTGCTTCGGTTTTAGTGGAGCGGATGTTAGAGCAATATCCTCAAAGGCTTCCACAAAGATATTCGCTACCACAGGTGATAGAGGAGATCCCATGGCTGCCCCAGAAGTTTGTTTATAAAAAGTTCCTTGAAAATGAAATAAGTAGATGTAAGACAAGCTTCCACTAGGTCCACTAAGTTCTTATCAAGATTATTGTTATTCAGTATGTCTGATATAATGGAAATTGAGTCGTTGACAGGAACATTTGTGTAAAGTGATCCTACATAGAAACTGACCAAAATATCTTCGGGATTCAACTGGATTGTCTTGAGTTTTTCCACGAAATATGCAGAGTTTTTAATAAAGAATCTGTTTTTCCAGTAAATGTATTAACACTGACCATTTCATAAATGTAAAGGAAAACCAAGGTTCTAGCATCGGTTCCGGGTTTTTATAAACGAAAAGTTAGAGAATCTATTTTTATAAACGAAAAGTTAGTGAATCTATTGAAATATTTAAACATACAAAAAATATAGATACGGGTTACGGTCTACATCACACGTGGAAACCGATCTTAACACAGGGTCACGGTTCGGCGAGCACAAGTCGGGTATAAGAGCCCGGCTGAATCTCTTCGAGCTCATTCAGTGTTCAGTTCTCGTGGAGTAAAGATCCCTGAAGATGCCTCGTGCAATCGAAGGTGAAACGTCGGATAGCAATTCCGATTTTACACGGTCTAATCCCAAAAACCATGATTTCTTAATTAATCTTCACAGGTTATTATTGGTTTAATAATGCATGATTCCCCAGCACACTCGCGATACATTGAAACGCAGTGGAGTCTTCTTTTTCGACATTTCCAATTTTTAGAGAAGTGGCAGGTTATCTTGCGTCGACGGTATGATATATGGGATATGATTTCCTTTGTCTACATTTCACTCCCACTTTTGAAATTGTAGGACATTTCCTTGCTACTCAAAGGCTTTACTGCCGCGCTGCAGCTAAACTTATAGTTTACTTACCCACTTCGACTGCTTAATTATATTTTTAAACCTTGTCTCATTGAGTCCATCTGCAGTTTTTCTTTCCCTGAAAAAAATATACAAGTAAATTAATTATTAACATTTTGATACTTGAACGTTACGTGTGTTTAACAAAATTCAAAATAGATGAAAAGAAATGTATGTATCCACTTTCCTGTCTACTGCTGCAATATTGTTTAAGGTCGCCATGCTTATTACTGGACCGCCTCACAGTTTCTTGTAGCTCAGAATTCTGGAGCTTACTTAAGAATGCCGAGATAGTGAGGTATTCCATCAAAGCAAGGATGAAGAGAAGATGGTCCTTCATGTTTCGTAGACCGAAGTGCCTTTTTCTATTATTGTAACCCTTTCTAACAATGTTGACATTTTCCGAAGCTAACATAAAAAGGTCTTGAGGTTGTGCCAAGACAGCGCCTTCGATGAAAACAAGAAGATCTTGGTAAAATGCATTTTTACTTTCCTCGTGAAAGGGAAGTATTGTAATCGTGAAAAATAGCACTCTGAGATTTTTTCAGATCTTATGTTCGGCGGTCTTTCTGTCTGTTCGCGGTATAGCTAAAAATCCGACTGACTTTAAATTTTGGCCAAAAATGAAGGGTCAAATGGGAGTGGCCTGGTAAAAATCCACATGTGCAAAACAATATGGCGGCCTAGTGAAATGTTAATAAAAATTATTATTAAATACTTATACAATTTATCTCATATTTTACAATAAAGTCAAGTATTATATAGGAATTAACCGGTAAATATTTGGTACGAATCCAAGATGACGGAACAAAATGGCGACTTAGTAAATTATTTAAACAATCGACCTAAAAAACTACTTAATTAGCAGATTTCAAATTGAGTGCCACAACTATTTGTGGTATAGAGATGTACCAGTAAAACTGTGATACTAATTCAAGATGGCGAAATAAAATGGCGACCAAATAAAGTTTTTGTAATCTGAAAGAACCACCCTATCAGGTTTTACATATCTTCACATTTTAGCTTCCTTAGATGCCAAAAAATATATTTTATCATATCTGTCCATCAGTCTGGCTGTCAGTGCGCAGCGTACATTAAAAACCACTCATCAGATTAACTTCAAATTTTAGTCAAACTTAAGGGTCATATGGCGATGACGTGGTAATATTTTAGTAAAATCCAATAGCCGAAACAAGATGGCGGCCTAGTGAAACGTTAAAAAGACTAATTTTATTATCCAATTTACCTCAAATTTTGCACAAAAACATGTTGTACATAAAAATGAACTGGTAAAATTTGGGTATGAATATAAGCTAGCAAAACAAAATACCGGCCTAATAAAACCTTTAAAATATCAGCCTAAAAAAACTACTTATTAGATTATTTACAAATTTTGTGCAAGCATTAAGAAGTGAGAAGTCAAAAATTAACGTAAAACAAATCTTGGATGGACTTTAAATTCTACAGAAAAATTAAATAAACTCGTACGAATCTAACATGACGTAACAAAATCGCGGTGTGTGTCTTGTATAAATTACTTATTGAATTTATTTTAAATTATGTCAAAAAATCAAATGTAGCATACGTAGAAATCGGTAAAATATTGGTAGGAATTCAAGATGATGGAACAAAATGGCGCCCAATAAAAATGTTTGAAAAGACAGTATATATATTTCCTAAATAACAATCTACTAAACTAAACTGAGACATAATCACTATTTCTAATAAAAGGAATTATTCATAACAAGAGAAGCTTCGGGTTTTTACGACTTTTACTCATATACCTACAAATAATGGTAACCCAAAAATTAAAATGTAAGGCTGTGTATTGAGTGATGAAGGTTATGGCATTTATATCTTACAGCTGTTTTCTATAAAATATAGTAAAAATGCAAAATAGTATTTTGTACGGCTTTGTATAGCATCTAGTATAATTTAAAATATTTGTATATTCTCAATCTGTGGGTACTTTCAAAAATACGATAATGGTTTAGAGGATATATCATTTATACTGCAATTCTTAAAAAATTAAACAGGATTTGAATCAGATGTCAATTTCCCGTTTATTACGAATATTTTTTTAGATTTATTTCTGAAAATGTTCGAATGATGTTCTTCTTTACCAAAAAAGCCAAACAGTTGAAATCGTTCTGCTTTTCGACTTCGGTATTTACTTAAATGTTTGTGAACATGTTTAAACGTCTAGCGTACGAGTTTCTCTGGATTTAGATGTTATAAGTGTTTTTAGACACTTCTTCTTGAAATCCCGTTGGATTTGGAAAGTCGGCGGAATATATTTGCTTTGAACGAACGTCCTGAATTTTGTATGAGACCGAACAAGACAGAGAAATATTCTATTTTCGTAGGGTTGGTTTCAATTTTATTAATTTAAAAAGTCCATTAGGGAATCCAGAATTGAGGTGATTATAAACTCTTTGTTTTCATTTAGGAAATTAGTTTGTAATTGATTAGTGTATAAAAAAATGTGGAAGTAATTTGTATCCAGCGTTAAAATGAATATATGAAGAAAGAAGGAATATTGGGATTGTAGTTGCAAAAATATAAAAAAAGACCTCTGTTATAAACAAGTTTTATTTACGCAGGGTAAAGACAACATCATACTCCTAATAATATAGTTAGTCAACCGTGGTCGTCGAGAGCTCCTGACGCTTGGAGTTTATTATGGAAAGCTTAGTTTATGAATAAACCTAGAAATTAGGTGGGGACAAGCGGTAGCGACGAGATTGAAGTAGGTTTATATTGGTTTGAATAATTGAAAACCATATATATATATATATATATATATATATATATATATATATATATTTACAATTACATCTTAAAAACCGAGTTTTTAAAATAAAAATGAAATTATAACGTATTCTATTATAACTATAATGGTAAAATTTGGTTTAGATTGGAGTACCTATCCAGAGAAAATAAATCATCAAACTGTGAAGTAAAGTTAGCATCTAGCGCCAAATAATCTGAAAATGTTTGAAAATGACCTACTTTGTTTATTATTTGTAGATTGCTACCCAATTAACAGAGAGATTGACTTAAAACTGTACAATTCTATAACTAGGTCTAAATTCATCCTATCGATTTGAAATAAAAGTTGGTACAGATGGTATTTAAACATAATGCACCACGATTTCATGCCATTAATATTTTAAACTTTTAAATAGTTGTGGCGTATCTTTTATTTAACTTTTATAAATAGATGTTAGACACTTGTTGGCGGAATAAAATGGTGCCCTAATACAATATTTTAAAAACTGCTGAATGGTTTAATTTCAAATTGTGTGCTATAACTAATTGTAGTATTGGGATCAACTAGTAAAACTGTGTTACTAATTCAAGATGGCGGAACAAAATGCGGCCAAATAAACTGTTTGTAAACGTGAAAATCACCCTCTCAGGTTTTATGTATCAATGCAAAAAAAGACATGTTTTATCAATTCAGTCGGTCCGTCTGTCAAACTATCTGTCTGTCAGTTCTCGGCATAGCTTAAAAACCACTTACCCAAATGACTTCAAATTTTGACTAAAAGCTAAGGGTCATATGGGGATGACCTGATAATATTTTTGTAAAAATCCAATATATCGGAAAAATGTTTAAAAATTAAAAAGTTGTTAGAGTGGTGTAGCATATAGGGTTGGGCTCCAATAAATTTTTTTTTAAATTGTCGACGTTTTGCAAAAATGCATACTCAGGACACATAAATAGATTCTATATCCTGCGTGAAACCCATATTATCAGTCTTTACCTATTCCATTGGTATGCAGATATTTCGCGAAAATTTTCCAGATATTAAGTTTCTAAACGGTTTTCGTTAACGACCCACTTGTTGTTATGTTAGACTGGTGTAATATTTGGGGTTAGGAGATATCTGCGGACCAGCGGACTAGTAAAGAAGGAATCTAAATTATGGATTTCATGCAGAATATAGAGTCTATGTCCTGAGGATGCAACAATAATGTTGCGAAACGTCGACAATTTATAAAGACTTTGGTTTTTTGTTATTGGATCCTAACCCCAAATAACACATCACTCTAACATAACAGCAAGAGGATCGGTAACGAAAACAATTTAGAAATTTAAAAGAATTATTACTAAAGAAACTAATTATCCAATTTACCTCAAATTCTGCACAAAATTTAAGTGTTACATAGGAATGAACTGATAATATCTTAATGAGCACACTAGTAGTGATATATATATATATATATATATATATATATATATATATATATATATATATATATTTTTAACGAAGGAAAATAAATAATTTTAAAACGTGTAAAAAACTAAAAATATTCCAAATATTTTGTTTAAGCAGGGATATACTTGACAAAACCTTAGGTAATATAATCTCTAACTATACTTTTAAATCCGAATTCCGGAATTTGTGAAAGGTTATACTAAAAGAAAGAGCCAACAGTGTCATCCCGGAAGGTTATACGAAAGTCGACTCTAATCTTTTAACAAATGAATTTTCTGATTAGGAATTTTTAGACAGTATAAGTCAAAATCAGCACGATCTGGAACTAAAAAATGATAAGGAATAGAAGCCTCTATAATATGCCAATTAGTATGGTGTCCTCGGTAAATGCAAAGTTTTTATATTAAAGTGGTTTTAATGGTACTGCTCAGAATTATATCTTATCTATTGCGAAAGGGAGTATCTCTAAACATTAGAAGGTATTACAGTTTATAATTTTAAAAAATATACATATGGATATCTACATAAGAAATATTTTACAATATAAGACGTAAACATAAAACGTAAATTTTCCATGCTTGGAACTATCAAATTTTATTTTTAGATACATGGTGGTATTTACTAGTCATTGTCTTGTTTTACATCTTTATAGCGAACATAGCGGTTCTACCATTATGTCTAATATGTACCGTGGAAAACAAGGTGTGATATTTAAATGATTTAAATTCGTGTGGTTAGCCCATGAAGTCCTTTGTGAGTTATTTATACAAATTTATACAAAAGGCGTTTCGCTAAAAGATATGCATATAATTCAGTTAATTATCTGTTTTTATGGATATTTATTAGTCAGGATACTAGTTTTAGACAAATATTATTAATATTATAAATTAGATAATAGTTTTTTTTTATTATTTTAAATCTTGTTTATTAGTTTAAAGGTTTAAATATCAGAACACTGGAATAATAAAAGGCATTTTATGATAATTTGTTAATGTAAATGTCAAAATTTGACATTTCCTCTCCTGTCAAAAAAAATTTGGTGTCAAGGGATAGATAACTGAAAAGTAAGTATATTAGATCCGCCTAGCATGCACGATATAGTTATGGTTAAACGTTAGGTTGATAAACCCTCCAGATCTGCCTTACGCAAAAAGTTTTATTGCATTCATCGAGAACGTTCTCGAGTGTTACACTAACATTATACGTTACATACACCACTTGCTCTTATAACATAATTTTAAGGGATGTGATAAACATTTTAAAAGGCATTTTTTAAAGAAAAATTTGAAGCTGTAGCGTCTCTTAATAATTATATGCCTTAATAGGTTTAAAAAACTAAAACGACAGAACAGAATAAAACAGAATATTCTTTTTCCCTCTACAATTTTTTTTCAAGTTTACTTCATTGTACTCAAAACCAAAATTGAGGTTTTTAGGACCACTGAGTTGAAATAAATTTAGGAAGCCTAAAAAAGAGTCCTGGTTTTCATATTTGACTAAGTATAGAAGAAATGCATTCATTCCTTGACATTTCTTTCGAAACTATACATTCGCCTGTATATGTTTCTGCTATGAAATAATTTTTTATTTCCCTCGTAAAAGGAAAGTATTGCAATCGCCCTCCGAGACTTTTGCAGATCTTTACAACATGTTCCCCCAATATCCGATCTACTTCAAATTTTGGTTAAAAATCAAGAATCATATGAGGATGGAATTGGTAAAAATCCAATATGGCGGCCTCACAAAATGTAAGAAAACCGAATAAACTTCAAAATTTTAAGTTTAAGTTTAAAAAATTTGTATAAAGCTCTTACTAAAATATGCTTATGTAGACTGTATTTCCAAATTTTTAATGCAAGTTACTAGTGTAACGAGAAATCCCAAACAAATAATTTTTGAAACGCTCAATTGTCGTAATATTAATGTGATTCTAATAAGGTATTGTACTTGTTTTATTTTATATGTAAAATTAAATATTTTAAAATTTTTTGGTTCATGCTACTTTCATGAACACGACAAGCAGAAGAAATTACTAAATATTTTATGGAATTTTTCTCAATTAAATAGAATTTGATATCCAACGTCGAGATACCGTTTTTTCTATTTGCGTCCCCAATATGATGTTGCTAATCTAAAGGTTAATATACCCCAGATTACGTCGTTATCTTTTATGATCGCAATTATCAAGCTTGGAACAAACAAAAACTGCAAGCCATTACCATTCTGAATAACATAGAGCTCTTTGTTTATTTAAACATGCATTCATGAGGGAATAGGGGTAGATAAAAACGAGAAATGACAATGTAACAATCATTACAAGCTCTTCTGGAAAACAATAGCAAGTAATAAGACAATGTTTAGGAAATTATTCTATAGTGACAATATTCGTTTGTACTTCTTTGCTATAATAGCTCTAATACGCTGGGCAGATTGAAACAGGTTAATGAAAAAAATAGTTTTTGTGCGCCGATCGAAAAAGAAACGCAGTTCTACAAGAAGAGAATTGATTTCAAAATTTTAAAATTTGTCAGTTTTTTGACATGTAACCTAAAAATTGACTAACCCCACAGAATGAAAGCACTTGTGTTGTACAAGTGCTGCAATGTGTTTATGAAAACTCAAGGCAAATGACACAGTTTCTTTTTTTTTTGTTTGTTATGTATCGAAATATTTATTTCAATCAGATTAAAGTTAGATATTTTCACTGAGTTACGAAAAAGCCAAAAAAAATTTATCAGGTAAATATATTATATTTTGATATAATCACATCAAGCAGCAATGAGTTTTAGTAATACAATAATAAAACAAGTGCAAGTAAAGGAGCCACTAGATACTTTTTTTAATAACTACTAACATCTGCATTTCGCAACGGGGCTTATCTGGACCTGGGCGGGACCTTCAGCCTAACGTGGGCTCCATACCATACAAAATCTTGTATCTCATATGCATCACCCAACTAAAATTTTGTCTAACCAAAAGTTATATAGAATGGTAATCAAATTTCATTAAGGTTTTTTTAGGGAAACTGGTGTTATATAAACTGCTCTTCTTGTTTCTTGTGCAACCTAAAGTCAATATTTGATTTATAATTAGTTTATAATATCTTGACAATCTATAATTATATCATACCACCTAGAAACTTTTATAAATAGCATGCAAGTAACTTTAAGCATTAAGTTACTAGAGGATATATAAGGTGTATTTTATAAAGGCATATATAACTGTTTTATATATCTAGCGGTGACCGTGGTTTGCATTTGTTATATTATTTTACTTTAGCACCCAATAAAAATACGAATAGATTTATAAATAACCTATATATCCTTAATAAATTAGCCACTAACCCTACTTTTTTGCGTTAGTTGAAACTTTTTCGATTCGTACCATAGCGAAAATACTCCAATTAGCGAAATGGTCGGAAAAGTGGTACAGATTTAAGTTTTATCACTATATGTATATATATATATATATATATATATATATATATATATATATATGTATTTTTAAAGTAATTGTTGATTTAAAAAACATACTTTTTTAAATTTTTCAACAAAAGTTCCCTGTTCTGTTTAATTGGTGAAGCTTGAATTTTAGGAGAGATAAAACATGTCATTTTAACAGTAAATTACGCCTGGCAATTATTTTTTACATTTCAAACAATAATAATACCCTGAAAAAAAGCCGAAGGGTCCATATTGTTAAGTTATGCCACTCAGCAACATTTTTAATTCCGAAAGAACAAACCAAACCGTGTGTGAAACGAAATCACATTTAAATAATAATTAAATAATAAATCCGTACAGCTTAATTGCTTCATTGTAAATTGTACTTAGTTTTCCTTTATTTACCTGAATTACCTTTCGCCTTTGACAGTTATAACAGAACAAGATGACATTAATTAATTATTGATTTTTGCTGTCAGTTTTGCTTTGTCAAATGTAAAATAATAGCACAAAATATGACACATTTAAGTATTGCTACAAAAAATGCCATCCTTACATAATAGAATAAAGCTGGTGTCTCGGGAGAGTTGCCAATTATTTTGATATAGCTAAGATCACTGGTCAGCTAATCATATGAATCATAAAGAAATAATGTGAGGAACATACGCTAAAAGATCGGCGAGGACATGTTTAAGTAACAAAACTACAACGAATGAAAATGATACGCACTTAGTAGACTTCTTAAGAAAAAATCCATTTGAAACGGCTGTATCGACGTGAAAATGCAGATTTTTGGAAAAAGGTGATACTTTTGACGCAAAAGTTTTTCAGTCTACTTGTAATTGGTAAATTCGCGACTACCAACCTACAAATTTTCGGTACGATCCAAATTACACTCAAAAACAAGCAAATTAGTGGCCTTTTTCAGTCAGAGTTTGGGCTTAGATAAGGGCCAAAGACCCAGGTTTTCTTTATTGCCCCAAAAGTTAACATTTTATGCTAATTTTGGTAATAGTGAATATAATATATGTCTTTGAAAGTAACCTAATATAAAACAAATCCTTCAGTTACGTAAAAAATCTTAATATACTTTTAAAACCACTCAATCCCTATGGTTGTAACCTAGGTAACAGGTAAAAACGAAAGTCCATATTACCAAAATATCATAAAATAGGGTTATACTCATTTGACACCGTACGGATTTGTCTGACGCTAACTGTACATCCGATGGCTTTTACGTAGGAGTTAGTAGGGTTACTTTTACAAATCACAAAATGTTACTTGGGCGTGCCATTTACAACACAGATTGTTCAATGTGCTTCCTATTGTTACGTTGTTTATTTTCGCGCAGTATGAATAAGTGTTATTGAATCTTCAGTATGATCTTCTTGGCTCAGTGGTAGGGTTCTTGACTTTGTATGGGACGCATGCGTGTTCGAAACCCAGTTCAGGTGATTTTTTTAACAAAACTTATAATTAGTACAAATGCGGTTTAACTTAGGTTAAGTTTGGTTAGGTCTATATTAAAACCAGATTTTTTTTAACAAAACATGTACTGTTAGGTGAATCTGTTCCGTTAGCATTAGGTTAGCTCACAAAGCGACAATAAAATCATAAAACCATCAATATAGCCAAAAACCATCAATAAAGCCATCAAACCACATGCCAAGTTACCTCAAATCAGATTTTGAAATACGCGTGCACTTTAAATTGGTGTGATTGGCCTGATCCGTCTGGGATTTAAGGTCTTGACCAAACAACGGTCTTCTGTCACTCTTTCGACCCCTGATCCTCCCTCCACTTTAGAGCTATCAATACTCGGATTACGATGCAGACCGAATGAATGGGATAACTGCTGGATTTAGATATATTTTATACTGGGTTTTGTATATTTTTATCTGCAAATTCGCGAATACGAATTATAAAAGACTGTGCGCTCAGTTGGATTCTAACCAGACCATAAAAGATCGTTTTTAAAAGGTTTAATTCTATGTCCCTTTATATCCGTCCGTCTGTCTATATGTTTATCTCTCTTTTCGGCTTAAATGTTGAACCATGTCCAGTTGATCTATTGTTCGGAAATTTTGTACCTATGGATCGGACGGGAGACAAGACAATAATTCGGATCTGAAAATAAAATTCAACAACTTTCATTTAACGCTGCTTTGATATTTTGTAAGCGTACATAAAACCTACAACAATGCAAAAATCTGAAGAAATTTACTTTGACAGTGATCTTGACAATTACTTAAGTTAGCTGTTCTGAAACTGAGGGGTGCGCCTCCTACGCTTCATACGGAATGCATTTTAATTAAAATTAAATGACCAATATGTGCCTGCTTTATAGTATACTGCCTATCCTGCCTTTAAAGCAGCTACAAAGAAAAAACCAATTTCAAAAAGGCAAGAAGTAGGAAAAGTAGCAGTATCCTAAGGGGTTTTGCTTTAACAAATAAATAGTTACAAAATTCCAGAAACTTTTTAATGACTTATTACCAAAATTTGATTTTTCTGCACTACTCGAAGAAAATATTTATTGTTCTTCTCGTAGACATAGGCCGATAAGTGTAAAATCACGTGGTTTTATCTCAAATATATATTTTCTTTAATTTGTTACTCCATAATTGTATTTTTTTACAAAAAACGTTTTCTCTTGAACTTAAATCAACTATAGCTGTAAAGCTGAAATTAAATTAAGTTCTTTTAATATCTCTACTAAGTAGGAGAGCTTAATTAGAAGTAACTTTTCGTGGAAATCTTCAGTATTTATATGACCATTCTCGCCCAAAAATATCGCTATTTTAGTTTTAAATTCACAGACGCGGCATGAATACCTTACCTCGTGACTTCCACCTGAAAGAAGAATAAAACAACAATGGTATTTTTAAAAAGAGAAGCGAATATCCTTGATTTTAGGCCCAGGAATTAGCGATTTTGATGCTAAAGCTTCTCAATAAGTCATACAGTGTATCCAGACTACCCCTAGAAATTCCTTCTTCACAAGTGCTTCTAATATATGTATCTTTGTGATTCTAAACAACTTGGCAGGCTAAAATACACTCACCTCACTCACTTGCAGTTGCCAAAACAGCACTGTCAACAAACGAAGGTTAGCCTTTCACTCAGTTAAACAAATACCAGGTTCCAACAATCATGAAATCGTGCACGTAAAGCAGCTGCCTTAACATGCCTGTTGATTCTTGAAATTTAAAGGCAGAAATAAACGGCATTGTGTGTACTGCTGCCTGTAGTGAGAAGTTACTTCGAGCATTAAGGTAAAAATAAATCAGGGTGCAAATTAAAGCGTGCGTTTAATTTAGTATAAAGACCGTGGAATTAACCACCACTACGATTTACGGTAACTAGAAAAAGTAGGAGCCCAAATACACTTTGACCCAAAGAGGTTCCATGCATTTACCTTTTAAACAACATGGAACTAATTTATGTAAAGAAAGTCATTAGATGGACACCAGGGACCTCTCTAACAACTAAATTCGCACTGAAACTACTTTGTACAATGCCAATAAGGTTTTTTGGTTTACTGTAAGGGCTTTGTCGAAATTTGACTCCTGCTTCCCGAAATATTTTAGTCTCTCTGCAAGACATTCTAAGGTCTAATAAATAGATTCTTTATGCAAATGCCTTTTTTAATTCGTTGGGTTTCAAGCTATCTGCAGCTAAAATTTTGAGGCAAATCACACATTCAGTTTTTTTTCACTTATTTCAATTCCTGTAAAACCGACTTTTAAGCTTTTATATTTTCGTGTTTCGATTTTGATCAAAACGGCTACTGAATGTTTGTGATGAAGCGCAAGTTTCTTCGTCATTAGGCTTGGGTTTTCTTCCAATTAAAAATCTATCCATACGAGTAAATAAATATAGAATATTTTCTGTTTGTTTGAACCCCATTTCACTCTAGTATGTAACACAATCGTAAAGATTCAACTGACACACTGACGCGCTGTCGATGCTTTAGTAGGCTTATATCCATATCCAGCAGAAAAAAATTTTGTCTTCCAGTACATATAAAAAGTTTTTTTTATGTTCTACTAGATACCGTGGTTGCTTTATGTGGGGAGAGAGAAAGTTTATTGGTGCGAAATTTAAAGACTTGCAGATCAGAAGAAGAGGGGAAGGCCTTTACTGGCAACACATTTTATAATCGGAGTGCTTTGGAAATTAAGAATCGAATAAAGTGAAAGGTCCTTGATCTTTGCAGTTTGTTAATGAAGAAATAATATGGGTCGATGCTCGCATATCCCTGGCAATAATGACTAAAGGAAGTCATAATTTAAGATAGTTCATCAGAACAGAATCCATAGTAGTTTGTGTAAAACAGAGACAGATCGCTAACAATTCGATAAGTGATGCAAGCTTCTTGTGATGTTTGGATCATCAGTCAAGCGAATATTTTCTTTGGACAGAGTCAGAGATGTTAGGGATGGAAGGAGAGGCTGCTGATTTGCGAAGTAAAGGGTATATAAATTGGCAGAAGAAAAATATTGTCATAGCTCGGAAAAGGAAACCGAATTTCTTGGTGGCTGTATTGATATGATGTTATCATCTTTCTTTTGGGTTCAAAAATTTGATTGTTAAATTGAATGGTGAGAATTATGGGAGATAATTTGTGAGACAGTAAACATGATTGTGTCTTTGCTTCCTATTCTACGATTTTAATAAGAACCTCGGTTACGGATGAAATCATTACTATACGCCTATTATCAATTGCAATCTTGGAAAGAGGTTTGGGAAATTATATGTAGGAGTGGAATGTAGTATCGTCAGAAAGTTGATGTGCAGGAGGAATAAGGTAGGTGCCAACACTGGGCCCTGTAGAACGCCTGCGTTGATTTGTAAAAGTCAGATAAATGATCATTTTGTAAAATCTCTGTGCTCGTGGAGTAATGATTCCTGAAGACGCCTCGTGCATTTAAAGGCGAAAGGTCGGACAATAATTCGAATTTGGCCTAATCCAAAGAACCATGATTTCTTTATTGACCAAAACCATGAAAGCTTCCGTTCTATATTAATGTTTTCTTCTTTTAAGACTTATAATCGGGTCTCTTGGAGAAATATTAACGATTTCTTTGAAGAAATGTTTCTGTTGGAAAAGAATTAGCAGTCTAAGTACAAAGTTTTGGAGGAAGACCATAGGCAGGAACTTTGCTAAGAAGTGCTTCATGACAAACTTGATCAAACGCTTACAATATGTTCAGAGCAATTTTGAAGTTCTCGTTGAAACGTGGTTGACTTTTTCGTTCTAGTTGTTCCAGAAGATCTGCTGCTGAGGATTTTAGGTGATGGAGGCCCTATTATCTATATATATATATATATATATATATATATATACTAACAACTAACATGTTATTACATCAAAATTATTACTAAAATAATATTGTCGTTTCCAAGGCATGCAAATAAAATGCTCTTGAAAATGCTTCAAACAAGAAGCGAAACGTCGAGCTAGTTGCAGTAAAAAAAGTTATAAAAACTTTTAGTTTAAAGTATGGTTTAAGAACATTTAAATATATATTTATATATATATATATATATATATATATATATATATATATATATATATATATATATCAAAAAGCTCAACTCTATGAGCAAAACGTTGACTTGATGTGAAAAATTGTGTTTCATTATTAATCTAGACCCAACAAAATAAGATTTCCAGGTATAAATATATGGTTTAAGAAAAATCCGTAGTTTACATATATATATATATATATATATATATATATATATATATATATATATATATATATATATATATGTAAAATTTCCCTTACCATAGGACGCTTTTAGTAACCTTGTTAGGATAGGGGCCGCTCCAGAAACGGATATTTTAGAACCATGGCCGGAATACCGTCATGGCCAGAAAATTTTTTGATATTAGGTGTTTTGAAAATATGTCGTACCTTTTTAACCCTGGAGGTAATTTTTAGAATATAGTATGGCGGAATTATTTTGCAAAAAGCTAAACTTTTGCATTAGACGTCGAGACGATTTCATCACCAGAAGCAAAGAATGGAAAGGTGCTATTGCAGAAGTGACCAAATCCAAGTTTACAAATCCCACACCCCATCCCATTCATCAGAATCATAATGCCAAATAGTATCAGATGCCATGGATCCTACAAGTTCCTGTTGCATGAGAGAGGCATCAGTAATTAGAACGTGGTCGGAGGAAGCTCGGGGAGTAGAAGTGGAAAACTGATAAGGCTCTGGGCGAGTGGGAAGAAAAAAGTTTAGTGTGTTTTCGCTATCTACTAGAGAGTAGATAAATTTTGTGATGAGGTCGGTAAGAGATTGGCTGACTGCAAAGGCCTCTGCTGCTCTACCTAACCTAACAATTCATTATTATGAACGTTAAACAATTTTACCAGAAAGAAATTCGAAGTGCTCCTTGAAGGAATTGTCTGAAGGAGAGCGATAGACACAATAATTAAATTTTGTGGAAATTCTAAGGGCTAGTTGTGCAATTTCAGGCATAATGGTGGGAGACGTTCATTGCCAAGAAAGCAAGAGTGGTTGGTTGAATTTGTAGGCATTCTTTTGGTTAGGAAGAGAATATGGTGCTTGCAGGATTGGAGAGAGTGATGAACAGAGTTGAAGTTTTTACTCAAGCCACAGATATTGGGGAATCAGAAATATCATTTTGATATTTTGACTCCGGAATATTTTACTTGAGAAACAGCCGTCATCATTTTTCATATAACATTGTTCAGCTTCTATAAAATGAGGAAGAAAAAAAATTAAATAAAACAAAGAAAGGGAAGCAAAACTAAAACCGATTCACATACCCAGGTCAGGAAAGACTTCACCAATCCTTGGAATGTGTATTTGTATTCTTATATATTGAGTTTTTGCGTGGCCTAGTTAAACATCAAATTTCCCTAAATTATTATGTTAACTTGTCTTAACAGGGATTCGAACCCAGAAATTTTCAGTTTCTAGCTGAATGCTCTGACTACATGGCCACGAAGGCCTCGGCCACAACAACCCACTACGACAATTTACCTTATTCAATTTTTTCTTAATTGATATTTTTGCTATATTGAAGGCTTCAGCGACCACAACTCCGTTTGTTTTTTGATTGATTGATTGATTTGATTGTCTCTATTTTATTAACACAAAAATTTCCAAAATATATTAAAATCGAAAAAGTCAATTTGTTTTCACTGGGATTCGGTTTCTAGCTACTTTTTACTTAATATTGTTGCATTATAAGGTTTCTATGTTCATACCTTAAGAAAGCCATGCCATGGAGTTGTTTAGAGACTTTATCCTTAAAATATGTTTCAATCATTTCAAATTAATATAGAATTACCTATCACACATCCAATAGGGGACCATCCTGTAACTAAATAAATCACAAGTAGGAAGTCCCTCCTTCCTAATAGGTAAACGTGGAAATAGCTGTGGACGTGCATTCCTGTCTTTAATAACTAATCAGTTCCAACTGTGTCCGCAGGCTTTCAACTGTATTAACCCTGAGAATTTTAAATGAAATCCTTAATGTGAAACGTGGGCTGCCGGGAAGTCAGCGGCACGAAGGCGCAAGGCAATTAAAACGGAACGACACGAAATTTAGATAGTCCTCTTATTAAATTATTGTTTTTACTTCGTCTTCGGTTTCCGGGCGAAATAAATCAATTAGGTGTAAGTAGTTTTACGGCGCTCAAGTTCTTTTCGTTGAATTACTAAGGGACTAGTGTCCATTTTTTAGGACGGAATTCAAGAAAAATTAGCATTTCATTTTTTTTTATTTGTGGTTTTTTAAAAGCTCTTTTCAACTAGCCAAAGTTTATATTTCTAGAGCCTCTGCAAATTTAAAAAAAAAATTGAAAAAATTATTATATGAGGGTGAAAGTTGCAGCACGAGCGATAGCAAAGTTTACTGAATAAAAATATAAGTTGCAGCACTGGGCCGTCGGCACTTTGAAAATCGCAAATAAAAGGCGAGCCGTCTAGATTCAAACCCCATCGACCCTGCCTCCTATTACCGAGCTGTTTAAAAGTAGTTTGACTTCGCGCTACGAATTTTTACCTACCAGAAAATTTCAAAAGTATAAATAATAACTTTAGACAAAAATTATTGAGTTGAATTTTGTCTTCGGACTAGTTTAATATTTTGCAATTACAGTTTTAAATGTTATTTAAATATAGTGAATTTAATATTAAATTGTTACTTACCTGCTAGTTGAATTTAAGGATACAATATTTTTATTATATAAATAAAAAAATCGGTAAATTTCCTTTACCCGGAACTTCCCTCGTTTTTTTCGAGTTTACTTCAGTACATAGTCACGGTATATAAGTGTTACACATACTTTTAATTTTTATTGGTCGCCATTTTATTTTATGATATTGGATTCCTCTCAAAATTTTACCATTTTCTTTCTACATACGCCACACTTAACTTTTGGGCATAATTTAAAATAATTTCAATAAATAGTTTTTACTTTGACACATCCCGCCATTTTGTTATGTCATGTAGAATTCGTACCAGTTTTTAATTTAAAGTCAATTGAATAACATTTCTTTACCATGATTTTTTAAAAAATTTATTTGGCCGCTATTTCGTTTCGCCATCTTAAATTGAAACCCATATTATCAGCTAGGCCCATTAACTCTATAGGTTGCCTAGAGCGATCTTGATCTATCCCAACTCGGTGTGAGCGATCTACGTCACTCGGCGACCGGCTTGCTTTAGCACGGCAATGTCGATATCTCTTCTGTGTGCGTTTAATTACATATATTTTTTTTTGTTACAATAAAATGCAGCCTTCAAGATATAAGTTATTATAATTTTAAACTTAGGTTTAGGGATGTTGGTTTAAATTTTAACCAAGTTTTTTTCCATTTCAAAAAGTTCGCATCGTATTTGAAAAAAATATGATGTATTTTTAAAGTTTCAACAAATATTCTTGTAAAAAGTTTTAGCTTGACAAATAGTTGTATAACTTTAGAAAATGTACATTTTTTTTATACAAAGGGTCCCAGTATTGTATTCTCGGTTTTGGAGATCATGGTTAGAGATAGAGAAAAAGTTTAAATATAAATATTAGTATATAGGATGACTTATATACTTACTTAAATAGTTTTTCATATACGAAACACCCTATATTTTATTACATTTTTTAATTGTATCTAAAATTCTACGTCTACTTCATGTATTGTCCATAGACCTAAGTTTAATTGTTTTCGAGATATTAATATTTAAAAACTTGGGATTTTCACTTCTAAACGGTTCAAATTAGAACAAAGCTGTTGCACTTTTCTGATTTAGGTATTGATAGTCTACCATAAATTTCTTCTCTTTTTCTAACCGGCACCAAGATATCAACCGAGAACACACTATGGGGACACCTTATGTATATTATAAGTATTTTTGATATTTTATTAACTACAGGTATGCTATTTGCAGTAAACACAATTGTTTAACTGTTCAAACATCTTTTTTAATAATAGGAAAAAAATCAGGTCATAATTTATGCTTAAACGGTAACAATTTTTATACAGCTTTTCGTGGAGTCTACATCAGAATGGCTTCCTTTTTTACCTTTTTTTTCCTTCGCCAGTTCATTTGAATATTTCATTCTTATAAATAACCTTTGTCTTACGAACAGTCTTGGGGCATCTAAGTTTATGTGGTTGTGTTTATTTGTAATTATTTTCGTTCATACTTTAGTCATAATTTACGTAAAAAGTCTTTTAAAATATTCACATATTATGTACACAGAAAGACGAAAATGTGTTAAAATTTTCACTTGAGGAAGTAATAAAATACTCTAAAAAACACAACTGACATCTATTGCAACGAAAAGGTTAAGCTGAAAAAGCAATAAACTGGCCGCCTTGTCCGACCGGGTAGCCAATCGACGTCACAACCCCTGCCTCACCCTCGCGCCCCCCTCTCCCTATAGCTGCTCAGCGAGGTAACCTAATAGAGTTAACGGTCCTTGTATTATCAGTACTCCGTTGGTCCTCAGATATTTCCTAACTCCAAATAATACACTACTTTAACATAACAACAAGAAGACCGTGGACGAAACTCATTTAGAAACTTAATATCTGGCAAATATCTGCCAGCCAACGGAGTATGTAAAGACTGATAATATGGGTTTCATGCAGGATATAAAATCTATGTGTTCTAAGGATTCAACAATAAAGTTGGGAAACATCGACAATTTAAAAAAAGACTTTCTTTTTTTTACTGGATCTTAACCCCAAATAATACACCACTCTAACAATTTTTTTTAATATATTACTAACTTAACTCCTTATATGACCCTTAATTTTTGGTCAAAATTCAGAGTCAATCGAGTAAGTAGTATTTAAGCTATGTCGCGAACTAATAGACAGACATATAGACCGACAGACGAAACGACGGAATTGATAAAACATGTTTTTTATACCCATCTACAGAGTAAAATCTAATAGGCATATTGGCTCATATTTGTCAAAGGAATAAAAGTTTTTTTGTCCCACTATATAGCACAATAACAAACTGGCGAGATCACGACGCCTGACCAACCGTGTATGTGCCGGAGACCCGAGCGGTACCCAGAATGTATCAGCGGGGGCGGGACGCGAGGAATAGATAATTCGAGTCAAGTGTTCAAGTGCCGCAACTTATATTTTTATTCAGTAAACCTTGGCGATAGCAAGGGCTGAAGTCACGCGAATATCGTAGTGAGACTGTCTAGCAAATCTGCTTACTTTGTATTGATTTACATACAATATCTAATATCGAAATATGTTACCCTAGTAACACTGCCATGTTATTGTTAGCAGGAAGCAATTATTTGTCAGATATGACTTTGACATTTTCTTATTTAAAATTATCAGAAATGAAATATTTGGTTTTAATTATTTGACAGTGAAAACAATGGCTACAACATCATTAAACTACGATGGTTATATTGCCAACTAACATTTCCTAAATTTTAATAAACCTAACATTTTATCCACTTTAAAAAATATTATAAAAACGAGGAACCAGTTCCTCCCAATCTGCCGTAAAAATTCTTGAAAATCATAAATTCTTCTATTTGGGTACATTCATGGTGGGAAGAAAACAAGGTGTGCGTACGAGCAAGTTTTGCTGACGTATATCGTGAGGCGTAACCAGGGCCGATTAAAATGACAGGTTAGCCATGTTTTTATTGCGTAAAGGCCTCAAAAAATTACAGTACACCTTTGCTAAACTTTGATACGGAATTCATGTATCGGTCATAATTCTGTCTTCTTTTATGATTAAGGCGAAAACAGAGACGGAAATTCGTCTATCGCTTAAAGAGCTGTTAATTATAAAATCACCCTAGACCTTGTTTATTAGTTTTGTTTTTTGTGGTTATGAGCGAACGTTAATTTGACAAGTAGATGTTAAAATATATTTTTAATTTTTTTTTCATACGTATTTGTGTGTTTTCGTCGAATTTTCGACGCATGATAGTTGCAGATCGTTAGGTTGTTTATTGAAATAAACTTATACATCGTTTGAAGTGCAGGTGTGTACCTATTATTTAATTTTCTAGTGATACATATATAATGAGAAAATTATGTAGTTCGTTAGGATTAGCATACCAAACTGTTCACTTTAAAAAATTCTAAAAAAACTAGATGATGTATGTAAATACACAAATAGTCATTAAACTGATGTAAAAGAATTCAAGATAGATTGTAAAAATATTTTTATTTGGACTAGTTCAAGTTTTACATTTTAAATAAAATTTTAAAAAATATGTTTGGTTTCAATGGTATAGTAAGTAAAATATCCTATGTGTAGCTGAATATGTTACTTAATATTCATAAGTATTTGAGTAATTACTTTGACAAAAACTGAAACCAGACGCCTGAGGCGTTACATAACACAATTGATAGTAAATAAAACACATTTTTTGCTATTATGTAAATATAATATTACTTAAGCATACATATTATATATGTTCCAATAGTTTTTATATGTACCTAACTAGATATTTTTGTTGATACATATAGATGCTGACTAATGAATATACTACAGATAACAAACAACATACATTTCATGATGGAAATTACCAAAAGAAAGAAAATATAACTGAAAATGTTTAACAGTTACCTACCCTCGAGCCTACCCCTCATTTAATAATAATAATAATAATAATAATAAGACGTTTATTAGTTACCAATAAATACAGTTAACGAATTAACTTAAAATAATAATTATTATTATGATAATAATCATGGTAACTAACGGGCCTTGTTTTCAGATTTCAGGGGACGTTCATTCCCCGGATTCTGTTGAGGCCAAAAATATAAGAAATGAAAAAGAAATTTATAAGCAGCTAGCAGTTACATTTTTTTTTTAAAAATTTGAAAAAAAAAACATAAAAGCAAAAAAGCACACACTAAAAGGAAAATGGAATGTGGATAAGGATAGGGAAAAAGGAAAGTATTAAGTTTCAAATTTAGCATTTTGTGGCATAGACAATCAATTAAACATGGTTTAGAAGAAGTAGTTTGGTTTTTCTCTTGAAAACTTTTTCTGAGTCAGTAAAATCATTTATTTTGAATTTATTTATTAAATGTGCAATTAAATAAGAAAAAGACCTTTTAAAAAATTCTTTGTTGTGTGACGGTATAGTTAATAGATTTTTTCGTCTTATATTAAGATTGTGCACATCAGTACGATAAGTTATTTTTTTATGCAAATACGGTGGAGTCTTAAACTTAAGAATTTTATAAAAAAGGACAAGAGCATGTAATACTCGTCTATTGTGCATATTTAACCAATTTGCTTCTTTTAACTTATGAGAAATGTGTTCACGTCTTCTTATACCAAAAATAAGCCTTAGACAGGAATTTTGGAGTTTTTGTAATCTATTAGCATCGGCATTATCAAGACAAGGTCCATAGATGGTGTCACAGAAGTTTAATGGTGATAACACTAGTGTATCACAAAGCATTTTCTTAATGTTATAGCTCAAAAAGTGCCTTTGCGAAAATATTGTTTTTAAGGCGGAATATCCACTTTTTAATTTAAGAGTAACATGTTCCTTAAATCTAAGTTTATGATCCATTATGAGTCCCAGATTTTTGGCAGAGTTTTAAAAATCTATTGGATCATTATTTATGTGTAGATTTAAGTTATCTAAAATATTCATTCGATTGTTTTCACCACAAAAAAGAATAGCTACTGATTTGGTTGGGTTAATCTTTAAGAGGAGCTTTTGAGTTTCACTATATAAAGTGTCCAAATCCGCGTTAATGCACCTATTGGCCTCGGCTATATCAGTACTTTTAAATAAATAATATACCTGGGTATCATCTGCGTAGCAATGATGGCTACAATATCGAAATTTATTTATTAATTGCGACGTATAGAGGGTATATAGTAACGGACCCAGAATGCTACCCTGAGGCACCCCAGAGGCAACATTAAGGGCTTTCGACATTTTACCATCAAGTACTACTCTTTGTTGTCTGTCTGACAAAAAAGAAGACACCAGTGCCACCGCAGAATCGCTAAAACCCAGACACTGCAACAAAGCCAATAATATTTCGTGGTTGACCATGTCAAAAGCTTGAGTAAAATCCAAAAGAACCAAAACAATAGCTAGATTATTATCAAGGGCTTTAAATATATCATCCGTTACCTGAGATAATGCGGTTGCACAACCATAACCTTTACGGAAACCAGACTGATATTCAGGGACCAACTTACTAATATTTAAATACTCAATTATTTGCTGTTCCATAATTTTTTCTAATAGTTTAGAGAGAACTGGAAGAATCGATATTGAACGGATTTGTTTAAATTCAGTAGGATTTTTAACTTTAGGCAACGGAATAACATTGGCTTCCTTCCATTGACCTGGAAAATGATTTTTTTCTAAACAAACATTTATAATGTGAGTTAGTGGATTAATTATAGGCAGGACAACAAAGTAAAATAAGTGTAATATTTAAATTATCAGCTCCAAATGCTTTACTCTTTATGGTTTTTAGAATGGAAATGATTGTATCTTGCGTTGTCAGCCTAAATTTAAATTCATTTAATGTAATTTTATGTTCCTTAAAATTCTTAATAAATTCTTCATCAGTTGTATATTTTGTTTTTTAGAAATATTAATTTTATTTAATTCTTGCCATGCTTCTTTATTATTGCACACTCCAAACCTATATGTTAAATACGCCTTTTTTTCCGATCTGATTGCGCTAGTAGTAAGATTTCTATACTGCTTGTATGTGTTCCAGTCCTCCCAATTTTTGGTGTTTCTAAACTTATTTAAGGTCCTATTACGAAGCCTCTGCATTAATCTAATATTAGGAGTAATCCATGGTCTGTATGGCTTATTTTTACCTCTGATAGTTTTTAAGGGAGCATGCAGGTTTATAACGTCGAATAATGATTGGTTGAAAAAATCAACTTTGCTATTTATATCCGCCATATGATACATTATGTGCCAAGGTATTAGTTCGATATCAGATTTGAATCGCTTATTGTTAACACTTTGTAAATTTCTGTATGTAAAGTTATAAGTATTAGATTTGGTTTCTCCAAAATTTATGTCGCAATAAATGAGCATATGGTCCGATATCTCAACATCCCTTATTCCGCAAACCTCGATTGAATCTATATTTGAAAAAAGTAAATCAATTAAGGACATGTTTGTATTTGATTTTCTAGTAGGTTCAGTTATATGCTGTTGCAAACCATAGACCTCAGTAATTTCACATAACGGTGCTTTTGTATTTAATTCGAGAAAGTTTATATTAAAATCACCTAGTAATAAAAGAGAATCATAGACAGTATAAAAATCGGTCATAATACTCTCAAGACGAGAATAGAATAAGTTTAAGTCACCCTTAGGAGGACGGTATATATTGCCTATTAAAATTTTTGTGTTGTTTACTTTTATTTCAATCCAAATATGTTCTAGAAAAGGGCAGGTTTCTCTGAGCATAACACGAAACTCAATACTTGCCTTTATATACACAGCGACACCACCGACTCTACCTAGCCTATCTTGCCTTATAAAATTGTAATTTTGTAGTTCCATGATCCGATCGGCGATATCTGCATGTAACCATGTCTCAGACACACCAATCAAATCATACTGAAAGTCAGCTACATGGCCTTGAAAAATGTGAAAATTATTTGACAGTGATCTTGCATTAATATGCGCGCATGAAAACATTTATCATAAAAACATAAAACGAGGTACTTATTCCTGCTAAAAACAAACAACAAAAAAAAAGGAGTAAAAGGTACGAGGATAAAGGAAAGGAGGTTACCAAAAAGTATATGCTTAGTTAGAAAAAGAAATTTAAGTAAAAACCAACTGCTTATAATTAATTATACAAATATCACCCTAGCAACAAGGAAAAAAGTAAAACAAAAAAAAATTATTTCACTCCTAGAAGTCTGCGCTCCGATAATTAAAACCGGCGACACTAGTACAAAAAAGTAGCACACAAAAGACTGTATTACCTAATAAGTAATAATTTTAGTTAACTTTTTAATTAATTAGTTAATTTCTAGCATTGTTAAGATTTTTCTATCGTTTATGTCATTGACAGTAGGCATAAATTTACATATTATTATTAATTATTAGAGTTTGTTTGAAAATGTACCAAAAACATATGACCTATAAATATACTTAACGTGAATAAAATCTATTTCTATGTACAGTACCTTTTATGTCCTTAAAATGTGTATTGCACCCACATATAATATCAATAAGAATTTCACATTTTAATCACCATTAATTAAATCATTAAGTGTTTGTTCATCCCGAATTAATTTTCGCACTGCACCAGATTGCACATACACAAGACCATTAAAAGTCCATGCTTCCGAACTAAATGCCTCGCGAGCCCCTTTTAATAATTGTAAATTCGCCACAGTTAATAATTCTGTGATTAGAATCCGAGAGCGTTTCAGATGTTTTTTAGCCGAAAATACCTGATCTCGCATCCAGCGACAAGCGAACTGAACAACAAGTGGGCGCGGCTTCTTATTTTGATTTGGACCCTTTTTTCCCATACGATAACAGTGGGACAGATGAATTTTATCAACTTTTACAGATAATTTGTTCGTAAATAATTCGGCCGCCACAGTAAATGGGTCAGAGGAGGATTCCTCTATGCCATGCAAGACCAACGAATTCAAATTACTGTTTATTTCCATTTGTGTAGTTTTTTTCTGTAGGTTGACAATGTTTAATTTTATCTCCTTAATTTCCTGCGAGAGTTGTTGTAGAGATAATGTCATATTTTCTTGAAATTTGTTTAGTTTATCCAAAAAATCAGGACTTTCTTCGCCATTCGCCGGTATTTGTAGAGATTGTTTATAGTTGGCAAATTCGGTGCGCAGTAGGTTAAAGCCATCGTTAAACTGCTTTGACAGCTCATCCACACGTGCACTAATCCCTTTAAGATTAAGATTTGTAGTTTTGTTAGACATTTTAATAAAAATTCTTCACCGTACCTCTATTTTTGAGACACTAGTCAACCACTCTGTGTTTACAAAAACTAAAAAAACAGCCACGGTACTACTAAATGTTGATAAAAACTGTAGGAGCACAAACTTCTGCTGCTTACTACTCAAGCGACATTTGACAACAATGTTTAGATGGAACTTCTAGGCAGAAGTAAATAAAACAAAAAACCTCCAATTACCGTAATAAGAACATTTGAGAGTCCTAATTTAAGTCTTCTGTGTGAAGTTGTATTCTTTAAACTAGGAAGTATTTAGTTACTGTATAGAAGAACTTGATGAAATTTTAGCACTGACTGCACAAACCTAATGTTTACATTTAAACTACATATTAAACCTAAATTAAATTACTGGCATTGTCATAATAGAAATAAACCAATATTATATCTCTGCCAAGTGTGTGTTTAATTAATTAAGATTAAGAAAATGTTGTTGTCCACTTTTTTTTCTTGTTTCTACTATTTGTAGCCTACCTCAAGGCCTTCATCTATGTATATCAGTCTAGGAAGTTTGTAAACCACACGTTAAGTCTATTATAGGTAAAGAAAATGAGTAAAAATAGGGCGGTTTAAAAAATATACTTTCCATAAGCATTTAGTTAAACTTTATTCAAGTTCTATGTAAAATTCTGTAGAAAACATTTACACAGTAGAATATACTTATTTAACTTGGACAGTAAAATGGGAATTTTTTAAGTAAAAGTGTACATTTTTTAATTAATAGTGAACGACAGAGTATCATTATTGGACACACTTGATCCCTCATGTGTAATAATTTTTTTTTAATGCTGATATTTTTCAAGTCACCGAAAAACTTGTTTACTTCTGCTGTGTTAAAGTCAGATGTTACAGATACATAGCCAAATTCACATAGAGTAGATATAAAACCACTGCTACAGTGTATCTGTGTTGTATTTTAGTGATTAAGGATATCTTATTATAATGATTAGTTTTCCTAACCTTTTAGATTTAAGACTAAAACATTTTGTATTAGACAAACCTAAATTTATTATTTAAAGTATTATTTTTACTAGATTTATAGGAACTATGACAATTACCTCATTAAAGTAAACATTAAAAATAAATGAAAATGTGTAGGTTAAATTTATTTTACTTTTAAAAAATATCAACAAAAGATTGCATACAGCAATGTTTTTTTTGTTATACTTCACATTTCTAATTTGTGTCACGATCTGAGATTGGGAATACCTGACACTTTAAGAAACCCTGGCTTTGAAATTATTTTTGTGTAGTTAATACTACACGTTACAAAAGTATATCTAATTTAAGAAGCATATAACTAGGTGTCGAAAACATTTTATTAAAAGTGAAAATTATGTCAACTTAAGAATTACCCACCTACCTACCAAATAATAATGAGCATAATCTTTCCAAGTCTGTTAAGGCTGCAGACTTTTGTCTCATTACCTTAAATAATATGTGTCAAAATCCTGGGATTCAGCTGAGTGTTTAAAGCTGATCTTCGAAGGGTACTTAAGGCTGGCAACGGATAGCTATTTTTTTTTTAAAAACTGACATGCCTTCGAGCTGACATTTTGGAACGAAATTGCAGATGCAGTACCATACACTAGTAAGGTTGACGGTGGAGTGGCATAAATGTTAACACTTAAAGGAATCTTTAATTCATTAATTAATTAAATTAAGATTGATATCTTTTAGAAATATTAATATCCCATATTAAGAAAGAATGAAAACAAACTGCTGACCCACAAAAAATAAATACAGCTTAAATAGTCAAATGAAAAAAAGAAAAAGGAAAGAAAATATTATTGAAATGATTATAAATAAAACAGATTAAAAACAGAATGTTAAAATGTATGTACTACAGCACAATTTCCTTAAGCTGATCCAACAAATGACTAACTTTTGTATCTTAGTACTAACAACTTTGATCTAAACCAATAACTAAAAGAAAAGGTCCTAACTTTTTATTTCGGATGTAAAAAAAATATTTATATGCTCTTTTTAATGTAATTTTCATGAACAAAATGGGAACAATTGAGATAAATTGATTGAAAAGCATATACTAGATGTCTACACACATGCTTAAAAAGAGGACATCCGGTTACAGTATGTGGGAATATCAAGTATTTGAACACCTTAAAAAAATGTATGTTTACTACATACTATTTATACACATTTTAGCTGAATCTTTATCTGCTTTAGTCACTCAAATTTTTCGTTGTCAGGTAAGCCTGCCAAAATCCGATCCTCAGTCTCATCTGTGATATTTCTTTTATTTTTTCAATTATTGGTTTTTAAACCAGTCTGGAGCAGGTTGCTCTGTAGCATCATTAATTTTTCTTTTTATTTTCAAAATGCTTTGCTTAGCATATAACCGCTAAACATCATTTGATTTAGAAATGTTTAACCAAATATTTACCATTATTTAAATTAATTTTGTCATATTTGTGGCACGCATAAACCCTATGTACTGTAGAAATCAGGGTTTTTAGGAAATCTATGAGACCTTATATTACATTTGTTTTTTATTTTATTGTGGCTCAATCAAACAGTAAGATATTTGTTATATTGTTCTTGATTCTTAATACCCAAATGACGTAGATGCGTTGGCTGGCAAGCACACCTTGTTTTCTTCCCACCATGTATGTACATATACGTCCACCATTTACAGATACGTCCTATGGACCCTGTTTAACTGAATGTCAAATTTGACAGCGAGTTCCTAGATTTCAATAAGCAGCTAGTTTGAAAATACTTTAACTTCGCCCACGTAACTTCAAGCATGGTAGGTTTTTCATCCAATCAAAATGGTGTGTGTATGAAGCAACCGGTTGGCATTAATTCTTTTGGATCCTTGCCAAAACAGAAGAATATACCGAGCATTGCTTCCGAACACCATCTACGTCCCTATTGGCAGATTCAGGAGCTGATATTCTAACAGTAAAGCGTCATGGTGGCTGGCGATCCAACACGGTTGCAGAAAATTACATTGAAAATTCTGCAGAAAATAAAAGAAAAATAGCATCCAAAATTCTGGGAGAAACTTTGGATGAGACCCGAAAAAAAAATGAAACAAAGCCATCAGACGACCAGTTTAAATAATGAAGACAATGTATTGACTATATATTTAGCAATCGTGGCTGCTTCATTAGGAATTTATTTGAAAGATTGCAAAGACTGTACTATTAATATTTATAATAAATAATTTTCATATTCTATAGTTTTTAATAAAATAATTTATAAAAATTTTCTTCGCTTTTTCTATATCAAAAATTTCAAATTAAAAAAGAATAAATTAGTGAAAAGGTGTGCGGTAATGAAGCTCTTAACTCACACACGATCGGTAGGTTAAGAGCTTCTTAACTCACGGATACAGATAAAATAATACAACTGACTTGAATAGCTGGTTAATTCACAACATGTATTTTGGATTACACGGTACTAAGCGCCCTCTTAAGACAATATTCCACTGACATACGTTAATATGCTCTGATAGTAAATTCCCCATTTTCTAAGCCTCGACATGTTCCCTATCTTAAATCGAATACTGGAGCGTGATTAGATAATTTTGTAAATTGAATAGGAATGTTCTCAGTCATTTAACGTAAATATTGTCCGTCGTCTTGCTCTAGTTATCTCGAAAGTAGATTTTTAGATTAACAAGACTTACTAACTCCGTTTATTGCCAAGGCAATAACTATAAACAACGTTGCAAATATGTACCCCAAATATTTCCGCTTCTGTTTACCAGCGTGCTTTATTGCGTTTTATGCAAATGTATGCTAACCTGCCTGGAACAAGGCGCCCAGCTGCTCTGTTTATAGAATTTATGGAAAATAAAGACTTATGTAACTTTAAATACGAGCAGTGATGTGCGTTTTGCGTTGCAGGCTTATGGGCAATTTTGCAGAGACAAAAGTCAACGTAAACATTAGGCAGTAACAAATATGGATTTATGGATTTTTGAGTTTATTTAAGGATAAATTAAGAGAACATAAAAATGCATGGACGAATTCAGACGGAGAGACTGTTAAAATGAGCAACAAAGAAACACTTTTTCACTTTTTGTACTATATCTTCAAACCTATGGAAACGTTTGCTAAGGTTGTAAAGTATTTTCCTTTTTTACGTGATTTCTGAAAAAAAAATTATTTTTTTAGGATTTTACAGATTTACACGTTTTAGGATCCCAAGATACCAAAAAATATGCTTTCTCAATTCCGTCGTTTCTTTTTTATCTATGAGCAGACCACGAAGGACGAAGACCTAAGTATTGGGTACCGGGGTTGCTTAAAGCAAAGAGAGGGAAAGTCAGAACAGAATCCATGGTAGTATCTGCAAAACAGAGACAGATCGTCCACAATTCGCCGATGCTCTAGTGACGCAATTTTTGAATCATTAGTTAGGCAAATACCTCTTCTTTAGATAGAGTCAAGGATATTAAGGATTGAACGAGAGGCTGCTGCCCATATTTTAGAAAAGTATTTCCGAGTTCGGAAAAGAAAACCCAGTTTCTCCCCGGCTGCTGCGGCCATTGAGGTGATGTGATCATGCTACCGAAGATCTTTCTGAAAAGTGACACCAAGTAGGCTAATGAAATCCTTGGCTTTAAGCATTTGATTATTTGTTTGAATGATATAGGTACTGGGAGTTAATTTGTAAGATAGTAAGCAGATTGTGTCTTAGTGGCGTTAAACTGGCCAAGGTTCTTTGCTCTCCATTCTGCGATTTTATCGAGGTCCTTGGTTAGGGATAAAGTTATTACTCTACGCCTATCATCAATTTCAGTCTTGGAAACGGGTTTGGGAAGCTGAAATTGTAATTTGTACTTTAGTTGAGTATTTAGTCCAAAAATCGGGCGAATTGGGATCCTAAGGTACCAAACTAGCACCCCAAATTTTTCTTTTTTATTTATTTATAGCTTATGACCTCCCTAGCCTTCATTGAATTCCACTACTTCTAAGAATGTTTGCGAATGTCCCAGAAAGTTCATCTAATAAGAAGGCAGGTATTTTCACTTACCAACAATCCTATTATTGCTATCTCTTTCTGACATGCACTTGGCCGTATAACATTACCTTTGTCTAAGGTTCTTTCCATGATTTTAATAAAGTTATAGGTTAGGGATAAACTCATTAGTCTTCGCCTATCATCAATTTCAGTATTGGAGGCACGTTTGGGAAATTGTATATTGGAGTAGAGTGTGCTATCGTCAGCATAACTGTGCATAGGATTGCTGGTAGAAGATAGGAGATTATTGATATGCAGGTGTGCAGGAGGAATAGGTTAACGACTGCAGAAATACTTCTGTTGGAAAGAAAAGTGGCAATCCATCTACAAAGTTTTGGAGAAAGACCATAGGCAGGAAGTTTGTTAAGGAGTGCATCATACCATACAAGTTTGGTCAAATTATTTGGATTTGTCGAGGACAATAATTTGGGCTTTTCCATAGAATTCGATTAACTTGTTCCAGTTGTGGATTACCAAGGTAAAAGGATCTGCTGTGGATTTCTGTGGCGGAAACTGTATTGCCTGTCGTGTATAAGTTTATACATTTTAGGGTAATTTAAAAGATTATTATTGATAAACTTCTCCATTGCCTTTCTCATAATTGGGAGGAAAGGTACACAAGCAGATTTCCAGCTCTTAAGAAAAATGCCATTTTTATAGGACATTTGGGAACTTGGACAGGATAGGAGCCAATTCAGAAGCGTACATTTTTAGGACTATTACCGGAATGCCATCAAGACGAGAGGAATTTTTGGTATTAAATGTTTTGAGAATGCGTTGTACCTTTTTAACTCTGAAGGTAATTTGGTGCATATTGTGTGGCAAAGCTGGTACGATGAAAGGGGGAAGTGAAGAGGAGGGATTCAAGTAGAATTTGCGGCGAATCGTTTTTCAAAAAGCTCAGATTTTGTTTTAAACGTGGAGACGATTTAATCACAAGTTAAGGATGGTAAAGAGCTTTTGCACAAGTATCGATTCATATTTTTGGCAAGCGACCGAAATATTGGTTTCCATTTCGCAAGGAAAAACTTTGCATTTTATGTATGTATTAAAGGCATTTTAAAGACCTCGTTTTAAGCCTGTAGATTTTGTGATTACATCCGAGATTTGTGAACAAATTTCGGAAGGATCGTTGGTAGAGGAACAAAGATCATTCCCAGGGAAGAAAGAGTACAAATCCCGCAACCCATCCCAATCAGCGGAATTATTGTGACAAATAGTACGAGGGGAGCATGGAATCTACAACTTTCTGTTGTATGGGACAGAAATCAGTAATTAGACTGTGGTAAGAGGAACCCAGAGGAACGGAAGACTGATAAGGCGTGGCGGTTCTCTGATGAGTTTGGTAAGATATTGGTTGACTGCAAATGCCTCTGCTGCTCTACCTTGGGAAGAGTAAGGTTTAAGTATACCCTAACCTTTCTTTAATATGGACGTTAAAGTCGCCAAGAATAATAATTTTAGAAGAAGGGATTTGGGAGATTACGAAATCCACTTTAGTAGAAAGAAAGTCGAAAAGCTCGATGAAGGAATTGTCTGAGGGAGAGCGATAGATACGACAAATACATTTAGTCGAAGTTCAGAGGGCTCGTAAGAGCCCCAGGATATCGATCTGTTCGATCCAGCATTCAGAAATCTTGTACAGGATAGATTACTACGAACGTAAGCACAAACGCCACCGTTCAGGCGGAATGATGGAAGAAGTTCATGGCCAAGAAAGAAAAGGTGATTGTTTGCATTTGTGAGGCTTATTTTGGTTTCGGTTAGAAAGAGAACATGAGGCTTGCAGGATCAAAGATAGTGGTGAACAGAATTGAGGTTTTTACTCAAGACACAAATATTGGTGAATGTGAAATAACATTTCGATAGTGGAGTGTTACAAGTACCGCTCACCTGAAAATCCGAAAGGAGAGATATTTTGACTCCGAAATATTTGACATGAGGAACATCCATCATAATTTTTTTCGTATAACATTATTTGGCTTGGTTAAATAAGGAAGAAGTCGTTCTGTCATTCTCTGTCTGTCTTTTCGGGATATAGTTGCCTTTTCGCGATATAGCTAAAAAACTACTTACCCGATTAACTTCAAAATTTGCTCAACAATTAAGGGTCATATGGGGATGACATAGTAACATTGTCAATTCATTCACAAATGATAGAAATGGTTAATCACATTCACTCTCATATATGTTTGTTATTTGTCTATATGTTTAAATTTGATTGTTTGAAAAAATGTATGGGTTTATATATCATTTGACATTGTAAGCCAAAAGTTCATTCAACTGGCTACTATAGATTTTCTATATTGTCTATATTAAAATTCATCTGGAAGTTATGGATGAATTTTAAAATAATAAGTATTAGTAGATGTACGTACCATTTTTATCCAATGTCCATTCCATTCATGAAAATTTTAACTGTTTCTATCGAAATATTTTTGACAATATTGTTTACTTAATACTGCCTTTAATATTTAAATGTGCTTTAACCCAGACAAAGTTGACAAGCATACCGAACGAATCAACGTTCAGTATGCGTGTAGGGTTTGATGTATTGGAAAAATAAAAACATTATTTATTGCTTTATTTGGGTAATTATCTATGTGTTTAAGAACTGAGTTGGTATGTAAAAAGCACTACTGACCCTATGAGTTGGTCTTGATTCGTCAGCATAAAGTGTAGATTTTCTAGGCTAGGTTAGGTTTTAAATTTGTCGTGGTTAGGCTGAAATTATTAAAGTGCGATTAAAGTTCTTGTTTAAGTTATCTTATTGTTAATGGAAAAAATTAAATTATTCATCTTTTGTTAGGCCTAACAAGAGTATAAATGGAAGCTAGCAATAGGATAAACCAACAGGTGTTTTTTTTTGGCGGTTTGGTTCTAACTGTAGGAAGTTAACCTATAATTGTATTTACGTAGTTTTTTGTTTCCTTTGAATTCTAAAGTAAAATTTTTGAAATGGATATTTCTGGAAAAATAGAAGTTGATATATCGTCGGTCCCATGCCAAAATCATGAATGTGAAAAATTGTCCGTTTTGACTTAAGTGCACCATAAATCTTACAATAACCCATATTAGCCATGCCAAAACACACGAATGTGTTTGCGCGCCATAATTACGCAGAACGTCAAATCCATATTCACGAAATATCAGTTGTCTGACAGCTTTCACAACGGTCGGTCCATGAATGTGACAGTTTAGCGTTTTTGGCGTTGCGAAAAATTCTTCAAAATATCTGAAAGTGCTACTTTCGTGTGTTTGGCATTGTTAACAATTATTTAAATTCATCTGAATGTACCAGTTTCGCGTGTATGGCGTAGTAAACAGTTATTTAGATACACGTGAGTTTGTCAGTTTCGGGATTATCTATTTTGATGAAGTTTACAAATAATCGTGAATGTAACAGTTTCGTGTTTGCCACGTTGTGTGATTAAGTGAATGTGTTGTGAAAACTGAGGATTTCAATTTACAGTATTTTGCTTTTAAATAAACATGAGTAACAGAACGGCTAGAATTCTGCAAATGGTGACCAACTCAGGAATTATTCCAGAGGACAATAATAATTCAGATGAAAATAATCAGGTAAACTACTGTTATAACAGTTAATTTAATTAATGTAACAACATTGTTTTTATTTTAAATACTCAGGTCGAAAAACCAGAAACTATGGCCAAAGGTGACGACATTCATGAATCTGTCCAAAATATACAAGGTAAACAATTTTTAAATTATTTAAAGAGAAACTATTTTATTTCGATTTTGTAGATAATAACAATGCCATTGAAAACTTTCTTTGTTTTTTTTTTGGCTAGATAAAACTAGCAACGAGAGTATGCCATCCACTTCCAGCATGAAACCAAATATTTCGAATGAGACTGAATTTGAAATCGCTAGTTCTTCGGATAATTATGATCCGGAAAATGATTCTTCTTCAAGTAGTTCAAGCTGTTCAACATGTTCAAGTAGTTCGAGTCCAAGCACTGATTTCTCTGAATCCAGAAACAAAAACATTGAAGATGAACGAGGTAAGTTGATTATAATCAATTTTGAATAAATTTATGAGGATATTATTACTTTAGAACACCCAATAAAAAGAAAGAAAAATATTGCCCTATGGAAGAAAAACGTTAGGAAACAGAAAAGGCTAAAAGGCGAGTCATACGTTGGTGCAAAAAATTTGGAGAAACCGGCACGACCTCTGCTACCGTCCCCATGTTCTGGAAAAGCAAAACATGATTGTGATGCGTTTGTTACGGAAGCAAAACGAAAGGAAATTTATGATGCTTTCCGTGGACTGTCTTCAATAGACGACCAAAGATTTTTTGTCATCAACCACATCGAACAAAAGCTGAAGAACAGAGTCACAAGAAGCTTGGAAAATTCCAGAAGAACGTATACTTATAAGTATAGCTTGACGGTGGATGCACAAAAGAAAAAAGTATGTCGGGAGTTTTTCATGGCTACTCTAAACATAACAGATTCTTTTATTCGCACATCGATGCAGAAACGCTCTTCCACTGGAGTGGTTCAAGGTGACATGCGTGGAAAACACACACCTTCCAACAAACTTAAGAATAATGACGAGCAGTTGATTAGGCAGCACATCCTCTCATTTCCCGCCATTGAGTCGCATTACTGCAGAAGCTCCTCACAAAAAAAGTACCTTGATGCCTCTTTAAATATTTGCATTATGCATGCAATGTACAAAGAAATGTGCCGGAAGAAAGAAGTAACAAACTCAGTTTCTTTAGAAAAATATAGACAGATATTTAGAGAATATAATTTAGGGTTTTTCCGGCCAAAAAAAGACCAATGCAAAAAGTGTTTGCAGTATAAAGAAATGACAGAAAATGAAAGAATGAAAGAAGAGGAAAAATTTCAAGAATATTTAAAGAGAAAAGAATTAGCTCGCAAGTCCAGGGATGACGACAAACAAACTGCTAAAGAAAATCCAGAAGTATTGTCTTTCAATTTTGATCTACAAGCAGTCTTGACAATTTGACTGTCTATAATTTGGGCAACCAAGATGTTCTTTGTTATGTCTGGGAAGAAACCCAAGGAAAAAGAGGATCGATTAAAATTTCTTCATGCATTTACGACTACCTTCTAGCACATCCAAATATTAGAGAAGTTCGAATGATGTCCGATGGATGTGGGGGCCAACAAAAAAACTCCATTTTCGCCACAACTTTTTTCTTGTCATCCTACTTTGAATCAAATCGATCATAAGTTTTTTGAAACTGGTCACACGGAAATGGAGTGCGACTCAATACATTCGAAAATAGAACGAAAATCTAAGTATGTGTATTCTGCAGAAGGTTGGACACAAATTATGCGCAGTGCAAGGATAAAGCCTCGACCATTTGAAGTCAAAAATCTAACACTTGAAGACTTTTACGATTTTAAGGCATTTGGAACACAGTCCTTTAATGTGAACCAAATCCCATGGCGTAAAGTGTGCTGGCTTCGCTACATAAAGGATGAGCTAACGAAAGTTTTTTACAAAACAGGTTTTACGGATAATGAATTTAAAGAGATAAGCTGTTCCAAAAAAGGAAGGCCCAGAAAAGTTAATTTAAACAAATCCTACAACGACGAGTTACCAATCTCCAAGGCAAAGTTTCAAGACTTGCAGAAAATGTGCAATGATCTCACCATACCCAAGGTTTACCATAACTACTACAGATCTTTGAAATGTAGCGAAAAAATCCGAGACTGTTTACCTGAGTCGAATGCATCGGAAAATGACTCAGATGAAAGTGATTAGTCCTTTTTGCAAAGAACAAATGTTTCATTTTACTGTGAATAAGTTGAGAATTACATTCTATTATTTTGTTTGTCTTTTCATTAAACCATTTTGCAAAAACTTGATAAATTGTTTCAATTTTTCTATTCAGCGAAACTGATTTTTAAAAAAATTCTTCAAAGGCAAAACCACGAATGTGTTTTTTTTTTCAAGAAAAAACTCAAAATTTGCAAAATTTTGTTTAACATCTTTAACTGGTCGATACACCTTATAGTTACTACAAAATATAATTAAAATCTCACAACAACCTTATTTTTCCCAATTATTACAAACTTTAATTGCAATTATCTCAAAACTATAGTTTTGCACATTCATGGTTTTGGCATGGGACCGACGATATTTTCTGATTATTCTTCAGAGGATGAAATTAAAAATTTTAATAAAGTAATTCATCGCCGACCTAGAATATTATATACCAGGCCAAATTTTGTGAATTATTGGGATGCTCTGAATTTTAAAAATAAATTTAGACTCTCTAAAGTTGGCAAGTTTATTACGGACCTTCTTTTTAATACTTTCATATTTTGACCCAAGAGTTGCAGATTTTCTATTAAACTGAACAGTCAATTCCTCCCATTTTTCTAACTTTTGCTTCCAGGTCACAGCATCACATACTATATTTTCTGCAATTGTTGCATATTTCTCTGTAAGTTCTACGAAATTTTGGTGATCTTTTCTTTTTCTCTGTTTCTTCTGACCTATTCTCAGATCTATCCGTCATGTTTTTAATACTTTTGCAACAATAAATCTGTTAAATACTTTAATCTTGGATTGGAGTTTTTATTTTAATTTAAATAGTATAATGAAATCAGCACGAACCGCGGAAACAAATCAATCACAAAATCTAACCTTAAAATCTTAAAATATCAAACAAAAACAAAAATGCTAGGTTGCCAGGTTGCAATTATACACATTATCTAGTGAAGACATACGTCCCCGAAAAATAGTTAACCGGATGGGAAATTTGGGATGAAAATACCACAAAGATTAACTACGCATTTACCATCAGGATAAAATTGATCTGCCAGATAATTAACAGCTACTATACCGGCACATTAATAATTTCGCCCTTAGATGGTTTCCTATCCTAAATTTTTAAAATCTACTGTATGGCGTCAACTTCTGGTTTAGCACAGAAATGTCAAAAATTAATCCTGAAGTATTAAATTTAACCAATATTATTAAGATCCGAAGTCAAATCAGTGAATTTGACGGGTGAAACAGTTTTTACAAATTACGGATACTTCTAAAGTTACAGAATATATACTAGTTCTACCACTGAATATAGTGTGGCTGCAAATTCTCATTTTTTTTATTTACATGTTTAGAGTGTTATTTGCGTAAAAAGTAGAAAGACAAGTCAACATATAAACATCTGAGTAGACCTACGCAACTGGTACAATGGCGTAACTACAAATTATGGGTCCCCCGCAGGCTTCGACAAAAAACTCCCCTAGGCACGTACAGAACATAATTACTAAGGACAAAAAAAGGTCAAACACCGTTTTGCACAATCCTTTTATGAACAAATGCCACCCTAAAAGAGGGCCAGAAAATATCTGATGACATCAAAAAACGATTGTAGTAGTTTCGCTACTGCACCAGTACCCAATACGCGTTTCCTTTTGGCTGGAATATTAGTCCCCGGACAGACAGAGTATCTCTTCGAAGAAGTGACTCAGACCGTTCAAGTTACTTGCAGATCCATGATGCCATAATTTTTACAATTAGGGAACGTTTGAATTAAAAGTAGCAATCTGCGTAAATTATGCTATTTTATGTTTTGTATATAGTTTTAACAATAACACCTTCAGAGCCTAAGCTGATGTTATTTTAAAATGTAAATCATAAGAAATTAAAGATTAACATGTTTAAACATAATTAAAAATAAAGCTACAAACCTACCGATCAATAGCCCGACGTGCTCACCCCTACACTATGCAATAAAGTAAACAAATACCAT
The DNA here is from genome assembly GCA_030620095.1 of Kuschelorhynchus macadamiae. NCBI lineage: Eukaryota > Metazoa > Arthropoda > Insecta > Coleoptera > Curculionidae > Kuschelorhynchus > Kuschelorhynchus macadamiae. Next base: position 91,817 of record JAUTXW010000780.1, on the reverse strand, counting down.
TTACATCCAACACCGTCTTTACTAGAAAGCCTGGAAACGGCCGTTGACAGCTTGCGATGAGTCATCACTAGTAGTTAATTTTTGTAGTTAACTGCTATCTGTAAATTCGTTTACGACGTGTGTTTTGCCTTCGTTTTTACAAATAAATTATAACATTAGTAGTTTTTTACTATTTCTATACATATTTGTGTTAGTGCTATTAGTTTTGACACTGGTGCCATTAAGACTTTTGTCAAAATAAAAGTTTGTGGTAGTGAGGTTAACACTTGAATTCTAATAAAAAGTGGATTTTCAAAGAAATATTTTAATTTCGAACAATGCCCTTTATTTGTTGTGTACCGGAATGTGCAATGGAAACAACCCTAAAAGACCTAAGGTTCATTTTTTGGGTTTTAAAAGGACGAAGAAAGTCGAAAGAAGGGGCTCTTGCAATAAAAAAAGAAGGTTTTACACCAACAAAAGCATTCACAGCAAAACATAACTATTTGCTTTACTACCTTAACATCTTAAGGAACCCAACCAATGATATTAAATTTATGTGGCCCCAGTTATTATTTAATTTTAGTGGAAAGCACAGGTTGTAAAAGTAATGAAAACTCGACTATATCAGCCTCAAACACATTTTGTCAACTTTCTTGTGAAAGATAATTATAATATATTTTATATATACGTTTATACATATGCACTCGCATTGAGACAAATTCCACTTCCATACAATCTGAGCCTTACGATCAGAACACCCCATTTATTTCAAAATTAATAAAAACATTGTTTAAACAATTCACATTTGACGAGTTTTACTGTGTATGAGCTAGGTGAAACCAAAAGAAAAAAATAGTTGAGTTAACATCTCAATTTTACTATAACGATCATCTACTCTATTAAAATCTACATTGAAATCTCCAGGAACCAAATTCTCACTTTGGCATTAAAACTTTTTACCAAGTTTAATCCATGGTACAACAAAATTCTTGCAGATTCTGATGGAAAGAATAAAATCTTAAAATTCTTATTAGATTTTTAATATCATATTAGTCTGTGAATAACACTGTGATAAAAATGTAGATATTGTCTCAATTTGTTAAAGATATTTGGTACGTTAGTTTATCATAATAAATAATACAATATGATTTCAGATTAAGAAAATTCTCCCTCTGCCAGGAAAAGAAAAAGGTTTTATAAAAAACTAGAAAATTCATTAAAAAAACTGGTTGTTTCTCTTTTCAACTAATTTTACAGAAGCAGGTTTTGTGGCGTTATGTTTCCTAAAAATTGGAAGTGAAGAAAATTTGTTAGACAAAATTTTTTGTCATGCAGCTACACATGAAACTTACGCTACAAAGTGCTTTATATCACACGTGTGTTAAATATAATTTCACCGTTATGGTATTTAATAGATGGCAAGTGAAAAAAAAAGTTAAGCCTACTTTTAATCTATTTCAAATTAGTTACTGATTTATAAAATTACTTTTGTCGCTTACGTAAACTAGTGGGAAGGGATGAGATCTATAGCACAGCCTATATTATATTTAAAGAACTGACTAAAAGCACTTTTTTATTATTTAAAAACAAAATAAAGGTTTATTTAAAAATATTATTAAATATAAATTGTTGACAAAAAAAAATATTTTATAGTTTTTTATTTCCACTTAAAAATGATATGTATCTACTTAAATAAAATAAATATATATGTATAATCTTCTCCCTTAGGCGATCTGTACTTCTTCCAATAAATCCACGCTTATCAAGCCACAATGCTATGGGAGTAATGGTAGCATTTCGATTTTTTTCAAATATTCCTATTAGTTTTGTGTTCATGCACTCATTTTATAGTCTTTATACCTTCTAAGGTGTTTCTTACTGAAAAGAATAAAAAAAAGCTAGAGGCAGCAAATAAATATTCATTAGTCTATAAATGTCAGATCGGAAATAGCCCGTGACAATATTCAGATGCCATAGGCAGTAATTAATAATTGTCAAAAAAATATTCATATATTTTTACATAATAAAACCGGTTTAAATTTCATAAACACTTGAGTTGATCACCGTTTTAATATTTGCCAGTTAATAAAACATACAATTCTCAAGTCGACTGCTGAAATGATATTTTGGTATAATAATGGTTAAATCCGATCCAGCTTTTACAAGTGAGTTTACAAAAATATTATTCTATATGACCTAGCACAAATTAACTGCCATAGGCGTCCGCCGGGGGGAGGGGGTAACAACATTCAGACACAAGAGCGTGGTGTGCTTTTAATGTGTAAGTTCAGCGATTAGAGGACATTTTCCAAAATACAAGGATGGACTCTGGATGCAATAGAATAGCAGTGACATTACTAATAAGTAATTTCTTTAAATGACACCCATAAAACATTATATCCAACTAAAAAACGTATTTTCGTTAGAGAAGGCTGACGAAATATACAAAATTAATCCATTTCATGATGTTTGTGGTAAATAACTCTATAACATATACATAAAACAGAATTAGTACCTGAGAAACAATACACTTTTTTAAGCTCAATAAAAGTTACGAATTTATATACCCAGTGAATGAATAATTATTAAAAATAAAATATATATTACCTGTGAGTTGTGATGTAATGTAATGTGTGAGTAATGAAGAAATCTTTTATTTATCATACAAGACAGAACTAAAATTCCTGGAGACTAACCAGGTTTCATTTGGCAATTATTGACCTACTGTTTTCTGGCATATTTCAGAATTTTTTTCTTCCGTGTATGGTTTTCTGCCAAACAATCATCTATGGTTTTTAATCTATCTATTATGGATATATTTTGGTATGCAAATATTAGGAATGTAGCCATATGATGACACAACATTTGACCTCTAGAGCATTTGCACAAGTTTAATCTGCAAGTAAATTCAAAAATATGTTATTGCCAAAGTATATTAAAGTCAGTAACAATATTTTCAAAATTAAATACTGTTTTAACACATTGCAAATTCTTTACAATATAAACATGTGCCTAAAATGTATAAAAGGCGCTTACCTCAACCTTCTAAACAGGATCTCTCTTAAACTTACAAGAGCATTCCCTTTGATTATAGAAAGTTCCTCATCAAAACCATGTCTTTCACATAGTTTGAATCTATTGCGTTTTCTTCTTCTTTGCAAAAGCTTGATTTATGGCTGAGAAACTGATAACTGATTTCGTTGCTATAATAATCGAAAAAGTAAAAAGGGAAACACCCAAAATGCAAAAATCCAATATAGTTATTTAAGTAAAAATGAAGCTTTATTTATTAGACGTCGGCAATATACACTTGTATTTATTCGTATGTATACTTACATGTAACAAAAACTAAACATTCACTTGAAAAACCAGGATTAAAGAATTTATATTACGAATAATCAATGTAAACCAACTTCGAAAATTGAACATTGACATGACAGTGCCTAACAATATGGCCGCCGTAACGTCACAACTCCAGTTATTCATTGCGGGAATAACTACTTATGATGACGCAACGATGCCCGCTTCCAGGCTTTCTAGTAGAAACGGTGTTGTTACATCCGGATGTTTTAATAAGCTAGATGGCGCTGTTTTAATGCAATATCGTCATGAACCCACACGCAACTTGCAACTGTTAAAGTCATTCCTGCGAATGCTATTCTGTCCGACCTACGACTAATATTCCAGCCAATAGAAAACGAATATTTAGTCCTGGTTGCGCAGGGCTGTCTGGAATGTTTATGTTCGAACGTGCATAGCAATGTTTAAACTTTGCATCCTAAATTTTGTAAAAATAACTATAGTTTTCTATATTCCCATCCTTTATTATCTTTGGTTTACAATCGAATGTGCCAAAAAGTTATCGATGATAACCACGTACAGTAAGGACGCAGTTAAATAAGCGCGTGGTACTACTAAGGGGTTCTGTAATATAGTTATTTCCCACCAATTAATATGGTTATTTCAATTACGTGTCCACAGAAGTCTCAGTTACGTGACCTTAGCAGTTTCAATTTTTCGCCGTAATCTAACATAATTTTAAATCAAGTTAGTGGAACAGTGAACACGTACAATAATTTCCCCCTGCTGAGTATAAAAGAATTTAAATTTTTAGTAATTTAGGGTCAGTGGTGTTTTTTGACGTGTTTGGTATATTTCGAATTATTGACCTTCATCAGGTAATATTCAAATATGCTATAATTAGTGAGGACGCAGTTAAATGGGCGCGTGGTACTTTTAGGCGTTGGCGTGAACATGTACGATAATTTACCAACCCTAGATTTAAAAAAAAATTAATGTATAATAAAAATTTTACTTGACTGATTGATGGCAGCGATTCCAGTTCTACAAGAGCTGTAGGATTTGACGAAATCTGTAACCAAATGAATGTATAAATCTTCTAACTCTTTTTTATTCGTTCTTATTTTACCTAATGACCTGTCTGGGTACACAAGTCTTCAATATTAAGTAGCTCGTGCAAGTGTAATTCAATGCATAATTCAAACTTATAAAAACAATCAAGGTTTTATGCGAATAATAAATGTAACGTTTACCATAAATATTTGAATTATATAATTATGGCAAGTTGTTAATAAGCCCATTATTTTGCCAAGCTCTTATAAATATTTAAATGAGAAGCACCAACTGGAAAGACTCATTACTTGAAAAAATAGTCCACTATTTCAACATGAAATTAAGTTTAATTACATCATTTAAAATCCTTTGAAGCAATTTAGTTTCTTGTCGCCGAAAAAAAAAACATTTTAATAAAATGTTTAATGAAGATTCTTAAAAATTATCTTCCCATTTTTATCCAGTCTCTATAATTACTTTTGGAAAAGTCATTAAAAAGATTGTTAAATTAAATTAATAAAGTTTCTTCTTTTGATTAAATAAATAATAGCAGCCGTTATTTTTACTAAGACATGCTACTTATAGCCCATTTTATTTATATTATCAAAGAAACAGAGTTCATCTTATTATTACTCTCTAACTTCCTTGTTATTTTATAGGCTAATTTAATAAAAATCTTTGCAAAATCAAAAAAGTTGAACTGCTTATTAGTTTCTAACTACATTTTTCACACTATACGAATTTGCATTAAATATTGCTTATTAAGTGAGACTAAAAATCTGTAACGCAATATATAAACAGGGTGATTCATGAGGAAATGTCAATACTTCAGGTACATATTCAGGATCAAAAAATAAACATAAAAGTCTATATAAATAAGTGTCCGCAAGGCCTTAGTTCTCGAGATACAGGGTGTTAAAGTTTTTATTTAGTTTTCCTATTTTTTAAATAATAATAACCAAAAAGTTGTGATTGTTCGAAGGAGTAGAAAGACATGTAGGTGGCGCCCCCTACAAGTAAGAGCAATACTAATATTAGATTCGAATTTGTCATACCAAAAAACCCCCGTATATCAATTTTCACTCCATTATTTACATTATCATAGATTTTATTTAAAAAATAGGAAAATTAAATAAAAACTTTAACACCCTGTATCTCAAGAACTAAGGCCTTGCGGACACTTATTTATATAGACTTTTATGTTAATTTTTTAGTCCTGAATATGTACCCGTAGTATTGACATTTCCTCATGAATCACCCTCGCTATCACCAGTAGTTGCAAACTTATTTATAATAATACTTCGAGAAAGAAGCTCTTAAGAAAGCAGGTTTGAAGTCCAATTTATGGATTCATTATGTGGCTGACATATGTATTATATGGCAACATGGTTATATAGAGCTCGAAAACTTTCTGACTCACGTAAATTCAATACATCCCAGAAAACAATTTACCCTAGAGTTAGAGGAAAACAACAAACTTCCATTTTTAAATCTTCTGGTCACAAAACTGCACAACGGACATTGTGAATACACTGTGTGCAGAAAACCAACACATACCGACAGATATTTAAATGCAAGATCACATCATCACCCAGCACAAATTCAAGCTGTTCAAATGGCTACACAAATCGCACCATAGAGAAAGCTATTAACGCACAGGGTTCCCGAACAACGAACACCAAAAATTATGAACCGGGAAGGCAACAAGTAATCTTACCATATATAAAGGGCACAACAGACAGAATCGGAAGAATTCTTAGAAAACCCAACATACAAACATTACACAAACCCCAAACAACCACTGGTAAACTACTTGGAAAACCAAAAGACAAAATCAACGGGGTATACAGAATTCCATCCCAGGACTGTGAAAAGCTGTACGTGGGGCAAACTAACAGGCGAATATCAGAAAGAGTAGAATAGCATAAACTTAGCATCAGAAGCAAACAAAACAATACCGGTCCTATTTCTGCATTATCAGGAAACCGGCCAAAAAATAAATTTCGGTGACTGTAGGGAGATTGCCACTATAGAGCATTATAAGACCAGAATAATCCGAGAAGCCATAGAAATAGAAAAACAAGGCCATTTAAATAAGAGGGACGAATCATTAAAACTACCAACAGTATGGAACACAAAAATCGACAAACCTAAAATCACAAAAAATCAAGCGGAATTAGCGCAACAACAACAGCAACATCCGGAAAACATATATAATGTTCAATGGCCGCTGAGATATAACCTTCAGCTCCGGGTGGGGGTACAAAAGGAAGCTCGCAGTCGCTAATACTTTAGTCTCTACTCGGACGCGAGAAGAAAGTAAACAAAAATTTCCCAGCCCACTTCGTTTCTGAGATACAGGGTGATTTTGAAAATACTGCATTTTGGGACTCCCCTCATAGCTCGCTTACCGTTTGAGATATCAAAAAGATTTTTTTTATCACCTACCATTTTTGAGTTATTTACCAATATTATGTTTTTTTAAATGGGACACCCTGTATATTGGTTGACAATTCGAAAGGGTTTTTTTTAGCTTTTCAAATATATATAATTTGTGCTTTTTATTTTAAAAAACAACCCCAATTTTTACATTTTAAGGAAATTTAAACAAAAATCGAAGTGGCCATGGATAAACAAATATATACAACAATTGTATATGAATTGTTTATTACCTGTCAAATTTTGATAAGTAATACACAGTTAATTTTTTGGACGATTTCAAAAAAAATATATATAAATCTTAAAATTAGTGTTTTTGAGTTGGTACTAACCTCAAGTAAGAGAATTCGTGAAAATTAAAATCTTTCATGTAGGACATTCTACACAGTGGCTCAAAAATGGGTTAAAAAATATTAAGTTTTATAAAAAATTTTAAAAACCAAATTTTTCAAAAAAAAATTTTTTTTCGTAATAGACTATTTAATTTTAAGTAAAAAACGTCTTATGAAGTTTTCCATAGAACCTATACCTTTTTCCAAAAAAATAACTGATCTTTTGTGCATAAATAATACAAGAATAATAATCGAATTTATATTATACATACATTATATGTGTTGGCTATTATAGTAACAAATGCACCTCAACAATTTTTGTTTAGAAGAATGAGAGTTTTTTGAATTTAAATTAAAATTTTGTGAACACATCTTAAATGAATGGTGAACTTGTTCTGAAGCTTGCTCAGAAAAAAAACCAAGTGCTCGCTGCTGTACGTTAATAAAGTCAGGAACATGATGCACAAGGCCATGAATTTTTGGTGTATAGCGTATTCCGACTTGTATTAATTCGACGGCAAAGCGTTGAATATCTTCGGCAAAATTAATGTCAAGACTTTGCCCAAAGCAACTGGAAACAACTTTATCAAAGTACTTGAACAAATTGCAATATTTGTTGCCTAAAACCAAAAAAAAAACTATATTTTTTGACATTAGGAAAAAATAAGTTAAGTAAGTGCTTAGGTAAGTGTACAAACCAGGTGACAATGCTTCTAAAACATCAACTTTTTTCAACAGCTTTCTCGCGTTGTTGCCATTAAATTTCTCATAATGGTCGAGAAACTTAGCCCAGCTCTTTTTATCCATGCTTCGGCTGCTGCTGGATATTCAATTTTTAAGCTGTCGAACATTTTTTGAACGATTCCCAAAAGAAGGTGCAATTCTGGAGGAGGTATATAGTTTAATACTGGCTCGTTTTCATCTCCGATAATTAGTGGCATATTTACACAGTTTACTAAAAATGTCAGATGATGATCATTAAAATTTATCGCAACTTGATGAATTTATACTTATACTTACCAAAATACTTTGCTTTAGAAAGTTTTCCCCCAGTCGTTTGTTGCCATAAAATTCGTTGTTCGTTGATGTTCTTAATTGTTCTTGGATTACCTTTATTTTGAAGTTCGTTGCAGTTGATGTCGCACCACGGACAAGGATGGCATGACGCGTTTGTTTGCAGACCCAAAAGCAGCATTATTAGTTTCAGATCAGCCGCAAAAGTATATGGACGAATTCCGCATATACTATGTAATTGCAAAGTGTCCATAAGTATTTTGACGTTTTCATAATTCTCCTTGAAATTCGGTCCCAAGCCAATTATTAGTAACTTTTGTATACCAGCACTTTTATATTTTTGATAATATTCTGGGTCATTTGTTGGTTGTATGGTTAGACATATTTTCAAGGAATTGTCGCCACTATCTATTCCGATTTTTAGATGAAAATCATCGTCTTGTTGCCTGGCATTTAAAATATAAGTTAGTAGCCCCGGAAGATCGCTGCAGTATATCAAAAATGGAGTGCCATCTTGTTTCAAGCATTGAATATCCGGTAAGTCTACAGTTGAAAAAAACTTATCTAGCATATGACTACTAGACCGCAATTTCTGTAAAGCCGAATATTCTATGGAAGTTCTGTTTATCCTGGTGCGAAGGTAACCACATATTTTTCTTAACGAATTTTGAGATAAATTACAGTCTTGTTGCATATAGCTCAAATCTTGAGCACTTAAAACACCCTGAAGATCTGATTTTCGCTTCAACTGTATAGACATAGTACTGCGTCCCTTTAGTTACAATCTGTTGCTTACAGTCTTTAATTAGTGTTAGGGAATTATCAATTTTTTTCATCTTGGTACATTTATGCCTTCTGCCTTTTTGTAATTTACAATTGCAGTTCACGCATATTTTGTAATTTTGTTTCGCTTTCATATCTTTCTTTGAAGGTCTACCTACAGCCTTTTTCTTGACAGCAAACGAAAACGGTAGATCTTTGATTTTAGGATGACCACGAAAACGCGCCACTTGACAAATTTGACAGACGCATGTTTCAGTAATTTCGAAACGCCCAGGCAAAATTTTCATTTGTGCGTAGTCAAAAATTATTGTTAGTCTATTGTTCATTAGTTTTATGTAACAAGTTCTACAGAGCACTGAGGGAATACTTGCATTATTTTCGTCAAAACTAGGCGAAATAATTTCAAGACGTTGTTTTACTTTACCAGTATTATTAACACTTCTAACTGCTTTATTAAAACATGCGTAACGTACCATTTTTCGATTATCACTATAATGTTTTCTTTTATGAGGCATCTTACTCAAAACACAGAAAAATCACAAAAATAGCCTTAACACAGTTTATATACTATATAACTTCAAAGTGAAAACGTCAAACATTGTTAATAAACCACGCTTTTTTGACATATTATTTATTTGTTTTGGTCTAAGCGTCACGGCTAGTCACAGGTAACTTGATATCATGCTAATATAGCCGTTATTAAAAATACATATTACAAAGGGCTATATTTTAAGTTTTGAGTCATCAAAATGTTATTTAGTAGCTATACAATGTTTTGAATATGTATTATTTTTTGCATTAAAAAAATCAGATAATTTTTTACCATAAAACCATAGGTTTTACAGAAAACTTCATAAGACTTTTTTACTTGGAATTAAATAGTCTATTACGAAAAAAAAAATTTTTTGAAAATTTTGATTTTTAAAAATTTTATAAAACTTTATATTTTTTTAACATATTTTTGAGCCACTGTGTAAAATGCCCTACATAAAAGATTTTAATTTTCACAAATTCTCTTACTTGAGGTTAGTACCAACTCAAAAACACTAATTTTAAGATTTATATATATTTTTTTTGAAATCGTCCAAAAAATTAACTGTGAATACCTAATTGTTGAGTTTTTACCTCGTTATCTTACATTTTTTAATATTTATTTACTCATTTATTTATTTCCCATTTAAATTTTCTTTATTGCTAAAAATGGCTGAAAGGTTGAAAGTTATGAAAATTTTGAAAATTATATTTTAGTTTGTTACATACAGCCACATGAAAATAATGTTGAGACTGCTGTCCTTTATTATAACAGGTATGTAGGTATCTAGCTAACTAATCTATTATAAAGCGTGGTAGGTATATTTATTCGAATGGGTAGGTGTTTTACCTCTGGGTATTTAAATTAATTTTCCACAGATGCCATTACCCTGACTATCGTTTTTCTGATAATTACTAAGAGAACAATTAGGATCTAAAATGTGAAAATAATTTTAGGTATCCTGAGCGACGACAGCCTTTTGCCACAATATTTTCAAGACTGTTAACTATTAAATTTTTGCAAATGGTTTCAACTAAAAGTTAAAAAAAATGTAAATATTGCAAGGATGGTTATATGGTCTGATGAAGCACACTTTTCAAGTGCTGGTATTTTTAATCGACAAAATAAAATAAACATTTAGTATTTGAGCGGGAGCAACAAGGTCGATTTGGCTTTAGTGTTGCATACTACATTTTGGGCACACAACTCGTTTATCGAATATATGAAGGAGGTCTCTCAGGGGTTCGTTACCTAGAAATATTGCAGGAGGTAATATAGTAATAATAATTCTAATTAAGTACGCCCGTTTTTGGAAAATCAATTTCATCAAAAATGGACAGCCACTAATGGACCAATAAGGTGGCCAACGCGGTCTCCGGTGCTGGATTTTTTCCTATGGGGCTATATACAAGATAAGGTCTATAAAACTCGCCACCGAACAGTGGAAGAACTGCGCGAAGCTACCGAAACGGCATTTCGAGATTTATAAGGGCGATCAATCATATTATTGAATACTCTTAATCGAATTTCAAAACTGACTGAATTATGTGTTAGAGAAAACGGAAATCATTTTCAGCAATTCTTGTAAATAATAAATAAGAAGTAAACTAAACCATTAAGTATTTGTTTTGCTAAAGCTATTAAAGCTATATTTTAAAAAGTTTATGTTGAATTGTTAAATTGTTGAGTTGTTATGTTAAAATAGTTCTATTTAAATGGTTGAAATGTTGAACTGAATTGTTATATACTTGTTACTTGTTTTTGATGTTTTCTTAAAATTGTTATTGATGTTTGGTAATATAATAATTTAGTATAAAATCTTAATTGAAACTCCAATTTAAGGTATCTATCTAAGTAGATCTAGGTAGTGAAATAGATACAGCAAATGTTTTTCATGGCTATCTGGGATATTTTAGAAAAAAATATTTAAAAATGTAATCAGGCCAACGGATACAAATAAATACCACAAATTATATATTTAAAATGCTCAAAAAAACCCTATCGAACTGTCAACCAATATACAGGGTGTCCCATTTAAAAAAACATAATATTGGTAAATAACTCAAAAATGGTAGGTGATAAAAAATCTGACTCCGCTACTGGATTCTACGTAAAAAACTGCGTAATAAGCAGTTTTTACCTTTTTGATATCTCAAACGGTAAGCGACCTCCGAGGGGGGTCCCAAAATGCAGTCTTTTCAAAATCACCCTGTATCTCAGACACGAAGCGGGCTAGGAAATTTTTGTTTACGGCATATTTAATTTCACAAAAATCGAGCACACTGTTGCGAAAACGCAAGTCTCTATCTTTTCAAATAGCCGAGATACCCCGTAAAAGCATGGAAATTTGGACACCCTATACACCCGGAATGATCCTGTAACTCCTTGTTGGAGCATAAGGTTTTCAGAAAAGTACACCAATCGGTCCTATCGGCAGCCATGTTTTCTACTTAGTTGATTTACCGATCCTTTTAATTTCGCTTTGGATTGTTCTACTCCAGATCATGTAGAGGTGTCCAGCGCTGCCTTGCGATGTTATCGCCTTCTCTTCTAAGTATGTGATCAATCCACTTCCATTTTCTGTACTTAATGTCAAAACTGACGATCTTTTGATTGGCGATTCTCACCAGTTTTTCGTTGGTAATATGTTCTGGCCAGTATATGTGCAGTATTTGCATAAAACATTCTAAATATCATCATAAAAATTTAGAGCCGTTGTTCAGATTTAGCGATTTGCTTCCAGGTTTCACATGCATACAGAAGGATTATTTTGTACGTTGGAGTTGAACATCTTTTGTTCTAGTAATAGCACGTCACTTTCATACATTGCGGAACATCGCGTATATGTGTAGAGATTTTGCTATCCAGGTAACAAAACCCATCGAACTCCTCAATTTGCTCGTTGTTAATGTTCATTGGTGCTTCCAATCCGCCTTGTTATTATCTTTCTTATGTTAAGTCGAAGACCTCTGCGCTATGTAGGTTAATTGGTCTAGTTTAAGTAATGCTATGTAGGTTAATTTGTGTAGTTATCTGTAAAGGTACTTGTCAGAAAACATAAGTCCTCCAGTATGCCTGTGGATCCCCAGGATATGCCTCGTCCGTTCTCATTTACTTCCCTCGTGATCCAGCTCAGCACTATATTAAACAGTATAGGCAATAACATAACTCTAGTTTTGACTTTGATGCTTTCAGGTAGCTTTCTTTTATGCATTACCTGGCAGGTAGTCTCTTTGTATAGCTGTTTAAGGATTCCAAAGATTTTTTGTGGAAAATGCATCTCCAGAATGTTCCAAAGCGCTTGTTGATTGATCCTGTCGAAAGTGGATAAATGGCAGGTATGTCCAACATTGGAATTCTGTGGACTTCTTAAATACAATTCTAAGAGTATTAATGTAGTCCACGCATGACCTATTTAGTCTGAAGAATGCTTGTTCGAGTCGAAGACGAATTCCCACAACCTTGCCAATTTTTTAAGACGCACGTGAGTGATGATTTTGTTTATAATGTTGAGTAGTGTAATTTCACTTTAGTTTTTCCATTGTGTTATAACTTTCTTTCTTGATAATAATTCTTTCTATCCAGCTCTAAGGGATATTTTCGGAGTTTCAGACTTTTCGCAGTATGTGGGTTATTTGTTATAGGTTTGAAATATTGTCTGGACCTGCAGCTTTGTTGCTTTAAAACTCTTTGATCGCATTAGAAATTTCACGGGTGCACTGGTATCGATTCGTGGCGGTCTTGTTGGAGGATTAATGGGTAGGTTTTCAATATTTGCTACGTTCTCTAGCAGTTCAACGAAGTGCTTTCTCGATCTATGAAGCTATGGGTCATCAGAGTTTAGTAAGGTGTCATTTGCTGTTTTATTTGATGGTCCGCACTAAATATAATAATTATGCCGCCGCCTCTGCTTGCAGTGCAAGATCGTTTATATAGTTTCTTAGGTCATTTTGAGGATGTCCAGCGCTGCGCTTGACCTGAATATACCTAATATTCTGCTGATATAATCTATAATTTAGTTATTTAATATTCTCTTTTATAGATATAAAATGTGTCTTAAGAAACTTATAATCTTAAAGTAAAGATACAAATATATTTTTCGCATTCTATATTATTTCAGTAGGTATATTTAAATAATTATATAGGAAATGATGTAAAATATCGATTTTTGTATATTTTACCTCTATTATCTTAACCGCATTTTATCCATTTCTCTGTTCGGTAATCCGACAGATACATTTTGTAAAAATAACGTTCCATATTTGATAGAGATATACCAAGTTGATAATATAAAATATTAGTTTGTATTAGGATTTGACGAATAAAGCTAAGTCACAAATATTTGTTCGTAACAGTTATTACGCATGACAGGCGTGTCGCCCCCAGTAATTCCCTTTAACTTTCAGGTGTATATTTTGTTAAGTCGTTTATCAAGTAAACTTTTAATGCAAAACCGTACTATATAAAATATATTGTTAAAAACAAATTTGTCTGGGACAGGGCAACCGTTACCCTCCTCCCCCCGTGTACAAAAGAGAGGGAAGGACCCTGCCGTTCGTGTTATAGAATATTGTTTATCCCTAAGGTCTTTATGAGCCAAGAATTTTTTTTTAGGTTTTTGTGCTAAGTTGTACATTTAAATGAGTATAAAATCCTATACGATTCGATACTGGTTTATTTCCTATTCTGAACAACTATATAATATAAAAAATTTGGCAGTCAATGTCAGGTTACTATACTTAATATAAAATTAATTTTATAAATAATATTAAAAATTATAACAAGATTTCTTTAATGTAAAGTTTATACAAATTTCTTAGGTAAAGATAAAAATTTTAAATATGTATTTTTTAAGGAAATTAATTCTTGATTAAAAATCTAAATTATGGCTTGAACATTCTCCTCCGTCTTCATTTGTAAAGGGCTGTCTAAGGGTTGAAGTTCTATCATGGTTGATTGATTCGCTGGTTGTGGCCGTCGATTTCTTTTATTGCATGGACATTGACCTATCCACCATATTCCCCTTAATAATATTCCTGCTGATGATATGATGGCTGTGGTGACTCTGGACTGACTGGATATGTACCGGGTGTACAACTAAGAAAGGAGGCTGGCTGTATCTCGGAAACCGTTTATCCCACGATGTTGGAAAAAATTTTCTAATCAAGAATGATATGCGTGCCGTTTATTTTGAATGCTTTCAAAATACTATCATTGGAGCAAGAATATATGATACTAGATACCCCAGTAGACGTAGATATGACCAAAGGGTTTTTACACGATTAGCAAGACGTTTTCGTGGTAGTTTTCATCGCCCCCTCCATCGAAGGCAAAGAAGAGGCCGAACAGAAGCGAACATTATAAATATGCCGGCGTATATTGTAATTAACCCACATGTCAGTATTAGAGCTACATCTAGAGATTTAGGTATAGCTCATGGAACTGTGCAAAATATATTAGAAGAGTACAGGTAAGTGTAAGTGAAAAAGAAATCAAGAATTTGAACAATGTTATTTTTTAATAACAATGTACTTTCGCAGAAATGCGTAATCCTTAAAGTAACCCAGTCGTCTTAAGCACTAGATCGGCTGATATTTATACTTCCCCAGATATTAAAGATACACTATATAGAGTAAGTATTGTAAATACAAAGATTTCCGAAAAATATAAGTTGAGATTATTTTATGTTCACCCTAAACTAACAAAAACATATTTTTAGAAAAAAATTGTGATGCTTGTAATGAATTTGTGTGAAAACAAAATTTTCGAGAACGATAACTTGAGAACGGTCAAATCGATATTAAATTTGCATAAAAAATAGTGTTACGTCTCGTGGCGTAGTATCTTCGATATTTTTTTAGATGTAAAGTCATAAATTAATCATATTTTTAGTACTTACAAACCTAAATAGCCAAATTGAAAACAGATGTAATCGGGGTAAATCTAGCCCCAGAAAATATTAGAAGTCATGAACCTACATATTGGATCTTTTCGAACAGCAAAATCGGCTAAATTTATTTTTTCAGATAAAATATTTTTTCCATTATACGCACTAAAAATTTAAATGTCTTTATTTCCATAACGCTATTCTTAAAAATACGGCAAAATAGAGGGCAGCTTTTTTTTCAAACCTACATAAACGATATTTACATTTATATAAGGTTAATCTACGGAAGTGAAATGACTCCTTAAAAGCCAAATTTAAATTTTAAGTTTTTGTAGTATAAAATAGTAAAGTTTAGTAAAAAACTTTTAATATTTTTAAAAACGGCAAAACAGACATTTATTATATGTTTTACAAATGTAATAAATTTGCCAACTTGAGAAAACTATTGCAGTAACAAAATTGAAAAGAGACTCATAACAACACTGTTCAACCTTTAATTGTCACTGGCTTCTTGGTATGATAGACGAGGATCTCAAGATCCTTTCAAGAATTTTGTGGACCGATGAAGTAAGGTTTCGTTCCGATGGTAGGGTTCATTTACATAACTTACATTATTGGTCGGAACATAATCCTCATTGGATGCAAGAAGCTCAGATTCAAGGCCGCTGGAGCATCAATGTTTGGTGTGGCATAATAGGTCGTAGAATTTTAAGTCCGATAATTTTCGATGAACCTTTATATGGGAGAATTTATTTAAACTTTCTTCAAAATCAGCTACCAGATTTACTGGATGCCATTGATATACAGACGAGACAGAGCATGATTTACCAACATGATGGCTGTCCGGCTCATTTCTCTGTCAATTTCAGGACAGTTCCTAGACGATCGGTTTCCAGGGAGGTGGATAGGTAGAAGTAGTTTATTCCCCTGACCCCCTCGTTCCCCTGATTTGACTTGTCTGGATTTTTATTTGTGGAGACGACTAAAGGACATGTTTAATATCAGACCAACAACGAGGGAGAACCTTATCAACTGAATTTAAAACGCTATCGAGATTATTCCTGCGATGGAAATAGAAGCAGCAGTTCAATCTACCGCAGAGAGGCTCCGTTTGTGCATTCAAAATGACGGCAGGCACTTTGAGTAATTCACTCCATACTAATTATTACTTAGCATGATACTTTTGATCAGTTTTCGCTATTTGTTTTATGACCTTTTCCGCTTCATATTATTTCTTAGAAAAATTCATTGTTATATTTTCATTTGTTAGTTTTTTGCAAATAGCTATTCTTGTTTCTCGGTTAGTTATCTAATGGTAAAATGAAAAAATAATATGCCACATCTTTTGTTAATCTACACTTATTTAATGCGTCTTATTTTTATTATTTATTATTCTTTTTATTTCCTTCCTATCCCCATTAAAACAAAATATATCAACTTGCTTTTTGCGCCGTTTTCTTGATTTTTTGTGCTCCGTAACACTGGCCTTTAATAAATATTTAAATCCATTTGAACTGTTTAAGAAAACACGTTAAATTTAAGAAATTGTCAGAAACCGCCAACTGACGTTTGGAACGAAACTTAAAATAATATAATTCATACGTCGTGTGAAAGCCTAATAAATACCCTTTTCAACAAGACCAAAATCTTCAAGATCCGTTAATTATTACTTAAGTTATGTCCGTTTTAAAAAAAACAAAGATTTGCCCTTTCCCCCACTCTTTATTTGAACAGCTAGAGGAAAAACCCTTAATAAAAATTATTCGTCATTTAGCAGAGATTAATATAAAATCAGTTCACTGGGTGAATTCCTGAAAAAATCTACCTCTTCTAATTTACTACGCGTATTACGCCCTCTAGCGGCCGACTTGGAAACTTAAAGATAATTTCCAGCGTTTTTTCTTGGCCAATTTTACTATAATAGTCGTTGACTTCATTGACAAAGTTGAGTGCTGAGTAGAGTGAACTAGATAGGTGTATATACTGAGTTGCCGTAGATCGTTCTGCACCATTCTTTCATTTCGCTAATTTTTTTAACCCATAATTAAGCTTCTCTTGAAGTGATTTAATTCGTTTCGTATCCGAACTTCTGAGTTATTGACTGTTGAGAGTGTTGATAACTTAACCTTGGTTTGATGCTTTTATCAACTCTTCCTGGTTGCTTTGAAGACTGTTAATGTCTTTGTATACTTCGTCATTTACTCCAAAAACTGCTTGGCATCTGTGGGCCGTATGAACTTTTCCTCCAAAAGCGTAATTGTGCATCTCTAGGGGCTGGTATCTTGTAGTTCGAAAGATCATGTACCAAAGGCAGAGAATGACCTTGCCTATCGTAATATAGGATATTGTTTATCCCCACGGCCTTGTCTCTTAAGTTGTTGTTTAAACTCATTTTTTGCACACAAAAAATTTTGTAGAGGGAATGAAAATCGATAACTATACCAAAATAACAATGTTGAATTTTAAGGTGGGTTTATGTAACAAATTTTAGTTTTATCTTTATCTTTAGTAATAAAAACTCACCTCGTTAGTAATTGCTTTCAATCATGTGACTTCAAAAAACCATTTGAAGTGCTTACTCTCGATGACTAAAGTTAATTCTTATACAAAATTGTGTCAGATACAACAACAGTAAAAATAATGTAGGAGTCGCTTTCAAATGATGTTAAAGACGCACTCAATATTTGTGATAAACTTGGTCTCACAATTTAAAGAAAGTACTAACTTCGACTATTTGAGTTTTACTCTCTCTTATTTTTTATAGATGAAAATATTCACAATGTGATCGATATAAGTCAGCGGTCTTTATAAAAGTCAGATACTGCCACCGCTGTTTCTTATCTTCTTGCATTCAAAAATAAGCACTGTGTCATACTTTGCAATACTCAAAAATCCAGTTGGCCATCTAAAGAAACCGGTATTTGTGCCTGGTCAAAGGAAGCGTGTGTAATAAATGTGGAGTAAGTAATTGGGCATAACCTAACCTAACCTGCAAATAATAGGCCATCACTTATTTATAGGTGGCAACAGATACTTCTACTTTACTACAAACATATTGATAATATAGGGATTATTTGTGGAGCAAACATGCAAAAGCCGATAAATCCACTTTTTGAATTTTTTTACTTAAGTACAGAATCCTACTAATTTTGGTGCCATCTTTCGCTCCAGAACATTAGATTTGAGCAAAAGCCGATAAATCGCCTTAAAAACATTAACTGAATGCGACCATTTCAAGCAAATCCCGATAAATCCAAATTTTAAGCAAAAACCGATAAAAAATAAATTAGCATTTTGGCCATTTTGTATACTTCCGCCAACTATTTCCATATTATGGAAGTTCATGCAGAACTAACAAGGCAACTATAGATTTCTTTTTTGCGAAATAAGTGTTTATGATATGTAATTAAAGGGTTCGCTGCGGAAGAGTGTTATTGTTTCCTTTCCACTGAAATGTTTTTAGACTGAGTAGTAAACGCACACAGCCGGCAGAGCACGTTTTACTTTGCACTCAAAACATTTCGTTTAATTTTTGGTTAAATTTGTATTATTTGTTAAGCACAATGGAAGAAGGAGAAGCCAGTGTATCAGACATCAGTATAGGAAGTAGAAAAAGAAAGAAAAATGAAGGAATAAGGCAGGAGCAGAGAAAACAGAGGTAAAACATAGATATTTTTTGGATATCCATTTTGTTACACTGCGTCCTCTTTTTTAGATACCATGATAACGATCCTGATTTAAATAACTTTGAAAGGATTTGCAAACATAATAGTCCTACATATTACTGTGAAAGCATAGCAATAAGTAACGTCAGAGATATTCGAGGCAAAATTTTTGCAAACAACCACAAAATAGATCAAGATACCAAACTGTGCCACTACATGTCTGTAGTACCAATTACTAGGCAAAGGCCTACGAAGGGAAGGCAGTCCAGGTTTCGCAATTTTTCTGTCCATTATTTTCTGCCAAAAAGAGTGACTAGAAAAAAAATTCAGGTATGTCAAGCTTTCTTTTTGAAATGCGTGAATATGAAAAAAGATAGAATTAATCACGTAGCTCAGGTTATGTCTCAAGGGAATATTCCGAAAGAAAAACGAGGCGGGGATCATGTATCTGGCAGATCTTGTGAGAAAAAGTCGAAGTTAGAGAGTTTATTGGGGAACTAAAAGGAAAAGAAAGTCACTATAATTAGGGCTAAGTCCAAAAGAATTTATTTAGATGCCGACTTAAATATAAAACTGTTACACAACATGTATTTAAGTCAATGTAATATTGAGCACAGAGTAAACTTTGCCATGTTTAGAAGGGTGTTTGTAAACGAGTTTAATATTGGGTTCTCCAGTCCATCCCCCGACGTTTGTGCAAAATGTACTAGACTTAAATATATGATTAAGAAGGAATCCGATACAGAAAAGAAATCAGAGTTACGTACTGAGCTTAGAGTGCACAAAAATAGGGGCAATGCTTTTTATAATCTATTGAAAGAGAACCCCGATAATGCAATAACGTTTTGTTTTGACTTACAGCAAATTCAGCCGTTACCAAAAACGCCTATTAATGATGCGTTTTACGCTCAACAAGTCAGCATGTACATTTTTTGCTGCATTGACAGTCAGTCGAAAAGTCCAACTTTTTTTACAAGCAGGAAGGGGATTAATCGAGGTAGGATCCGCGCTGCTAAATTATTTAGATTCCTTGGATTATGAGAATATTACTTCCGTGCGCCTCTTTCGCGATGGATGCGGAGGGCAAAATAAAAATACCCATATTATGCACAATCTTTATTTCTGGCTAAGATTCAAAGCTCCCCTACAAGTAACAAAATTACTCATAGTTTTTCCTGTAAGGGGCTATTCGTGTTTACCAGCCGACTGAGTATTTGGGAGGGTGGAAAAACTTCTTAGACCTAAAAGCACTATTCTATCAAGAGAAGAGTATGAAAAAATTTATGAAAAAGTGGGAGTCGTTAAACGAATGGGTATCGATTGGAGATTGTTTGATATAAAAGAATTACAGGTCGCTTTGAAAAAAGTTAAGAGGCTTTCAGAAATGAAGAGGGTAGTTTTTCAAAAATTTGTTGATGGCAGAGTAGTTAAGATATGCACCTACGAAAATTTTTACTTTATTTCCAAGGCCAAAAAGTTTGAAAAATTGCTAAAACCTAAATTTTCTGATACAGATTTAAATATAATTGAAAATCCAATAAAGTGAGCCATTCCAGAAAAGAAAAAAAGTCTCTACAAAATTTTACTAAATCAGCAGTTTGGTCCAAATTACCGGTACCGGGCATTACTGCATGGAACTTCGTTGTGTGTTGATGGGGACAAAGATAATGAACTGGATGGTATGTGTGATTGTTTGGAAGAGGAAGCGGCTATCCATATTTAGTTTTCGTAAAAATATTTTATTTCTTTTTTATTTAGTTTATATACAGTTTGGAAATCTGCTTTTATTTTGCTGTGTGAATATTTTAATAAAAATATTTTTGTCTGAATGTGTTTGATTTGTTTTTATTTGTTTATGAACTTAAACAGAGTACAAAAATTTAATAAATTGTACCAATAAAAGCAACTTAACCTAACTTAAAAATTTAAAAACCAAGCAAAAACCGATACATTTTGAAATTCATGTAAAAACCGATAAATCCGAAAAAAAATCGTAAATAACGAAAAGAGAAACAATATTTTAAAGATAAAAATTTGAGATAATATTTAAAAAACTACAAACACCTTAAGTCAGTAGTAAACATTTCTAAGTACTCTGCGGATTCAGCTGTACACGTTTTTGTCCAATATCTCAAAACTAATAAATATAGATTTATCGGGTTTTGCATGTTTGCTCCACATTTATTATTCATACAAAAAACACTTATTCTGGATTTTTGAATTTCTTTTGTTTTAAAATACGCAATTACTCCTGTACTTCACAAACATTTAATTCAAAACGTACTATTCGTTTCGAAATTACAAGTCATATTTACACAATTACCATTTCATAAAACTAAATTAAGTTAGGATAAAATTAAAGTTTAATTAAAACTCAGCTAAACTCGCTTTGTGTTAAAAAAAAAATAAAAAAAAATACTATAAAGAACGCCCTTCCGCATTGTTTAAATATGAATATTGTAATTGTTCCCTTTTTGCTTTGAAATGTTTCCGTGCTTTTAAAGTAAATAAACAAGTTAGCTTTATAATTTCTGTTTACTTCGTCTAGGTAAAAAATATCAAATAGAACTTGAACAGACGACTGCCTTTACATTAAGTTCCTTAATTTTGCGAAAAATAAGTGGGGCTTTACAGTATCCTAAATTCTAAACATTGGAAATAAGAAGAATAGAACAGTCACAAAAGCTAAAGTTTTGAAATAAGAACTCATGGCTACATAGTTTTTTGTGGTTTTATGTCTATTCGTACTCCTTAAAATCAACTTAATTTTTTTATGTGCTTGTAATTCATTTTATTACAATCTACAAACTTGTGGGTCCCTAGGCCTGCTTGAGATTACAGGCTCCTATCGGCTTTATCCCCTAAAAGTATTGCAACCGGTACCGGATTAATTATTTTCGCCCAAACGTATTTACGGCCCCAAGCTCATGAACTAACAAAAAAGTTCTCTCTTCCATGTAGCAGAAACTTACCCCCTTCTTTAATATAATAATAAATAAAAATTACCTACTTGCGATAAAATGAAGCAAGGAAAATTATATAAACGATTTTTGTTGCAGCGAGGTGGCGATGTGCCTTCTTTTCGATGGGCCATGCGGCCCTGCCGAAAGCAAATAGCAAATAACTTAAAATAAACTATCAGTTCAGTAATTATTTTGCATCTTTGCTCCCTATTCCCCGTAGAAATTTTGTTCGATTGATCTTTACCGACGTAAAGCGCTCCGCTGTGACAAAATTGAACCTCCTGCCGAAGGCTAAGTAAAAATAAAAGGTTGTTTGCCTGTTTGGTGCTCGTTAAGGTGTATACACACAGTGACGCGGTTTTTGTCGCCTACCGATAAAAGTCGCGTAGTTTTGTAAATGTAATTTGCTTAATTAAATGTGCGCTTTTATAAATCGATAGTTTTTAGTTCTATCGATAGTTCTAATCTGATTTTTTTCTGTAGACTTTAACCAGGCCGCCGTGCCGGGCCCCCAAAGGCTCAGGCCCAGGCGCAACCGTACCACTCGCACCATTGTAGTTACGCCACTGGTAATGGCAGCCACTTCCGGTTCAAGTTCATACGACAGTTTGCAACTTGTACTGTCTTACAGTGATACATAATACATAATTATTTACAAATTCATTAGAAACTCTTTATAATTACAAGCAAAAAGCAGGTGAACCAGACTTAAATACATTTCTCCATAAGGCCAATGGCTTAGAACTTATTGTTTGAATCAATATTCATTTTAATAATCACAAAAACGAATAAAATAATACACTAAAACTACAAAACTCATAAGAAATACACGTAGGCAAAAAGTAAACAAAACGATTGTAGCAGCAATATAGCCGGTCCAATCAAAAATTAGTTACTCTATTATCGCCACTGTCCTTATAAAGTCACTGTATACCATCTAAGTGGGCTACGTCATTTTTCGGTCACAAGCGCCATCTGTAAATGAGAGGACGAAGAAGAAGTGTGTCGTAGCTTCTATCGTCGAAGTGAGCTATGTTATTTTTGTGAACGTCATCTGTCGGTGTGAGGACGACGATGTCGGTAATGTAGCTCTCTTCGCGTTATTAATGCTATCTATGTAACTAAACTTTCCAACGGTGTACTGGTAGCACGCATCCAGCACCATACCACATGGGAAATTTGCAGTTAATAAAGATTAGTGACATGTGTCAGAACAATATGAAAAAATAACTGGCCTTAGCTACAATACGTCATTTGAAGTAAACATTTATTTAGGATGTCTACGTAAGGACGTTATTTATTCGTTTATCAAACAATACAGTTTTCCTTCACCTACATCATATTATCAAAATAGATTTCTAACTCATGTGCTAGATTTATTTGTAATATATATTAATAACGATTGTTTGTCACTGTCAGTATGCCGACACCTTTGGTTAGGTACGAAAGCTGGAGGCCAAGGGGCACATCTAAATTTGGTCTTGAACTTCCCCATTTAGAATTATCGAACCTAACCTAACCTGTAGTAGTAGTAGTTTGCTTATATTGTATTTATGTCCTTTTGTTTATTAGGGTAGATTGGGGTAATTCGGAACGGATTTTTCTATGTTCATTTTATTTCGAGATATTTTCATGGAATTTAAGTAGAGAAATTTACTGTTGTACCACTAACTTGCTAGAAATGTTCTATAACAGACCTATATTTACAAAGGAATTTATTTAAACGTTTATTATTTTAAAATTACATTTTTTTAGAATGATGAAATGTGTTCCGGTTTACCCCAGGTAGGGGGTAAATACGAACGTATGCATCAAATTGTTATACGAGCAGCAGTAATAGCTATGGGGTAATGAGGAACATTATATTTTAAGTTCAAAACTGAAACTGAAATTTGAAATTTTTAATTTATCTTAAAAAATAAGAAAATTATGTGACCTGAATTTGGTAACCCACATATAAAACGCAAACGTCATTTTTATTAATAATTTTATTTTAAAAATACAAAATTGTCTCTTAATTTAATTATTTTTTTTTAAATTCCTTGACTTGTTTCCAATATTTCTCTATGGTCTGCATATTAGGTATGGGTTCGAAACGGCTATTTCCACTTAATGAAATGGGTCCATAGAAGATATTTTGAGGAGATATTTCATCAATATCTTCACGATGTGGCCAGCGGAACTCGTTTCCAAGTCGTTCTAGAAATCTAATTGTGACACTGTTCTTTTGATCATCAGAATCTAGGATTTTGCCAACATAAAAATAGTAGCGACTAGAATGTCAACATTACTTTGATCTTCTGTATCAGATGCGATTTCGCTGGAGAATTGCGACTGATTGCCTTTTATCAGACTTGTGGACTCATCTCGGTCACCAGATAATGCACCAATATTTCTAGTTGCGTATTTAGAAATCGGCTGTTTTCGAGGAAGTTTTAAAGCGGGTTGAAAACTTGGATCATCATCTGAATCATCCGAGAATGAAGGTTCAGGAATAGGAATATTATTTCCAATGTATTCAGGAGTTTTCTTTTTAGTAGTCCGTTTCTTTGTAATTTTGGACTTTTGTTTCTCTTTAATTTCTTTTTCCCTGTTAAGAACATCCTGCATTGTTAAGACCTCCCCATACTTCTGAGATTTTAAGTTTACTCTTCTTTGGGTGTTAGGAGATTGTGACTTGGAGGTTACGTCTTGAAATTTGCTCACAAATATATCTACCAATGATATCTTCTCGCCATGTGTTTTTGACATTGACGCCTCTGGAATTGTTAATGTTGACGGAACATTTTCTGAATTTTCGCAGTATTCTCTTTCTTCCTGCCGAGATTCTTTTAAGAGTTCACTGATACTTTCTTCCTGATTGGCAGTCAAATTTTGTAAAGCTTCCGCATCAGTTTTGTCTCCTTGATGTGTCGCAGTTTCGTTTTCACCTGAGGCACGATCTTCGACTGATTTATTTTTTATTGCTGTCCACCTAGCCAACTTTGTTTTGCAAAAATGAGATGTGTCATATTTTGATGAATCCACTGGAAAACATCCAGTAGCGACAAAGCCAGATTTAATTACTGAACTGGTCAAATTATTAGTCCATAATTGTCCAATTATCTTTGAAAACTCTGCTTTACGAAGCCAAGTATTTTGATTCGTTGACATCATTTTTACACCATGTTCTGTCAACATCCTGTCCCAATGACTTTTGAGACTCTTAAAAATGGTTTTGTCAAGTGGTTGTAACAGATGAGACAGATGGCTTGGCAGTTTTATAAGTGAAATATTATTATTTATTGCAGTTTGGATAAGGTCAAAATTCACATGTGTTTTGTGCCCATCAAACAATAGAATAGCTCTTTTATCTTCTAGGCCCTTTTCCCTTCTTAAATTATTCACATAAAGAATAAATCCTAACGAAAACCAGTGAAAAAACTGTTCTGTTCCCATCCATCCATTCTCGCTAACTGCATAGAGAGTATTCGGATAGTCGTCTTCACTCAACCATCTTGCTTGCACAGTTGTAAGACCCTTAAATATAATAAACGAGGGAAGTTTTGAACCTTCTGCGCTGACACAAGCTAACACTGTAATTTGATCTTTTCCAGATCCCTTAATAACTCTTTGAAAACATCTAGTGCCCGTTTCTGCAACTGCTTTCACATTCCTAGGATCTAAGCCAAATCCACTTTCGTCGCAATTGAAAAACAAAAAGGGGTAATCCGTTAAATTAGTTTCTGATATTTCCCTTTGCAGTTTTTCATAAAAATCGTATACGATAAACGGATCAGAAGCTGCATCCGATCTATTTTTCTGCAACTGTTCGGGCTTTCTCAGCGACAATCTAGGATGTCTTCGCATAGACGATAAATACCAGTCTTCGCCCGGCATCCAATCATCGCCACTGTTTATTGCGTAAGATACGGTCTTCTTTTTGCTTTGCATATACTCCTTGACAAGTTTTCGAATCTCTTCCTTCGTGCAGGGGTAACCTATTTTTGCCCGTGCTATAATAGCCGCCTCTAGTTCTAGTTCCTCATCCTTCCCAAGAACAGGATTTCGCCCAGCGCCTAATTTTGCACCTTTTACTTGGCGGTGTAACACTGCCAGTGGAACTTTGAAGCGATCCTTGGCCGCCCGATATGATATTTTATTTGCTCTCAAAAGTCGTACTGCTTCCGACACATCCTCGGCGGTGTACGGTAGCCCGATTTTCTTTTTAACATATTTGCGTGGCATGGCAATACCTGAAATAAAAAGATTACGTCAGCGTGCAAGGAGCCACTCCCCGTTTTAAGAGCCTGGGGTAAATCGGAATGGCGTTCCTATTTACCCCACACTGCAAGTTTCGATTTACCCCTCAATCATGTAAATTAACATTAACATTTCACACCTTTTTGTTAACAAACTGTAAGAGTAATTTTGTTGGGACGTAAATTATTACTTCGGTATATATTTTCCTTTCGTAGGAACATTTAATTAAAACTAAAAATATTT
Organism: Kuschelorhynchus macadamiae; assembly: GCA_030620095.1. Lineage (NCBI taxonomy): Eukaryota > Metazoa > Arthropoda > Insecta > Coleoptera > Curculionidae > Kuschelorhynchus > Kuschelorhynchus macadamiae. The sequence continues at coordinate 65,382 of JAUTXW010000780.1, read as the reverse complement.
GGAAAAAATAGAAAAATAAACATTAGCTTCATCTGTTCAGATAACAAATATAAACTTTTAATCGATCTTACTAATAACAAGAAATTTAAGGGCATTTAACGATATTAACTTACCTTTTTTATAACTAACACCACAAGAACATCATAACAATTACACTCACTGCCGTAAACAAGTAATTAAATGTCATCTGTCAAAATTGTTGGGTGCGTTCCGAATTTCACCCTGTCCCGAATAACCCCAACCTACCCTACTACTTGAACAAATTTTCAAATATGAAGTACGTATATTAGAAACTCGTCTGCATCCCATTAATTTAGAATACAATATATAGTATTTCAATTATTTTGGTAATTTGATTTCCTCAATAAATCCATTACTTTGGGTTGAAATAGAATTACTATAAATAAATTAAAAAGAAACAGAATATTAATTATTGTGTGGAAGTAATTAGTACTTGAAGTTTTTGAAAAATAAAATAAATGATAATTATTATTTTAATTTAAAGAATTTTATGAAGCGCAAGCAAAGGAATGTGATATGTTTAATCATCATCTATGTATTCGTATATCTATGTTTGTTACCACCTACAGGCTACAATACCAGCTCCATTTTTTGATGAAAGTATTTAATTGGCATACCGAGAGCTTCTATCTTGTTTGATTAAAAGAAAATCAAAATGGCAGAAACTGCGCGCTATTTTTTTAACATAAAATTCGTTTTCATATGTATTAAATTAAAGAGTTTGTCAAGGCGATTTAAAATATTATGTACAACGTATGTAATTATAGCTCAAAGGGTATCCCAGTGCAAATAAAACAAAAGTATTAACCTCGTAGAACCCAAAGAATACTTAATATTTCCGCTGGTATCTCTGGCTATACATTCAGATTCAAAATGGTTAATGTAGTGACCCATTTTATCAAGAATAAAGAATAAATCAAGTTATTAAATGAAAGAGCTTTCTGATACAAAAAAATACATAGACATTTTGACAAGACTGGCTTTTTAACCCGACATGGATCCAGAAATTTACAAATATCTCCTCAAATGCTTTTAGGGGTAGTAAAAATGGATATAGATCAAAAGGTAAAGTAAACTTTACGGATCACGCCCAAAGTTCTGCGATTTATTTTATGCCGAATTTTGTTAATTATAATAAAATTAATAAATTGTCGCATTAGAATAACAAGGCTTTCTCTGCCATTTTGAAAATATGAGGATTTTGACATAATATAGTTCTATACGTATTAAGGTTTGACTTAAAAAATGTAATTATTTTACACTTTGTTTTTAAAGGTTTTTTTAATCCCAAAACTAAATATATACAACAAGGGGGAACTGCAGTGTTATGGATCATTTGCAAGCCTTGCCGCTGCAATATTATGTTAAAACTGTAAGAGATATTCATTAGCTTTAATGTGATTTAAATAGAGAAATATATATAGTTGGGCGCTACATTCGATTTTTTATGAAAAAAAGCAAATCTAGAATGATACAATAGAAGTAGATTTGTCCTTTTTCGACCATTTTTTGAGCACTTTTTGACGCAAATGCCGTCGCATATATTTTTTTCCACAAAATGGCTCTGTCCGCCTTGCATTGATCCTACATTGTCTACATAACTGCAAAATTTGAAATGTTAAATCGTAAATAAATACACGTGTCTTTGTATTTCTGCAGCGGGGGAACCCTTTTGAACCTATCTTTAACGAAATGTGATTTAAATTACTTATAGTAGGTACCTTTTCATCTTTTCTTGCGAGCAGTTCTCCCTTAACAAGGTATTTCTCCCCCAACGCGCAACGGACAGATGTAAGTGCTACATTGACGGAACCAAGATAAGATAACGAAGTGGTAGATTTAGTAACTCGGGGTGACTCATGTGTCTGGCAAAATATATATTCATTAATTTTATTTGCTGTATATAATTCTCTCAGAGACCATCCTGGCTTAAAATGTGTCACCTCGAAATATTTCAAAACTGCTCACCGGGCTATTTGAAGTTAACAATATTCACAGCAATAACGAGAGATATACTGGGTGATTGAAAATTCAGTACAAATATTTAAGGAAGAGGTTTCTTTCATGAAAATAAAAAAAAGTTCTCATGAACACGGGTCCGGAAGTGCTTCGTTCTCAACATACAGCGTCTTAAATTTTTTTATTCTTTTTCAGTCTTTTTATTGCACCTTGTACATTTCTTAAGATAATTTATTTAAATTTGCTACACAGGATTCTGTAATCATTCTCTTCGAAACGGCCATAATACATTTTAGAAAAAATATACAGTGTGTTACTTTGTAGGAGATCATGATCCTTTAAAACGCCCTCAACTTTTTACCACCGCGCCACTGACCACTTTTACTTCGAAAAAATATTCTTCATTGTATTTCCTAGCTTTAAAGTATCTTACAAAATTTCGATATTTTCTACAGTATAAAAGTCATTTAGCAAAATGTCCATTCACACATAACCAATAAGGTAGAAGGATAAACATGATCAAAATTAAACTTAACGAAGCGTAGTATGTTTCGACTGCGTATTTTATTAACTTTTTCAAATTCATAAAAAAATTTTATCAATAAAAAATAACAATTAGAGATAAACTTCGAAGGCATCAGTTATGGGTTGATGGAGAAGCTAGACAGAAGACACTGGCCCTAGATCATAAACTAAGACCTTCAAATATTCTCATACAAAAATTCAATGAGGTGCAATCTGGGGAGCGTGGAGGTCAAACCACAGGACCTCCTCGACCAATCCACCGCTTCGGAATCATTAAATTTAATTGTCCGCGCACTGTCACACGATAATGAGGCGGAGCACCATCGTGCATGAAACACATGCACCCACGAACATTCTAAGGCAAATTCTCCAATAAACTGGGTAAATCTTTTTGCAAGAAATCTAAGTAAGTTGCGCCATTTAGATTTGGTGGGAAGAAAAAAGGACCAATTATTTCATCCCATACGTTTAAACTTAACTGTTCTTAATGATGGGATTCTCTAATCTTGTGGGGATTTTCCAGAGCCCCAATATATATGTTGTGAAAATGCACCACTCTGTCGCGCTTAAATTTAGCTTCGTCGGTGAAAAGGATGCGCGATAAAAGATTAGAATCCCCTGTACCATTACAAGTACACACCGGGAGAACTACAAGCGCCGCACACTGGCCGATTTTGCCAGAAAACATGGCAGAAATAAAAAATATTTTTTTGAATATATTTTACATTAAATCGAACTTGTAGGGATTCTAATATATGAAATATCTAGTTGCCTTTGAAACTGACATTAAGAAAGTGCGTGATTTGTTTTAAGAAAGGTCAAAGTCAAACAATTTGGAGGTGATTTTCATACCTTTCTTTTCGTTACAAAATTGATTTCTTGAACTTCGGACAATTTTGAATGGTTTATAAATAGCAGTGTATTTTTTGGTTTTTTTTTTAAATTTAAAAATTGAAAAGTCATTTTAATATATAAAAACGATGAGATATACTTTTTAGTTTATAAAATAGCTGCTAGGGGATGCAACAGCAAAAGGATAGGCTCATTGTAGATTTTCTTGTAAATTTTGCCTGTTAAAATTTATTTAAAATGTACTATTCTTAACCAATTATACACATTTTTTTCTACTTTTCCATTTTTGCAGGTTCTCGATAATAAAGCGATATGAAAATATGTTTAAAAACATTTTTTTAATGTTAAAAAAATATCTATTTGTTACTGAAGAAAGTTTTTATAGTTAATATTTATTATCGCGCGTTTACCCAATAAATACGGCTGATGTCTTTTTGTTCAGGATCTGCTTAATTTCACCAAAAATAATTTGCTATTTATTGTTTTTATTATTAAGCTTTCGACAATTAAGTGAAATTATTAAATACAAAATTCCTAAGACTAAAGGGTAGAATGTTGATACTTGCTGGCTACACGTCATTGACCATTGAGGCTAAAATAACTGTAAAAAACTTTTATTATAAATTTAAGAATAAATGGAATTCTACAAAGAGAAGAAAACAACGAGTTTTTGAACAATCCGGTGTATGGCTCGAGACCGGATAGTATAGGAGCGAAAATAATATAAATGCGGCAAAATTATTAAAACCAATAAATCAAGAGTCGGAAAAAGCAGACGATTTTTTCAATGCTTTAAATAAAAAAAGCAATGCTTGTATTCCCGACTTACTGGGTTGAACCGAAGCTACCAATATTCCAGTATAAATTCACATGAATACAGGCTATAAACCTTAATTAATCCATATATCCTTCATATGACCAGGTCTTAGAGGAAAATGTTACCCTGCTGGAATTGTTGTGAGTGAATCTCAGACTGAACTTCCAGTTAAAAATCTACTTAACCATACATGCCTCAGAATACTTCAAACACAGGGAGATGCCCTGCTGAAACATCGAAGTCTCATTGAAAACTTGAACGATTCAACTTTAATTTGTAAATGGGGTTTCGATGGTTCTCAGAATACAAACAAAGTTTTAATATTAGTGATTCAGATTCCAGCATTTTTTTTTTACTTCTCTAGTAGCCATCAGACTCAGTTTAGAGCAAAATAACAAACCTGATATCATAATCTGGCAAAATTGCAGGCCTTCCTCAACACGGTTCTGTCGTCCTATTAAGGTTCAATTCGCTAAAGAGACTGTAGAGTTCAAGGTGCTACAAAAAAAAACATGGATTTTAAGATCAAAAACCTTATTCCCATTAATTATATCCTGGGTGGTATTGTTGTCCAAGTAAAGTATAAACTATTTTTTACAACGGAGAGACGGTAAGGTTGGGAATGCTACAACGGAAAACAATTCCACCCAAAAAAGTTTTTATGTGGTGCAACGTCAAGGGAATTTAATAAAATTGAAGCATTCAGTGGTATTTAACATTGTCCCGAAAAAAATAACACTATGTAGATTTTTCTAAAATTTATTATGGGTGTATTGCACACATTGGACCCATTATCCTGCCTAGTTATCTCTAGAAATGTACGAGGTATATCAAAAAACTAAAATATAAAAAAAATTTAACAACCTGTATCTCGGACACTGACAACATTAATACTGAGATTAGGTTAGTTTAGAACATCATATCTTAGCACTAGGTATACATTTCTAGATTTTACAGACACCCTATAGATAAAAGACATTTTGACATCTAATTTCACCAAAGCGGACATATTTTACTCAATAAAAACAAACAAAATACTTTAGATTAATTTATGCCATGTTTTTAGCAAAATCGACCAGTGTGCGCCGCGGGTAAATTATCTCTAGAAATGTACACGGGTGATAAAAATTAAATAAGAAATATTAAAACTTTAACACCCTGTATCGTTGTACCGGGTGGTCGAAATTGGTCTGTTTTAACAGAGAAAACCTATTTCCTGACTAGATAGAGCAAAACTGACTTAGGTGTCATGGGCTCGATTTCTGAGAAATGTTTAATGGCAAAAACCGCCTGCCGATATTTTCACTGCCAACTGAGATATAGGGCGTTTTTCAATTTTCGGCCATTTTGAAAATTGTCCATAACTTTTTTATTTTGCGGAATATTAACATTCTGCAAAGACATTCTAAAGGCACTTTTTTATGTGCAATCCAGTGGCGTACTCAGATTTTTTCTATAGTTGTCCGTTTTATCATAAATAGGCAAAACTTTTTTTTTTCAAATGGAAATCATAGTTGGCTATAAATTATAAAAAATGCTCGCGTTTAGCCCTTTTCAGTGATATAAAGTTGTAGGTACTTATTTTCAAAAATAACGAAAATATTAGGTGTTTTTGGTTTACATCGAAGTAGGCCTTGGAATAATGACGCGCGTTCAATATTTTGAATATATTGCTGTCAGATTACTGTAGTCTGGTGTAATTATTGCGTTTTGGTGTTATCTTTATAAAGTTGTGTTAAGTTGCTGACAAAATATGTTTGAGAATTATGAAAAGTATGATATGTTAAAATGTTACATATTATCTAACGAAGTTCCTGAAGCAGCTAGTGAATTATATTTTAATACATTTCCCGAGCGACGTCAACCGGATAACCGAATTTATCAAACATTAAAAAGTAATTTAGTAAATTACGGAAGTTTTAAAAAGTTAAGAACAAGACATTATGAACTAAAGGAAGAAAAGGAAATCCAGCAGCTAAATATAATTGGTGAGGTATTAGATCATCCTGGCACCTCCTCTCGAACATTGGCTAATATAACGAATGTTCCAAAGACCACCGTTTTAAAAATACTCAAAAAACATAAATTCAAACCGTACAGAACGAGAAGAGTTCATCAACTCCGTGAAGGGGACGCCGCTAGAAGATTGAGATTTTGTCAGTGGTATGAGCAAAAATTCATGGAGAATGAGAATTTTCCATTAAATATTATTTGGAGTGATGAATCCAGAGTAGATACTTCTGGTATATTTAATAGATATAATTCATATCACTGGTCCACTGAAAATCCACACGTAGTTGTGCAACAAGACCGGCAAGGTCGGTGTGGATTCAATATATGGGTGGGGATATTCCGAGGAAGATTTGTGGGACCTTATTTTTACGATGGAAATTTAACTGCAGATGATTATGTAAATATTTTGCGCACATATATTGTCCCTTTGTTGGAAGACATACCTTTAGCTGATGCCAGAAATATCTACTATCAACAAGATGGTTGTCCCCCGCACAATGCAAGGATCACAACTGATCTTTTAAACTTCGAATTTCGAGAAAATTGGATTGGTACGTGGGGCCCCATACCTTGGCCTGCTAGGTCCTGTGACTTAACTCCCTTAGATTTTTTTTTGTGGGGAAGATTGAAGGACTTGATATTTAAAGGAAGAACCTTTCACACAAAAGAAGAATTGCAAGAGGCCACTAGGCAAGCTTTTGCATCTATTAGCCCAGTTGAACTAATAAATAGTTGCAACTCGGTACGCAAAGATGCTTAGTTTGTATTCAACAGGGAGGGGCTCAATTTGAACAACTTCTCTAAATATATTTATCAGAAACCTATCTAACTAAATACCTAGATTTTCATAATTATTTTTTATTTTCACTTGTAGCTGTAAATAGTAGTTTAGTTTGTTAATTTTGTTCAACTTTGCTATGTAAACAAAAAAAAATAAAAAAAATTAATAATAAATAATTAAAATAACGTTAGCTAGTGTTATTTAAAGTTGTGTTTAAGTTGCTAACAAACTATAAATCTTAACAATACATAATTGAGATATTGTCATCACAAATCAAAGCCTACTTCGATGTAAACCAAAAACACCTAATATTTTCGTTATTTTTGAAAATAAGTACCTACAACTTTATATCACTGAAAAGGGCTAAACGCGAGCATTTTTTATAATTTATAGCCAACTATGATTTCCATTTGAAAAAAAAAAGTTTTGCCTATTTATGATAAAACGGATAACTATAGAAAAAATCTGAGTATGCCACTGGATTGCACATAAAAAAGTGCCTCTAGAATGTCTTTGCAGAATGTTAATATTCCGCAAAATAAAAAAGTTATGGACAATTTTCAAAATGGCCGAAAATTGAAAAACGCCCTATATCTCAGTTGGCAGTGAAAATATCGGCAGGCGGTTTTTGCCATTAAACATTTCTCAGAAATCGAGCCCATGACACCTAAGTCAGTTTTGCTCTATCTAGTCAGGAAATAGGTTTTCTCTGTTAAAACAGACCAATTTCGACCACCCTGTACATGCTTAAACAAGGCGTGTATCTTGGAAACGAAGCACTTTTGACACATCTTTATATGCACGTTATGCTTATTTCGTAGACATCGGTCACCCAATGTTGTGTGCCAAATTTAAATATATAATTTCTAGAAATTTACAGGGTGTTCGGTTATATTTTGAACGGGGTCTATACGCTTTATTTCTCAAGATATCAAATAATTTTACACACAAAAGTTTTAGGATTTAGTCTGAATCGTCAGAATTTGTTATCAAAAAAAAACATATGAACATCTGAAATTGTGAAAATGAGTATATTTTTAGTTTATTAAGAAGAGCTTTTTCTCCTGATTCCAAAAATATATGGTTTGTCTATGCTCACTGTAACCATTATCCCATAATTTTGAAAAAACGTGGAAAAATTATCCGCTCTGGCTTAAGTATAGTAGAAATAATAGAAAGCTTTGGTTTCAATTGTTTTTACTTTAAAATTGCCGTTCTGTCACTCACTTATCAACTTGTTTTAAAATATGAGCCGCTTTGGCGTATTGGAAAAATAATGGGAGGCTTTGAAATCAATAATTATTGTTCTTATGTTTTTCCTTCAATATGGCCGTTCTGTCATCACTTACTTAGCCACTTTGTTGCCTTTACTTTCAAAACTGTGGGATTTACTGATAAAAAAAAAGCCAATATTTTAAAAATATACTTTCGTGTAAATAATTATCGTGAAACACGAAATCAATACAGGAGAGAGTATCCTAATTTAGTTGCTGCCTCAATATCTACGATTTATTACATTGTGAAGAATTTTGAGAACAGAAAAACTTTGATTAGAAAAGAGGACAACCACTAGAAATGAAGATAACGATTTGGAAGTATTATTATAATTTGAAGGTAAGGAAATTAAACCTATTATTATTGTTTTCAATAAAATATAATCTAAGTTTTTTTTTGTAGAAGACCCAGAACGATCTATCAAAGATGCAGTGATAAACTTAAATAAAAAAGGTGGAAAATTTACGAAACCTTGAAGCACTACAAGTATAACCTTATAGGTTAAATTTAACGCCATCGAATAAAATACAAAGAGTTGCATTTTCTCAAGAGATGTTGGCAAGAATACAGAATGATCCTAATATCTGTAGGAGAATTTTATTCACCAACGAGGCTGCGTTTACCACCGCAGGTATCTTTAATTGAGAAAACAAACATTTCAGGGTCGGAAGTCTATTAACATTTGGTGCGGTATGATAGATAATAGAGTTTTGGGGCCTATAGTTATAGAGAATACTTTGAATGGCCAAAGATATTTAGATCTTTAACGAAATCAGATCGATGAGGTTTTAGAAGAGCTACCTCTCCAAGTTCTGAACAACCTTATTAGGCACCAAGACGGTGACCCTTCACACAATTGCATCGAAGTTACCGAATATCTAAACAATAAATATGATCTGTGGATAGGAAGACAGGTACCCATAAATTGGCCAGCGAATAGCCTCGATCTTTCGCCTCTCGATTTTTTTTATAGGGATACTTTAAGAATAAAATATATTACAATAGACCAACCACTATTGGCGAATTAGCCGAAAAAATACAAGCTGAAATTTAACAATTTAAAACAAAATAATTCCGAATTCACTTTTAAAGCCGTAACTCGCAAATTTTCAGAATTATTACAGAAATGTATATTGAATCAAGGCGGCTGGGTAGACTAAACTTAATAAATATTCTTAATAATTTGACTTTTTTATTTGTTAGTTTCTTGTTTGTTTTCTACAGATATCGTTATTGTAACTTGTTTAATATAAAAATTATACCAAAAAGCTTGTTACTTCATTTTCTTATGCTAACCTCTCTCCTATCATTTCAACTAATAATTATAATAATTATTAGGTATTATTGTTTTCACATTATTTAAGTAGGTAGGTATATGAGTTAATGACAGAACGACCATATATGAAAAGCAAAACAGTTGAATTAAAAGCCGCCCATTACTTTTCCAAGGCTATATATTTTAAAACAATTGAATGACAGAATGGCCATTTTGAAGTAAAAACAATTGAAACCAAAGCTTTCTATTATTTCTACTATACTTAAGCCAGAGCGGATAATTTTTCCACGTTTTTTCAAATTTATGAGATAATGGTTACAGTGAGCATAGACAAACCATATATTTTTGGAATCAGGAGAAAAAGCTCTTCTCAATAAACTAATAATATACAGGGTGTTCAATTTAAAATAACAAAACTGATGTTCATTTTCCCAATTTCCGATCTTCATATTTTTTTTTTATAACAAATTCTGACGATTCAGACTAAATCCTAAAACTTTTGTGTGTAAAATTTTCTGATATTTTAAAAAATAAAGCGTATAGACCCCGTTCAAAATATAAACGGTTGATAAAAGCTAAATAAGAAATAAATATTAAAAACCCTGTATCTTGGAAACGACACACTTTTGACACATCTTTTTTAATATGAACTTTTTATCTTAAAAATATTTGTCCTGTAAAATATCGGACACTTATTCCATGTATATGTTTAGATTCCCGGTGCTGGTGTTGTTCCCTATCCCGTTCCCATTCAGAATCCTTCGCGGTCGTGCACACAACTATCCTAACCTTAATATCTATGAGTATTAAAAGCGCGCGAAAACGATAGAAATGATCGGAAAGTGCTTGTTTTAACATTTTTAATGCGCGTATATTAGTTTCAGGGATAAAATATTTTATCAGTTCAGAAATTTTAGTAGGGAAGTTCAATCAAATTATTGTACAGGGTGTCCGGATTGTTGATTGATCTCGCTTGTTTTTAAAGATAGAACCTTGCTGTTTTCACGAACCAGCTAATTTTTTGTGAAACTCATAAAGCCGTAAACAAAATTTTCATAGCCTTCTTCGTTTATGAGATACAGGGCGAAATAGATAATTTTGCATTTTGGGACCCCCCTCGTATCTCGGTTATCCTTTAACTTAAACGCAAAGGGAAAAATTGCTGCTTATGCAGTTTTTTACGCTGGATCCAGTGGCGTAGTCATATTTTTCATTTGAGTTGTTATTTTTTAGATATGACCCAAAGTTTTGTTTTTTTAAATGGGACACCCTATATATTTGTCCAGAAATTGATTTGTCCTTTTAAAAGCTTCTCAAAACTATATAAAAGTATGGGTCTATTTTAATAAACAACAACAAAAATCCTAATTTTTATAATTATCATCCCAAATTTTGCAGTAGGCCATGCAAAACGATGCCGTTTTCTTTTGTTTTCTTGGAAGCAAATGACATTTCCCAATTTAGTACGCGTATATAAAATATAGCGCTAGTTTTTTATATTTATTTATTGTGTAAAAATATATTTGTATTATTATGGAAGAAAACCAAACTTTCGAACATTATGAAAAGTACGATATGTTAGCTTGTTTTATTTTAAGTAATGAAAATGTTGAAGCGGCTTCTGAGATGTATTTTAACAGGTAAATAGTTAATTTTTAGGTATGTTGAAATACTATTTTTGTTTAGATATCCAGAAAGGAGGCAACCTAATATATCCACTTTTTATCAGATAAAAAAGAATTTACTTAATCACGGATCATTTATCAAACCTCGTACGAAAACATATAATAAAGATAATCGGGAGGCTGAGGAAATTACGGTTTTGGCTAATGCAGAAGCTTACCCTACAAACTTTTGTAGAGCCAGTGAAAAGAGCATAGGGATAGGACCCATACAAATTTAGGCTCGTGCAGCACTTACAGCCAGGGGACGCAGAGCGTCGGGTAGTCTTCTGCAATTGGTTTCGAGAAAGATGCGATATGGTTAGAGATTTTAAAAGGAAGGTTATATGGTCAGACGAAGCACATTTCAGTAATTCTAGTATACTCAATAGGCACAATAGTAGATTCTGGTCCCAGGAAAATCAACACCAAATATTTCCCAGAAGACAGCAGGGTAGGTTTGGTCTAAATGTGTCCTGCTTCATATTAGGAACACATATAAAATTTTATATATTTGAGGGAAATCTAACAGCTAATCGCTATAGAGAAATTTTAGAGGCAGCTATACCTGAATTACTTGACGATGTTCCTTTAGGGCAAATTAACGAAATTTATTTTCAACAGGACGTTGCTCCTGCGCACAATTCGGGAATGACGAGATTATTTCTGGACAATAATTTTACTAATCAATGGATCGGAACAAATGGACCTATAAGATGGCCCCCTAGATCCCCAGATTTGTCGATTTTAGATTTCTTTCTATAGGGATATCTGGAAAATAGAATTTACAAAGACCACTATGTTAATGTCCAAGATTTAGGAAATGCAATAAGAGAAAATTTTCGCTATTTAGAAAATCATCCCGTTATTTTGCTTAATTCCCTAAAACGAATACGAAAATTGTGCGAAGCATGCATAGAACAAAATGGAAATCAGTTTGAACAGTTCCTTTGATTTCCTTGGTTATGGTAGTTCTTATACGACAGTTGATTTTTGCTGAAAGGCTTGTTACATAATAATTTATTACTGTTTTGTTCTTGTGTTACATAAATCTAGGTAGGTGGTACTTTTTTGGTGCGAAATTATCAATACATATTTTGATAAATAGATTTAATTACATATTTATGTTGATTTATTGTTAGGATGTAGATATTGTTAACGACTTTAAATAAAAGGCAGCATTGTTTTGCATGGCCTACTGCAAAATTGGGTTAATAATTATAAAAATTAGGATTTTTGTTGTTGTTTATTAAAATAAACCCATACTATTATATATTTTTGAGAAGCTTTTAAAAGGACAAATCAATTTTTGGACAAATATACGGGGTATCCCATTTAAAAAAACACAACTTTGGGTCATATCTTAAAAATAACAACTCAAATGAAAAATATTACTACGCCACGTAAAAAACTGCATAAGCAGCAATTTTTCCGTTTGCGTTAAGTTAAAGGATAACCGAGATACGAGGGGGGTCCCAAAATGCAAAATTTTCTATTTCGCCCTGTATATCATAAACGAAGAAGGCTATGAAAACTTTGTTTACGGCTTCATGAGTTTCACAAAAAATTAGCTCAGGTTCGTGAAAACCGCAAGGTTCTATCTTTAAAAATAAGCGAGATACCCTGCTTTTGCAACCAAATCCGGACACCCTGTACATATACTAATCCATACGTAATTTTATTTAAATTTATGACATATTATTTTTACTGTGAATTTTTTTAAATGTAGCCTCATAATATAATGTCAATTTAATTATTACAGGCTAATCATATTTAAACACAAGAGCGTTTGTTTTTATTCAATAGCACAATGATTTTTAGACCGAAATTGATTTTTGTTAGTGTTGAATCAGTGAGCAATTTCTCATTTAATTTATTTATAGCCTCTTTTTCTTTTTAAATGCTTGATTCGTTTATCAATTGAATTTATATTTAACCTAATTCAAGCAGCAAATGCTACTAATATCTAAAATAATGATCATTTCATTTGAAGTGCTTTAATTTTAATCGTGTCTTCGTTTTCGTATACCAAAAAAGCAAGCAAACAAAAGTATGCTTTATTGTTCGCAGGAAAATTGTTACAATTTTATGGATAAAGCGAAATTTACCAACAAAAAAAAACAAAACATTAAAAAAACGAAATATTATTCGAAAAAAAATCATATTTTTCGATAGGTCAACGCAAATACATAAATTGTAAATATAACATTAGTTATATTCGTAACATTGCCGTAAAGCCGTTAATGAATCCAGGTGACCTAACAAATGGAAATAAACAATACACATGCGAGGTGAATAATTTCGATGACATGGAAATTAAAATTACGCGACCTTAAACTCTATTTTGTTATCGTTATACAACCAAAATAATTAAACAAAAAGTGTATTGAAATTAAAACAAAAAGTGTATTGAACTAACATAGTAAAAAATTCATATTTTTCGATAGGTCAACGCAAATACATAAATTGTAAATATAACATTCGTTATATTCGTAAAATCGCCGTAAAGTGATTAATGAATCCAGGTGTGTACTGAACTAATATAGTAATTAAGGAGTATTAGAAAAAACAAGAAAATGTATAACTTTAATCTAATATGTAACAAAAATAATTAATGTTAACGGACTACCAGACAGTTCATTTCTTATAAAATATTTTCAAATGCTATGCAGTAACATGACACCCAAGAAGATTTAAGTAATCAAGCAAATAAAAAACATTTTAATGAGACTTATTCATTTTAAAATCATTAACGCAGTAAAAAGGTCTTTCAATGAAGTACACTGTTAAAAATTGGGTTAAAATTACATAATTTTAACTGTAAAAATAATAAATGGGAAAAACGGAAATTTGAAAACATGTTTTTTGACCTCTGGGGACCTCAAAACGTGAGGATGTGTAATAACCTGGGAGGGTTTTTTACGATTACAATACTTCACTTTTACATGGGATGTAAAAATACTAATATGGGTTCGGTTCTAGTTTTGGTCGATACATCCAAGCTGACCTATTACAAATTTTCCCGAACCAAACACGCTCCCACTAATCCCTATACGGAATTTTAGCTCAGATAATAATTACATACCATACGCACGTTGTTACCAACCGCGGCAAATACATGATAATGTTAATCTTATTATATGACTATTGTACTATACAAAACCAATAATTCAATTAAAACTTTCCCAACTCCGAACTAGATATTTTCCCGAATGTCGGCTTTAAAAATATCACACGTTCTCGACTAAGTTTCTAAATACGAGTTTATGTATCATATCTGATTGGATGTTCAACCTATTTTTCCTGCTCGATATCATCATGAATGTGTTAGTTTGATGAATATAATAATTAGCATGAGCTGAGTGCAATTTATTCATCCACTAAGGACATATAACGTTTAACGAAAAGTTAAAAATGAATGGGTTTCGGTTCAAGTAAGAATTTTTTTTAATTAAACAGGTGTAATATACATTATTGGGCCAAATGAAAGCAACTGTTATGATATAGTCAAATACGGAAATATTTAAAATGCAATTAGTATTCAGTGAAATCAAAATTCATGTATCAAAGGGTTCCCAATAAATCAAACCAAAACAATGTGCTATACTTTTCTTTTAATACGATTTCTTTTTATTCAGCAAGGTTTCGGCGGTCGTTTACCACCACAATCAGGCTAAATTTATAACTGCACCTATTTATTATTAACCTATGTACTCTTACAAACAAACCACTCAACATTTGTTTTTATAGCGGAAGATTATATTAGCAGTACTTCTTTCTTTTTTATTTACACTTTATTGTAAACCTGTAAACACTGGCGCCTGATATGTCTGATTGCGGTAATGTTTATAGGGACTACGTCTACAGCCATGTTTAATTTTACTACACTTAGGTACTTGGTTTTTTGTATATATAAACACTAAATATTAGTTTGAATATTACATTCTATCTGAAGAAGTTACTGTGTAACGAAACAATATTGTCATAGTATTTTTTAAAATACGGTAGTGGAAATCGAATTTTCGTGTTTTTTTTACGTAGAATTATGAATTTCCATCAAGTAACAGGCAACTTCATAGAATTTTAATTTAATTTTTGCTAAAAACTGAATTGCTTAAGTGATCTTTTGTAATTCTTTTTTTGAGAAACGAAGCATAAATAATTGTTTGCATATTTTAGTTTAACACACTACCTATACTCGGTCAGATTGATAATAAAAATTGAATTGACTTTAAATACTTTTAAAAATATTTTTTAAAGAAAATATATGTTTTATTTAATATTTTAATCTCTTGATATATTATACTGATACTGATGACGTATTTATCACTGTAGCATAATGTAGTACTAACACTGTTAAAAATTGGTTTAAAATTACATAATTTTAACTGTAAAAATAATAAATGGGTTCTGTTATTCTACCTTAGTTAAAATTTCACTTAATTGTTATCAATGTTTTACTATTAAAATGTGTTTTTACACTATTACATGTAAAAAAAAACATTTTAATAATGTTAAAGTATAAGTACTTCGCGAATTTACCAAACATCCGTGAAAATTCATTATGGATCCAAATTTTACTAAAAGGTTGGTGTATGTTTCATGAGTTGTCATAATTTTGCCCTACGTGGTACGTAACGCTGGTCAGAAGCAAGAGAAAAATAAAAGAAGAAATTTTAACATCCAGCCTCACATTTTTATTATCCTTATTCGTTAATTGTTTGGCAGTGCATGGCTATTTTTAGGTTTAAATTGTTTCAGTAAAAAACAATATATTCTGTAAAACTAGATGTCTTAAATAATAATCGGTGGTGATAGTAATATTCGAGTTCAAGTGTAGTATTTTGTGTAAAAATTAGGTAACAATTTAGAAAATTGTTAGGTGTTTATTATAAGATTAGATGCATTATTCACTATACTATAAGATTTCCATAATAAAACTTGATTTCAATAATTTTAGTTATCAACTGTCTTTGTTTAGTTTTATATCATAAAATACATTTTTTAAAACTAATTGTGTGTTTTTTTTTTTCGAATAAACCATACCTACCTACTTTTGTTGCTAACAGCATGCTCTTTTATGTTTGTTTAAAAGCCATCCTCATTTTCAAGCAGTATATTTGGCATATTTGTTATTTAAATTTATTACAAATGGAAAATTAGAACTAAAACCAAACATAAAGCAGCATATTTTAGCAATAACTTCAGCCATAGGACTAAAACGCTTACGTTATAACGCCGTCACCGATCGCTATTTATCATTAAAAAAATGAATGGAGAATAGGATTTTTAATAACATTTTAAGTTAACGTGACTTTAACGTAAGGTTTAATATTTTTAGTTTTGCAAATCTCATCATAACATATATAAAGTAATGTTCTTTTCCATCATTTTACCTGAGAAAGCAGGTATTTTTACATAAATTCCAGACAAATTTTCAGTAATATATTTAGTGACTTTAATAAGTTTTTATAATAAATTTGAGTGATAATTATTAGTCAATAAAAACTAACTTAATTTTATTCAAAGAAACAGAATTTTTAAGTGTCACTTTTCCTTGTAATAGGGTTTTATTTTGATGTGCAAAATTTGAAAATACCAAAAAATATACTAAAATAGGACTCCAAAAAATACGGTTTCAATAATTGAATTTTTACTATAAATATGACGGAAATATCAACTATAATTTTATAGCATATACGTGTAGTTGCCTTTCGTGGAATGTGCTTATATGTTTTCTTATCAAACAGATTTCTAAAATAAATAATGCAGAAAGTGTTAATATTTCGTGTTTTTTGAAATAGTATTGGCAATGCGCTCTATTATTAAGACCAAACAAATAGCGGATTGCTCTCTTTTGAAGCCTAAAAATACTAAAAAATTGCTCGGTGGTAAAGCAGCCCCAAAAGGGAAGGCCATAGCGGAGATGAGATTCGAATAGAGAGAAATAAGTAAGTCTGGCAGAAGACACGTCCCCAGTTCTTTTGAAACTGATCGAATGGCAAAGCAGGCGGTAGAAAGTTTTTTAGTTAAGGTGTCAATATGCTTAGACCATTTTAGGTTGTTATTTATATTCAAACCCAGGAATTTAACCGACTCAACGTATTTAATATTGCTGTTAAGTAGCTGAAAAAGTTGTAAGATATAAGATAATGCCACCGTTTTATCCACATTGAAGCAAAGCAGACTGGAATCGGACCAAGCCTTAATCGTAACAAGGTCGTTGGAAATATTAGAATGTAAAGAAGTATCAAAATTACTCCATGTTATGCTTGTGTCGTCAGCAAAGAGAGAGATTTTGCTATTAATTTTTAGGTTTGTAATATCATTAATGTATAACAAAAAAGAATAGGTCCCAAGACCGAACCTTGAGGGACTCCACTTGTAATCAGTTTACATATAGAATCAGAACCCTCTGCTCTTACAAATTGTTGCCTATTCCCGAGACAAGATTTAAACCAATTTAAAGAAATACCGCGGATTTCATAAAATTCAGCTTGCCTATCAAAATTTCATGACTAACACAGTCAAAGGCTTTTGCATAGTCACAAAAAACTGAGGCAGTGGGGTGGTTGTTATTGAGGGGTAAGTAGACGTCGCTAAGCAACGAGAACATGGCATCACTGGTGCACTTGTTGGGTAGAAATTATCAAGTCTTGTGTTCTGCTTTAGTCTCCGTATTAAGCCACGTGCGGCGTTCGACCAATCCGATGTGCTATTTTTAAATATCGTTCCCTGTACACCCACAGTCCCGCGCCCGTCAGAAAACGAACCTACACTCTGGAGGTCTTCAGGCCCTGAGACTTGCCGTGTTCTTGTTGACGTTAGAGAAAAATCTATAGGGATGTTACAGATTTATTCTCGGATTTACTTGTTACACAAAAATATTTAAAGAAATACGAATAGTCGATACTAGGTGCGTTCCGCAGCTCCGCAGCTCTTATGCACCAGCCGCCACTGGGCATGGATATCAAATAGTCGAAACAACAGTGTTTTTCTTTTTGTTGTTTACGTTTCGACCTAATCTAAAACAATTTATTATGTTTTCTGGTTATTTTAGTAGCAAACCAATTTGAACACATAATATAAAAGTTAAAGCAAACAACGAAGCCATTCCAAGTGAAGAAACATATCTAAACGAGGGAAAAGAAAATGACGTAATTTCTTACGTCAGATGGAAGAAGTCAATGTTATCAAGTTCTTTCTAATTTATATTAATTTATACTCTCTAAAATTAAAGAACTAAATCAGCTTTACATTTTGTATTTTTTCCGTTTTGCCTTTTTTTTTAAATAAAAATAAACGTCCTAGAATTAAGATTCTATTCGACTTTAAATTGGTAAGTGTCGTGCTTTCATCTATATGTATGATAACGATCGAGCTTGTAAGATTCTAATTGGGAATTTAAATTATAGTGTTTTGGTGAATGCGCCAGAACTAAAGAAGTTACCCAAAAATATTACAGAAGTTAAACTGGCTATGTTATAGTTATAAAATAATGACTTATCAAACACGAGATTAATTAATTTTAAAACTACTACTCTCGATTAATTAACGCTAGCTAGTTTATTCCTTTAAAATGTACCAAGGTATATTGTTGGACTCATCTCAAAAAGCAGTTATCATTTTATTCGAAATTGAAAGCCACTGCAACGTGGAAACGAAACTTGAGATCCGTTTCAATAGCGTAATTTCCTAGATTGAATTACTTGAAATTGCCACGTGCCGGTGTTTTCGTTTAATTAAGAAATTACCCTAAAGTCCCGTTTTCATGTAACTTTATTTGTTTTTCATTATTTCCAGGCTTGTACCTTTATATTCTTGTGGTCAGGACACTCACCAGGGAAAGTTTTAAACTTCGAGTCTACGCTCTTATAGGCTGGGGTAAGTAGGTTTAAATACATGATTTATTATATATTTTCGGCATTTTGTAATTTAATTATTATGCTTATTTGATTTATGTAGACGTTTAGAAACAAATTAATAGAGTTTATATTCCATAAATAATATTCTGCTAACAAAAATAAGCAAAGGAATGTTTTATGAATTAAGTAATTTAGTTTGTGGGAAGTCATTGGTTATAAAGTGTGTCCAGCTTTGAGAGGAGAGATAGAAGGACCGTTAAATTGAACAAGTTTTAGGCTCTAAGAACAAATTAAAAAAAAAGAGCATAGTCAAAATAGTTCAATTAATTTCAAATTTAAGGCTTATTTTATTTAACATTATGTCTATTTTTTACGAAACATATTGCTTAAGACTACTCTGGCTCTGTTCTCTAAAACTGCCCTTGGTTCTGAAGGGTTAAATACATACATTTCATTCTTGATATCCCCCAAAAGATAAAAATTTAAGAGATAGATATCCAGAGAACTGGTCCATTATTCGAAATAAATTTACCGTTAAAAATTTGTCATAAGAATTCATTAACCTCTCTGATGTCACGCGCTGGGCAACCCTCTTGTTGGGACCAGATTAGGGAAAACTGGTCGTCAGGAAGCTTTTTTCTTAACGCAGGAATAATTTTCATAAAAAATAATCGGCCCGATATATCGGTTTTCTAAAAAAAGATTAATTATTTTAAAAAAATTATAAGGACAAGAACTAAACTGCTGGAACTTCGAAATGCACGAAGTAAATTTTTACTGGAAATTCAAAATTCAATATTTTCAGGTTTTCGGCTTTTATTTGACCAATATCTGTAGTATGCAGCTCGATAAGGGCAGCCTCAGGACATCATAGCAACCGTCTTATACAGTTATATAAGACCCTGTCATTTTTTAAAAGTTTGTTCGACCACAATTTTTAGTATGGAAAATTTCTTTTTCTCTTTGTTCAACCAAAATAATCCAGAGCTAGGTACGAAAAAACAATTGCTAGCGATTTTGAAATGTTTTTTTCGTTTCCGTCATACGGGGTTTTTTAGAAAAATTGATTTTTTGAAATAATCTGCTGAACAAAGCGCACTTGTGGTAATCAAAGGGATATCTTTCAGATTATGAATGAGGTTTGCACTTTTAAATTTTCCAATATAAATATCGTATACAGAGTTCACCAAAAACTAAGAGGTGGACGATAAATTGTGATTTATTGGGTTTGGTTTTTTTATCAATCTCGAATTCGATATTGCTTTTAATGCCAGTTTTAGTATTAATAGACATTTTTACCGAAACAATTTTTTACATTTGAAATTTGTTCTTTCAGATATTGCCTTTCAATAAGACAGATTTTTTAATAAAAAATAAGAAATTGCCTTTTATTGTTGATATAATTCTCCTTTTCCCAATAAAATACAGTTTCATGGAATACTACCTACCTTGAGGAGCAGAAATTGAACATTTTTAATGTTTAGAATCGGTAGAGTTTTGGATGCACCGTGTATATAACATTCATGGTAGAATACTTACGGGTGCCAATCCTGTTCATAGTCTGATAGACCATGGTAATTCTGATTGCCATAAATGGGCTTTGTTATATATATATTTTTTTTTATTTTTATGATCAATGTATGAGTTGGAAATATACAGGAACTAAAATGTTGGTAGTGACTAGTGCAAAAAAATAAACAAATAAACTTAATTTTGCAAAAATAACCCATTTCAAGGTGGCCTATGTTTGAGTTGTGAATGTAGATGAAATAAAATGTCCTTAAATAACCGAATTCAAGGTAAATGGTCGCAATTTGCCGGAACTTAGTATATGACAAACTAGTAAAGACAAAAATAAAAACTTTCGCAAAAGTATGTACGATTTAGCTAATTGGATATGTGGTTGTGAAGTCTCTAACTCATTTCACTGTTTGTTTGTTGTTTTCTAAAGACTCGTCGGACTCATTATAGTGCAAAACCGGTGTTAAAGACTTAAAACACTTAAAAGAAAAAATAAAAAAACATGCGTTTTCTGTAGATCACATGAAATGTTCGGTGAACTATGCTACGGTCGGAAGTTTTGATATTCGCACTCAGCTAGACACAGATTATAGAAAATCCCTTAGAGATTTTAATGAAAATGTATCCAAAAATCGTTATATTTTAAACAAATTATAGATTGTGTAAAATTTTGTGGGGCATTCGAGCTGGCACTACGTGGCCATGATGAAACAGCTTTGTCTGAAAATCCAGGGGCTTTTCGAGGGCTTATAAATTTTTTTGAGGAGTTGGGCCAAGATAGACTATCCACTTTAGCAATGTTAAGTATTGAGAAATCGTTTATAAAAGGAATGTGCCTGCAATTTTAATGAACGTGTCATTCAACATTTTTCCAATTCTAAAGAACGAAAAGTAGACCTGAACTTTAAGAAAATTTAAAGATAAGATATTTATTTTTATTTTAGTTATGCCTATTTTTAAATTTGCTATTGACCTCCCAATATAATGCACCACGAGCGGCCACTGATTGTTGTGAAATATAATCTCTGTATTGCTTTTTTGACTCTTATTTATAATTCTATGGTCTAATTTGCACTGTTCGTACTATAAAAGCCCTCGCATATCGCATAGGCCTAGCTCTCTGTAAAGGAACTCCGTGTAGATCAGTCGGTTGAAACTAAAAAGAGTTTTCAAAATTTTATTTTGTATTACCTGAACACTGTTCAAATCAACAGTTCCACAAGTACCCCACACAGGTATCAGGTATCGAAAATGCGACAGGCAAATACTATTATAAGCTAATATTTTGGTTCTGTTACTAATTACTACTCATTATAGTAGCTATTTTATTCTTTATATGATTTACATGTCCTTTCCAATTCAAATCACTATCAATATATAGCCAGGCCTAAATATAATCTGTTTCAGTTGTTCAACTTCAATATTATTTATTTAAATTGCAGGATTACGTACAATTTTCTTTTTGTTTAAAAAGGATACATTTACTTATTTTTACATCGATTTTTAATTTGTTGCGTATTAGCCAATCTGAATAGAGTTTTAAGTCCGTATTTACTACATTTTCTAGTTGTTCAGCATTTTCCGAGCTGTAAAACAACAAAGTATTGTCGCCAAATGTGTAATATTGTAGTTTCAGACCAGACACCTTCAAGCTCCGGACATACAAGGAGTACAGCAATGGCCCCAAGACTGCGCCTTGGAGCACAGCGTATTCATTAGATCTAGTTTCACTAACCAACTCATCTATCTTTACTTATTGCTTTCTACTCATTAAATATGATCTTAACAGATTGTTTATTGTACCAGGAAAGCCCAAGCCATTTAATTTAAACTTATATACTATATTTACTTATTTACTCTCTCAAGTATGTATAAGATATAATGCTTCAGCAGTTTGAACAGCGTTGTAAACTTTGTCAAAATTATTCAAGTAGTAAAGCTTACCTTTTAATGTTATTCTTAATGAATTTATTCCACCAATGTCTGTTTCTTTTATATTTGTGATATAAAAATCTTCACATGTTCACAATCATGCCATTCATTGTAAGCTGTTAATGACAACAGTAAAACAAAGAAATAATTTTAGGCCAAAAAGTAGGAAAATGCACTTTGCTGTTTTATTCGTAGAAATACATATAGACTGCATTATATTTTTTAAAAGCTCATAGTAAGTTATAATTCATAAAAGAAAAATATATAGGGCGTCTCATAAAACAATGAAAATTACGTCATTAACTCAAAAATTATACCCGAAGAAAAAATGTAAGTACGTCATTGGATTCTACTTAACAAACTAAAAAGAACCGTTTTTATTTTTTAGTAATTCTCATAATATCCGAGCTAAGGGGAGTATCTCAAAATGGGCAAATTTTCAAAATCATCATGTAGCTCAGAAACCAAGAGGGCTGTTTCTGATATTTTTGGTTTTATCAAAAAGTAGCATACGAGAACCGCATATCTTTACCTTTAGTCATAAGCGATATAACCCGTAAAATATACAACAAGGGAACACCCTGTACATTTGCATATACTAATATTTATTTTTCGATACTTATGCATTAAATTATTATTTTTTCGCACTAGATCATTTCAGGTCTAAAATGGCAATGTCAATGCACTTTACCTTTAATTTACTAAAAATATCGTTTTTTTTTTCAAAAGTGCCATCCTTCATTTTGCATGTGCAACATTATTTGATTATGTTCAAAATTTACCGTAATAGTGCTTTATATTGTATAATTTATATTTATATAATAAATACCAGCAGTTGCCAAAAACTTTGAGCGATGCCACTTTAAAGTCAGATTGACAAGTCAGTGACAAAATGAGTAATAGAAAACAATTTTCGGGTTTTTTGCAACCACAGCGAAGAAAATGGTATTAAATCTAATAAAATATTACGAAAATGAAAATTAACCGGCCAATATCCAGGAGACAGTAGCAAAAGCTCTGGGAATCGGTATAAGGACTGTCCAGAAAATTGTGCATGAAAAAAAGCACAATTTACTACCGAAGAAGATTAAGAAATGTACACGAAAAAAGGCAAAGACAGAAGACTTAAGTGACAATGTAAAAATGGATGTTCGTAATGCAATTTACGATTTATACACATCAAAAACTAATATAACCCTTCAAGTTTTAAAAGAAGCTTTAAAAAATCGAGGCATATTGGAAATTGGATTAAAATTGTTGTCAAAATTAATAAAAATATTGGGTTTTCGATATAAAAAGAACTGTAATTGAAGACTTTTATACGAGTTGCCACATATAGCAAGTCAGCGTATCCAGTTTTTAAAGAAATACACGAAAAATTTCAAAATTTATAAAAGTGGTATTTTTAGACGAGACTTGGATATTTTCTAATGTAAGTGGTTCGAAATCTTGGCAGGACGAGCCTGTAAAAAGTGTCAAGAGAAAAAAGGGATGTGGGACGTGAAAACGGTTCAACATTTTGCATGCAGGTTCCTCAACAGGATTTCTCCCAGGTGCAAGTTTATTGTTTTCTTCAACATCCAAAAGTGTGGACTACCATGATAATACAAACTGTGAACTGTTTGAAAAGTTGTTAAAAAAACAACTTATTCCAAATTTAGATGCTCCATCTTTAATCATTCTGGACAATGCATCTTATCATTCAAGAATCTTAAATAAACAACCTATTTCATCCTGGAAGAAAAGTGATATTTATGACTCGCTAGTAAAACAAAATCAAAATCCTTTACCCAACATGCTGGAACTAGAACTTCTTTTAATGGCAAACGCAATAGAATCAATATGGACTGGAGCAAAATCATATTACGAAAAACACGTGAACGATGGTCTTACATCAGATGTAGTGCAAATTGTTTGGCAAGATTCATTAAATTATATTACGTCGGAGTACTGGAAGAAATCTGTGGAACATACGGAGAAATTAATATGGGATTGAGGGAATCGAGAACGAGTTCTAGATGTCGAAATAGCACCAATGAAGATGAGGACTTTCTAAGTGATGATGATATTTTTTAGTCTATAATATTAAAAAAATTCTGAAGGATTATATTAGTCTTTGACGTGTATAAATCATAAATTGCATTATGAATATCCATTTTTCGTGTACATTTCTTAATCTTCTTCGGAAGTAAATTATGTTTTTTTTTCATGCACAAGTTTCTGTACATTCCTTATACCAATTCTCAGAGCTTTGGCTCCTGGATATTAGCCAGTGAATTATATATATATATATATATATATATATATATATATATATATATATATATATATATATATATATATATATATATATATATAATATATATATATATATATGTATATATATGTATAATTATATATATATATATATATATATATATATTTATTTATATATACGTACATATATATATATATATATATATATATATATATATAGCCTGTATTTTTCGCATGCATGGCCCTTAATTTTAGACTGTAATTTGAAGAAATCTGAGAAGTAGTTTTTTAGCTATGCTGCGAACAGACTGACGGACAGACATACCTACAGACAGACGGAATTAGGATAACATGTTTTCCGGCATCTAGGGACCCTTAAACGTAAAGATCTGAAAAAATCTCACGAGGGAAGTAATAACTAATTATCTTTTGTTTTTAACAAAAGTGTTTTTGGAAAATAAAATTTTTTTGTTATCACAATACAAAAACAATAAGTTTTTTTTGCACAGGGGTGGCCCGCATTTAAATAAATGACAGTGTATAAGTGGTTAGATTTTTAGGTCAATTCATTAAATGGCTGTATAAACAGAACATATCCTGATTGTTCCACTGATTCGAACCGCCTTCCGACTTTAATAAGGCGCTTGCCATTTTGTGTATTTTTGTTTTTGCCAACCATAAAATTTCAACCAAATATTTATTTAGCGAATTTTCTTATTTAGTCCCTCGGCATTTAAAATATATAAAATAATATTAAGGGGCTATCTTAATAATATTGCGTTATATAATAAAAAAACTATTTTCTTTCTTCCTGTATATTTGTAGATAGCCCATCGAGATTCAATAGCTCGATAAAAGAATCACACAACATTTTGGTATTCACTGTGTTTTCTGATTTGATTCATAATTTTGGTGACCTTTGGACCCGCATGATAAGACCGCATTCAACTATACAAACTTAATTAAGTATTTAAAAAATTGTAGCCTTTACCCGGAACTTCCCTCGTTATGAATCTTTCGTTTTATTAGGAATAGTGTAGTGTGACCCTATTTAGTTCAGTATATAGTCATTTATTAACACATATCTACTATCTTTTCAAACATTTTTATAGGGCCCTATTTTGTTGTATCATAATGGATTCCTACTAATACCCTCCCAGTTTCTACTCATGCCAAACTTGATTTTTAGGGATAACTTAAAATACATTTAATAAGTAATTTTTGAATTGGCACACCGTCATTTTGTTACGTCACGTTGAATTCGTATACCATTTTATCCCCATATCATATTTAATTTTTCCGGAAAAGTCAGTTGAATAAAATTTTTATTCGTTGATTTAAAAAAAATATTTGGCCGCCGTTTTGTTCCGCCATCTTGAATTAATACTACAATTTTACCAATTTATTTTTTAAATATTGTGTTAGGCTGTCATTTTGTTTTGATGTTTTATATAAATGCCAAAATGTTACCAGTTCATTCCTATGTAACAACTGTTTTTGAATTTGATCATGAAAATTTGAGGAAATTGGATAATTAGTTTTTTTAATAATAATTTTTTTTAAATTGCACTAGGCCATCTTGTTCCGACATATTAGATTTTTACCAGAAGTATTACCAAGTCGCCCCCATATCACCCTTAATTTTTGACTGAAATTTAAAGTGACTCATGATTTTTTTCACAAATACACGTATTTTATTTGGCCGCCATTTTATTCCTTCTTTTTGAGTTAGTACCAAAATTTTACCAGTTCATCTCTATACCAAAAATCAGTTATGGCACACAATTTAAAATCGATCCATTAAGTAGTTTTTTCAGGTTGAATTTTGAAAATAATTTATTAAGCCGCAATTTTGTTCCGCCATCTTGGATTCGTACCAAAATTATACCAGTTGACTTCTACACACATGATTTTTGTGAAAATTTTGAGTTAAAGTTAGTAAGTAGTTCTTTAGTAATATATTTTAACATTTCACTAGGCCGCCATATTAAGAAAGTGAATCTGATGATTAGTTTTTAAACTATTTCGTGAACAGACAAACCAACAGAGGGACCGACGGAACTAAAAAAAACATATTTTTGACATCTAAGGACGCTAAAACCTGAAAATATATAAAATCCAGTTTATCTTGAGTTACTACCACAGTTTCACCAGTTCATCTCTATACTACAGTTAGTTATGGACCCAATTTGAAATCAGTCCATTGCGTAGCTTTTCTAGGCTGAAATTTTATATATTTTATTAAGCCGCCATTTTGTCCCGCCTTCTTAGATTCGTACCAAAATTTTATCAGTTGGTTCCCACATAACACTTGATGTTCGTACAAAATTTAGGATAAATTGCATAAGTAGTTTTTTAGTAAAAATTGTTTTAATATTTTACTAAGCCGCCCTTTTGATTAGCCATATTGGATTTTTAGCAAAATGTTTCCAGGTCAACCAAAATTTGAAGTCAAGGGGGTAAGTAGTTTTTTAGTTATGCCGATGCCGTGAGCAGACCGACGGAATTAAGAAAACTTTTTAAGCCGAAAAAAAAGTTTTCTAGACTTTTTCACTATTAGAATACTTCCCTTTTACGAAGGAAGTAAAAATACTTTTCAAACATAAGAGTATATTGGCTAGCTTAAGACTTCTGGACTTCAAACATTTTGCGAAGTCGCAGTAAAATCAGAAAAATATAGAAACGTTGCATTTACATATTGCATTTCAGTTATTTCATTCTGCCCGTTTAGCCAACAAAATAAAATTTGATTTGAAAAGTTCAACCGTAAACTTTTGGTATCTGGCTTATTTTCGTTGCCGCATTGAAACTTTAAAATGTAGGTATCTGTGTATTTTCTCGCGCAAACACAAACACAAGGACTAGAGACCGATAGTCAAGAAAGCGAAGGACTTGAAAACATGGGCTTCCTTTTATTAGTCTTCTTCTGGCTGTATCCAAATATTTACTTTTGAAATAATAAAAGAGTTTTACCTGTGGGCCGTAAATCAATTATTTAATTATAAATACAGCTCATAATAGAAGACAATAAACAATTGTTTATTTATTGTCAATTTATTGCTAAGGTACCTAATTATCGTACATAAAGCTCAGAGGCTTGTTTTCAATTAGAAAATAGTCCTGTAAATGTGTTAATTTACAACCACGTATCCACGTAATGTTGACATTTCTGATATTTCAAAAACTTACATATTTCTGATTTCGCATTTATTTGGATGAAAGTGACATTTACCTGGATGAACAGAGATTACTTTCCACCCGGGTAAACATCACTGACCACCCAGGTAAATATCGATATTTACCGAATAACGACAATGCTTCAATTTTAATCGTTTATTTAATTGTTTCCAAAAATTCAACGGCTTCTCTCAATTGATGAGGAGTACAAATGATTTCTTCTGAATTGCTCATTGTTTTTAAATTTAAAACACTTTTTTGATGACAATATATCAAAAATTCAACTAATTTAAGTTTCTAGTATAGATAAAGCATTGGTCAGTTTGTTTACATTGATAGGCAACTTAATATACAAAATCGGTCCCCTATTTGGCTCCCTCTAGCGTTCGTAATCTTTAAGATTTTTTTAAAAAATAATACAGGTTATTCCAAATTGATGCTCGCAGTATGTATGTACGTATCTTTTTTATTTCAATACTTAGCAAGTGGATAAATTGGAGTGTTGTAAAATGTGAATGCAACCCTAGAACAAACCATATTTATTTAGGAAAGTACATACAACTATAATAATCTGCTTGACTTGTTAGCCTTAATATTCGAGAAAAAAGAAAACTTGCTCGACTTTCTCAATTTCTTGTCGTTCAGTTATTTTATATTAGTTCGGGTATATTAGCTTTTCTAAGCTATAGTCAAAAGCAGTGTTATCGTGCGGGTCATACAATTTATCAACGACAAACTTTTTAAGTTTGTTTTTTATTACGTGTAATCATATCCTCCGCATACAATCTGGAAGATGAATTAAATAGACCTATGATATTTTCATATAAATACCACCAGTTGCAAAAATCTTTAAGCGATGTCACTTCAAAGTCAGATTGACAAGTCAGTGACCAAATGAGTAATAGAAAACAATTTTCGGGTTTTTGCATCCACAAGCGAAAAAAACGGTATTAAATCTAATAAAATATTACGAAAACGAAAATTCACCGGCCAATATCCAGGAGACAGTAGCAAAAGCTTTGGGTGTCGGTATAAGGACTGTGCAGAAAAATGTGCATGAAAAAAAACTTAATTTACTACCGAAGAAGATTAAGAAATGTACACGAAAAAAGCCAAAGACAGAAGACTTAAGTGACAATGTAAAAATGGATGTTCGTAATGCAATTTAATATTTATACACATCTGAAATTAATATAACCCTTGAAGTTTTAAAAGAAGCTTTAAAAAATCGAGGCATATTGGAAATTGGACTAAAATCGTTGTCAAAATTAACAAACATGTTGGGTTTTCGATATAAAAAGGACGGTAAACGAAGATTTTTCTGCGAGTTGCCACATATAGCAAGTCAGCGTATCCAGTTTTTAAAGAAATACATGGAAAATGTTAATTCAAAATTTAGAAAAGTGGTATTTTTAGAACAGACTTGGATATTTTCTAATGGAAGTAGTTCGAAATCTTAGCAGGACGAGTCTGTAAAAAGTGTCAAGAGAAAAAAGGGATGTGGGTCGGGAAAACGGTTCATCATTTTGCATGCAGGCTCTTCAACAGGATTTCTCCCAGGTGCAAGTTTTCTTCAACATCCAAAAGTATGGACTACTATGATAATAAAAACTGTGAACTGTTTGAAAAGTGGTTAAAAGAACAACTGATTCTAAATTTAGATGCTCCATCTTTAATCATTCTGAACAATGCATCTTATCATTAAAGAATCTTAAATAAACAATCTACTTCATCCTGGAAGAAAACTAATATTTATAACTGGGTAATAAAACAAGAACAAAATCCTTTACCCAATATGCTGAAATCAGAACTTCTTTTAATAGCAAAATCTATTAAAAAATCAACAATATATGCCGTAGATGAAATATTACGGGAAAATGGACATGAGGTTTTACGATTGCCTCCATACCATTGCCAGTTTAACGCGATAGAATTAATATGGGCTGGGGCAAAATCACATTACGAAAAACACGTGAACGATGGTCTTACATCAGATGAAGTGCAAATTGTTTGGCAAGATTCATTAAATTATATTACGCCGGAGTACTGGAAGAAATCTGTGGAACATACGGAGAAATTAATATGGGATTGATGGAATTGAGAACGAGTTCTAGATGTCGAAATAGCACCAATGATCATTGCGCCATTTGAGGACTACTCAGAAGATGAGGACTTTTTGAGTGATGATGGTATTTTTTAGTCTATAATATTAAAAAGTTTCTGAAGGATTATATTAGTCTTTGACTAATCATTAATCATAAATTGCGTTATGAATATCCATTTTTCCATTGTAACTTAAGTCTTTGCCTTTGGATTTTATCGTGTACATTTCTTAATCTTCTTCGGAAGTAAATTATGTTTTTTTTTTTCATGCACATGTTTCTGTACATTTCTTATACCGATTCTCAGAGCTTTTTGCCACTGGTTCCTTGCTATTAGCCAGTGAATTTTAATTTAGAATTTTTTTATTAGATTTGACATCATTTTTTTGCTTACTTTTTTAGTACATTTGTAATTTTGTAGGCAATAAATAAAGGGGCAAGTTTTGTTTACCTGAAATGGGTTATTTGGAAAAAAAATATTTGATTGCCTTCTAGAAGCCCTTCTTAACAACGGAAATGAAAAATTTTCCTGCGGAAATGCGTCATTTCCATTGTACACCCCTTTTTTTTTTTAATTTAGAAGCTTGCGGGATCTTGGAGCGAATAGGGGTGCTGGGTGGGGTAAAAAGACTTTAAAGGGAAAAGAAATCTTTTCTAGAAGTGTTTCTTAACAACGGAAATGAAAACATTTATTGCAGAAACGCGTTATTTTTATTTTCATACACAGTTTAGTATACCTGAAATCAGTTACATGAAAACTTTGCTTGGCATCTCATCCCAAATGCTTTCCCAAGCACCAAAATGCCAAAATGTTACTGCGGAAATTTGTCGTTTTAATTTTCCGACAAAATTTTGTATAGTTTAGTTTACCTGAAATCAGTTACATAAAAAAGAAGCTTTGATTTATATTCTAAACTTTTTCCTCAAGATAAAAATGTAAAAATTTGTCTGCGGAAATTTGTCATTTACATTTTTCACGGAAATTTTGAGCGCTTTTCCAGGGCGCGGCACGATTGCGGACGAAACATTAGTATTCAGTTTTTCACAAAATGAAGTGAGGGCACGATTGCGGAATGTAAAAATAACGACTGAACGCATCGTATTGTCAGCGACATTTTATACCCGTATACGTGACAGCCCGAAATTTTTTTTAGATAATCTCAATAATTTGTCTGAGTCACGAAGTTTCATATAAGTATCTGTCTGCATATCTTTGAGAACTTCAAGGAATATAAACAAAGAAGGATGATCCTTTCTTGAGTCAGGCAATCGAACAAATATATACGAGCATTCCGCAATAATGCCATCGATTATTTTGCCTCCATCCGCAATCATGCCTTCGTTTTCGTTACTTAAAAAATGTAGAAGAATTTAGAATGTAAATCAAAGTTTTTTTTTGTGTAACTGATTTTAGATATTCTAAACTATACAAAATTTCCGCAGAAAATGGAAATGACAAATTTCCGCAGACACATTTTAACATTTTCGTGCTTGGGAAAGAGTTTGGGATGAGATGCAATGCAAAGTTTTCATGTAACTGATTTCAGGTATACTAAACTGTGCAGAACGGAAATGACGCATTTCCGCAGCAAAAATCTTATTTTCCGTTATTTAGAGAAGCTCCTAGAATATGTAAAACTAGATACTTTCCTTATAACCAATTTCAGGTAAACGAAACTTGAGCCTAAATAAATAATTATAGAATAATTAAGTAAGTAAATAAGTAAATTTGACTAAATCAGACTGACGGACAGACATACCTACAGACAGACGGAATTGAGAAAACGTGTTTCCTGGCATTTAGGGACCCTTAAACGTAAAAATCTGAAAAAATCTAGTAAGTAATAACTAATTATCTTGTGTTTTTAACAAAAGTGTATAATATTTTTGCAAAATAAAATTTTGTTGTTATCACAATACAAAGGAAACAAGTTTTCTTTGCACAGGGGTGGCCCGCATTTAAATAAATGACACTGCGTAAGTGGTTAGATTTTTAGGTCAAGCGGGGCTCATAATTTTTGACGATTGATACAAAAATCTCACTTTCATTAAGCGGCTGTATAAACAGAACATATCCTGATTGTTCCACTGATTCAAACCGCCTTCCGACTTTATTAAGGTGCTCGCCATTTTGTGTATTTTTGTTTTTGCCAACCAAAAAATTTTAACCAAATACATATTTATCGAATTTTCTCGTATTTTCGGCATTTAATATATAAAATAATATTAAGTGGCTATCTTAATAATATTGCGTAATATAATAAAAAAGCTATTTTGTTTCTCCCTGTTTATTTGTAAATAGCCCATCGAGATTTAATAGCTCGATAAAAGAATCACACAACATTTTGGTATTCACTTTGTTTTCTTATTTGATTCATAATGTTGGTGACCTTTGGACCCGTACGATAAGACTGCATTCGACTATACGCTCTTCATAAATGTGTACGTATTTTGGTTTTACAACGGAGGGCAACTTGTTTAGACTGAAATAAAGCATTGAGTCAAATTTTATTAGGAAAGTGGTATTTGTTTCAATTTCTCTAAAGCTAAACTAAAAATATAATAGAATTCTGAATTTTTAAGTATAAAAAGCTAAATTTTCGAATCTTACAAACGAATTTTAGTTTTTATTTTTAAGTAAATTTCCTTAAATGAATTTACCTACTTAGTTTTGCAATAGTAAACATACTACATACAAATACGCTGACAGCATCCATCTGGAATACAATCTTGTAATATTGATCAATCACCGAAAAAAAAAACAAATATAAAACATATTCTTAAATCACTTCTTATGAATAACCCAATTTCATAAAGCCTGGTTTATAGATTGAAAACGTTTGCATCTTACGTCTCCGTTTGCGCTGTCTTTGAAGTTGACTTTAAGTAAAGCAATGGGTACGGTTAAATTTGTTTTGCCGCCATCCGTTTGAGTTTTCGCTATCCATCGAAAAGATGGCGATCTTTAACTATGACGGAAGCGGCTAGCATAAATCGATGTTTGCGTTAAACGGCCACCAATGAAATTACTGGATTTCAAAATGTTCTTTTTTCGTAATAAATTTGACTTTAATATATTCACATAACATTCTCGTCCGTTAAAAAATGCTTAGGGTCATTGTCTTTAATTTTTAAAAAAATACTGGTAGGAGTTTTGAGTATTTCTACCCCACCTTCTCTTCAACAACTTTATAGCTGCGGCACGTATTAATATGTTTACAATGCCTAGTCTTTACCAGGCATCATTACTATTATTTTGATTATCCACTCTCAGCAAATTAATAAAAATGCGCATAAACTTAAAAACAAGCAAGACAAAATTGTATTACACAAAAGACGATAGATAAATATAAGCATGAAACTAAGATTAGTTTTAGAGGCGACGCAAAGCGCAAACGTTTTCAATATATAAGACGGGATAAGAACCAGCATAAACGCTTAGCTCAAACGGACGACCGACGTAAGACGCAAACTTTTTTAATTTATAACACAGGCTTAAATGTTAGAATAATGGCAAGCATGTTATTGTTTGTATTCCTCGTTTCCATGACCACATAGTCAATGTACTGCCCTCCAACGGTCGTAGTCTGCACAGAACGAGTTACGGGGTGGATAATATAGTACCATTGTCAAAATGTTACTTTGACTTTTTATTTCTTGATGGTAGCGAAGCTTGTGGTTATAGAAGAGTCTTACTTTGTTAATTTCTCAGATAGTTATATTTTTCACAAAAAAAACGTATTTGCATTTAAATGGTAAAGTTGTAAATAAAATAGAATACAAACCTCGGTGAAATGGTTTCATTCCTGTCAGGAGAAATGTTTCACCTTGACTCTACGAACCTCGGTAAGCCATACTTTTCTCTTAACAGGAATGAAACCCTTTCCACCTAGGTATGTAAAGTCGACGGCAGTCTAATAAGTCGGGTGTATCGTTTTATCAGAGACAAACTTTTCTAGTATTATTTTAGTCAAGCCTACATATCTTAGTTTAAAATTGAGTGGCCCGTAGAAACACTGAAAAGGTCTTATATGAAGGGTGTCAGGAGAAAATAGGGAATGTCCCTTTTCGATTAAAAATGAGATAGTAGCGCAATTGGCAAAATTAATATATTTACTCAACCTTTAAACAGATAAGGAGAAAACGAGCGGTGTCGCATTTTACAATATTTTACATCATTATTTTCAAATGCTATGTAGGGGGAAATCGAAGAGTATCCAACCTAAAACGTAGTAATCCAGGAATGTCCAATCAGAACTAATTATTTCCTCTTAAGTACTCTAATAATAATAATCCTGCAGTCATTTTCTCTTTTTCTGTAGTAAATGTGATAAGCAGCACGTTGTGGCATTGTTTGTGTTTTTATACGAAAATGGCTGACGATTCTACAAATAAGAAACTAGTTAGAATGTACGAAGCTGCACAAAAATTACGTTTACAATCACATGAATTTGGAACGTTTTGCGAGTGTAAAAGACTGAAATGCGTGGAAAAAGTGAATCAGAGTAATAGACAACCTATCTTGAATTATTTTAACGCTCTGGAGTCAAACAATGAGCAAAATTCTTATTTGTGATCTCTTACATCTGTAACTATAATATTATTTTATTATATACAAGTATCATGACAGTAGTTATAAGTATCGGGTAAGAATTAAAACAGAAAACATTTTTAAAGAAGTAGAAGTATGTGTAAAATTTTTCAAAGCAGTACATGGAATTTCTAAAAGTAAAGTTGAATACCTACAGAGGTCTTTAAAAAGGTTTGGTGTTGCTCCAAAAGATAAGCGTGGAAAAAATTACAAAAAAATGAACAGCCATATTATTGAATGTATTAAATCACACATTGCTTCGTTCAAGACAAGACAAAGTCATTACAGCGCAAAATTAAAAAAAGCAGGTTATATTTACCTCATGAACTAAACATTAAAAAGATGTACAGGATGTTTCACGAACGTTATCCAAATTAAAAATTGTGCTATCAATCTTATAGGGAGATCTTTAGGAAGAAATTTAATATTGGATTTGGATATCCTAGATCCGATACTTGCAGTCAGTGCGATCAATTTTCGGTAAAAATAAAAGCTGCTATAAAAAGTTCTACCTGTGATAGTGCTGAAGTTAAAAAGTTTAATGTTGAAAAAGAGCTACCCTTACGAAAGGCGCAAGCTTTTTATGATCGAAGCTGCCTGCGGGAGAGCTCGAAAAGAGAAAGAATTTTCTAGCAATAGCGATGGACTACCAAAAGAACATTTCCTTTCCGAACATCTCTACGAAAGATGTTTATTACAAGCATCAACTCTCCATGTTTACCTTTAATATTCACGACCTTTCCAATGCCCAATCCTATTTTTATACATATCATGGCAAAAAAAGGAGTTGATGAAGTGTGTCATTCCTTTTTTATTTTTGTATGAATCATTTGCCCAGAGAAGTGAATAACTTGCACATTTTTTGCGATGCTGCAGGAGGGCAAAATAAGAACCACACTCTTGTGCGATTTACTCACTACATGGTAAACATTATAAGACGTTTTAACTCAATACAGGTGGCATATTCGGTTGGCGGGCACTCTCATTTAGAGTGCCACAAGAACGTGGAACTAATTAATACAAAATTGAGAATGGAATCTCCCAGAGACTGGGAGCACACTATTTTAACCTCTAGAGTAAAACCAGAACCATTTACAGTAGTGGACTGAGTTTTTCTCGACAAAATATGCAAAAAAATGTCTGTTTTCAATCAAAAATTGAGAGAGTTTAGGGTCACAAAGGGCCAATGTTGGAATCTCCTCTTCTCTCTGTACAGCAGTGTAACAGAATTACTTCTAGTGAAATCACCTCAAGCAGCATAAGCTTTGAATTTGAATTGCCTCCCCAGTCCTATTTTGAACTAATTTCTATAGATACTAAAAAACACAAAGATCTCATGTGTCTATTAAATTTTTGCAAGTGTGATGAAGTTAAACAACTTTATGCCAGTCTTCCTCATGCTGAAAAATCAAGTCAAAAACGTACAAGGAAAGATGTCGATCTAGCAGGTCCTTCTAACGAACAATAACAAGTTAGTTCCAGGGCAAAAAAAGACCTGTAAAATATCGTAAAGCTACTGTCAAGACTGTCACCAAGAAATGAATTGATCGGAATTATATTCAAACAGGTAAAAACCAAACAGTAAAGAAATATGAATTCTAATAATGTTTTCTTTGTTACAGGTATATACGATCGACTGGACAGTCATGGTTTTCAACTGA
Source organism: Kuschelorhynchus macadamiae (assembly GCA_030620095.1). Lineage (NCBI taxonomy): Eukaryota > Metazoa > Arthropoda > Insecta > Coleoptera > Curculionidae > Kuschelorhynchus > Kuschelorhynchus macadamiae. Next base: position 29,097 of record JAUTXW010000780.1, on the reverse strand, counting down.
AATAGTCAGACGTTACCTCAATAACTACTGTTATTTTTTACTATAAGTTTAACTTTTGTTTTCATGGATAATGTACGTTGTTTTTTAATAAATTTAAGTGATTCTTAAAAAACAAAATCTTTTATTATCCTTAAATAAGAAAATTACATTGTGGCGTTTTTAATCAAGAAATTGAATTTACTCTAATATTTGTTGCATGGACATTCTCTGTTCTCACCTGACACCCTTCATATTATTTTATTTGCTGAGAAAGAGAGACAAATATAATTTCCAGTGGCTACCAAACATCTGCATTTGTATGTCTACCAAGACAAAGGTTGGTTTAGAATTGTTAAAAATAAAATTCAAAATATGTTCAAAACGTCAAAGTAAAAACGTGATTACCTAATTATTAATTTATAACAAGGCACCCCGAAAATACTATTTGTTTAAAAGTAATAATTGCCTTAAGTTTAGCTTATGTTGTCCTACTTTATTATAAATATTACAATACATTAATTTTCAATCGAATAATTTTTGGGATAATTTTATTCAAAGCACTGTTTGTTTTAATCATCTCTGTAAATTTAACCTAATGGTTGTCACCTCGGTTGTCACATTTTTTGGCAATATTGTCAAAAAACGTTCTGCTGGTTTTTTAAAGCCTTAAACAAAGAAAATGGTGCTAAATTTAGTAAGCTATTTAGAAGAGGAGCAAAGAAAACGTACAAAAAACGGTAACGTAATAAATCCACAGCCTGTCCAGAAAAACATAGGAACGTAACGTAACATTCCAGCGAAAAAGGCAAAAAAAGAAAATAAAAAAAACAGCAAAACTGAAGATTTAAACGAGTGCATGAATATAAAATGTAATAAATGTATTATACAACTTATAAAAATCAAATAAGGGACCGTGGGATTTTAGAAATTGGGCTTAAATCTTTGTCAAAATTAATCAAGCACCTAGGAGGAGGAGATGCTGGTTCATCTAGTGGATTTGTTTCTGGGGCCAACCTAATACTTTCCTCCACATTAAAAACTGCTGATTACCATGACAGCATGAATAATGAATATTTTGAAAAGTGGCTAAAGGAAATGCTTATTCCAAATTTAGACAGACCCTCATTAATCGTTTTCGACAATGCGTCATATCATTCTAGAATTTTAAACAAACAACCAAAAAAGTGACATTTTTCAGTGGTTATTAACAAAAAATGTAAATCTCGCTTCAAATTTATTAAAAGCAGAACGAACTGCTTTCAAAAGCAAAATCTTTAAAAACACAAAATATTTATGCAGTGGATGAAATTTTGAGAGAACATATAGGCCGGCGCAAAATCTTATTATGAAAAACATGTTGGCGCAGGACTTACATCAGAAGAGGTTCTAAAGGTATAGCAAGACTCTTTTGATCATATATCAGAGGACAATTGTAAAAATGTGGTAGAACATACCGAAAAAATAATTATGGAGTGGTGTGATCGAAAAAACTATTAGATGTCCAAATAAATCCAATAATTTTTCCAGTATATGAATATGATAGTGATACATCTGAAGATGGCTCAGATAGCGAATTTTAATATTTATAATATTATTTGTTAGCTATTATTTTGTAGGCTATATATGTACTAATCGTTTTCATTGTGATACTAAGTCTTTCACGAATCTTAGACAAAGCCTATTGTGCTTCTGATTTTTTTTAGTTAAATCCTGTGTTTTGTATTTTTCTCTTTTATGTGTCGCATATTCATAATTTAGTGTTACACATTTTTCTTTAGCAGGGCCGTTGTATAGCTACTGCGTTTAATACATGTTTATTTCAACCAAATAAATAATGTATTTGATTATATCTTATTTTATTACAATTAAATAATTATTAATTTAGGCCATACAAATATTCTAAAATAAATACAAATAAATCTTACTCAATATTTAAATGCATATTTGTTTCGCGTATTGCAAACAAGTATTTCTTTGAATAAACTCGTATTTAAGTTAAAAAGATTTTTTTTATCATTCTGTAAATTTTTGCTCCTGTTCAAACTAGCTTATCGAAATGAAACCTCATTTTGACACAAGTTGACTGAAGACAAGTATATAAATTTTACAACAAAATTTTGGCTATAAGTTTTTTAATTTTGGACTCAAGTTTGGATTAAATCAAAAGAATAAGTAGCATCCCTTATTTAGAGAGCTTTTTAAAAACTTTTGATATCAAAAATTTATTTATTTGACCAATTTGAATTTTAGAGCTTATAACCCTTTGGGTTCTCTTATTATTAGATAGGTAAAATTATAGCACGAATACAGCCATTGAAATTAAAGTTTTTTTTTAATATGCCTCATAAAATACATGTTTTTTTAATACTTCTGAACGTACCCAAATCGAATTTGACAAATAAATCTTAACTTTGTTAGCATCTGGCTTGAAAGATAAAATTTTTAAATCAGCTGTTAATAATCGGTCATTTTTTATTTTTGTCATGTATACATTTTGAAGAACACTGCTTTTTTCGATTTAATTCAGGTTATTACATGACGTCAGACCAACACCGTTTCTACTAGAAAGCCTGGAAACGGCCGTTGACAGCTTGCGATGAGTCATCACTAGTAGTAAATTTTTGTAGTTAACTGCTATTTGTAAATTCGTTTACGGCCCGTTTTTTGCATTCGTTTTTACAAATAAATTAAAACATTAGTAGTTTTTAACTATTTCTGTACATATTTGTGTTAGTGCTATTAGTTTTGAGACTGCATTCCCATTGAGACAGATTCCACTTCCACAATCTGAGCCTTACGATCAGAACACCCCAGTTATTTCAAAATTAATAAAAATATTGTCTAAACAATGTACTTTTCATGAGTTGGGGTGTGTATAAGGTAGGTGAAACTTTGGCATTGAAACTGCCAAATTTAATACATGGTACATTAACAAAATTCTCAATTTTTGCAGATTCTCTATATATACTTATTCTTTATATAATTATTATTCTTCTATTTTTGTAAAATCTTATTAGCTTTTTAATATTATATTAGTCTCTTTTCCTTAGTTTAAGTTGTACATATGTATGTATGTATACATTTATGTATCTGTTAATTAGTCTGTAAATAAAACTGTGATAAAAATGTAGATATTGTTTCATTTTGTTAAAGATATTTCGCATATTGGTTTGTCATAGTAAATTATAGACTATTTTAGATTTAGAAAATCCTTCCTCTGACAGGAAAGAAAAAAGGCTTTACCAAAACTAGAAAATTAATTAAAAAAACTGGTTGTTTCTCTTTTCAACTAATTTTACAGAAGCAGGTTTTGTTGCGTTGTGTTTTTCTACAAACTAGAAATTGAAGTAAGTTTGTTAGACAAAAATTTTTGTCATGCAGCTACATATGAAACTGACAAAAAAGCAGTGTTTGTACTAGAAAGTGCCTTATATCACAAGTGTGTTAAAAAAAATTCACCACTATAGTACCTATTTGAATGATGGTAAGTAAAAAAAGGCTAAAGCCTACTTTTATTCTATTTCAAATCAGTTATCTAGTTTTTCAATATTAGTGTTGAAAAGTAAATAAAGCCCTACTGAAAACCCTTTGTGGTAGTAAGAAAAATAGTTTACTATTTTTCCTATGACCTACCTCGTTTGAAAATTTTTACTTTCAACACTTATGTAATATACTTAAGACTTCTATAGAGAGTTATTCTGTATAACTAAATTTTCCCAATATTGATTTATAAAATTACTTTTTGTTGCCTATATTATATTTAAATAATTGACTAAAAGTACTTTTTTATAATTAAAGACAAGATAAAGGTTTATATATATATATATATATATATATATATATATATATATATATATATATATATATATATATATATATATATATATATGTATATTCTTCTCCCTTAAGCCATCAGGACTCATTCCAATAAATCCAAACTTATCAAGCTACAATGTTGTGGGAGTAACAGTAGCATTTCGGTTTTTTTCAAATACTCCCATTAGTTTTGTGTTCTTTCTACATTTTATGATTTTTATGCCATCTAAAGTGTTTCTTACTGAAAATAATTAAAAAAAAGATAGGTGCAGCAGATAAATTTTCATTAGTCTGCAAATATCAGATCGGAAATAGCCAATATTCAGATATTGCCATAAGCAGTAATTAATAACGGTCCTATTTTTGTCAAAAAAAATATGTTAAGTCCTAACACTGGAACCTGTGGTGGACGATAGATCAAAATACAAGAGTTCTAACCACACTACACCACAATGTTACGTTCTGGACGCGCGTTTCGGTAACCAAGTTAGCATCATCAGCAGAAGATATAAACTGAATACTGTGTAATTTATATCATCTGCTGATGATGCTAACTTGGTTAGCGAAACGCGTGTCCAGAACGAAACAAGTTGTGGTGTAGTGTGGTTAGAATTCTTGTATTTTCAAAAAAATATTCATTCATTTTTATACAGTAAAACCAGTTTAAATTTTTATAAACACTTTTAATATTTTACAGTTAATTAAGCATACAATTCTCAGTTTGGCTGCTTAAATGGTTAATTCCGATCCAGCTTTTACTAGTGAGTTTACAAAAATATCATTCCATATGACCTAACTCAAATTAACTGCGAAGGGCGTCCGCAGGTGGTTCAGCGATTAGAGGACATTTTCCAAAATACAGGGAGGACGCAAGGGGCCCTTTCTTATGGACGCCCTTGTTAAATGCCTTCAATAATATAGCAGGGATATTACTGATAAGCAATTTATATAAATGACGTGTATAATCGATGACCACAACCACCCATAAAACATAGCCAACTTCCAATAAGCTAAAATTATTACGCTGGGATGTAGTAGTCAAAAAAAAAAACATATTTTCATTTGAGAGGGCTGCAAAATATACAAAATTAATCTGTTTCATGATATTTGTGGCAAATAACTTTTTAACATATAATTTAGATATAAACTATAGAACAGAATTAGTAACTGAAACACAATAAATTTTTTAAAGCCCAATAAAACTTACGAATATACCCAGTGAATGAATATTTATAAAAATAAAATGTATATTACCTGTGAGTTGTTTATATAATGAAGGTAGGAATATTTTATTTATTTATCATACAGGACAGAACCAAAATTCCTGGAAGTCAAACGGTTCTTCCTTGCGACTAACCAGGTTTCATTTCTACCAAGCAATCATCTATGGTTTTTACTCCATCTGTTACGGATATATTGTGGTATGCAAATATTAGCAATATAGCCATATGATGACTAGGGGGAGCTTAGCCCCCCCAACTTCGAAATTAGCCCCTCGCCAGACCATTGGTGAGGGTCAATCAAACCATGTGATGTGGCGTATTTCTGCGAGCAAGCGGAATTTTGTTTGTTTTTTGAGATATTTTTAATTCTGCTGTTACAATAGTTAATATTAACAATATAGGTAAGATAAAAACTTGAAAAGATTAGCTCTTACTGTGTTCTAACGCCTTCTATATACTTTTTAAAAATATCACTTAAATTCCACTTAGTTCGTAAAAATGGGTAAAAAGGTATTCTTCCGTAGCGTAGTTTATTTTTCTCTTGCATCTTTTTTTTAGTTAAGAAATAAACATAGGTATGTTTTTTTTTAATTTAACACCTTGTATACTTTTGACTAATTGAATTGGAGACTGTCTGGGCTTACGAAAACGAAAATTACTGGCTCTTGGAGTGTACAAAATCATGCAGGCGTGAGGATGTTTGAAACATTTTTAACATTGGAGGTGTTTATGTTCGTAAATGGGGACCAGGTGTAGTTTGGGAGGGGGGGTTTCCAAACTGCAAATCTCAGGAAAATTAAGAAGAATTATACCTATATCAAAATATTTCGAGTTCGGTGGGAGGGGTCCAGACCCCCTAGGACCCTCCACTCCCCCAAAAGTTTGAGAAATAACAAAAAGTGTAAGCGGTATTTTTTAAGGGCGTGGTTTTTTTAAAAGTAAAAAAATCTTATTTTGAGGCCACAAAACCGATAATAGTCAAACTGAAAACACAAATATGTGGGGTAAATGTTCTAACATTGAAAAATAATGTAAGTCATTGACGTAGATACTTAATTTTTCTCGACTATATATATTTGAATTAAAATTGAGGTGATATTCCAAATAACGGCGAAACTTCTCAAAGTTATTTCGTTTTTTGTATCAAAATAATGTTTGTCCAGTATACAAGGTAGACCAAAAAGGAGGGGGCACTTTGGCAGGTTTCCAGTTAGCAGGTCAGGTAAAGCGAATATTATGTTATATACGAGAAGTGGTAATTTTCGAACTCTAACATTTTTATATACGGGTTTCATCGTTGTATGTAACTTTAAGTGTCGTAATTTAATAAAAAAAAAATATATATATGTATATATATATATATATATATATATATATATATATATGTATATATATATATATATATATACAATGTGTCCCAAATTTGGCTTACATGCATTGCTATCTCGTAAACCGCTATAGCTACAGGGTGGGTTAAATTAGGAAAGTTTTAGAGAATTTTATTACAAATTTGATGAAGTTTTGAAGTTTAGGATATCTTTTGTGGTTTTCAAGATAATTGGGAAAAATCAAAATGGTGCATTTTCAACTTTTGCCCGTAGCTTCTAACCGACTCGTATTATGGTTTTATGGTTTATACATTATTAGAGCACTTTTATTAGAGGAACATTATGCAGGTAAAACGAAGTTTCTAGCTTCAATTGTTTTTGAGATATTGGCATCAACTTTTTATTTTCTTACCGACGCCATATTGGATTATTGTATTTTTGGAAAGATCTTTTTAAGACCTTTCCAATGATGTATAACAAGGTGAGATTATTATTTTTCTTGAGCTCTAAAAACCAAAATAATGGTTTTTTTTTAAGTAGGCTTTGATTACGCATGGCGGCCATAATGAAACAAAAGAATGCCGCATGTCAACAATCATTTTGTGTTCCTGAATAGTACTTGTTATCATTTTCCCATTGTGCCGAGTTTTTACAAAGTTTATTTGAGTTTCTTATACTACTTAAAATGGAGGGTAATTATTCCAACGAAGAGAATTTGGATATGATAGAACTTTATTTTAAAGCAAATAGAAATACACAAGCAGCTGCGCGTTCATACGAAGAATAATTTCCAGACCGACATCAACCAAGCCAAAGGCATTTCAGATTTCTAATTGTTAACCTGTTAGCCTACGGGTCTTTTTTGAAACCGAAACCAAAGACCTATTCAATAGATAATGAAGCAAGAAACGCAGCTATAATAGAAAGTGTCAGGGACAACCCAACAACCTCAGTAAGAAAGATTGAAGAACAAACGGCAATTCCCAAATCAACCGTCCAACGAGTCTTGAAAAAACTTCACTTTCAACCCTATAAACCTACTATTGTACAGGGTCTTCAGGTAAATGATTTTGCTAGAAGAATCACATTTAGTGAATGGTTCATCAACAAATGCCAGCAAATACCCAACTTTCATTCTAAAGTACTTTGGACAGATGAAACACGATTTACAAACTGTGGAATTTTCAATAAACATAATACTCATTACTGGGGCACCGAGAATCCTCATAATTTAGAAGAAAGACGTTTACAAACAAAATTTGGGTTCAATGTGTGGTGTGGCATTATAGGTAATTCCAAACAATGCACTTCTGCTTTAAATCACTCATAACAATTTGTATTTTAGATGACCGTTTGATTGGGCCGTTCATTTTCCAAGAAAATTTATCGGGTAACAGATATTTGCAACTATTACGGGAACAAATTATTCCAGAAGTTATAAATTCTGTTCCCCCAAACGACCTGCAAAATATTTGGTTCCAACAAGATGGCTGTCCGGCTCACGGTACCAGAGAGGTGATGGCGGTCCTCAGAAATACTTTCGGGGAAAATATTATCGCTAATAATGGCCCTGTTGTTTGGCCGGCAAGGTCACCGGATATTACTCCTCCCGATTTTTATTTATGGGGATACGCAAAAAATGAGGTCTACGAATTTTCTCCGCCAGAAAGTCTCAGAGAGCTAGAAGACAGAGTCCGAGATGTTTTTGCTAATATTAACAGGAACACCTTAAGAAGGGTTACACGGAAGGTATTGGAGAAATGTCAAAAATGTGTGGAAAATGGAGGGAGGCATGTGGTGTAACTTATATTTTTTTTATGTGTTAATTTAAATTTAGTTTAGGTATTTTCAATAGTGTGATAGTTACATTTTAGTCACTAGGTATTCACTGTTAGTATAATATCTTAGTTGAAAATCTGAAACATCGATGGTTGAATTAATATTTTTACCCATAAGCTAACAAGTTTACAATTAGAAATCTGAAATGCCTTTGGCTTGGTTGATGTCGGTCTGGAAATTGTTCTTCGTATGAACGCGCAGCTGCTTGTGTATTTCTATTTGCTTTAAAATAAAGTTCTATCATATCCAAATTCTCTTCGTTGGAATAATTACCCTCCATTTTAAGTAGTATAAGAAACTCAAATAAACTTTGTAAAAACTCGGCACAATGAGAAAATGATAACAAGTACTATTCAGGAACACAAAATGATTGTTGACATGCGGCATTCTTTTGTTTCATTATGGCCGCCATGCGTAATCAACGCCTACTTAAAAAAAAACAATTATTTTGGTTTTTAGAGCTCAAGAAAAATAATAATCTTACCTTGTTATACATCATTGGAAAGCTCTTAAAAAGATCTTTCCAAAAATACAATAATCCAATATGGCGTCGGTAAGAAAATAAAAAGTTAATGCCAATATCTCAAAAACAATTGAAGCTAGAAACTTCGTTTTACCTGCATAATGTTCCTCTAATAAAAGTGTCCTAATAATGTATAAACCATAAAACCATAATACGAGTCGTTTAGAAGCTACGGGCAAAAGTTGAAAATGCACCATTTTGATTTTTCCCAATTATCTTGAAAACCACAAAAGATATCCTAAACTTCAAAACGTCATCAAATTTGTAATAAAATTCTCTAAAACTTTCCTAATTTAACCCACCCTGTAGCTATAGCGGTTTACGAGATAGCAATGCATGTAAGCCAAATTTGGGATATATATATATATATATATATATATATATATATATATATATATATATATATATATATATATAATATATATATATATACATTGTATATATATATATATATATATATATATATATATATATATATATATATATATATATATATATATATATATATATATATATATATATATATATATATATATATATATATATATATATATATATATATATATATATATATATATATATATATATATATATATATATATATATATATATATATATATATATATATATATATATATATATATATATATATATATATATATATATATACATATATATATATATATACATACATATATATATATATAAATATATATATATATATATATACATACATATATATATATATATATATATATATATATATATATATATATATATATATATATATATAGTGTGTATCAGCCAAATGGAATAAATTCGATAATAAATAAATGGGGGCGTGTTAGGAAAAACGCTTGGACCCATCGATTGGTATTTTTAGTTGCTCATTTTCTCCAATAAAAACTTTTTATACAGGGTGTGTCCTGTAACAGTGGTCAATGCCAACTTTCTTATTTCAAACGCAACACCCCGGATATTATTTAATTTTTGGATTCTTTAGGAGATTCTAAACATATTTTATGTTCAATGTCCTATACCTATCTTCAACTATTTCGGCAATATTAAGTGTTTTCAAATTTATTGCAAAAATTAAGATTAAAAAAATAAAATTATTTATTTCTTCATAATGTATAAACAAAAGTAAAAAGTTAATTTAGGAACTGTTGAATATGCTCGCCGCGAACGTCTTGGCAAATTCCTAATCTTAAATAGAAATTTCTTCTAACGTTATTTAGCATCTCAGGCGTGACCGATCTAATCGCAAGCGTTATTCGTCTTCTTAAGTCAGCTAAGTCGAGGGGTTTAGTTTTGTATACAACATTTTTAATATGTCCCCATAAGAAAAAGTCTAATTGCGTCAGATCAGGGGATCGCGCTGGCCATTGTATCGATCCTCGTCTCCCTATCCACCGATTTGGAAATATTCCGTTGAGGTACTGCCGGACATTAATTTGGTAATGGGGCGGTGCTCCATCTTGCTGAAACCATATCATATTCGCTGGAACTTGTGGGTTTGCTGGATCCGGATACAAATTTGTCAAAGTTGGCACGACATTATTTTGAAGCAGTGCTAAATAATTATCGCCATTCAAATTGCCGTCAATGAAAAAGGGGCCTATGATATGATCCCTAACAATTCCTGCCCAAACATTAACCTTTTCAGGATATTGAGTATGTTCGTCGCTGATCCAGTGAGGATTTTCCCTAGACCAATAGCGGCAATTTTGACGATTTACATGACCGTGAAGTGTAAAGGTGCACTCATCCGAAAACAAAACATGGTCTAATTGAATAACATTGTTATCTAACATAGCCATCATTTGTTCACAAAAATAAGTTCTCCTATCATAATCGTCTTCCATGAGCTCCTGAGTTGGTATCACTTTATAGGGATGCATTTTATTTTCTTTTAATGTTCGAATAATCGGCGAATGGCTAATATCGAACATTGCGGCGGCTTGTCGACTAGAAATATGTGGGTTTTCCTCAAACTCAAGCATAATATCCAATTTAGTATCATCATTTATTGAATTGGCAGCTGCTTTTTTTATCTGCCTCACATGTCCAAGCTCGCGAAACTGCTTTTCTATTTTACTAATTGTCCCTTGGGATATATGCGGCAAATTTGGAAATTTTTCATGAAATAAGCGAGCAACTGCCACTTGTGTTCGTGTGTTATCTCCATAACCAATCATTTGTAGAATTGTTATTTTATGCATTTCTGTTAAATGAACCATTTTTCTGATATTAGGTATTATGCAGTTAACGAAATTCAAAAGACTATGACACTAACACTGACAACTACTGTCTTGCAAAGAGAAAGGCCAGGCATTTTACACAAAAGTAAACAAAACTTAAAAGTAAACAAAACTGGCTCTTTTTGTTCCATATCAATAAAAAGGAACGCTAAAATGGTTTTTGCTTACATTCTTAATATGAAGACCTAAATGGTAAATAAGTATTGAGTGTATAGTTCAGTAACCAGAGCCACTTTCATGAATAATAATAAATTCGAAATAAATAAAATAAAAATAAATTTGAAAACACCTAATATTGCCGAAATAGTTGAAGATAGGTATAGGACATTGAACATAAAATATGTTTAGAATCTCCTAAAGAATCCAAAAATTAAATAATATCCGGGGTGTTGCATTTGAAATAAGAAAGTTGGCATTAACCACTCTTACAGGACACACCCTGTATAAAAAGTTTTTATTGGAGAAAATGAGCAACTAAAAATACCAATCGACGGGTCCAAGCGTTTTTCCGAACACGCCCCCTTTTATTTATTATCGAATTTATTCCATTTGGCTGATACACACTGTATATATATATATATATATATATATATATATATATATATATATATATATATATATATATATATATATATATATATATATATATATATATATATATATATATATATATATATATATATATATATATATATATATATATATATATATATATATATATATATATATATATATATATATATATATATATATATATATATATATATATATATATATATATATATATATTTATGTATATATATATATATATATATATATATATATATATATATATATATATATAGCCGTACGGTGATGATCTAAAAAATAATAAGAAATATAAAACTTAGACAATATTGACAGTTATAGATAAATCATAGCCGTAGCTAATAAAATGTAAAAAAATATTACTAAAAACTGGATGAACTGATAACATTTTATATTTTGAGAACGTTAAGTCGATTATAGTGGAACTGAAAATAGATATAGTTGGGGTAAATCTAACATTAAGAAATTGCTGAAGTCATTGGCGTAGATTCTTATTTTTTTTTTCGATTATACATATTTAAAATAAAAAAGAGGTAGCATTTCGAAAAACGATGAAATACGTCAAATGTATTGAATTTTTTTGTATACATTGTAGTGTTAAGATTAAGATAAAGTTAACATGGAAATTTTCATGTCATTATTAACCTGGAAAAATATCATGTACAAAAAATCATTGTTTCTTTTTAAAATTGGTTTTATCCGCAAATCAATATTATCTTATAAGTGTCAGGGCTTGAGCCCCCCAAAAGTCGGTGTCTAATTGCGCCACTGACAACAAGTGACCTCTAGAGCATTTGCACATAGATTTCTCAGTGTCATTCACTAAGTTTAATCTGCAAGTAACAAATTCAAAAATTAATTATTGACAAACTATATTAAAATCAGTAACAATGGTTTCAAAATTAAATACTGTTTTAACACAATAAATATTTTTTACAATATGAATATATCCCTAAAATGTATAAAGAGCGCTTACCTCAACCTTCTAACCATGATCTCTCTTATACTTGAAAGAGCATTGCCTTTGATTATACGAAGTTCCCCATCAAAACTAGGTCTTTCACACGTTTAAATCTACCGCGTTTTCTTCTTCTTTGCAAAAGCTTGAATTATTGTTAAGAATCTGATAACTGATTTAATTGCTATAATAATCTAAAAAGTAGAAAAGGAATCATCAGCCAAAATACACATATATCTATTACGGTAACTTAAGTAAAAATCAAGCTTTATTTATGAGAAATCGACAATATACATTTGTAATTATTCGTAAGTATACTTACATGTAACAAAAACTAAACATTCACTTGAGAAACCAGGAAAAAAGAACTTATTTTACGATTAATCAGTGTAAACAAACTTTTAAAAGTGAACATTGACACGACATAGTGCCTAATAATATGGGCGCCCTGACGTCACAAATCCAGCTGTTCATTGCGGGAAAAACTACTTATGATGACTCATCGATGCACGCTTCCAGGCTTTCTAGTAGAGTCGGTGTTGGTCAGACTCGACTTATTAGACTGCCGCGCCGTTTACTATACTATACTATTTAAATACACGTGTTCAATTTTTTTTTAATACGCTATGATATAATGTGGCACTTTCCGGCCCAGTTAACAGTGTATTTTTTCTCAGTTTCGTAAGTGGTCGTAGGAAAATACTTTTTCGGTATTTTAGCAATTCCCGAACGTCTGAAAAACGTAAGTTTTGTTTTACTTCCCCTATCTAAAACTTGTAAATTGGAAGTAAAATATAAAAATATATTATTGACTGATATACGTCCAAGGCGGTAAAAATTTAGAAAGCCTTCCACACATAGATAAGACTGGCACAGGAAAGCACTTTATGTTATGAGGAAATAACAAGGTTCTTAGAGGCGCAAACAGCTAGAGAAAATTTGTTTAGTTTTGGTATTTCGGGCACAAAAGTGACAATCAACTAAAATATGATTTCTTTATTACTAAAATAAACTCTGAGAACTGTTCTTATAGAGTACGCTTCTATAGAATATATAACTTATTCATATTGCCTTGGGGCAAACAATGCGAAGTTTTTTAATTTAAAGAACAGCCGGCGAGTTGTTCCATTATTTTAGCCGTTTTTACAGAAACACAGAAACTTTAAAGAGACGCTTATATTTCTTTAAGAATTCATAAAAGCACAAAGAACAACTGTTGTGCATTCAGGCGCATAAGAAAATTGCTTTTCTCGTTTTGGTTTAATATTGTCTGTTAATTTTAATTTACTTCTAAGCTTGCATTTTTAGTTCTTGATGAAACTTTACAATACAGAAAATTGAACAGAACTAGCCGTTACTTGATAGAAACCCATTTTATTTAAAATGAACGAAATCAATTGTTTAAAATGCTCACTAAATTCATTCTACAAAAAATAAAACAAATGAAAATTCTTACGTTAATACTGTGGCGTAACAATTATCTATTGTCCGCCTAAAATGATAGAAAAACCGTAAAAGATATTTTTTTGTTTTTTTTTTAGTTTTTCTAAAATTGTAGGCTTAGTTGAAATGATAGACGAAAATAATTTTAACTTCGTCATTATCACTTTTTCTCCTCTACAAATTGGTGAGGTTAGTTTTTCATTCAGACATTTCGGATTCGGGCAACCATCATCACCTTTTTTAATTTAAACACGGACCTGGATTATTTACTTTAATATTCGATACCTCTTATAAACTTCAATTAAATTATGACAAAAAAGTCATATCACAACTTTAGATTTTTTCAGAAAATCCTTTTTATTTTAAGAATTACGAAAAAACGCCATCTATTGTCCACTAATAGAATCATTAAGGTACAGTAAATAGCTTTACGTAAAGAGCAAAAGAAGACACAATTCAATGTAATCAGTTCATCCAATACAGAGATATAAACGTTTAGAAGAAAACAAATTTGACCTTTGTCTACCACTTTATTATTGGCAACAGAAAAAAATGATAAATAGCAAAAAGTTGCGTAATTACCTGAAAAATACAATGCTTATATTTTCGACAAACCTTAATTTAAAAAAATATTTAGCTAATATCTTAAACTCCTATATAAGACGGTCCAATTGTTAGAATAAAAACTCTAAACAAACGTAGCAAAAATTAAAATTCTAATAATCACTTTTAATTAGATCCAGACGATATTTTATTCAGTTTTAATCCCCGTATCAAAATGGGTCTGTTGATTCAGTTTTCATAATTTCGGATTTAAACATAAAAATCTCGATCCGGCCTTAATTGAGTTGATCAAAAATACTCAATATCAACGTATTTTATTTTTTAAGGTACCCCTAATGAAAAAACCTCGGGAGCAGCCATAGGATCTCCGTTATTTCCTTTGGTGGCTAACACAGCTTTATGGAAATTTTCAAGAAAACTACTTTAAACTCTGCTCCTTTCGACCTAAATATTGGATTAGATATATTGATGAAACTTTTATTATTTAACCACCAAATCAAATATACGTGGTGTAACAAAAAATTACTAACGCTCTTTAAATTATGGCAAATTTTAGGCGCATCCGATATCTTGAATTTCTTTAAAATGTCAAAAATGTATGTTTAAGCCTCTAGCTTATTAACTTCTCTTTTAAACTAGCCCAAAACAAATAAAATCCGTGAAGTAACAAAAAAGTTACTCATGTATTTTTTGACCGATTTTGCTCACCAAAGTCTTAAATTACTCAAAAGTGAATAGACTTTAGGATTGTGCGAAAATTAAATCTACAGGTTGTCACAAAATAGTTCCAACTCCTTTTAAATTATGGTAAATTTTAGGTGCATCCGCCATCTTGCATTTTTTTTAAATGTCGAAAAATTATGTTTGAGCCTCTAGCTTATTTATTTCTCTTTTAAACAAGCCCACAACAAATGAAATAGGTCAAGTAACAAATAAGTTACGGGGGAAAAACAAAATTCCGGTTTCTTTTGGACCACCCTATATATATATATATATATATATATATATATATATATATATATATATTTATATACATATACATATATAAAGGCTACTCTACTGAACCCTGTTCTCGTGGTAAAGGAGTTAAGCAAATAGCATGAATATTATTATATTTTTTCCGTTTAACAACCACTAAAACACTCGCCATTGGTGAACTTCGGAATTAGTTGGTTAAAAAAATAAACTAGAAAAAGATTCTCAGGATTCCTGGAGGCAACGAACATATTTTTTATACTGAATTTTAAATTCTTTTTCTTTAAGGGAAGTTAATTCACAAGGTAGGGAATTAAACAATTTGATAGCATTGCACGTAAAAGACCTTTGATACATGGCACTCTGGTGATGTGGTATGGTGATCCTATTGCTATCCCTAATATTACGTGTATGTATATTTACACGAAACAAAAACGTATTCCTTATAGCAAATGGTAATGATGAATTTCTCAAAATTTTTACTAAAAAATTGCCTAACTGTAACATTCTGCGGTTATTCATTTTTAACCAACGAAGTTCTTTGAAGGTATGGAATATATGGTCGAATTTTCTTAGGCCAAAAATAAGACGCGAACATGTATTATTTACTTTTTGAATACGATTTATATGAACTAGATCTAGACATGGCCCATATATAAAATCGCAATAATTAAAGCTAGAAAAGACTAATGACTCGCACAACAATTTACGTAAGTTAAAACTGAGTAAATGTCGGCTATTATTAATATTTTTAACGATAGATATGATTTCTGAATTAAGTTTTTTACGTATTCTTTAAAACGCAATTCCGAGTCAAGTATAATTCCCAAATTTTTTGCGGATTGCACCATAGGAAGTTTTACACCATCAATATTTAAGCTAAAATTTTCTTTTAAGAAATTTACAGCCACCCTACTGCCAAAAAGCATAAGTCTTGATTTTAAAGGATTTAGGTTAAGATTATGTTCCAAAGACTGCTGTTTAATAATATTTAAATCTTCATTTATCAGATTTGATGAATTAATATAATCATTGTGATTGAAATGTAAATAAATTTGAGTATCAGCGTATGCCCGAATTTTGCAATATTTTAATGATTTTAAAATGTCAGAAGTGTAAATTATAAAAAATTGGGGTCTCAGAATAGATCTTTGAGGCACACCCTATAAAATTTTTATTTCATTTGAAAAAGAGTTATTGTGAGAAATTTTTTGAAATCTATTTAAAAAATATGATTTTAAAAGTTGAAGTGAGTGTTTCTGAATACTGAATGAATTTTGTTATTAATAAATCATGGTTAACGGTATCAAAAGCTTTGGAAAAATCAAGGAGAACCAATGCACTACTAAGTTGCTTATCAATAGCCGTAATAATATCATCAGTAACACCCACCAATGCTATAGATGTGCTAAAATTCTTCCTAAATCCGCATTAATTTTCCGATATAATACTATTTGTAACACAATATTGATACAATTGGTTAAATACAATTTTTTCAAAAATTTTCGATAGAATAGGTAATATACTAATTCTTCTAAGATCACAGAAATTTAACGGATCTTTTATTTTTGGCAATGGTTTTCCAATTGAGACTTTACATTGGTCTGGAAAGTAACTTACTTCTATACAGCAATTAATTAAATGTGTTACATATCTATCTATAAAAGGGCTACAATATTTTAACATTGATGCATTTAGACCATCCACCCCAAAAGCATCAGTATGTATTGGCTGAATAATATCATGAATCTCGCCAACCTCGGCCATTCTAAAAGAGAAGGATACGTCGCTATTAAAACTATGTTCCTTATAAAAATTTTCTTTTAATGAACAGTCAGAAATATTTTGCAAATATTGGCCAAAATAATTGTTAATATCATTAGGATCGGAGAGAATACTTTTGTTTGGACATAAATTAAAAGATTTTAAAGATTTCCAAGTTCTTTTAATATTTCTTTCTGCGCAAATGTCGTTAAGATATTTGCGTTTTTCTCTTCTTACCATTGAAACAGTTAAATTTCATAAACGTTTATAATTTTCCCAATTTTGCGCCGTTCTTATTGTCTTAAACTCCTGTAAAGCATAATCACGTTGTTTCATATGTAATTTTAAGTTTGGTGTTAACCAAGCAGCTTTGGGTTTAGTAATTCGGGCATGTTTAAATGGAGCATGTGCGTCGAAAATATTAAGAAAGGGTATTAAACAGTTGAATTTTTCTATCTAAATTAGGTTCATATAATATATCGTTCCATTGAAGCAGCTGAAAATCACGAGAAAACGTTTATAAATTAAAATTGTTAAAATTTCTATATGTTATTATTTTAGGTTCTACATGTTTTTTTATTATTTTTAAAGAACAATACACCAAACAATGATCCGATATATTTCCGACTGGTACAGTACCAGATTCATGAAGTAAACTGCTATTTATAAGAAATATGGGATCTAACAAGGTAACACAGGTTCTGGACACTCTAGTTGGTTGATTTATTATTTGTTCAAAGTTATAATTTTCAAATAAAGGAACCAAAGGATTATCTATATTAAGCAAATTAACATTAAAATCACCTAAATAAATTATATCTTTATATACGGATATATACTAGAAAAAATATTATCAAAATCATTAATAACATGATTGAAATTTAAATTTGGGGGACGATAAAATACACAAAACGCTTTATTTTAGTTTTTAAAAGTAAATATTCTAAAGAATTATTGACAGCAAATTGAAGATTTAAAACTTCAAAATCAAAGCTGTTTTTTATATATGCCGCAACACCTCCGCCTCTACCTACTCTGTCCTTCCGAATCATGCGATAACCCGGAATGTCAAATGCAATTACATCACCATCAGAGAGCCAAGTCTCGGTGAGAAATACTAGATCAAAATCATGATGCTCTGTTATTATTTTAAACTCCAAGAAACCTGTAAAAATTGACCTTATCTTTAAAGGTGCAATTTTAATTAACTCATTCAGAAAAACAAGAAGCTAATACAAAATATCCTTTTACGGCCAAGAAATCTAAATAAGAGTGTGGGTGAAAGCACATTTTTATTTGCTTTCAGTTTTACCCAAGCATTTTACTTGCTCTCGCCTGCAGCCGGAACTCTCCGGTGCCCCAATAGGTGGCGCTAAGTGTTATGCTTAGTCCGTACAACTTTTTTACTTTGAAAGACGTTTTCGTTTTATATTATGTCACATCAATGATCTCTTATTTGAGATCTCGCTAGATACAAGCCTACCTGATAAGGGTAAAGGCCCAGAAATCGACCGTAGGCACAAAAACACCGAAAAGCTTAATTAACGTTCTTATAAAATACACCTTCCCGCCGATTATTTATTCTAAGTACTTTTAGACTAAATAACACAACAAAAAGTTCTAAATATTTGTTGTTCTTGCTGTAGAAAAGAAAAAAATCTATATTTCTTTGCGAAATCTGAAAGTAAAAATACGTATTGTTCTGCATTTACAAGCATAAATAAACTGCTTTAATAATCTTGCAAATTCCAATTTATTAGATTTTCATGAAACATTTAAAAAGTGCCTCTATATCTCGATTTTTTCATAGCTATCGGACTAACACTAATAATTACTTACCTTGTCAAACGGTTCTTCCTCCTAACGCTATAAAATGCCCTTTACGAACTTGGAAAATTCCGACTACTTCCGAAGATATCAATAAAAACCGAAAATATTCATTTTTTAGACTGTATGTCAAGAAATATTACAAAATAAATTTTACATTTTTATAATAACTTTTCTTCCTTTACAAGATGGTGCACTCAGATTTAAAATCTGAGTTTTTGTCATCATGAAATTAATTTTTTTAAATAACTGACCTGAATTTTTGATTTCATTTTTAGAAGCCTTTGACCCCTCAAAACAAATGATGTAATGCACTCAAACATTTAGAACGTTTAAAATTCTTGTTTGTGAATTAGTCGAGATTCTTGTTTTTCGTTTTTTTTTCTAACACTGTTTCTCATAGGAAATTCCTAAATCTTCTGTTCAAACATTAAGTGCGACACGTCGTTGGTTTTAGGAGGTCGAATGTATGTCTAAAATAAAATAAAAACTCCTGGTCCGTATTTAGAAAAATGAGGTTGATGATGGGACCTCGAAGATGAAACGTCAGATATTAAATCTGAGCGCACCATCTCGTAGAGAAGGAAAAGTGGCTATACAGATGTAAAATTTATTTTGTAATATCTCTTTAAATGTAGTCTGAAAGAAATTAAAAAGGGCAATGACGATTTTCGGATTTTTACGGACATTTTTCCGAATTTTCCAAACTTGTCAACGGCATATTACTTAACATTAAATTGCACAACTTTGGCTTGATTTAATAAACCTCGTATTCTTTACGGTTTTTGAGATATCAATGCTATTCCTTCGAATTTGTAACACCCTGTATACAGATATAATTAAAAATTCATTAGACAGCAACTTTTAAATTTTGTCAATTAAGTTAATTTTTGGAGTTGAGAAGTTTTGCTAATTTCTGCAATATATACTGAAACTAAGCAAAAATTAGAACCTATATGATGGTTACAGAATTTTTGGAACATTTTGAATCGCACCCGATTGATACCCAAAGTAAATTCACAAAGAAAAAGATAAACTTAGAGTTGAAAATGTACACCTATTATATAAAAACCTAGTTTCGTTGATAATTATTACTATCAGTATAATAGTTATATATATTTTAAGGTAATAATAATCTAGCGCATAGACTACTTTATACAAATCCTATAAATTGTAATTTATTTCAATTTTTGTTAAATTTTATTTATTTATTATTATTATTATCGAAATTGACAATAAATTTCTCAACAAGATGGATGTCGATGAAGGTGTTAGTACGCAGTCCTATGATTTTCAGACTCTATTCTAGTGTTTTTGGAACTAGTCCAGTTGATATTTGATATTTGGCCTTTTTCTCTTGCTATTTATCCAACACGTTGTTATTGTTGGGTACAGCGACATCTACCAAATAAGCTGTCTTTTCTTATTTAGCCTTATTTAACAGTACCACATCAGGCCGATTATTCGTCACCCGTCTGTCGGTGTTAATTGCCCGATCCTAGTACAGTTTGAAGGCATTATTTTCAAACACTAAGCTAGGTTGGTATTTATAATAGAGCACAAAGGTGTTCAGAAGCCCGTATTTAATTGCCAAGCTTCTGGTTACGTCGCTGGAGGTAGTCCGTGTTTGCTAGGTAAGTGCAACCAGATGTTATATGCTGCATAGTCTCTGATCTCTCGCTACATTCTCTAAACTTATCGGATTTAACTAACCGGTCTTTGATGGTGGATTTCCTGTAATTTCGTATCCTGTATTGCCATCACAAATTTGTCTGCCTCTTGGAATAGTTGTCCATCCTTCAGCCACCTGTTGGATGCTTCCTTATCTATGTGTAGCTGATTTAAGCCATTGTTTTGCCGGTCGTGCAGTGCAATTTGAGCCCACTGTTCTTTTTTGTCGTGACTTTAGGATGGTGTTGTCACTTGCGAGATTGAGTGGAGATTACGAGTTGTTTGTGCCTTGTTGGTGAAGAAATGTCTCAATTTTTGCAGATGTCGGGAGTGAGAATTGGTCAAGTCAACAAGAGATCTTCCACCTTCTTTTCATGGTAAAGTCATTCGAAGAGTTGATCACCTTGGGTGGTTTGACTTTTGCTTGGTCATCATTAGGCGAGTAGTTCGTTGTAGTCCCTCTAGCTCGGTGTTAGTCCATTTCAAGATTCCGAAACTGTAGGTCAGCACGGGCACAGCATAGGTGTTAATTGCTGTAATGAGATTTCTAGTTCAGTTCCGTCTTGAGAAGAGCTCGCACTCTTTGAACATACTGATCTTTCAGCTAAGCCTTTCCTTGCTTATCCTGGAGCAGTCTGGCTTGTTGGAATCCTAGATATTTGTAGGTCTCTTCTTGGTTCACCGCTAGAACTATTTCTCCATTGGATAGGGCTACATCACCATTAATGACTTTGGCATTTTCGATGTTTAAAGCTTTACATTTTTCCAATCCAAATTCCATATGGATGTCTTTCGAGAACTTGTATGTCACGTCAATAAGCTTTTTTAGTTGGGTATGATTTCACCATAGAGTTTAATATCATCCGTATACAGAAAATATTATAATAAATATTAATATAATAATATTATTAATATAATAATTTACATAGTATACTAAAAATAAATTTTGTTCCAAATTATTTTCCTCCACAAAAATTATATTTCAGAAATTTTGCAGAATATTTAGACATTTTATCAGGCCACATGTTGTTTTGTCATTAGAATTCGCACTAAAAATTTATCAGTCTATCCGTATATAACATTTGAATTTTTTCGGTTTTTTCTGCTGTTCGAACAATACAATCAAGTCGTATAAACATATCATATAAATTGTAGTTTTATTAAATACAATTCGTCTCTTTACACCATTAAGATTGGTTCGATTTAATAAGCCAAAAACGAAAGAAAACGCGTTTTTTTGTGTTAACGTTTTTAGAACAAATAAACAAATGAAAATATAATGGAATATTACTATGGACCATCCTGAATTTTTTGCTCTATTGGTCAGCCTATAAATATTATGACGAGGAGTGCTAAACTGGTTTAATATACTTTTTTTTTAATTGATTTATTTTTAATACCCATTCTAAGGAAAGACATTTGCCGAATTTTCTTACTAATTATTTGCATTATAGTGCATTTTTGAAACAGCTTATTTCTGTTTTATTTTACTCTCTTATAAAATTAGGATCTAATAAATAAAACTCTAATAACAAGCTGTCTAATTAATTTCTAAATAACTTAATTCTGTATAATTAAACAAAGCTTCTCTCCGTTATTTAATAGAGTTTTTTTTTTCAGGAACACCTTTATTTTTCATTATCCTTTGGGCAGTCATCAAGAGTATTTATCTGGAACCACCGGTCCCCGAATCTAGCGACGCAGTAAGTACGCTATTAATTAATGAATTTAATTTTAAGAAATGTTAATGTTTACGTTGGCACAACATCCGTATGGATAATAGGTTTAAACAAAGGACATTGTATAGTTTTACCCAACGTTGTTATTTTCTTATTTTAGGAGAAACGTTTGTCTGTTTGCCTAAAACTTCGAAAAGTAATGTTTAAATGTGAATTAATTATACAATTTTTTCAAAAAATCTAAAATTACTCCAACAGTAAAGTATACAAACAATTACACAATTGAAAATAAAGAGATTTATGTATTAATTAATTTATTTAGGTGTAAGTTCAAAGAATCTCAAAATACAGACAAATTAAGAGGAAGAAAATCCTAAATTAATTAAAAAAATACAATTTGTGATTTTTACACTATACCTTTAGATAGTTTCAGCGGTTCAGAGTTGGTCGAAAATACGTTTGAAAATGATATAAAGTTGTGAGGCTTCTGTGCAAATGGATGCTATTCAGCGAAGGGGTTATTGTTGAAGAAGACGTATATGTGTCTGAGTTAACCCATAAAGGACTGAATTTCCAATTTTTCTTAAATTTGAATAAGTACCGAATATTTTAGTTAAAAATAATCTTTTGAATAAAAAGTGATTTATTTTAAAGCCATTTTCAAAATGGCGGCCGTTCCATATATGGAACGCTAAGGTGTAAAAAATAAGACTTACCACATATAGCGAAATGTTTTATTTTGTATACTACTTCGTTGAAATAATAATTTTATTTGATATGAAAATCACATTTTCGACACTAAGTACGTACAGAGCTTCCGGTGTGATTTAATCCTGTACATCTTCGACGTTTGTTATTTGGCACATATTCGACAAAATGATCTTTCCTGTCAAGGCGAATATCTGGAGATACTTTCGAATCACTTGAATACGAAGACGATCTTCCAGCTGACTTTGGCAAGTTTTTATACTTTTTAAGATAGGACTGTGCGATTTCTCTTCTAAAATTTAATTGTGGCATTGCTGGCTTGTGACTTTTATGCACGATCCATGCATTTTGAATTGCTGCATGTAAAAATCCAAGTGAAAATTGGCCACCACCATTTTTTCCTCTTATGCCTATTCGGTAAACGTTGATGTTAGAATCCATTTGGTCCGTGCCTCCCATAAACTCATTATATTTTTGAATGCACCTTGGCCGTTTGATGATGGTTTTCTTTTTTTCGGCAGCTGAATATCTTAGGGCGTTTGATAGTGGGAAAATAGGATGAATGATTGAAGCTACAGTGACAACTGAATTATCCATCCATCTAGAAACTAATATTTGTCTATCTTTTGTCGATGCGTAATCAAAATCACTCCTCTTTGCCTTTTTCATAGTTTTTGTATCTGATATTGGGCAATTTTTTGATAGTCGATTTTCTCTAATTGTGCCAGTTCCATTATACCCTTGCTTTTTTAAATATGCCAAAAACTTAATAGAAATAAATAAATTGTCGAAGTAAAAATGATATGGAAGCGATTTTTTTGCTTCTGGCAGATCATCAATAAATTGAATTAGTGGAGCTGTGGCTTTACCAAATTCTTTTTGATGCTCAGGATTAAACTTTGGTATGACGCCTTGATATATTTCAAAATTTACCAGGTAACCATTATTTGAATTCATAAACCAACATTTGTATCCAAATCTAATAGGTGTTCCCCTAATAAATTGTTTACAGCCATGACGTCCATAATATTCAATCATACTTTCGTCATACGAAATTTCATTAGTTGGAATAACATGGTCTAAAAAATTGGTTTTTATTTTGTTAACTAATGGTCGGAGTTTGGCCATTTTATCATAATCGAGTTTCGAGTTATCTGAGCAATGTAAAAACCTCATTATTTCAACAAATCTGTCACGTCTCATAGCTTTATATACTCCAATATTTCTAAGATCTTCCCCAGAATCCCAATAATTTTTTTTCGAAGGTTTATTATCATACCTCGATAATATTAGTATTCCCAGAAAGCACCTAGGTAATATTTGGATTTTGGAAATTTTTAATTCCTGCGTACTTGTTACTTTCCTGTACCAAGAAATCTACTATACTACTACTTCCCCAGAATCCCAATAATTTTTTTTCGAAGGTTTATTATCATACCTCGATAATATTATTATTCCCAGAAAGTACCTAGGTAATATTTGGATTTTGGAAATTTTTAATTCCTGCGTACTTGTTACTTTCCTGTACCAAGAAATCTACTATATGATCTGCAATAAAAAGTTCGAATGGAGGAGTTATATTTCTGTACTTGGAGCTATCAGATTCTGGAAACAAAACTATATCCTCACCTGGTAAGTCAGTTTGCTTCAACCATTTCAGATTTTCCACACGTTTCTTGCCAAATGTTGATAGCGGCACATCGTCTGGGATATCATCGATTTCACTTTCATCATCCACATTTCCTACTCTCAAGCCACTTTCCATTTATTAGGGCATTTAGAAAAACAACTGAAATTACAATGTTTTTTTTAATATTCTAATTGATTGTATAACACATACATTCATCAGCACCAGATGCCTTTAAAACATATTTTTTTAGCAACCAAATGTTAATATATAATAAATAATTAACTACTTATTTATTGCGTCCCGACATTTCTTGCACTTTCCACACTAAGGACATAAACAAACTAACAGAAACCGCTCGCGGTATTATTTAAAACATTGCTACTAAAGCCACCGCATCGTGCATATACTACGCGACCTGAAAACGTTTACAATAATCAATTGATTTAATTTTAAATAAATTTAGGACAGTTATCGTAGGGCAGTGTTCTAGTCATTAATGGGTTAAGTTTAATTTTTAACTATTTTTTTAACCAATATCCCAACCATCTGCTTAGGTGCTTGAAACTAAATTTCATGCCAATTTTAATTTTTTGCTTTGATTTTTTATTTTTTTTCCAGTTTCTCATTTCTTTTAGTTATTGTCTTTATTTTATTTATAAATTAATCTATGTACAAAACGTTTTAATTCTTTTTTCTGTTTTTCAATACAATTATTTTTATTGCTGCTTTTTTTAGTATTACAGGTTTTTAATTTTTTTTTTAATTTTAGAAGGTATATGATATATTTTGGAATTAATTTTCACGATGTTGATATATATTAATATTACGTTTTTTTAGCGTAACCATTAAGAAATTTAAGCTGATGGGAAGAGTTAGAAAATTTTTTAATTTGTATTAAAATAGAGAGTTTTCTTATGCTTTGTGAAGGCAGCCTAAAATAACATGTTTGTATCTTCTACTCCCCCGCATCTAAATAAATTGTTATCACTTACTCAAAATACAAATTGTGTTAATACAATTTTTGCTATTTTTGTTCACCTATATTATTTTTATAACCTAATAGAGCTCGCCTTAAACAATACTCTGGAAATCATAATCTGAATTCAGTTTTCCTTTAATTAAACAAAACAGATATATTACTGGAATTTGAAACTTTCTAATGCTTCATCATTTATTGGAACATCTTTTACTAACCGATATGCTGTCTCATTTTGGTCGACTCCAGCAAAATATTTTATCCAAACTAGAGAAATGCGGTCATGTATTTGTTTGATCAATATCAGTATATTTGCTAAAAACCTATTTAAACTCGGTCAAGACGTAGAATTATTGAACTTATCGCTACTTCCAGAAAATTATAATATCTACAAGCTTGAGCTAGGCCACAATAAAACAGAATCAAAATTATACTGAACTCGATGCTTCAAACCTCAGCAAATAAGACAAATCGTCGGATTTCTGCATGCCTTCAGAAGCTGTTATACTGCTTCAGCACTTTTCCGGATGGTCAATAAATAAAAAGTAGATGTTTATGAAAATTGCATTTTTTTCAGAGATTGTATATTATATTAGATTATATATTCTCCTTTGAATTCGTTTTTTAGTTTACTTCAGTTTACTCTAAGAAAACACATTAATAAATAAATATCATTATTTTTATTTGTGTTATTTTAGTTTAAATTGATGTTTTGTCTCAGAGAACTGGGCTTATTTTTATACCTAATAAAATATTTTATATAGGGAAAGGTTATTTGAAAAATACCGATCCTAGATAGATTTAGATCAAACTTCAAAATTTTCACGGGACATTTTGCATAATATACCCATAAATAGGCTGGTCAAGAAGCTTAAATCTAAAGTTCGTTAGAGAATAACAAAAAATCAAAATTCACAAGCTCTTTGGCTTTTTCGCCAAACTGATGCGACCCAGAAAAGTCGAAAACATTCAATTGCCATCCAAAGGAAAGAAGAAAATCTGCTTATAACTTGTCTCAGATTAACTTCCCTGACTGAAGATGACGAAAAGAACAAGCACCACCAAAATGAGCAGTTGTTAGAAATGAACAATTTTCTACTTTGGTCGTTTGTGTGTCACTACCCTTACAGCTACGAAAACGCGCTGGGTTCGTTACCAAATAAGGATCGGTTGCCAGAGATTGCGAAATATTTGCATTTTTGAGAAAAGGTAAAAATGATTTACGCAGGTTGAAACTGGGTCTAAACTTTTGTGGAATGACTAAATCTTTGGATGGCAAATGGATGCTTTTGACCCTTCTGGGTCCCATCAGTTCAGCGAAAAAAAAAAGCTTGTGAACTGTGATAAATTTGCGTTTCAAGAAGTAATTCTTCCAAGGAGAGAACAAAGTTTTGTTCAAATTTGTCAAATGATAAAGGATCTCATCCGAATTAATTTGTAGTTTTATACTTTTCAAACAAGAAGATCTGCTAATAGCTTGTCTCAGGGTTCAAGGCAACTTTTCTGACTGAATATGCCGAACAGATGTCGATACAAGCACTAACATGATAACACAATGAATAGTCGTTCGGACTAAACAATTTTCTACTTTGGTCTTTCATGTGTCGCTACCCAAACAGATGCGAAAACGCGCTGGATCCGTTACCATATTAGGATTGGTTGCCAGAGATTACGAAATCTTTGTATTTTTGTGAAAAGCTATGATAATGATTTACACTTGACCGGTTAAAATTAGGTCTATTCTTCAATACCTGCTTGGATTGTCTAACCCTTTGGATGGCAATGGGATGTTTATGACCTTTCTGTATCTCATTAGTCTGGGGAAGAAACCAGAAAACTTGTAAACTTTAACGAATTTTATTAATTTTGCATTTGAAGAAGTAATTCTTTAAAAGAGAGAACAAAGTTTGCTTAAATTTGTGGAAGGACAAAGATCTTATCTCGTTCAGAGATTTCCCGCAGTTTTAAAAAATCAGAGATCGTAATTTTCGATTTTTCCGAAATGATTTGTAGTTTTATACATCAAGGAAGAAAATCTGCTAATGACTTGTCTCAGGCTAATTTGCCTAACTGACATAAGTTGAAACAAGCACTAAAATCAATTGAAAACCAATAGTCGTTAGGAAAAAAGAATTTTCAACTTTGGTTGTTTATGTGTCGCTACCCTTACAGATTAGAAAACGCGCTGAGTCCCCTTACCAAATTTGGATCGTTTGCCAGAGATTGCGAAACCTTTGCATTTTTATGAAAATGTAACACGATTTACACTTGACCGGTTGAAACTGGGTCTATTCTTTAAAACCTGCCTGGGTTGACTAACCCTTTGGATGGCAATTGGACCTTTCTGGGTCTCATCAGTTTGGCGAAGAAACCAGAGAGCTTGTGAATTTCAACAAATTTAATTAAATTTTCAGTTCAAGAGGCAATTCTTTAAAGAAGAAAATAAAGTTTGCTCAAATTTGTCAAAAGACAAAGATCTTATCCCGTTCTGAGATTTCCCAGAGGTCTAAAAAATTAGAGATCGTAATTTTTCCGAATTGATTTGTAGTTTTATACGTCAAAGAAGAAAATCTAATAATAACTTGTCTAACGGAAACATCCCAGACCGAAGATGATGATCATAAGTCGAAATAGATCCCATAATTAGTAGAAAACGAGTTAGTCGTTAAAACTAAACCATTTTCAACTTTGGTCATTCGTTTGTCGCTAGTTTCACAAATGCGAAAACGCGTTGGGTTCGTTGCTAAAACAGCATCGGTTGCCAGGGATTGCCAAATCTTTATGTTTTTTCCAAAAGATCAAACAATGAGGGTAAAAGACATTAATGTCTCAGATCATTTACTAGTTTATAATACTCTTAATTTTAAAACAAATATGTTCAGTAATATAGATATAATCCTTGGATGACAGACAATATAAAATATACGAAAATATTACGAAATCAGGCATTTAATCATTTTCGTCGTACAAGACAACAAGAGCACTGGGATTACTATAAGCAACTTAGAAGTTTGACTACTTCCTCCATCAGAGCTGAGAAAAAATCTTAATTATAAATTTCAAAATTCAGCTCCTAAGGAACAATGGGCTGAACCTAGAAAATTAAATATTTTAAATAGAACAAATAAGAACATACCCAAAAATCTTCAAAATATAAATCAAATTAACTCTTACTTTACCCAAATTTCTAAAAACAACGGAATTCCTAAACAACAGCTACTACATTATTAGAATAATAATTCACTGCTTAATAAAATGTTTACATTTAATACCGTCTCGGAAGAGCTGGTATCTAGAATTGACCTCAATATTAAATCAAAGGCATTTGGTGCTGATAATTTAAAT